>OW386289.2:13928076-15161076 GCA_936432065.2 Rutpela maculata | reverse complement strand
TGTAACCTGCAACACAGCAGGGCGGCAACGGCAACACTGTGCCGACGCCTGGATGAGGAGCAGGATACACTGGCACTAATCCAGGAACCCTGGATAGTTCAAACTAAAATAACTAAAATAAGACTAAGTGGACTCATTTTCAGCTCACCAACAACAGAGAGACCGAGGACAGTCATCTACGTCCCTCGGCACATCAAAACCCAGCCACTTCAACACCTCTCAACATCTGATCTAACGGCCGTTAAGGTGGAATGTCTGGTGGCAAACAAACTAACAACTGTTGTCTTAGCATCAGTGTACCTCCCCCAGGACTCGGCCACTCTTCCACCATCAAAAGAAATGGAGGAACTGGTAGCACACTGCCGCAATCAAAACTGGGAACTAATCATGGGCTGTGACGCCAATGCACACCATGTGACCTGGGGCAGTGAAGACAACAATGCAAGGGGTAAGTCACTTTATGATTATATAACTGGTAACAACCTTATTGTAAGCAACAGGGGCTGTACACCAACATTTATAAACTCCAGAAGTCAAACCATAATAGATATAACACTAACAACGTGGCATATATCCAGCCTAATCCAAAACTGGCATGTGTCTGACTGCGTAACACTATCAGATCACAAATGGATAAACTTTGAAATCAACCTTATTAAGACACCGAAAAAACCCTTCCGAGATCCCCGGAGGACTGACAAAGACGTATATCGATGTCAACTTAGGGAGAACCTGGAAGGAGTTAGCGTAAGGACACCCGGAAGTAGTGGTGAAATAGAGCAATATGTTATAATATTGCAAACAGCAATGAGACAAGCTTTTGAGACATCCTGCCCCTTGAGGTCCTCGCAACAGTCCAATGAGGCCACCAAGTGGTGGTGTCAGGGGCTGACTGACCTCAAGAAGAAGGCTAGGACCTCGTTCAACAAAGCAAAATTAACTAGACAGGAATCAGATTGGGAGTCATACAAAACCAACCTGAAAGAGTTTAAGAAACTAGTCAGACAAAGACAAAGAGAAGCGTGGAGAACCTACTGTGAGGAAATCGAAGACTACTCACAGACCGCTAGGCTTTGCAAAATCCTCGCCAAAGATAAAGACCATGACCTTTGCCTACTAAAAAAGGACGATGGCACAAGAACTACCGACCTTCGTGGAAGCCTAGAGTTACTTATGGAAACTCACTTCCCGGAATCTGTGATAACAGAACGGAAGGAATGGCCAAACGAAGTCGACACTCAGCCCTCAGACCTGGATTGGCAAATGGCCAATCAAGTAGTGAGCGAAGACAGGATAAGATGGGCAATACAGAGCTTCTCTCCTTTCAAATCACCAGGCATTGACGGCATCTATCCCGCCCTACTGCAATGGGGACTGGATGAACTATTGCCGCACCTGGTCGGAGTATTTAGGGCGAGCTTGGCGCACCTTCATATTCCAGAGATATGGAGAGAAGTGAAAGTTGTGTTCATTCCAAAGACAGGGCGGATGGATTATACCACCCCCAAAGCATATAGGCCTGTCAGCCTAACCTCGTTTCTCCTCAAGACGATGGAGAAGCTATGTGAACGATACATAAGGGATGTCGTAGTGAAAGACAACCCTTTGCATCCCAACCAACACGCATACACATTGGGAAGATCCACCGACACCGCCCTCCATGCGGTCGCGAGTCGGATTGAGAAATCCTTGGACAATAAAGAGTCCACCCTAGGTGTATTCATAGACATAGAAGGTGCGTTTGATAAAACCACCTTCCCAAAAATCACGGCAGCCCTAGTGGAGAGAAACGTCCCCACGATTATGGGAAGCTGGATATCCAACATGCTCTCCAAAAGAGCTGTACAAATCAGTGTGGGAGACGCTTCTGTGCGAGGAATGGTCGCGAGAGGCTGCCCGCAGGGAGGTGTAATATCACCACTGCTATGGAACTTAGTTCTCGACAGCCTCTTGCGCCACCTCAACTCAGAGGGTTTCCACACAATCGCCTACGCAGATGATGTAACAATACTGCTCAACGGAAAATTCGAAGGAGTCCTCTGTGAAAGGATGCAGGGGGCTCTAAGAATAATTGAAAAATGGTGCAGAGAACACTCGCTGTCTGTTAATCCCAGGAAGACGGAGATGGTTCTCTTCACAAGAAAAAGGAAACCAGGAGCACTGAAAGCACCAGTTCTCCTGGACACAACACTAAGTTTCGCATCAGAAGTGAAATACCTTGGGGTAACCTTCGACGCCAAACAATCTTCACTTAGACAGAAGACTAAAAAAGGCTTACATTTCTTATGAGCAGTGTCGCAGGACCGTGGGGAAAACCTGGGGAATGAAACCCAAAGTGGTAATGTGGATATACACTGCCATCATAAGACCAATGATAACCTATGGAGCTGTGGTCTGGTGGCCTAAGAGTAAACAGACTACAGCGAGAGCCAAGCTCAGCCAAGTGCAGAGAGTTGCCTGCCTAAGCATAACAGGAGCTATGCGAACAACGCCAACGAGAGCAATGGAGGTAATGCTGTGTTTGCCACCACTGGATTTACATCTAGGAGAAGTGGCCTTAATAACAATGGCACGCCTCAAGTCCGTTGGCCTACAACCAAATGTAGGCTGTGGGGAGACCAGAAGTCGCCTGTGGAACGAGGCTGTCAGGAAGACGCCTCTTCTACAGGCATGCACAGATGGCATCTCTCCCCGATTTGTCTTTGATAGACCCTACACAATACAGACAAACAGTGAAAACGAGACCGCTGGTGAAGGTGTGATAAACATTTTCACAGAGGGATCAAGGAAGAAGGAGGGGGCAGGATGTGGAATATATTCCAGAAGCCTGCAAATCCAATATAAATGGACTATGGATGAGCGAGCCAGCATAGTACAAACTGAACTGGCGGGCATAACCGCAAAAGAGATTGTCCGCAGACAAACTACGGGCAAAACAATCAGGATCTACACAGACTGTAGACAATCACTACTAGCCCTGAGAAGTTACAAAATAACCACAGGAGCAGTATGGGAATGTCATCAAGCACTTGTGGGTGCCTCCAGTACGAACAACATCTCGGTATGCTGGGTGAAAGGACACGCACAGTGCAGTGGCAACAAAAAAGCCGACAAACTGGCCAAGAAGGCAGCAGGCCAACTTATTTTTGGACCAGGCCCGGCCAGTCTGTTACCGATTACGGCGATAATACAATTAATTAAGGAGAACACCCACAACGAATTTAAGAAGCTGTGGGATGAAACAAGCAGCTGTCAGCTTGCTAGGGAACTACTCACGTATCCCAACAAGAAAACAGCAATGGACTACCTGGCAATGACCAGAAGGAATCTATGTTTTATAACAGGAATCCAGACTGGAGACTGTCCGCTAAGGAAACATCTATACAATATGAGATTAAGCGAAACACCTTTTTGCAGAGGTTGTGAACAAGAAGATGAGACGGTTCAACACGTACTCTGTGACTGTTCAGCCGTCTCATCAATTAGAGAATTCATCTTGGGAGAGCGTTGGCCTACCTTGGCCAATGTAAGGGAGATGCCCCTAGGCAACATCACCACCTACTTCGAAAGAATAGGTTGGTTGGAGGCCTAGGCGAGTGTCTGCCTAGAGGGAGGATGTACAAGGGGTCCAATGGGGCCTAAGTGCTGTGGTTTTTGACCACCCTCCTGCTAATTCCATACTCCATACTCCACATAAAGTATGTGTCTTCCTGATCAAAAAACTTTAACTAAAAAACTTTCGAAAATTGCTCCTTTGACCTCTAATGCCCCATTAATAAATTAAAAGTTCGAAGAGATACAGAATTTTACAAGAATTTATAGTTGCAGTTCGGAAACTAGTCATAGGATCGAGTTGGGCCCGTGAGAGCTTTAGATCAGAAAGTCGAAATCTACAACATATTAAAAATTCAGCCAATTTGACTGTACCCCAATTAATTTACATAAGAAATGTGCGGGGTCCTTTTAAAAAATTTTCAAATTTTCTGAAAAATGTAAAATTTTCAAAAATTTTCACATTTTCCAAAATAAAAGGGCTATAAAGGCTTATTGGGGAGTGCAAACAGCTCTCCGATAGGAATGAAATATTTTATTAAGAATATTTCCCATTTCGTAAGTAAAACTGCATATACCTATTTAATTTCTTCCATAAAAGTGCGGTTAAGGGGGTGAAAATGGGGTCAATTTTCAGGTAAATCGTATTAGGTATTTTTTATCAAAAAATATTATCACATAGAGCATCTTTTAAAACCACATTTTGTTGAAATAAAAAATAATTGAAAAAACAATAAAGAAACTGAATAATTATTTAAACAACAAATAATGACAGAAAGAAACTGCAAAGCCTTAATAGTCAGGGTGTCGATAAAAAAGGTGGAAGTAAGGTATAGCAGAGGTTTTTTTACGGTTATCGGCACTTTAGACGGTCTAGCTTAGGAATCCGGTTGATGCCATTCTGGCACCCTTGGGCATTTTGAGATATTCAAAAACAAAAAACAGCCAAAAAAACCTTTACTATACCAACTTTTCACTCAACAACGATACCGTGCTTCCAGATTAGGGTAAAAATCCTTATTTGGCACCTTAACTTGTAACGTGCTACTTTTAAGGGGTACAGAATAATTAATTAAAATCATCAAATTGTATCAGGGAATATACTTTTACGATCAGTTTAGCAATTTTATCTGAAGCCGACCCTGTAGTTACACTTTGAATTTGTTGAAGTCTTCCCGCGACGTAAATAAAATCTGGCGGAGGGATGACATCATTCTTCCATATAAGGTAGTGTACGTTAAACATCGATAGTCTGAACCATCGATAGTTATCGATATTTTTACAAAAACTATCGATAGTTTCGATAGTTTAGTGACCATATTTGAATCTTGCTAATTCGGGACATAATGGAAAAAAAAAATTCAAATTCTAAAATTGTTGCGGGAGGGGAGAAATCTGAAATTTTTCGTTGTTTCAAAACTGTTGAACGGGGGAGAAATCTAAAAAAAATATTTTTTTGTCCAGATTTTAAAATTGATGAGCGCAGGGGGGGAGAAATCTGAATAATTTTTTTTTGTCCAGGTTTTAAAGAAAATTGATAAGCGCCCCCCCCCCGCTTATCAATTTTCCTTGCGCTGTAGACTATCGATGTATCGTCAAATACTATCGATAGCTTCCGATAGTAAATGACCATCGATACTATCGATACACTATCGATGTTTAACGTACACTAATATAAGGTAGGTATAAGAAATTTTGATTGGTGACTGTTGACGCTTCTACGATGTTTTTGTAACCATTATGGAGGGCGATAAAACCAAAGTTGAAGCGGAACCATTTTGAGTCTCGAGGGAGAATTAGTTCCGAGAGTGTGCCACTTTAGCCAGGCTTGTATAAAAATATTTAAAATGGTTGGAATTAGAGCCATTTAAGTAATTAGTTTGTTGTGTGATTTAACTTCTTAGGTGAATTGTACCGAGTTGTTGAGAAGTTTGCACGAAAATCTGTTTAGTAAAATGTCCTGAATTAAAGCGGCATTAAATAAGTGATGTTAGCTGCTTTAGATATGTGCAGTAATAAGCAAGTAGCTTAAAATTAGTGTTACTATACTAATTGTATAGTTTTGTATGCAGTTCTTGGGGTTACAGCTGATACCGACCTATTAGGGATGCGCGATGTTTATTGATGTCTGTTAAATATCGATATTCTACTTTCGATAGTATCGGACAGCATCGATGTCTTCTTACGATGTTTTATTCGATTGTTTACACTTTGTGTGCTCGTCTGGCAAGTATTGGCAGAACTATTTTTTTCAAACTTAAATTTTTTTCTATTTTCCATTTTATCCCGCATTAGCAAGATTCAACGCGGTACGTGCTACCGCGATCCATCGGATGTCGGTAATCTTGCACGGATCAAAGGATACAACCAAATGCATCACAAATCTGAATGAACTACGTACTGTATTGACATCCTCAATTCAAGGCGCCACGAACCTGGTGCGCGGTGTAACGGCGCCTTTAGACGCTCTGTAAGTACGTTTTATTTTTCTATCTTGTGTCACCGGTAAATGCGAATAGCTGTTTTGTTTCGTCCCTTAAAAACTATTAATAAATTTCATGTTTAATAGTTGTAAATAACTTTTTGTAAATTTCGTTTTACTTCCACATCCAGTGGAAGTATAGTAACGACAAAAAAATTTTTTAAAATTTTTATTGTTCAAATAGGCTTAAAATCTCATGAAACTTCGAGATTTTAAGTTTGAGCGAAAAAAATTTCTGTGTGTCTGTCTGTCGGTCTGTCTGTAACTTTTTTTTTGTGCGCACGTTTACTCTGGATCCGTTTAAGATATTGACTTGAAATTTGGTACACATACCTATGTACTTTAACGAGATTTGGAACTATATTATATTTTCATCTTGTTCTGTCGAAGGGTTGGGGGGTAAATTGGGGTAAATTTGGGGTAAATGGGTAAATCAAGCAGGTAAGAGTCCATAAAATTGGTATTTATTATACAAAAGAGAAGCTAAGGTCTCAAAAAAAATTTTGGCATTAGCCACTCCCATTATCACCCCCACCCCCTTATTAAAGGGAATGAAAAAAAAATTGTGATTTAATGGTGTACAAGAACCAAAAGCTTCAAAATATTTTTTTACTTGATCCACCCCCACTACCAACCCTCTACCACCACCCCCACCCCCACTACCGATGTAGCATGTCGTTTTATAGTTTTTGGGGTAGACGATTTCAAATATTATGTTGTTAAAGTTACTTTGAGTAGTATGGATGCGCAGTGGCTTTCCTCGAATATTTTGGATGGGCAGTGGCTTTACTCGAGTAAATTGGATTCACAGTGGGTTGGTTACCTTGAGTAGTATGGATGTGTAGTAGGTTTCCTCGAAGAAAATGCTTGTAGTAGAGGCTTTACTTCTATCGTGTAGTTTACGGCACACAACGATTTTTTATATCTTTGTCTTGCCATTTTCTGCGTATTAGTTCGACATTCAGTTGAAGTATATTAACGCAAAAAAATTTTTTAGAAACTTTCATTGTTTAAATAGGCTTAGAATATCAGGAAACGTCAATATTTTATGTCTGAGCAAAATAAATTTGTCTGTTGCGTCGGTCTGTCTGTTATTCCGTTGCAGAGTTGAAGGGTAAATTAGGATAAATGAGGGTAAATAGGTAAATCAAGCAAGTAAGAGTCCATGAAATTGGTATTTAGTAAATATAAGAGGAGCTAAGGCCTCAAAAATATGGCATTAGCCATTCCCATTACCACCCCCATCCTATTATTAAAGGTGGTGAAAAAATAGTGTGATTTAGTGTGTGTACAAGAGCCAAAGTCATCAAGAATTTTTTTCACTTCATTCACCCCCACCTCTATTAAGATGTGGCATATAATTTTATGAGGTTTGGGGTACATGATTTCAAATATTATATTGTAACGTGTTTCCACCCTTAGGAAACCACCCTCGCAAATTCCGTGGGTTCCAAAAATTATAACAAGAGATGTCCACTAACACACTTTATTAAATGTTTACTGGATACTTCACAATACTATTATTAATTTAAATACACTTTACTGACTAAAAATCACAATGTTTATTACTTTGTTTATCTTTGAACTCTTAACCTCACTTTCTATACTTTCTCAACTACTCGCCGAGAATGCGGTCGGTCTTTTATACCTAAAAAATGACAGATCTCGATTGTTCTGTGATGACGCCACCATTCTCTAGGTAATTCCAGATGTCACTTTGGAATCTTCTGGTAGGTTCTTTTTCGAGTAGGTGCAAATACATCATTCTAGGGGTTGTAACATATTACACTGCCCCCTCCTTAAGCCTGAACGTCCCGGTCAGGTAATTCAGCCTCTTTCACATACTTCGCCAGTCTATCCAAGTGTACGATCTTCATCTTGGACTTTTTGTTTCGTTGAATACGATAGACGACATCATTAATTCGGGTAATAACAGTATAAGGTCCTTCCCAAGGAGGTTGAAGTTTCGGTGACTTCCCTTTCTTCCGCTGTGGGTTGTACAGCCAAACCAGATCTCCTGCCTTGAACCCTTCTGAACTACCCTTACGGTCGTATCGAGCCTTCATTCGGTCACTAGCTATGGTGATTTGGTCTCTAACTAGCTCATGAACATTTCTTAGCCGTTCACTCATTTCATCCACATAGCTGTTCACAGGAAGCTGTTCTCCGCCTGGTGTTCCGAAAATCAAATCACACGGCAGTCTGATCTCGTGTCCAAATACTACACGGGCTGGTGTTTGTTTCGTAGACTCGTGGATAGCAGCTCTGTATGCCATGAGGAAGAACGGTATGTGGAGATCCCAATCGCGTTGATTCTTATGAACCACTTTAGAAAGATGTTCTTTCATGGTCTTGTTATGTCGTTCCACCATTCCATCTGATTACGGGTGAAGGGCTGTTGTTCGTGTTTTGTGTATCCCCAATAACTTGCAGATTTGTTGAAACACCCCTGACTCAAAGTTCCTCCCTTGATCTGAGTGCAGCTCCAGGGGTACACCAAACCGACATATCAAATTATCTACCAAGACTTTGGCGACAGTGACTGCTTCTTGGTTTGGAATTGCATAGGCCTCTGGCCACTTACTAAAATAGTCCATGGCAACCAGTATGTACTTGTTCCCATCCTTGGTTACTGGGAATGGGCCGGCTATACCGATCGCGATCCTCTCGAAAGGAGCTCCGACGTTATATTGCTTCATTGCACCCCTACTTCTAGTCTGTGGTCCCTTACTGGCTGCACAAATTTTGCAATTGCGACACCAAGCTTCCACATCTTGACGACTATTTACCCAATAAAATCGTTCTCGTACTTTATTCAGGGTCTTATTAACGCCGAAGTGCCCACCGGATGCTCCATTATGCACTTCCTGAAGTACTTTCGGTACTCGACACCTGGGAATCACTAGACGCATAACAACTTCCCTGCCATCCGGGCTTTCCCAAGCTCTCTTTAGCAGCCCGTTCATGACTTTAAGTGAATCCCATTGGGCCCACAAAGCCTTCAATCCAACTGCCTTATCCGAAACGTCCTTCCACGCTGGTCGAATTCCTTTCTCCTTTGCTCTCAATATAGGCCCAATTTCTGTGTCATTCAGTTGTTCTTGTCTCAGAGCTTCGGTCGTCCAATCGTCCGGAACCTCTATTTTAATAGTGTTGACGGCCACCGTACCCTGCAATTTCTCAACGTGGCGGCAGTGCTTGCAATCTTCCTTGCACGGTCTTCTAGATAAAGCGTCTGCGTTCTTATGAGATCTTCCAGGTCGATGTTCGATTTTGAAATCATACTGTTGCAGCCGTTCTATCCAACGAGCCAGTTGACCTTCAGGGGTTTTCAACTGCAACAGCCATTTTAATGCAGCATGGTCGGTCCGAATCTTGAAATGTCGTCCATAAAGATATTTATGAAAATGGTCCACTGATTTAACGATGGCCAGTAACTCTTTCCGGGTTACACAATAGTTTCTTTCCGGTTTGGACAGCACCTTGCTGAAGTACTCGATCACTCTTTCCTGCCCATTCTGGATTTGAGACAGTACACAACCGACCGAAGAATTGCTGGCATCCGTATCTAAAATAAAAAGTCCTTCCCGTTGTGGGTATGCTAGCACAGGACCAGTACATAAAGCTGCCTTCAATTTTCTCCATGCCATTTCACATTCCGGTGTCCACTGGTACTGCACTTTCTCTTCTGTCAGCCGGTGTAGTGGCTTCGCAATTTCTGCGAACCCTTCCACGAAGCGCCTATAATAAGTGCAGAGGCCAAGGAAGCTCCGTACTTCATGAACGTTAGATGGTCTTGGCCAATCTCGTACAGCAGAAATTTTGTCGGGGTCTGTTTGTATTCCATCCGAAGACACCACGTGACCAAGAAATTTGACTTCTTTCTGGAATAGCAGGCACTTCTTCGGGTTCAACTTCAGATGGGCATTCCTGACTCGCCCAAATACTTCTTGAAGATTTTTCAAATGTTCTGTAAAATCCTGTCCCATAACAAGCACGTCGTCAAGGTAAACCAGGCACGTCCTCCAGGTTAGCCCTCGCAGTACGAATTCCATCAATCTTTCAAAGGTAGCTGGCGCATTGCAAAGTCCAAAAGGCATCACGGTAAATTGATAAAGACCACTGCCTGCTGAAAACGCTGTCTTTTCCTTATCATCCGGATGAAGCCCCACTTGCCAGTATCCACTCCTAAGGTCTAACGTAGAAAACCAACGTGAGCCTGCCAACGTGCTTAATGTGTCATCAATTCGTGGTAATGGGTAACTGTCTTTCTTCGTGACATCGTTTAATTTTCGATAATCGACACAAAATCTTAACGTTCCGTCCTTCTTGCCAACCAAAACTACTGGCGATGACCAGGGACTCGTCGACTCCTCAATGACTCCATCTTGTAGCATCTTGTCTATCATTGCCGAGGCATCTTCTTGTTTTGCTAATGGAAGCCTCCTAGGTGGTTGTCGAATAGCGGGTGAGTCGCCAGTATTTATCCGATGCTGGACTATGTCTGTTTTTGTAAGGGCCTCTGTATTCTTGGCAAATACTGAACTTTCCTTTTCTAGGAACTTGATTGCCTCCCTTCGTTCATCGTCAGATAAATGCTCCAACTGGGTAGTCAGCGAGGTCAAAACTTCCTGGTCTATTTTCATAGATGAACTTCTTCCCTTTGTTTGTTCCTCGCACCTCGCTACCCATGTGACCGGTTCATAGGAGCCAATCGGTTTGCCTTTCTTAATTGTCACAGAATGGGAATTTAAATTAACGACTCTAATTGGGATTTTGTCTTTAGTCCGGGTTAAGGTTCTCGCTACAATAATATTGGGTAGGGACTTAATCGATTCGTCATCTTCAACTAGGCCAACACGGTACCCTCCAGGATTTCCTTCTAAGGCAGCATCGATCATTTGTTCTGAATGAGCAGGAATCTTGATCGTCTGTGTTGTTAACAATCTCGCTTTATGGAATTGGTCGTCTGCGGTTGCCAGAATAAATTCCTCATTTCCAATTTTTAAGACTCGCTCCCCTACGTCAACAATGAATCCCTGCTCTCCCATGATGTCTAGACCCAAAATGAAATCATCCATAATGTCAGCCACAATGACCTTGTAATTGAACCTCAACCGTCCAACCTGCAGTTCCAAGTTGACCTCTCCATGGACCGCAGCCCTGTCCCCCGTGGCTGTCCGAATGATTACTCCATTTTGCTTCTTGTTAATCTGCAAGCCTGATATAAACCCTGGCCGCACTATTGAAGACGTAGCACCGGTGTCAATCGTAAACACGCATTTTCTTCCATTCACATATCCTTGCAACAACAGACTACTTGGAATTCTTTGGAGCTGGGAAATCTTTATTTCTCTGGGGGCACCGCATTCCCTAGCCAGCACAGCCCCCTTGGTGCTGGCTATCTTTAGTTTTCCTGCTTCTCTTCAACATTCACAGCATTTACTCGACTCTCCGAGTTCTGCTGTCGACAGTCTCGTTTCATATGTCCCACCTTGCCGCAGTTGAAACATTTAATACCTCCGCTCGGCTTTCCTTTATTTTGTTGTTTTTCCTGCTTTCCGAGGCCATCCAATTTATCGCATAATTTGGTGAATATTTTCTGCATCTCAGTCAGCAAGGGGTTCTGGTTCATTTCTGGTTGCGATTCTTCGAGAGTCACAGCTCGCACTCTCGACCTTGGAGTATCCCTGTAAGCGGCTTCTACTTCGAGTGCACGCACCAAAGCTTCGCTACTACTTTGGTGTCTCGTCAGCCTCAGAACTCGCCTGACCTCGTCGTCCCTTATACCATCTAAAAAGGCCCCCACGGCTAATTGTTCCTGGAATTCTTTAGGTGCACTCGGATACGCCAGGTGTGCCAGTCTCTCTATCGCAGCTTCAAATTCTTGTAAACTTTCCCCAGCTTTTTGCATCCGGGATTTCAGCTGAGCCTGGTATAATTGGGCAAGGTGTTGATCGCCATAACTCAAGTCTAATGCAGCTTCCAAGACTTTAAAGTCCCTTTGTTTCTCCACCGGGATAGTCTGAAGTAATTCTGAGGCCTGGCCCCTTAACGCCAGAACTAATGCCATAGAATTTTCCTCATTATCCCAGTTATTTGCCGATGCTGCTGCCTCAAATTGTCTCTTGTAGGTTGTCCATGAGCTTTGGCCGTCAAAGGAGGGAGGCTTTAATCGAGGACCCGATGATGTTACTAACTGGCCTCCTTTTTCTCTCAACTGACGTTTAAGGCGCTCTACCTCTCCTTCGACCTCACTCATTTTTCCTTTAATTTGACTAACTTCTGTCTCGACCACACCTACTTTGTCTTCGACCTTGTTTATCTCCTCTTTAACTTCTTCCTTAACAGAAATGATTGCGTCCTGTTGTATTTTTATTTGTTCATTTAGAATTTTCCTTAATTCTTCCTGGCGTCTTTCTTGCTCCTGTTGGCGTTTTATTTCCAAATCCTCCATCATTCTTCTCAGTTCTGCTTTTTCTTCTTGACGTCTTGTTTCCTGTTCTTCTTTTTCTTCTTGACGTCTTCTTTCTTCATCCTCTTTTTCTTTCTGACGTCTTGTTTCTTCATCCTCTTTTTCTTTCTGACGTCTTGTTTCTTCATCCTCTTTTTCTTTCTGACGTCTTGTTTCCTGATCTTCCATAATTTTCTTTAATTCGTCCCTTTCTTCTTGACGCCGTTTTTCCTCCTCTTGACGTCTTCTTTCTTGCTGTTCTTTTTCTTCCTGACGTTTTTTCTCCTGTTCTTCTTTGTCTTCCTGCCGTTGCTGCGCCATCATTTTTTGGAATTGTTCGAATAAGTCCTGTATTTGTTTATCGGATGCCATACTTCTTGTTGTTACGGGCATACGATGAAATTAATATAAAATAAATTTAACTGTCACGTCAATATCGGTAATGGAACTTTCCAGACAAATCTCGAAATAGCACGAAAAAGTCTTATCCAGAGTCTTTTGTCACTATCCAGTTCAGAGAATTTAATAATCTCCACTAATGTCCAAATAGAAAAGTTCTAGAAATTTTCACGCACTAAATGAGTCTTTTTCAGTGTCTCTATCACTTCTCAGTTCAAAGGATTTAATTATCACACTAATGTCCTAATAAAATGTTCTACAATGTCTCAAAAATGCACTTAACACTATTTTCCTGTCCGAAAATAACCCTCGAACAATGTCCAGTAAATTAGTCCACTGTGTTAGCACTAAACCTCGAGAATACGTCTCGAACACTCCAGCACAACTTCAGAGTCCCTCTTGTCATAAAATTCCGCTTTCTGACACAATTGTAACGTGTTTCCACCCTTAGGAAACCACCCTCGCAAATTCCGTGGGTTCCAAAAATTATAACAAGAGATGTCCACTAACACACTTTATTAAATGTTTACTGGATACTTCACAATACTATTATTAATTTAAATACACTTTACTGACTAAAAATCACAATGTTTATTACTTTGTTTATCTTTGAACTCTTAACCTCACTTTCTATACTTTCTCAACTACTCGCCGAGAATGCGGTCGGTCTTTTATACCTAAAAAATGACAGATCTCGATTGTTCTGTGATGACGCCACCATTCTCTAGGTAATTCCAGATGTCACTTTGGAATCTTCTGGTAGGTTCTTTTTCGAGTAGGTGCAAATACATCATTCTAGGGGTTGTAACATATTACAATATCATTAAAGTTCCATAAACAATTATTTCCACATAGTGGAGTGCAAATATAGTATTTTGTTGTAAGAGACTTGGATGTGGAAGTAGTGATTCCTTGGGCAGCGGTTTTTGTATGTATCTCGTAGCTTCAAGGGTGGATCGGACCGGGGGGCAAACGGGCAAATGCCCGTCGGGCCGGTGGCTCTGGGGCCAGGCAGGGCCGGATCGAAGTAAATAGGCATTTGTTCCAGCGGATAAAAAGCCTGACGGCCAAAAAAATTAAGACAGCAGCTTCTTTTCCCTCCTTAGCCCTTACTTGGAACGAAATTTTGCATATTCGTCCCAAATTCTGCAAAATAGACCGATATTGACAGACGGTAGGTGTCTTCTCTAGACTGTGGTTGAATCAGACTACGTGTTAGTACTATGAACCTTTAAATAATTTTTGCAAATACGTGAAAAAAAGGAAAATCCGTTTGACGAAATCCATTTTTTGGAGAAAATGTTTTTGCAACTCTAATTTCTAACTTTTCATTTCAGAACGTTTGGCCTTGAAAAATGCAAAACCTTCGCCTGCGGCGCATTTCGTCCCCTTGGCCCACCATAAAAGAAAAAAAAGTTGATACCGCCCTGGCCCACCCAAAATTTGAGGTTCTAGTTTCGTGCCCGATTGGGCTGTTTCAACACCACCTTAATCTCTAGGTGGTGTTGGCTGTTTCCCTAAATTTTCCAGGGTCGGTTGCATTGCATCCACACCTGTGTAGCTTAGATGCTACTATGTATTTCATTTAGTATGTTTATTACCTTTATTTACGTTTAGAGATTTTGATATAAAATATCACCATTTGTTTATTTGTAAAATGTCCATTAAATCAATATCTTCTATTCACTTAATAATTTGGTTATTTATCTTTTTGCAGTATTTGGAGTACCGTCATCCGGGGTGACATTGATTCCAGGGGCGACTTTAATAAGAAATAATAAAATTAAAATTTCTTGTTTCAGTTCAAATTTCGCGCTCAAAACTAATCTGCGTCTAGCATCACGCTAGACGCAAATCGTTTCTTTAGTATGGGTCGCGTGCGCGTGACGTCACAGGTCCCAGACCTTAGGAAAAACAAACCGCTGTCATTAGCTGTCAAATGGCGACTGACTGAACCTCAGTATTAAATTTTTCGTAATCCTAGAGTTTTTATCGATATTATATCATACAAAATGGCTAGTTTTTATTGTATTATTAATTGTGGAAGTGTGGCAATCCGAAACAACATCAGTTTTTATAAAATAACGTCGATTTACAGCCAGAAGAGGTTAGGTTAAACAATTCCAGGCAATTAAAATAAATGCATTAAGTTGTTGCAAGTTAATGCAAGAATGATTGTGAGAGTAATAACTGCTGCTCAAACAAGCAATAAACAATCTATGGTAAAGAAAATTAACGTTTTATATTGGTTTGCCTCTATTTTTGATAACTATTTCTTATTCAAATTTTAGTTGAGCGAAGCATGAACTGCATGGAGGGAGAGTATATTTAAGAGAATACAAGTCATAATTAACAATTGACCTACATAAAATAGTAAAATACATGTTAGACATTTTATATAATATATTATAATAAAAAATGTACAAAAATTACAACGGTTTGCGTAGTCCAATCTATAGGTATATAAGGTATAGACAAGGGGTTAACTGCTGGAAGAAATTGTGTACATTTTATTACATACATAATAGTTTACAGTAGGTATGTCAGTCTTTCACTGTTTATTTTATAAAGTGTCTTTTTCACAAAATTTACAGCGGTTAATCTCCAACTATATAGCCATGTTCATTGCTAAAAAACTAAAAGGAAAGATTTCCTGTTAAGTGGTGAAAATGTTTTGTCTAGACTGGCAACACAATCCCAGTGAGCATTAAGGAACCATCTGAATCTGCAATAGTCCCAGGAGTCGATGGCTTTTATTCATGATGTTCATAAGAGTTCATATCCTGAAAAATTAATTTCTGCATTAGTAATTATTTATAAAACAACATTTAATTAGGCAAGCATATATGAAAAAAATGATTGATAACTAATTCTTACCGTTGTAACAAGCTTTTATCCTGCAAATTTCTTGCAGAGTACTTCTTTCACCTAACCACAAACAGCTTCAAGATGAAAAGTCTTGAAGCTGTGCTTTGAATTCGTCCTTCTGTCTACGTAATTCTTTCAAAAATAAAGTAATTCGCAACATCCCCATGTGTAACATTTGGAAATACATCAATATTTGTACTAAAGTATTTTTTTCTCAAAATATAAGGATTTAATTCGATGGCAGCCGTATACCTAACCTCTACATCAGGAGACAATTCTGCAAAATACGAACTAACCGTCATCCTGACGAACAAAATTGTTTATATAACAGTATTAAGAATAGTTGTAGATGTTAAATAATCCAACAACAAGTTCTTAAATGGCACAAACACTGCAAAATTTACTTTAAAGAAACACGTTTAATCGGGGATTTCTCAATGACAGCTGTTTGTTTTTCCTAAGGTCTCAAAATCTGTGACGTCGGCGCACGCGACCCATACACTCAATTTGAGTGAGAAATTTGAACTGAAATAAGAAATTTTATTTTTTATCAAAGTCGCCCCTGGAATCAATGTCACCCCGGATGACGTTTTTGTGTATTGTGGCTTTCTGCCCACAATTCTGATTTATCTTTTTATGTTACGTATCTATTCACATTTTTAGTGTATTATAAATCTGTCTGTCTCTCCGTATATGTTTTATTCAGTATGATTTTTGTAATCGTAATCCAAGCACAGTTTTATTTGCTCACCCCCGATATGTCAATTGCTCTACCATCCATCTCTTTTGTCTTTACAATAAATTTTGTTAATGTTAATTAGTTATTTGTTTATTTTGAAAGTCCTTCAGTTTATTTCCCTTCTAGAAAATAGCGAAGCTATAAACTATAGGTTTCATTAATGTCAAGTTAAAAATTTTGTTTACTGTTTCAAAGGTGATTAGATGTAAAACAAGTAAACTGAAAAGAGCCCATGTGAAAGGACAGAACCTTGCGATTTTGGAGAGTACAATGATCTTTATATTCTTCGCAAATACGAAAACGAAGAGTATATTGCATTTGACCGGCACATTTCTAAAACAGTAAATATCGCTCGCAGACAAAAAAAATTTCATATCTTTGTTTTAGTGAACGAATTCTGAACAACTTTCAAAATGTCTGTCTGTCCGTCTCTCTGTCCGTCAGTCAAGTTTCTTTTGTAAGCACGATAACAAGAAAGAAAAGTCCGATTGCATTGAAAATTGGACAGTAAATAAAAAAGTTATTAATTTGAAACAATTTTTTTTATCTTTATGTTCTTGTAATTGAATATAAATCTGGTGAAATGATATTTTGAATGATTTTAATATATATATTTATATATTTTACTAGTATACACTTCATAATATAATATCCAACTGTGAAAATATTATTTCAACTCATCGCTTATAATGTAAAAATTTACGTTTTTTCACGTGGCAGGTGGTGGTGTAGTTCTTACGTTTTTGTCTCGTAATTCAACGCGCGTTTGTTACGCCTGCAAATTTTATAATGTAAATTGTGCATACTTTATATGAGATATTTAAGCACAACTCAAATGAAATGTAAATAGAATATTAAATAAAGAGTTTTCAATGGTAAATGGAGGGGCGAGCGTAGAGGCGACTTCAATGTGAATGTCAGTCGATATTCCGTTGAAGCAACGTCGAGCGCGGTTAGTACTTGGATGGGTGTCCCATCTTGGGAAATACAGCGGTCTCGTCCCACCTTCTAGCGGCTTGTATACCAGTGTATACGCGGAAGATACGTAATTTCAGACGAGGATTACGTAGTGGATATACCATCCTTCGAAGGGGATGTAAAGCAGGCGGTCCCTTGTCTATTAAATATTAGGCAAGTAAAATATCCCTACTCTTCTTAAGGGAAGAGGTTCGGCAAAACTTCCAGGTTGGGGGTAGCTCGTCTATTGGCGTCGGTGATAGGCCCTGGTAGCGGAAATAGGCGGGCGTTAAATAGTTTAAAAAAATGGTAAATGGTCTCGGAATTCAAAGGTCCCGGGTTCTAAGCCCACCTAAGTTTTAGATGTAGTTTTGTTTGAACTCTATTTTATATTGAGTGTTTCACCAACTAAGTTCATACGATAAAATTAAAAATGTCTAAAACTAACATTTACAAAAAACTGCGAAGACTATCCTATAGAATGTGTAACAATTATGTAAGAAGTTCAGTAAATCAGCAAAGAGTATAATGCTTTCTCTAGTTTGGATTATTACTTCAAATGTGTAGCAGGAAATGTAAAATAGCTTAATTCATAACGCATAACTTCATTTCGAATCGAGTTAAAGGCTTTGATAAAACGCCATATTTACCTGTTTATAACTCTAAAATCATTTGAAATATCTTAAGAAAATTCTAAAGGATGACCTATATAAAATGGTGGTATTTTTTTATATAAATGATTCCTAATACGATTTACCTGAAAATTTGCTCCATTTTCACCTCCCTAATCCACACGTCTATGGAATAAGTTGAATAGGTATATGCGCTTTTAGTTACCTTGGAGAGGTATACAGCTTCCGCAAATTTAAAATAAATTTATTTATTAATAATTGAGTTACGAATGTGTTATCGTGGAAAGTAGGACACACTGTATATAAAAGAAAGTGTAACAATGTTTGTTTGTTATTTTTCTGTTCGGTGAATCGCTTGAGGTACTTCTCGATGAGCTAGGAACTTGAAATTTGGCATGGAAAAAAATTTATAAAATTGAAAATGGCGTCTCTATAGCGGCCAATCTATAATATATGTATTGCAGGCAATATCCACACTAACTATTCTATTCTAAAATGAAGCATATTTTGCTAAACAATAAAAGATACATACAGTGCGTGCAATTGCGGATTGGGCATGTACTTCTACGTAGTGCGAGAGATATGACAACCCAGCAACAGCAAACTCGCCTATCGCAGCATAGAGTAAAGAGTCGGCGCTAGACCACTGAAGCATCCCAGTTCTCAGATATTTCATTTCAGCCAGCTGACACAAGCGATGTTGCAATTCTTACTCCCTATGCCCAGTCCGCCAATACACACACTGTATATAGTTGTCTTCAGGTCCACTAATCACTCAAAAAATGTCGGTGGTATCGACCATCAAACACGTCGCACCGCACCGCCAAAGGCGTGGATATTTTTTTATACGTTTAACAAATGTGTAGTCAACTTTACCTGGTGGCTCAGTCGATAGGGACACCCTTGTAACTTTTGAACGAGCGAATGGATTTTTTTCAAATTTGGTGTAGTGATATGGGATGAACTTTCCAATTATATGATGTAAAAAACCAAAATGGTTCACTTCCGGTTTCGATGCAATTTACATAAAAATTAATTTTTTTAATTTGACAACCTGTATATTTTTGCATATTTGAATCTTGCTAGCCAAAATATATATGATCCGACCCTAAAATATTATTTTGATTTCCAAAAATGTAGTTTTTTAATTTTTAGTTTATTATTGTAAAAAATCAATTATCAAAGCATTTCTTTTTATAATTATAAATTTAGTACAAAGAGAAGGTAGACATTATACATATCATATATATTTTTTTCGTAATTTAAAGATCTAATTAAATAACAGGTGTTCCATAGGTGTTCCAATAAAAAAAAATAGTTTTCGTTGGAAAACCAATATCATTGAACTTAATGAAGAATAAATCATGTTACTATCTGAAAGGATAATATTTTAGAGGTGCTTGCAGGCTGATTTTTAATAATTTTGGTAAACTCGCAGATTAAAACTAAAAATTAAAAAAAACCTATATTTTTTGAAAATCAAAATAATATTTGAGGGTCAGAAAATTTTCAAGTTAATTGCATCGAAACCGGAAGTCGGCCATTTTGAATCTTTACATCATATAATTGGAAATTCTACCCTATATCACAATGCCAAATTTGAAAAAATTCCATTTCGCCCATTCAAAATTTACAAGAGCCACCACTCACTTTTTATGATTTTGGCCGCGTCTATTCATTTTAATGAGGGTGGTACCTTCTATGTAAATAAAATTAAATTAATAAAAAGCTTTTTAAAAAGAAGCAATTTTTTTTCGTTTTGAGTGTACTACTAAAACGAAAAGAATAAGTTATGCTGAATTAATTGTCTTAAAAGCTTGCTGCGCGCAAAAAGTTCAAACAGGCATTAATTTTGTTTGACAGAGATTGTAAGTACCTAAGTAAGTATTTCTTTTTCTATTCACGGTACCAGCTTTTAAGACAATTAATTCAACATAACTTATTTTTTCGTTTCAGTACACCTAAAAAATAATAAAAGCTTGTTTTTAAGAAATTTTTTTGACATTTATTGGTTAACCGGCGACTCTGTCCGATGATCAGATAGTTCCGAAAAGTGAAGTGAAAACAAAACAACACTTCTCGGATTTGTATGTAATTCGAGCTAAAATTATTCAAGGTCAAATACTGACTAAGAATAATAAAACCAGTTTTCGCATGCTTCTCGCGTCATTTGTTCTATGCAGTTTGTGTATGTTGGAATAACTAAGTTCGTTGCCCGAATTGCCGGCCGGAACATTTGGTAATTGATAATAACCTATTTTCTAATTAGTTCTATAGTGGAGTCGCGTTAAGTTTATACCACGGAAAAAGGTTAATAGGCCAGTAAACCAGGCTCGAGTTAGGAGGTAAGATAGGCATTTTTTTCCCCCCGTCAACCAAACTTGTAGGGTTAGGTATAGAGTAGTCCATTGAAATGTTACATTTAACCTTGCATTTTGGGTAGGAAAAGGTTTTTTTTTCGTTGTGTAGGGGGGACCGGTGTAAATTTAAAATTGAGATTGCGGGGTCGGCTGCCTCCCCATTTGGCCGCCATCTTGGAAGAAAGGGGTGCTAACAGTTTTTGCCCTATATCTCCGTAACGGTACATCTTAAAAAAATTTAAAAGAATTTTTAGATCAGAATCGAATTCTGCACAACTTTACTGGAGAAACTTTTTGTCGTAAATTGAATAATTAAAAAATTATTTCCCTTGGTGGATAGAAATTTGTCACAAAATTTCTCTTTAAGCTCTAATTAACAAAAAACTACATCACATATTTTTGTAGAGGATTTCATAACAAATAATTTTAATTTCCTTGATTCTGAGGGGTTTTACAGCGCTGCGAAGGGATCAAAGTAACAGATCATGGCTTACAAATCGAAAGATCAGCGGTTCGATCACACACTTCGATTTTTTTTTTCGAACCGCCGCACAGTGGTCATTTTAATTATTCTAGGAAATAATAAATAACGGTGTCAAATTTATTTTTCTAAATTATGTTACAATTCATTTGTGTAAGATTAACTGATAAATAACTTAAGATGGAGCCCTTAGCTATGATATATATAGAAAAAAAAAACAACAAATAAATCTTTAACATTTTTATTTTTCAATTCAAACATTTTGATTTTATTTTGAAATAAATATTAATTTACATTTAACATAACGCAGCGTTAATGGAATACAATAACCAATACCACTATTACTAAAGTGCTGGGAACGTAGTCTATGGAATACAATTTAGTATTCGATGTCAGAATCGTCAAAATCATCAGGATCATCATTTGTTGATAGCAAATCACTCACCAAATGTGGCTCTTGTAGCAATTCTAAAACCCCTTTAATCAGTGGTTCTTTGTGTGAACGTTTTCCTATGCACTGTGATAATCATGATATAAGAGTGTCTGAAGAAAATAAAAGAGCATTTAGCAAATCTCGAATAGTTTTTTCCCTGGAAAATGGGCGCAAAATGCTGAACAGATCTCTCCTCGATATCGACATGATACCTAAAATATTTTAGTTCCTGGCACTTCTTGGCAGCTAGCTTTAACGGAGTGAGAAGATAAGAAAATTACCTAATTAAAAAAAAATATTTTACTAAAAACAAACACGAACACACGTAATGCAAGTCAATTTAGTTACAAATAAAATTTAAAAAAAATTTATGAGAGGTAGCTAATTTTCTACATTTTATTAAGAAATAAAAGTAGTATCTATAATATATATTGTAAATACAAACCTTTAACTCAGTATTTAACGGACAAAAGTGAAGAATCGTAAGGCACAACTATCACTATAGACTTTATTGTAAGACACACGAAGCAACGACTGAATTAAGTAAATATTTACCCTTTCATTTGACACATGTTTATGAAATTACTATTAATATACGCCTTTACTGATTTCTTTAATTTTTATACCACGTTTCACACAACCATCCCTCTTTGAAATAAAATTAAAACGAATGACATTGGTGATGTTAAATTTTTAGTATTATTAATTCCTAGAATAATTAAAATGACCACTGTGCGCCGCGCGCCGCACCGATCTGTCAATTTGTAAGCCATGATCTGTCTGTTTGATCCTTTCCTTAAAAGAAAATTTTGTGACAAATTTCTGTTTTCCAAGGGTTATAACTTTGTAATTATTCAATTTACGACAAAAAGTTTCTCCAGTAAAGTTGTAGAGAATTTTTTGTAAGATGTACCGTTACGGAGATATAGGGCAAAATCGTTAGCACCTCTTTTTTGAAGATGGCGTTCAAATGGAGAAGCCGCCGGAAACTCAATTTTAAACTTACACCGACCTCCTCTACAAAACAACAAAAAAACTTGTTCTACCCAAAATGCAAGGTTATGCTCAAAAAATGTAACATTTCAATGGACAATAGGGGCGGATTAGAGATAATCCCTTGAGGTAAACCAGAAAAAAGCAAAAGCCCAAAAGTTCAGGGACTAGACCGCAAGACATCTTCCTCCCCGTTTTCGACGGCGGGGAACACGATTGTGATATTTTCCGACCTACCTTCCAACCACTACTCCTAAACTGAAATACCCACCTCTGTTTCCTGATTTTCCGGTGCTATGCATTCCCAGCAAACATAAATATATAGCATATACGTAAATGCTACGTAAACTAAGTTTCGCAGAAGTAACGTGCTATGTAAAATGTGACGCATAATCATATGTGCATACTCTGCGAAATGTCAGCAACATGTGCATATGATTTTTACATAGTGAAGAGGTAACACTGTGACCTCACGGTATGTACCAAATGACGTAGCGTATATGTATATTCAACCACTTGCTATGTAAAGCATACGTAACTAATTTTATCTCTTTATGATGTAGCATATATGTATATTTAACCTTACGCTACGTAACTTATATACTTTTTATCTCTTTATGATGTAGCATGTATATATTTTATCTACCTACCGTATGTTCAAAATAGCATATCCCAGCACTTTTTAAATATTGATACTACACAATTGGATTTTTAAAGTCAGATATATGAATAAAGTTCCTTATAAGTTATACAGAAAAATATATTTCTTTAGAAAATTACCGAAGTTGACACCAAGTTTTATTTTTAAGTCGGAT
The DNA here is from genome assembly GCA_936432065.2 of Rutpela maculata. Classification (NCBI taxonomy): domain Eukaryota; kingdom Metazoa; phylum Arthropoda; class Insecta; order Coleoptera; family Cerambycidae; genus Rutpela; species Rutpela maculata. Next base: position 15,137,911 of record OW386289.2, on the reverse strand, counting down.
ACCTTATTTAGAGAGCCGAGTAGTCTTATATTTTGAATGAAATTTTTTTTGTAAGAAATGATTATATTTAAAATATAAAACTATCTAACTTTCTAAAAATGTTCAGAGGTATTCTACTTAAAAATAAAAGTTGATGTCTCCTCCAGTTATTTCCTAAAGAATATCAATTTTTCTGGACAATTCATGAGGAATTTATATTCATATATTTAACTACAAGAATCCAGTTCTCTAGTATCAATATTTAAAAAGTACTATAGGGTGCTATTTTGAACATTATAGCAGGTACATAAAACAAATACATGCTACATCAAAAAGAGATAAAAAGTATATAATGCAAGATATGGTTGTCTGATTTGTAACATATATTAGTTTAGGAAAGATTCTCGAATTGATTGACAGTTTAATTTAAGTTAATTAGTATCAACAAAGTTTCAATTTCATCTTAATCTCTGCATATTACCAGTAGGTAAACCAGGCATTAGGCGTTGTCCTCGACTTTGTCATCTATATGTTCTTTAGAAAGCAGCTATACGATATTTTTTCTTCTCCAATGATGTATACCCACCTACCTACCTTGCCTTGCATTCCTAGTAAAGCTCAAATTTCATTTCATTTATTTTATTAACTGTTGGTTTAGGAGAGATTAATACTAGTGTCTTTTGTGTAACTAATCTATATTCAAGTTAACTAAGTATCTACAATAAGTGTTAAGCATTTCTCGGGTCAATTCTGATTGTACTCGTTCTTTGGTCAGCCTTCGTCACTCTGAGATTTGCTACTTGAACATCAGTTACACAACCTGTGAAAATAATTGAAATATTAGTCTATTTCATATACGGGGTGCACCATTTAAAACTCCCCAGGCTTGTAATTTTCTTATTTTTTAAGGCACATCAAATTGTAGATATTTTTAAATGTACCTGAAGTTTCGAACGTTCACTTGAACGAATTTCATATGAAAATGAAAAATTAATAAAAACCAGAAGCCGACTTAGTCGTACAATTTTTTTTAGCAACATTTGCTGGAAACAATATCTAAAATACTCTTTCAAAGCCTCCTTCGCATCGAAGGTCTCCAACGCACCCTTAACCACACTTAAGTTAAAAAAATTACCAAAAATTAAATCTGGCTTACACCAAAAATTTTCTTGGCCACATTTGCTTAGAATAATGTCCTAAACATACCCTCAAAATCTCGTTCTCACGTAACGTGCGGAACACCCCCTAATCAACCCCTCATTTTAAAAAAATTGACCAAAAATTAAAACGGGCTTACACCAAAAATTTTCTTGGCCACATTTGCTAAGAATAATGTCCTAAACATACCATCAAAACGTCATTCTCATGTAACTTGCGGAACACACCCTTAACCAACTCTCGAATTTAGAAAATTACCAATAATTATATATTTCTTACACCAAAAATTTTGTTGGCCACATTTGCTTAGAATAATGTCCTAAACATACCCTCAAAATCTCGTTCTCACGTAACGTGCGAAACACCCCCTAATCAACCCCTCATTTTAAAAAAATTGACCAAAAATTAAAACGGGCTTACACCAAAAATTTTCTTGGCCACATTTGCTAAGAATAATGTCCTAAACATACCCTCAAAACGTCATTCTCATGTAACTTGCGGAACACACCCTTAACCAACCCTCGAATTTAGAAAATTACCAATAATTATATATTTCTTACACCAAAAATTTTCTTGGCCACATTTGCTTAGAATAATGTCCTAAACATACCCTCAAAACTTCATTTTCATGTCACTTCCGGAACACCCCATAATCATCCCTCATGTTAAAAAATTGACCAAAAATTAAAACTGGCTTACACCAAAAATTTTCTTGCCTACATATGCTTAGAATAATGTACTAAACATATCCTCAAAATCTCGTTCTCACGTAACGTGCGGAATACACCCTTAATCAACCCCTCATTTTGAAAAAATGACCAAAAATTAAAACTGGCTTACACCAAAAACTTTCTTAGCCACGTTTGCTAAGAATAATGTCCTAAACATACCCTCAAAACGTCATTCTCATGTCACTTCCGGAACACACCCCTAACCAACCCTTGATTTCAGAAAATTACCAATAATGATATCTTTCTTACACCAAAAATTTTCTTGCCTACATTTGCTTAGAATAATGTACTAAACATATCCTCAAAATCTCGTTCTCACGTAGCGTGCGGAATACACCCTTAATCAACCCCTCATTTTAAAAAATTGACCAAAAATTAAAACTGGCTTACACCAAAAATTTTCTTGCCTACATTTGCTTAGAATAATGTACTAAACATATCCTCAAAATCTCGTTCTCACGTAACGTGCGGAATACACCCTTAATCAACCCCTTATTTAAATAAAATGACCAAAAATTAAAACTGGCTTACACCAAAAATTTTCTTGGCCACATTTGCTAAGAATAATGTCCTAAACATACCCTCAAAACCTCATTCTCATGTAACTTGCGGAACACACCCTTAACCAACCCTCGAATTTAGAAAATTAGCAATAATTATATATTTCTTACACCAAAAATTTTCTTGGCCACATTTGCTTAGAATAATGTCCTAAACATACCCTCAAAATCTCGTTCTCACGTAACGTGCGGAACACACCCTTAATCAACCCCTCATTTTAAAAAAATTGACCAAAAATTAAAACGGGCTTACACTAAAAATTTTCTTGGCCACATTTGCTAAGAATAATGTCCTAAACATACCCTCAAAACTTCATTCTCATGTAACTTGCGGAACACACCCTTAACCAACCTTCGAATTTAGAAAATTACCAATAATTATATATTTCTTACACCTAAAATTTTCTTGGCCACATTTGCTTAGAATGACGTCCTAAACATACCATCAAAACGTCATTTTCATGTCACTTCCGGAACACCCCATAGTCATCCCTCATGTTAAAAAATTGACCAAAAATTAAAACTGGCTTACACCAAAAATTTTCTTGCGTAGATTTGCTTAGAATAATGTACTAAACATATCCTCAAAATCTCGTTCTCACGTAAAGTGCGGAATACACCCTTAATCAACCCCTCATTTTGAAAAAATGACCAAAAATTAAAACTGGCTTACACTAAAAACTTTCTTAGCCACATTTGCTAAGATTAATGTCCTAAACATACCCTCAAAACGTCATTCTCATGTCACTTCCGGAACACACCCCTAACCAACCCTTGATTTCAGAAAATTACCAATAATTATATCTTTCTTACATCAAAAATTTTCTTGCCTACATTTGCTTAGAATAATGTACTAAACATATCCTCAAAATCTTGTTCTCACGTAGCGTGCGGAATACACCCTCAATCAACCCCTCATTAAAAAAAAATGACCAAAAATTAAAACTGGCTTACACCAAAAATTTTCTTGACCACATTTGCTAAGAATAATGTCCTAAACATACCCTCAAAACGTCATTCTCATGTAACTTGCGGAACACACCCTTAACCAACCCTCGAATTTAGAAAATTACCAATAATTATATATTTCTTACACCAAAAATTTTCTTGGCCATATTTGCTTAGAATAATGTCCTAAACATACCCTCAATACGTCATTCTCATGTCACTTCCGGAACACACCCTTAACCAACCCTTAACTTTAGAAAATTACCAATAATTATATCTTTCTTACACCAAAAATTTTCTTGCCTACATTTGCTTAGAATAATGTCCTAAACATACCCTCAAAACGTCATTCTCATGTAACTTGCGGAACACACCCTTAACCAATCCTCGAATTTAGAAAATTACCAATAATTATATATTTCTTACACCAAAAATTTTCTTGGCCACATTTGCTTAGAATAATGTCCTAAACATACCCTCAGAACTTCATTTTCATGTCACTTCCGGAACACCCCATAATCATCCCTCATGTTAAAAAATTGACCAAAAATTAAAACTGGCTTACACCAAAAATTTTCTTGGCCACATTTGCTAAGAATAATGTCCTAAACATACCCTCAAAACGTCATTCTCATGTAACTTGCGGAACACACCCTTAACCAACCCTCGAATTTAGAAAATTAGCAATAATTATATATTTCTTACACCAAAAATTTTCTTGGCCACATTTGCTTAGAATAATGTACTAAACATACCATCAAAACGTCATTTTCATGTCACTTCCGGAACACCCCATAGTCATCCCTCATGTTAAAAAATTGACCAAAAATTAAAACTGGCTTACACCAAAAATTTTCTTGCGTAGATTTGCTTAGAATAATGTACTAAACATATCCTCAAAATCTCGTTCTCACGTAAAGTGCGGAATACACCCTTAATCAACCCCTCATTTTGAAAAAATGACCAAAAATTAAAACTGGCTTACACTAAAAACTATCTTAGCCACATTTGCTAAGATTAATGTCCTAAACATGCCCTCAAAACGTCATTCTCATGTCACTTCCGGAACACACCCCTAACCAACCCTTGATTTCAGAAAATTACCAATAATTATATCTTTCTTACACCAAAAATTTTCTTGCCTACATTTGCTTAGAATAATGTACTAAACATATCCTCAAAATCTTGTTCTCACGTAGCGTGCGGAATACACCCTCAATCAACCCCTCATTTTAAAAAATTGACCAAAAATTAAAACTGGCTTACACCAAAAATTTTTCTTGCTTACATTTGCTTAGAATAATGTACTAAACATATCCTCAAAATCTCGTTCTCACGTAACGTGCGGAATACACCCTTAATCAACCCATTATTTAAAAAAAAAGACCAAAAATTAAAACTGGCTTACACCAAAAATTTTCTTGACCACATTTGCTAAGAATAATGTCCTAAACATACCCCCAAAACGTCATTCTCATGTAACTTGCGGAACACACCCTTAACCAACCCTCGAATTTAGAAAATTACCAATAATTATATATTTCTTACACCAAAAATTTTCTTGGCCATATTTTCTTAGAATAATGTCCTAAACATACCCTCAATACGTCATTCTCATGTCACTTCCGGAACACACCCTTAACCAACCCTTAACTTTAGAAAATTACCAATAATTATATCTTTCTTACACCAAAAATTTTCTTGCCTACATTTGCTTAGAATAATGTCCTAAACATATCCTCAAAATCTCGTTCTCACGTAACATGCGGAATACACCCTTAATCAACTCCTCATTTTAAAAAAATGACCAAAATTTAAAACTGGCTTACACCAAAAATTTTCTTAGCCACATTTGCTAAGAATAATGTTCTAAACATACCCTCAAAACGTCATTCTCATGTCACTTCCGGAACACACCCTTAACCAACCCTTGACTTTAGAAAATTACCAATAATTATATCTTTCTTAAATCAAAATTTTTCTTGGCCACATTTGCCAAGAACGAAGAAACTTGTCTACAGTGAGAAATTCAAAGCAGCTTGCTTCATTTTTGCCATCAGTTCGATGGCAAAAATGAAGCAAGCTGCCCTGTAATTACGAACAGAAATAAGACACTAAGAATGATTACGGTTGAAATAAGAAGTCGGACACGGAAATAATGGAACTCATTTTGAGCATAAAAGTAATAATTCTGTAACGTTTTTGTAATGGATAAAACTTGTATGTATGTGTGTATAATACCAATAGAAGAGGTTAGAGAAGTTTTCAAAATAATTGTAAAATCTAAACGATTTTTTTAATTTTATTTACTTATTTACTTATTTCGGATGAAGAGAACAAATATTTCAGAGTGTGAAAAGTTAAATTTAAGGTATGTATGTTTGGTGATATATATGCCAAATGACCCCTATACCTCTCTGTTCAGGGTCTCAGCATCGCTCTACCAAACACCCCTTATACAATTTCCTATCTATGTTTCAGACTGTCTGACAGGACTTGAAACACTCGAAAACGAGATGGCTCACACACGTACGGACGTGTACACATTCACGCAACCATGCACGTACATGCATACATGCTCGCCGTACTCTCAACTCGCTAAAAAAAAAAAACATAATTTTCTATTTCGGTCAATGTTCATCATACAGGGGTTGGTAGAAAATCAAAATCAACTGCGAGAAAAATAAGAGGTTTAAAAAAGATAATATTTTTCCGAGATAATTTTAAAAAATCTATTTTTTACCCCTTTACACTCCTAAAAACACATTTCTGTACCCGCTGGAGTTAGGGACGCATGGGTTTGTTAATATTATTGGTGTAACCTGCCTAACCTTCGAGTTTTCAGTGACTCCTCAATTTTTTCTCTTTCCAAGGAATATTTTTTATATTTTATGGTTGCTTAAACGACGTTTCGATAAAATTTTACCTGTTATCTTCAGGTTCTTATTGATTGCCACTGCTGCTTCTGCTCGAATTGAAGTGAAATTCTCTGAGTTATGTTTCTCCACAAATGTCCTGTGCCTAGTCGCGCATGCCCACTCTTGGCCACGGCTTTGTGTTATTGTTTCTTTTCTGTTTATAGGTGGCGAATGGCGTAGCGGGCGCTAGAGCTAACCCAACAAGAGGCCTCGATGAAATGTCACGTATGATTGGTCCTGTCATCGTAAGTTGTTATGAATTTTCGTATCTAATCGGCACGCGACTGCGGCTCCATGTGATAAGTCCCGTGGTAATAATGGTGGTAATAATTATTGGTAATTTTCTGAAGTCAAGGGTTGGTTAGGGGTGTGTGCCGGAAGTGACATGAGAATGACGTTTTGAGGGTATGTTTAGGTCATTATTCTTATCAAATGTGGCCAAGAAAATTTTTGGTGTAAGCCAGTTTTAATTTTTGGTCATTTTTTTAAAATGAGGGGTTGAATAAGGGTGTATTCCGCACGTTACGTGAGAACGAGATTTTGAGGATATGTTTAGTACATTATTCTAAGCAAATGTAGGCAAGAAAATTTTTGGTGTAAGAAAGAAAATTATTGGTAATTTTCTAAAGTCAAGGGTTGGTTAAGGGTGTGTTCCGGAAGTGACATGAGAATGACATTTTGAGGGTATGTTTAGGACATTATTCCTAGCAAATGTGGCTAAGAAAATTTTTGGTGTAAGCCAGTTTTAATATTTGGTCATTTTTTTTAAAGAAGGGGTTGATTAAGGGTGTATTCCGCACGTTACGTGAGAACGAGATTTTGAGGATATGTTTAGTACATTATTATAAGCAAATGTAGGCAAGAACATTTTTGGTGTAAGCCAGTTTTAATTTTTGGTCAATTTTTTAAAATGAGGGGTTGATTAAGGGTGTATTCCACACGCTACGTGAGAACGAGATTTTGAGGATATGTTTAGTACATTATTCTAAGCAATGTAGGCAAGAAAATTTTTGGTGTAAGAAAGATATAATTATTGGTAATTTTCTGAAGTCAAGGGATGGTTAGGGGTGTGTTCCGGAAGTGACATGAGAATGACGTTTTGAGGGTATGTTTGGGACATTATTCTTAGCAAACGTGGCTAAGAAAGTTTTTGGTGTAAGCCAGTTTTAATTTTTGGTCATTTTTTCAAAATGAGAGGTTGATTAAGGGTGTATTCCGCACGTTACGTGAGAACGAGATTTTGAGGATATGTTTAGTACATTATTCTAAGCAAATGTAGGCAAGAAAATTTTTGGTGTAAGAAAGATATAATTATTGGTAATTTTCTGAATGTAGGGGTTGGTTAGGGGTGTGTTCCGGAAGTGACATGAAAATGACGTTTTGAGGGTATGTATAGGACGTCATTCTAAGCAAATGTGGCCAAGAAAATTTTTGGTGTAAGAAAGACATAATTATTGGTAATTTTCTGAAGTCAAGGGTTGGTTAGAGGTGTGTTCCGGAAGTGATATGAGAATGACGTTTTGAGGGTATGTTTAGGACATTGATTTTAGCAAATGTGGCTAAGAAAGTTTTTAGTGTAAGCCAGTTTTAATTTTTGGTCATTTTTTCAAAATGAGGGGTTGATTAAGGGTGTATTCCGCACGTTACGTGAGAACGAAATTTTGAGGATATGTTTAGTACATTATTCTAAGCAAATGTAGGCAAGAAAATTTTTGGTGTAAGAAAGATATAATTATTGGTAATTTTCTGAAGTCAGGGGTTGGTTAGGGGTGTGTTCCGGAAGTGACATGAAAATGACGTTTTGAGGGTATGTTTAGGACATTAATCTTAGGACATTAATCTTAGCAAAATTTTTGGTGTAAGCCAGTTTTAATATTTGGTCATTTTTTTAAAAGAAGGGGTTGATTAAGGGTGTATTCCGCACGTTACGTGAGAACGAGGTTTTGAGGATATGTTTAGTACATTATTCTAAGCAAATGTAGGCAAGAAAATTTTTGGTGTAAGCCAATTTTAATTTTTGGTCAATTTTTTAAAATGAGGGGTTGATTAAGGGTGTATTCCACACGCTACGTGAGAACGAGATTTTGAGGATATGTTTAGTATATTATTCTAAGCAAATGTAGGCAAGAAAATTTTTGGTGTAAGAAAGATATAATTATTGGTAATTTTCTGAATTGAAGGGTTGGTTAGGGGTTTGTTCCGGAAGTGACATGAGAATGACGTTTTGAGGGTATGTTTAGGACATTATTCTTAGCAAACGTGGCTAAGAAAGCTTTTGGTGTAAGCCAGTTTTAATTTTTGGTCATTTTTTCAAAATGAGGGGTTGATTAAGGGTGTATTCCGCACGTTACGTGAGAACGAGATTTTGAGGATATGTTTAGTACATTATTCTAAGCAAATCTAGCCAAGAAAATTTTTGGTGTAAGAAATATATAATTATTGGTAATTTTCTAAATTCGAGGGTTGGTTAAGGGAGTGTTCCGCAAGTTACATGAGAATGACGTTTTGAGGGTATGTTTAGGACATTATTCTTAGCAAATGTGGCCAAGAAAATTTTTGGTGTAAGCCAGTTTTAATATTTGGTCATTTTTTTTTAAAGAAGGGGTTGATTAAGGGTGTATTCCGCACGTTACGTGAGAACGAGATTTTGAGGATATGTTTAGTACATTATTCTAAGCAAATCTAGGCAAGAAAATTTTTGGTGTAAGCCCGTTTTAATTTTTGGTCAATTTTTTTAAAATGAGGGGTTGATGAAGGGTGTGTTCCGCACGTTACGTGAGAACTAGATTTTGAGGGTATGTTTAGGACATTATTCTAAGCAAATGTGGCCAAGAAAATTTTTGGTGTAAGAAATATATAATTATTGGTAATTTTCTAAATTCGAGGGTTGGTTAAGGAAGTGTTCCGCAAGTTACATGAGAATGACGTTTTGAGGGTATGTTTAGGACATTATTCTTAGCAGATGTGGTCAAGAAAATTTTTGGTGTAAGCCAGTTTTAATATTTGGTCATTTTTTTTAAAGAAGGGGTTGATTAAGGGTGTATTCCGCACGTTACGTGAGAACGAGATTTTGAGGATATGTTTAGTACATTATTCTAAGCAAATCTAGGCAAGAAAATTTTTGGTGTAAGCCAGTTTTAATTTTTGGTCAATTTTTTAACATGAGGGATGACTATGGGGTGTTCCGGAAGTGACTTGAAAATGACGTTTTGAGGGTATGTTTAGGACGTTATTCTAAGCAAATGTGGCCAAGAAAATTTTTGGTGTAAGAAATATATAATTATTGGTAATTTTCTAAACTCGAGGGTTGGTTAAGGATGTGTTCCGCAGGTTACATGAGAATGACGTTTTGAGGGTATGTTTAGGACATTATTCTTAGCAAATGTGGCCAAGAAAATTTTTGGTGTAAGCCCGTTTTAATTTTTGATCAATTTTTTTAAAATGAGGGTTTGATGAAGGGTGTGTTCCGCACGTTACGTGAGAACGAGATTTTGAGGGTATGTTTAGGACATTATTCTAAGCAAATGTGGTAAAGAAAATTTTTGGTGTAAGAAATATATAATTATTGGTAATTTTCTAAATTCGAGGGTTGGTTAAGGGAGTGTTCCGCAAGTTACATGAGAATGACGTTTTGAGGGTATGTTTAGGACATTATTCTTAGCAGATGTGGCCAAGAAAATTTTTGGTGTAAGCCAGTTTTAATATTTGGTCATTTTTTTTTTAAAGAAGGGGTTGATTAAGGGTGTATTCCGCACGTTACGTGAGAACGAGATTTTGAGGATATGTTTAGTACATTATTATAAGCAAATGTAGGCAAGAACATTTTTGGTGTAAGCCAGTTTTAATTTTTGGTCAATTTTTTAAAATGAGGGGTTGATTAAGGGTGTATTCCACACGCTACGTGAGAACGAGATTTTGAGGATATGTTTAGTACATTATTCTAAGCAAGGTAGGCAAGAAAATTTTTGGTGTAAGAAAGATATAATTATTGGTAATTTTCTGAAGTCAAGGGATGGTTAGGGGTGTGTTCCGGAAGTGACATGAGAATGACGTTTTGAGGGTATGTTTGGGACATTATTCTTAGCAAACGTGGCTAAGAAAGTTTTTGGTGTAAGCCAGTTTTAATTTTTGGTCATTTTTTCAAAATGAGAGGTTGATTAAGGGTGTATTCCGCACGTTACGTGAGAACGAGATTTTGAGGATATGTTTAGTACATTATTCTAAGCAAATGTAGGCAAGAAAATTTTTGGTGTAAGAAAGATATAATTATTGGTAATTTTCTGAATGTAGGGGTTGGTTAGGGGTGTGTTCCGGAAGTGACATGAAAATGACGTTTTGAGGGTATGTATAGGACGTCATTCTAAGCAAATGTGGCCAAGAAAATTTTTGGTGTAAGAAAGACATAATTATTGGTAATTTTCTGAAGTCAAGGGTTGGTTAGAGGTGTGTTCCGGAAGTGATATGAGAATGACGTTTTGAGGGTATGTTTAGGACATTAATTTTAGCAAATGTGGCTAAGAAAGTTTTTAGTGTAAGCCAGTTTTAATTTTTGGTCATTTTTTCAAAATGAGGGGTTGATTAAGGGTGTATTCCGCACGTTACGTGAGAACGAAATTTTGAGGATATGTTTAGTACATTATTCTAAGCAAATGTAGGCAAGAAAATTTTTGGTGTAAGAAAGATATAATTATTGGTAATTTTCTGAAGTCAGGGGTTGGTTAGGGGTGTGTTCCGGAAGTGACATGAAAATGACGTTTTGAGGGTATGTTTAGGACATTAATCTTAGCAAATGTGGCTAAGAAAGTTTTTAGTGTAAGCCAGTTTTAATTTTTGGTCATTTTTTCAAAATGAGGGGTTGATTAAGGGTGTATTCCGCACGTTACGTGAGAACGAGATTTTGAGAATATGTTTAGTACATTATTCTAAGCAAATCTGGGCAAGAAAATTTTTGGTGTAAGCCAGTTTTAATTTTTGGTCAATTTTTTAACATGAGGGATGACTATGGGGTGTTCCGGAAGTGACATGAAAATGATGTTTTGAGGGTATGTTTAGGACGTTATTCTAAGCAAATATGGCCAAGAAAATTTTTGGTGTAAGAAATATATAATTATTGGTAATTTTCTAAACTCGAGGGTTGGTTAAGGGTGTGTTCCGCAGGTTACATGAGAATGACGTTTTGAGGGTATGTTTAGGACATTATTCTTAGCAAATGTGGCCAAGAAAATTTTTAGTTTAAGCCCGTTTTAATTTTTGGTCAATTTTTTTAAAATGAGGGGTTGATGAAGGGTGTGTTCCGCACGTTACGTGAGAACGAGATTTTGAGGGTATGTTTAGGACACTATTCTAAGCAAATGTGGCCAAGAAAATTTTTGGTGTAAGAAATATATAATTATTGGTAATTTTCTAAATTCGAGGGTTGGTTAAGGGTGTGTTCCGCAAGTTACATGAGAATGACGTTTTGAGGGTATGTTTAGGATATTATTCTTAGCAAATGTGGCCAAGAAAATTTTTGGTGTAAGCCAGTTTTAATATTTGGTCATTTTTTTTAAAGAAGTGGTTGATTAAGGGTGTATTCCGCACGTTACGTGAGAACGAGGTTTTGAGGATATGTTTAGTACATTATTCTAAGCAAATGTAGGCAAGAACATTTTTGGTGTAAGCCAATTTTAATTTTTGGTCAATTTTTTAAAATGAGGGGTTGATTAAGGGTGTATTCCACACGCTACGTGAGAACGAGATTTTGAGGATATGTTTAGTATATTATTCTAAGCAAATGTAGGCAAGAAAATTTTTGGTGTAAGAAAGATATAATTATTGGTAATTTTCTGAATTGAAGGGTTGGTTAGGGGTTTGTTCCGGAAGTGACATGAGAATGACGTTTTGAGGGTATGTTTAGGACATTATTCTTAGCAAACGTGGCTAAGAAAGTTTTTGGTGTAAGCCAGTTTTAATTTTTGGTCATTTTTTCAAAATGAGGGGTTGATTAAGGGTGTATTCCGCACGTTACGTGAGAACGAGATTTTGAGGATATGTTTAGTACATTATTCTAAGCAAATCTAGCCAAGAAAATTTTTGGTGTAAGAAATATATAATTATTGGTAATTTTCTAAATTCGAGGGTTGGTTAAGGGAGTGTTCCGCAAGTTACATGAGAATGACGTTTTGAGGGTATGTTTAGGACATTATTCTTAGCAAATGTGGCCAAGAAAATTTTTGGTGTAAGCCAGTTTTAATATTTGGTCATTTTTTTTTAAAGAAGGGGTTGATTAAGGGTGTATTCCGCACGTTACGTGAGAACGAGATTTTGAGGATATGTTTAGTACATTATTCTAAGCAAATCTAGGCAAGAAAATTTTTGGTGTAAGCCCGTTTTAATTTTTGGTCAATTTTTTTAAAATGAGGGGTTGATGAAGGGTGTGTTCCGCACGTTACGTGAGAACTAGATTTTGAGGGTATGTTTAGGACATTATTCTAAGCAAATGTGGCCAAGAAAATTTTTGGTGTAAGAAATATATAATTATTGGTAATTTTCTAAATTCGAGGGTTGGTTAAGGAAGTGTTCCGCAAGTTACATGAGAATGACGTTTTGAGGGTATGTTTAGGACATTATTCTTAGCAGATGTGGCCAAGAAAATTTTTGGTGTAAGCCAGTTTTAATATTTGGTCATTTTTTTTAAAGAAGGGGTTGATTAAGGGTGTATTCCGCACGTTACGTGAGAACGAGATTTTGAGGATATGTTTAGTACATTATTCTAAGCAAATTTAGGCAAGAAAATTTTTGGTGTAAGCCAGTTTTAATTTTTGGTCAATTTTTTAACATGAGGGATGACTATGGGGTGTTCCGGAAGTGACTTGAAAATGACGTTTTGAGGGTATGTTTAGGACGTTATTCTAAGCAAATGTGGCCAAGAAAATTTTTGGTGTAAGAAATATATAATTATTGGTAATTTTCTAAACTCGAGGGTTGGTTAAGGGTGTGTTCCGCAGGTTACATGAGAATGACGTTTTGAGGGTATGTTTAGGACATTATTCTTAGCAAATGTGGCCAAGAAAATTTTTGGTGTAAGCCCGTTTTAATTTTTGATCAATTTTTTTAAAATGAGGGTTTGATGAAGGGTGTGTTCCGCACGTTACGTGAGAACGAGATTTTGAGGGTATGTTTAGGACATTATTCTAAGCAAATGTGGCCAAGAAAATTTTTGGTGTAAGAAATATATAATTATTGGTAATTTTCTAAATTCGAGGGTTGGTTAAGGAAGTGTTCCGCAAGTTACATGAGAATGACGTTTTGAGGGTATGTTTAGGACATTATTCTTAGCAGATGTGGTCAAGAAAATTTTTGGTGTAAGCCAGTTTTAATATTTGGTCATTTTTTTTAAAGAAGGGGTTGATTAAGGGTGTATTCCGCACGTTACGTGAGAACGAGATTTTGAGGATATGTTTAGTACATTATTCTAAGCAAATCTAGGCAAGAAAATTTTTGGTGTAAGCCAGTTTTAATTTTTGGTCAATTTTTTAACATGAGGGATGACTATGGGGTGTTCCGGAAGTGACTTGAAAATGACGTTTTGAGGGTATGTTTAGGACGTTATTCTAAGCAAATGTGGCCAAGAAAATTTTTGGTGTAAGAAATATATAATTATTGGTAATTTTCTAAACTCGAGGGTTGGTTAAGGGTGTGTTCCGCAGGTTACATGAGAATGACGTTTTGAGGGTATGTTTAGGACATTACTCTTAGCAAATGTGGCCAAGAAAATTTTTGGTGTAAGCCCGTTTTAATTTTTGATCAATTTTTTTAAAATGAGGGTTTGATGAAGGGTGTGTTCCGCACGTTACGTGAGAACGAGATTTTGAGGGTATGTTTAGGACATTATTCTAAGCAAATGTGGTAAAGAAAATTTTTGGTGTAAGAAATATATAATTATTGGTAATTTTCTAAATTCGAGGGTTGGTTAAGGGAGTGTTCCGCAAGTTACATGAGAATGACGTTTTGAGGGTATGTTTAGGACATTATTCTTAGCAGATGTGGCCAAGAAAATTTTTGGTGTAAGCCAGTTTTAATATTTGGTCATTTTTTTTTTAAAGAAGGGGTTGATTAAGGGTGTATTCCGCACGTTACGTGAGAACGAGATTTTGAGGATATGTTTAGTACATTATTATAAGCAAATGTAGGCAAGAACATTTTTGGTGTAAGCCAGTTTTAATTTTTGGTCAATTTTTTAAAATGAGGGTTGATTAAGGGTGTATTCCACACGCTACGTGAGAACGAGATTTTGAGGATATGTTTAGTACATTATTCTAAGCAAGGTAGGCAAGAAAATTTTTGGTGTAAGAAAGATATAATTATTGGTAATTTTCTGAAGTCAAGGGATGGTTAGGGGTGTGTTCCGGAAGTGACATGAGAATGACGTTTTGAGGGTATGTTTGGGACATTATTCTTAGCAAACGTGGCTAAGAAAGTTTTTGGTGTAAGCCAGTTTTAATTTTTGGTCATTTTTTCAAAATGAGAGGTTGATTAAGGGTGTATTCCGCACGTTACGTGAGAACGAGATTTTGAGGATATGTTTAGTACATTATTCTAAGCAAATGTAGGCAAGAAAATTTTTGGTGTAAGAAAGATATAATTATTGGTAATTTTCTGAATGTAGGGGTTGGTTAGGGGTGTGTTCCGGAAGTGACATGAAAATGACGTTTTGAGGGTATGTATAGGACGTCATTCTAAGCAAATGTGGCCAAGAAAATTTTTGGTGTAAGAAAGACATAATTATTGGTAATTTTCTGAAGTCAAGGGTTGGTTAGAGGTGTGTTCCGGAAGTGATATGAGAATGACGTTTTGAGGGTATGTTTAGGACATTAATTTTAGCAAATGTGGCTAAGAAAGTTTTTAGTGTAAGCCAGTTTTAATTTTTGGTCATTTTTTCAAAATGAGGGGTTGATTAAGGGTGTATTCCGCACGTTACGTGAGAACGAAATTTTGAGGATATGTTTAGTACATTATTCTAAGCAAATGTAGGCAAGAAAATTTTTGGTGTAAGAAAGATATAATTATTGGTAATTTTCTGAAGTCGGGGGTTGGTTAGGGATGTGTTCCGGAAGTGACATGAAAATGACGTTTTGAGGGTATGTTTAGGACATTAATCTTAGCAAATGTGGCTAAGAAAGTTTTTAGTGTAAGCCAGTTTTAATTTTTGGTCATTTTTTCAAAATGAGGGGTTGATTAAGGGTGTATTCCGCACGTTACGTGAGAACGAGATTTTGAGAATATGTTTAGTACATTATTCTAAGCAAATCTGGGCAAGAAAATTTTTGGTGTAAGCCAGTTTTAATTTTTGGTCAATTTTTTAACATGAGGGATGACTATGGGGTGTTCCGGAAGTGACATGAAAATGATGTTTTAAGGGTATGTTTAGGACGTTATTCTAAGCAAATCTAGCCAAGAAAATTTTTGGTGTAAGAAATATATAATTATTGGTAATTTTCTAAATTCGAGGGTTGGTTAAGGGAGTGTTCCGCAAGTTACATGAGAATGACGTTTTGAGGGTATGTTTAGGACATTATTCTTAGCAAATGTGGCCAAGAAAATTTTTGGTGTAAGCCAGTTTTAATATTTGGTCATTTTTTTTTAAAGAAGGGGTTGATTAAGGGTGTATTCCGCACGTTACGTGAGAACGAGATTTTGAGGATATGTTTAGTACATTATTCTAAGCAAATCTAGGCAAGAAAATTTTTGGTGTAAGCCCGTTTTAATTTTTGGTCAATTTTTTTAAAATGAGGGGTTGATGAAGGGTGTGTTCCGCACGTTACGTGAGAACTAGATTTTGAGGGTATGTTTAGGACATTATTCTAAGCAAATGTGGCCAAGAAAATTTTTGGTGTAAGAAATATATAATTATTGGTAATTTTCTAAATTCGAGGGTTGGTTAAGGAAGTGTTCCGCAAGTTACATGAGAATGACGTTTTGAGGGTATGTTTAGGACATTATTCTTAGCAGATGTGGCCAAGAAAATTTTTGGTGTAAGCCAGTTTTAATATTTGGTCATTTTTTTTAAAGAAGGGGTTGATTAAGGGTGTATTCCGCACGTTACGTGAGAACGAGATTTTGAGGATATGTTTAGTACATTATTCTAAGCAAATCTAGGCAAGAAAATTTTTGGTGTAAGCCAGTTTTAATTTTTGGTCAATTTTTTAACATGAGGGATGACTATGGGGTGTTCCGGAAGTGACTTGAAAATGACGTTTTGAGGGTATGTTTAGGACGTTATTCTAAGCAAATGTGGCCAAGAAAATTTTTGGTGTAAGAAATATATAATTATTGGTAATTTTCTAAACTCGAGGGTTGGTTAAGGGTGTGTTCCGCAGGTTACATGAGAATGACGTTTTGAGGGTATGTTTAGGACATTATTCTTAGCAAATGTGGCCAAGAAAATTTTTGGTGTAAGCCCGTTTTAATTTTTGATCAATTTTTTTAAAATGAGGGTTTGATGAAGGGTGTGTTCCGCACGTTACGTGAGAACGAGATTTTGAGGGTATGTTTAGGACATTATTCTAAGCAAATGTGGCCAAGAAAATTTTTGGTGTAAGAAATATATAATTATTGGTAATTTTCTAAATTCGAGGGTTGGTTAAGGGAGTGTTCCGCAAGTTACATGAGAATGACGTTTTGAGGGTATGTTTAGGACATTATTCTTAGCAGATGTGGCCAAGAAAATTTTTGGTGTAAGCCAGTTTTAATATTTGGTCATTTTTTTTTTAAAGAAGGGGTTGATTAAGGGTGTATTCCGCACGTTACGTGAGAACGAGATTTTGAGGATATGTTTAGTACATTATTATAAGCAAATGTAGGCAAGAACATTTTTGGTGTAAGCCAGTTTTAATTTTTGGTCAATTTTTTAAAATGAGGGGTTGATTAAGGGTGTATTCCACACGCTACGTGAGAACGAGATTTTGAGGATATGTTTAGTACATTATTCTAAGCAATGTAGGCAAGAAAATTTTTGGTGTAAGAAAGATATAATTATTGGTAATTTTCTGAAGTCAAGGGTTGGTTAGGGGTGTGTTCCGGAAGTGACATGAGAATGACGTTTTGAGGGTATGTTTGGGACATTATTCTTAGCAAACGTGGCTAAGAAAGTTTTTGGTGTAAGCCAGTTTTAATTTTTGGTCATTTTTTCAAAATGAGAGGTTGATTAAGGGTGTATTCCGCACGTTACGTGAGAACGAGATTTTGAGGATATGCTTAGTACATTATTCTAAGCAAATGTAGGCAAGAAAATTTTTGGTGTAAGAAAGATATAATTATTGGTAATTTTCTGAAGTCGGGGGTTGGTTAGAGGTGTGTTCCGGAAGTGACATGAAAATGACGTTTTGAGGGTATGTTTAGGACATTAATCTTAGCAAATGTGGCTAAGAAAGTTTTTAGTGTAAGCCAGTTTTAATTTTTGGTAATTTTTTCAAAATGAGGGGTTGATTAAGGTTGTATTCCGCACGTTACGTGAGAACGAGATTTTGAGAATATGTTTAGTACATTATTCTAAGCAAATCTAGGCAAGAAAATTTTTGGTGTAAGCCAGTTTTAATTTTTGGTCAATTTTTTAACATGAGGGATGACTATGGGGTGTTCCGGAAGTGACATGAAAATGATGTTTTGAGGGTATGTTTAGGACGTTATTCTAAGCAAATATGGCCAAGAAAATTTTTGGTGTAAGAAATATATAATTATTGGTAATTTTCTAAACTCGAGGGTTGGTTAAGGGTGTGTTCCGCAGGTTACATGAGAATGACGTTTTGAGGGTATGTTTAGGACATTATTCTTAGCAAATGTGGCCAAGAAAATTTTTGGTTTAAGCCCGTTTTAATTTTTGGTCAATTTTTTTAAAATGAGGGGTTGATGAAGGGTGTGTTCCGCACGTTATGTGAGAACGAGATTTTGAGGGTATGTTTAGGACACTATTCTAAGCAAATGTGGCCAAGAAAATTTTTGGTGTAAGAAATATATAATTATTGGTAATTTTCTAAATTCGAGGGTTGGTTAAGGGTGTGTTCCGCAAGATACATGAGAATGACGTTTTGAGGGTATGTTTAGGACATTATTCTTAGCAAATGTGGCCAAGAAAATTTTTGGTGTAAGCCAGTTTTAATATTTGGTCATTTTTTTTAAAGAAGGGGTTGATTAAGGGTGTATTCCGCACGTTACGTGAGAACGAGGTTTTGAGGATATGTTTAGTACATTATTCTAAGCAAATGTAGGCAAGAAAATTTTTGGTGTAAGCCAATTTTAATTTTTGGTCAATTTTTTAAAATGAGGGGTTGATTAAGGGTGTATTCCACACGCTACGTGAGAACGAGATTTTGGGGATATGTTTAGTATATTATTCTAAGCAAATGTAGGCAAGAAAATTTTTGGTGTAAGAAAGATATAATTATTGGTAATTTTCTGAATTGAAGGGTTGGTTAGGGGTGTGTTCCGGAAGTGACATGAGAATGACGTTTCGAGGGTATGTTTAGGACATTATTCTTAGCAAACGTGGCTAAGAAAGTTTTTGGTGTAAGCCAGTTTTAATTTTTGGTCATTTTTTCAAAATGAGGGGTTGATTAAGGGTGTATTCCGCACGTTACGTGAGAACGAGATTTTGAGGATATGTTTAGTACATTATTCTAAGCATATGTAGGCAAGAAAATTTTTGGTGTAAGCCAGTTTTAATTTTTGGTCAATTTTTTAACATGAGGGATGATTATGGAGTGTTCCGGAAGTGACATGAAAATGAAGTTTTGAGGGTATGTTTAGGACATTATTCTAAGCAAATGTGGCCAAGAAAATTTTTGGTGTAAGAAATATATAATTATTGGTAATTTTCTAAATTCGAGGGTTGGTTAAGGGTGTGTTCCGCAAGTTACATGAGAATGACGTTTTGAGGGTATGTTTAGGACATTATTCTTAGCAAATGTGGCCAAGAAAATTTTTGGTGTAAGCCCGTTTTAATTTTTGGTCAATTTTTTTAAAATGAGGGGTTGATTAGGGGGTGTTCCGCACGTTACGTGAGAACGAGATTTTGAGGGTATGTTTAGGACATTATTCTAAGCAAATGTGGCCAAGAAAATTTTTGGTGTAAGCCAGATTTAATTTTTGGTAATTTTTTTAACTTAAGGGTGGTTAAGGGTGCGTTGGAGACCTTCGATGCGAAGGAGGCTTTGAAAGAGTATTTTAGATATTGTTTCCAGCAAATTTTGCTAAAAAAAATTGTACGACTAAGTCGGCTTTTGGTTTTTATTAATTTTTCATTTTCATGAACTGCGTTAATGTTTTCTTATAAAGGTTTTAATTAGCTTCAATTTATATTATTACGTCATATTCGAAATTCTTTTTGGTTTTAGAGAAAGGAATTAAAAACATTCCAAACTGATTTTTTTTTTAAATTACTTTGAAAGGAATGTAAATAATAATTTTATACTTTATCTGTAAAAGACATACCACAAACAATATTCAGCGTAATAAAACAGTAACAAAAAATTTAAAAAAATATTTTTAAAAACTAACATTAAAATGTACTAAGTAGGAAATTGCAAATTTTTTATTTTTTAAGTTTTTTTATTTTAATAACATAAATTGAAGCTAATTAAAACCTTTATAAGAAAACAATAACACAGTCCATGTACAGGGTGAGGTAAAAAAATATTCAAAGAAATTAAGTTTCCTTTCTTAACCATTCAAAAAAAAAAAATAATCACTCTGTATGGATATTTAAAGGCTTTAAAAATGTCTACAAGTTGATGTGACTAACATGGTCATGGCTTCGAAAATAATACAAGTCTGGGGAGTTTTAAGTGGCGCACCCTGTACAGTGTAGTAAATCTGGTTATAAAGCTTGTATCCCTTTACTAAATTGTGAAGAAAACTAGATGCAAACTATTTTGATCGATTTGTTAAGTGATAAAACAATTTATGATAGCTTAAATAATAATGTAGGTATATATTTTAACAAAACTTTACGAAAACACGCTTCCAATGGAATGGAAAATTTGAGGTCGATCCAATAAGTTTCAGAAGTATACTGCTTTAAACATGAACCGATGTGCTCAAAGTGCTGTCATTCAATCCGAAAGTCTGCCTCAAAGTTGAGTTAACACTGTTAAAACCCAGCTATTTAAAATCAGATTTGTCTAATCTGCCAGAGATGGTGATTTGGGGACTATTGAAGTATTTCAACATAAGAGTATGCAGCATATAACTACCGAAAAAAAAAGGGGGAATAAAAATGCAACTAGGAGTGAATGACTTCACGCAGCGTCTATATTCTTGATTAATTTTAAAGTCTCTAGAGATCTTAGAATATCCTGTTTTTTTGAATTTCGCTCTAAAATTAAGAGATTTTTTTGCAAAATGTAATAAAAAAATATGCTAAATAAGCCCATTAAATCATCACACCGAATTTCAAGTGGAAATGTTTATAACAACGCCAAAAAAACAATAACGAAGTCGAAAACCGAACCGTTGACTGTTTAAGTGCATCAAGTTATAGAACAATTTGTTTTAGAATGTAGATGTTTCTCCTACTCTTCAGTGGTGTTAGCACAATTTTTTTAAACTATTTAAAATCATTTTAAATTTTTTATAAAGAATTTTTTTTCTCAGAATTAAACAATTAAAAATTATTGGAATGCTTCAAAAGATCACAAAAAAAGAAACAATTTTAAAAAATGGGTTGTCTACGCCAATTGGGAGCCGTGAAGCGTGAAAAAAATGCATTTGTTAAATAATTGCCAAAAAATTGTTTTAAATAATTTTAAAATACCTACTTATTTAGAGAATATTATTTAGGTATTATGCAAATCACAACTTACACACTTTTTATTTATTATGAAAATACCTACTTTCTGTATATTGTTGCCCTAATCTGGGCACGCTAATATACTAGTCAGGTAAATACTTTAAAACACTCATTATTGGAGAATCAATCAAAACAACTACTCTTCTAGCTAATACTGACGAAGTATTGAATTACATGATAGGATTCTTAGCATTTTAAAGAAAAAAATATATTGAAAATACTTAAATCATTTATTCAAATTTAATCATTCACACTTTTTTATTTAATATGAAATTATCTACTTTCTGTATATTGGTGCCTTAATCGGGTCACGCTAATATACTACTTAGGAAAACACTTTAAAACACTCATTATTGGAAAACCAATCAAAACAACTACTCTTCTAGCTAATACTGACGAAGTATTGAATTACATGATAGGATTCCTGGCATTTTAAGGGAAAAAAATATATTGAAAATAGTTAAATTATTTATTGAAATTCAGTCATTCACAACAATTATTGAACCATACATTCATTTCAACTCTAGAAAAGTTGTACAAGTTTTTTCGAACTCGTTAGTTCTCATCAGTAGAGTATAGAAACATTCATTCATTATTTACAAGCCTATTCTTGATTTATTTTTACAATTAATTATTTTTTATTTATTTGCTTTTATCATGATTAGAGAATATTATTTAGGTATTATGCAAATCACAACTTACACACTTTTTATTTATTATGAAAATACCTACTTTCTGTATATTGTTGCCCTAATCTGGGCACGCTAATATACTAGTCAGGTAAATACTTTAAAACACTCATTATTGGAGAATCAATCAAAACAACTACTCTTCTAGCTAATACTGACGAAGTATTGAATTACATGATAGGATTCTTAGCATTTTAAAGAAAAAAATATATTGAAAATACTTAAATCATTTATTCAAATTTAATCATTCTCACTTTTTTATTTAATATGAAATTATCTACTTTCTGTATATTGGTGCCTTAATCGGGTCACGCTAATATACTACTTAGGAAAACACTTTAAAACACTCATTATTGGAAAACCAATCAAAACAACTACTCTTCTAGCTAATACTGACGAAGTATTGAATTACATGATAGGATTCCTGGCATTTTAAGGGAAAAAAATATATTGAAAATAGTTAAATTATTTATTGAAATTCAGTCATTCACAACAATTATTGAACCATACATTCAGTTCAACTCTAGAAAAGTTGTACAAGTTTTT
The DNA here is from genome assembly GCA_936432065.2 of Rutpela maculata. Lineage (NCBI taxonomy): Eukaryota > Metazoa > Arthropoda > Insecta > Coleoptera > Cerambycidae > Rutpela > Rutpela maculata. The sequence goes on along the minus strand of OW386289.2, from coordinate 15,115,558 downwards.
TCGAACTCGTTAGTTCTCATCAGTAGAGTATAGAAACATTCATTCATTATTTACAAGCCTATTCTTGATTTATTTTTACAATTAATTATTTTTTATTTATTTGCTTTTATCATGATTAGAGAATATTATTTAGGTATTATGCAAATCACAACTTACACACTTTTTATTTATTATGAAAATACCTACTTTCTGTATATTGTTGCCCTAATCTGGCCACGCTAATATACTAGTCAGGTAAATACTTTAAAACACTCATTATTGGAGAATCAATCAAAACAACTACTCTTCTAGCTAATACTGACGAAGTATTGAATTACATGATAGGATTCTTAGCATTTTAAAGAAAAAAATATATTGAAAATACTTAAATCATTTATTCAAATTTAATCATTCACACTTTTCAGTATTAGCTAGAAGAGTAGTTGTTTTGATTGGTTTTCCAATAATGAGTGTTTTAAAGTGTTTTCCTAAGTAGTATATTAGCGTGACCCGATTAAGGCACCAATATACAGAAAGTAGATAATTTCATATTAAATAAAAAAGTGTGAATGATTAAATTTGAATAAATGATTTAAGTATTTTCAATATATTTTTTTCTTTAAAATGCTAAGAATCCTATCATGTAATTCAATACTTCGTCAATATTAGCTAGAAGAGTAGTTGTTTTGATTGATTCTCCAATAATGAGTGTTTTAAAGTATTTACCTGACTAGTATATTAGCGTGCCCAGATTAGGGCAACAATATACAGAAAGTAGGTATTTTCATAATAAATAAAAAGTGTGTAAGTTGTGATTTGCATAATACCTAAATAATATTCTCTAATCATGATAAAAGCAAATAAATAAAAAATAATTAATTGTAAAAATAAATCAAGAATAGGCTTGTAAATAATGAATGAATGTTTCTATACTCTACTGATGAGAACTAACGAGTTCGAAAAAACTTGTACAACTTTTCTAGAGTTGAAATGAATGTATGGTTCAATAATTGTTGTGAATGACTGAATTTCAATAAATAATTTAACTATTTTCAATATATTTTTTTCCCTTAAAATGCCAGGAATCCTATCATGTAATTCAATACTTCGTCAGTATTAGCTAGAAGAGTAGTCATTCACTGGAAACGTACACCAACATACACCAAATTCGCAAACAAGAGGGCATGTTTATGTTTGCACCTAACCTCTACACTAATAAAACGTCCAAATAAAATAATATTTAAAAAGTCACAACGCTTTATGGTTCACAGTTCTGCATCAAAGTTATTAAAAGACATCCACAATTTTTCACAAAAATGATCAAAAAACACAAAGATTTTGCATCATTTTACACTGGCGTGCTGCGTGAGCGTGACACTGACGCGTTCCCTGACTTCGATGTCGTAAAATGAAGTAGGTAAACATTTTTAAGTAAAATTATGTAGCAAATATGTAAACTTGTGTATAAGTAATTAAGTTAATATGTTGACTTAAATATGATATTATTTTACGTATATGCTATGTAAAATTATGTAAAATATTTTATATAAAAATGTTCTATTAATCTTACCTCTCAGAGAGGTAAAGTTACATTAATGTTTACTGGGTTTTTTATCGGATAATTTTATTAACGAAAGTTCAATTGTCCAAGAACTCTAAATCCAAAATTTAATCAAAATTAAAAAAATATTGAAATTTTATTTAAAATATCATTTAAATGGGTTTTTTTGTTTAAAAAAATTCATGACAATTTTGTTTCAACTTAAACGCAAGCTGTCAGGTAGTTGTCAAGTAATTAGTAGTCTTTTTTTATAATTTTTAAATTTAAATTTTTTTTATTTTGATGAAATATTGAGCTTCAGGTTTTTGGACAGTTCTAAACAACTTTCATTAATAAAATTCTCCGATAAAAAATTCCTAGCACCGGAAAATCGTTTTTTTTTCGATTTTGGGGGTTAGTGGTTGTAGAGTAGGTCGGAAAATATTATCACCATCGTGTTCCCCTAGAACACGGTGTTTTGCGGTCCAGTCGCAGAACTTTTGGGGTAAAAGTTTTACCTCAAGGGAATATATGGCCCTGAAGCCTTTCGAACTTATTGTTATGTTATGATCGAAAATGCCCCTTTAAACGAATTTTTTATCTTCGAATTTTCATTTTGTATTCGACTCAGGTCGAGTCTGGGAGGTTCTACAACAATCTCACTTCGGACTAATTCTATAGCAGTTTTAAATTCAAATATTTTTGGATAGTTTGATTCAAAATGGGTCAAATATGAGATATTAAAAATGAATAAGGGTGCTTTTCGGGGTGAGTAACGAAAAAAAAGTGACTATTGAAACGTGAAGATCGTCGAATTCTACCCCAAAAGAACCTCTATAACGTTATTTTTGCTTTAATACCCGCCGAGTTACAGGGGGTTGAAAAAGTTGATTTTTAAGCAAAAAACACTGATTTTTCGAAGGTTTAAGCAAATTACTCAAATATCACATTTTCGAAAAAGTTTGTCATAACAAAAAAGTTAGCTTATGAAATAACAAAAATATTCCATGAAATAAAAATTTGTTTAGGCTCATCGTTGCCGAGATACAGGTGGATACAGGAGGTTAGGTGCATATAAACGTAGCCATTAAACAGTCTGGTTTAAAAAAACATTTTAACATGTACCTTGAACCAAATTAAAGCTTATTACAGTAGCTTAAAATTTTCATTTGGCAAATTTTGATATCTGCAAAATCAAAAATGATACAAGGAAAATAAAGTCAAAATTCTGATTTTTTTTTATACAAAAAAGTGCTCGTTTTTTGGTTCCAGTAAATTCCAAATTGAAAAAAAAATTCCAAATCGTGTTTTTTGTTAGTCCCAGCTATTACACATCCGCTCAAATTTTTTTGACTGTGATGGATGCATTATCTGAAAGATTTTGCACTTCATTTATTTTAAGAATTTTTTAAAAGATGAATTTTCGTGGCTTTAAGGTTAAATAGCTAAGCAGGAAAGCATCTTAGCTGAATGTTACTAGAGACAAAAAGTTATGGCAACAAACTAAGGAAAATACTGTTTTCTTTTAATTTTTTTTTAATAAAGATAATAGCTTAGGAGATAGAAGTGTTTGAAGTTAACTCTTAACGTTTGTTTTTTTAATAGATGCATTTAAGATGAATATAGAAAAACTGACAACCCCTGTACTGTTTTGACCTATCTGACCATAAAGAGGATTAAGAGACCTTCAAAAAGCTTTTTTTGATGATTCTTAGCGTTAATTGCAAAGCAGATATGACCGACATAAGGAACGCGCCTCGTTATAGCCCAGACGACAGAGAACATTTTATAGTGAAACCCACAAAAATTTGCAAACTGATTAATTTTTTTTTAACGAGTTCGTGAAAGTATATAGAATAATATCCTGAAAAGTTTACATTTCGCTCGGATGCAGAACATAAAAAAAAGTGAAAAAATATATTTTTATCCATTTTTTCAAAATTTTGAAATTAAGTCAGGGTAGGAAAAAACAAAAAATACAGATGATAGACCACGTGTTTCTGAATAAAAAAAATCCTAATAAAATTTATCGCTAAAGCCTCAGTATTCCTGGAAAAAAATTTTGAAGTATCTTTGTCATTCTGCGCGGCCAGCGCACGGTTAAAAATTCTTAGCTGTTCTATCGAGTAAAATAAAGCTTTTTTCTCTTTCTGATTACACGTTTTAAACATTTTTATTAGTGAATAGGAGGATAAATAGTGAGTATGGAGGGAAAATATATAATTATCAATGCATACACAGACACCACAAATAGCCACTGAATCGCTCGCATGAATTTTTACGTGCCTTTACTGTATTGTATTTATTACAGGTACATCCATCCACATTTCAGCCATATCCAATGGATTCCTTATACATTTGTTAATGCATTGGAAAAGTTCCAGAATGTATATTCAAAACAATCCAAGATATTTTCATAGTTATAAGGATGAGATCGTGAAAATCGCAATTTCTTATCATGATCTGATTGATCATATTTTCGAAAAAATGCATACAAGTAAACGATTTTGTGTTTGAACATTCGAAAAATATACATTTTTTTCGAAATAGTGATATTTTATTTTTTCCAATGGGTCAATTTCTTGACAAGTTACAGCCAATATATATATTTATCAAAAAAAATCATCAAGCAAGGAAATTAAAATGATTTGAGATGTACCTTTTTTTAAATCCTCGTTACTACAACTTAATAAACCATAATAATAATGAAGTATACATACTTTTCAACAGTTCTCAATGAAGAAAGAATTTTTTTTAAGGGCTTTTATTATACTCTTCGCAAAAACGAAGATAGAGTTCGGGCGTGATAAAACATATAAGTATATTTTTCCCATAGTCCAATTAAATAAGTCGGCAAATCAAAATTTTGAGGTAAATACTTGAATTTTTTATATAACTTACTTTGATGTATTAGAACACGATTAATGAAAGAAATTTTTTTCTGAACCCCCGGGAAGGGGTGAAAAAAAATAAAATAAAGTGTTTTTTCAAAATTACTCAAAATGTGTAAAAGCTAGTAAAAAAAGTTTCAAACAAAAATTGTAAAGCATGAAATTTTATATAAAAATGATCTCTAGACTTTTTTTGGTATTACTAAAATTAACGGAGTTACGCTGGTTAGAAATTAAGGGATGGTATGTACAACTTTAAAAAATCATAGCGTGCTGAAAAGTTAATGAATTTAAAAAAATTTTTTTCTGTTTACTCAGAAAAATATAAACATTCGTTTCAGAGAAATGGATTTTTTTTAAATTGTTAATAAAAAAGTTATAAAAATTTTAATTTTTTTATTTTCAATTAAAACCACTTTGAAAGGTGAAACGAAATTTTTTTTATACCATTCTGTTCATTATTTAATATATTGAACATTTGCTTTTGAAATTTTTTTTTACCCATCATTTTCGAGCAAGTATGAATTTATTTACCTGTTTAATTTTTTTACAAACGTAAGACACTGCTCTTGTGACGTCACGATAGCTAAAAAGAAATAAAGAATACGTACGACAAAGATAAAATGGTTTCGTAGCTGCTGCGTTTCCTACAAGACGCGTATACGTCACATCTATACTGCCGTCATAAGTCATAAGGAGAATAGTCCATCTGTAAATTGTCGGTTGGCGAGGAAAGTAACAAAGGCGTTTGTTTTTTTCCCAACTAGTAAATGTTAATTAAGAAAATCATGTAGTTGCTTTTTATCCACTTATGTTTTTGTACTTTATATTTTTTTAATAATATTTTTAACTGCTGAACTCTTGGGTGCTCATATATTATTAGAATCTCATTTATGAAAAATATTTAGATGCTGCTTTTCACCTTATGACGGCAGTAAGGGCATATGCGAGTGACGTCACAACTAACCTCAAAAATATGTGTTTCTTAAGATTTAAGAGTATTACGCAACTATTATTAAAATTTCTGCCTGGTTCCCATATTTTCAACTAAAATCTAGTTCAGTGTAATGTTTATGAAGTTCTAAATACTTTGTCCCAATAAAATAGGACTATTTTTGTAGGTTGGAAATCTAACCTGTAATTAGCAGTCTATTTCTATTAACAATATTGAAAAATTATTTACGCCAATTTTTAAATATTTGCTTAGAGCCAGTACCGGCTCCAAGCTAAAAATGCGTATACAAACATTAAAAATGAGAATAAACTTGAAAAACTTAAAATTTAAGGTTATGTTGGTTACATGATGTAGATGCCAGATATCTCAATGCAGCGGTTGTGAATGTTTTGGTGAATAAATGCTCCTACAAATTGTTAACAAAATTTTTAATTGTGGTCAAGTATAATAAGAGTGTATTGCGAAATCTACATACATGTACACGCTTCGTTTTATGTACATTTATAGGTTATAGGTATTAGACACGTGGAATATTGTTTACGTGATCTAAATATTTTTAAAATTAATCTTTGAATTGTAGTGAAAGAAATTATTATTACTGTCAACACTTGCTGATTTCTACTAAATTTAGAATTATTTGTTTGACATTATTGATATAAATTAAAAATAAAGTACAAAATATAAATTTTTTTTGCGAGAAAATTTTGCAGACGAATTATTGGAGTATTGGAAATAATTGTTTGAAACATAGTTTTAAATTAGTCGAAATTCGCGTACTTTAACCAAGGCTGCAAAAAATGTTTTTTTTTATGTATTTTCGATTAAATTAATAAACTAATCCGTAATGTAGAAGTAAAAACCGCTGCCCAAGAAATCACTACTTCCACATCCAGATTCTCTATCCAAGTCACTCACAACGAAAAACTTTGTATGTGAAAATAATTGTTTATGGAACTTTAATATTATATTTGAAATCTTCTACCCCAAAAAACCATAAAACGATACCCCACATCGGTAGTGGGGTGGGGGTGGTGATAGGGGGTGGTAGTGGGGGGTGGATGAAGTAAAAAGATATTTTGAGGTTTCTGGTTCCTGTACATACACTAAATTACATTTTTTTTTCATCCCCTTTAATAAGGGGGTGGGGGTGGCAATGGGGGTGGCTAATGCCAAAATTTTTTTTGAGACTTTAGCTTCTTTTGTATATACTAAATACCAATTTCGTGGACTCTTACCTGCTTGATTTACCCATTTACCCCAAATTTACCCCAATTTACACCCCAACCCTTCGACGGAACAAGATGAAAATATAATCTAGTTCTAGATCTCGTTAAAGTACATATGTGTACCAAATTTCAAGTTAATATCTTAAACGGTTCCAGAGTAAACGTGCGCACAAAAAAAAAGTTACAGACAGACAGACAGACCGACAGACAGACCGACAGACAGACCGATAGACAGACAGAAATTTTTTTTCGCTCAAACTTAAAATCTCGACGTTTCATGACATTTTAAGCCTATTTGGACAATAAAAATTTTTAAATTTCTTTTTGTCGTTACTACACTTCCACTGGACGTGGAAGTAAAATTATTTGCAAAAATGAATATTTGCAATAGTGAAAATTATTTTTTTTCCACATTAAAAATTGAAATAATTTTTCTTCTTAATTTCAAAAAAATTGGCAATTACAAATATTTACATTATTTATTTTTTTAACTTACAAAATATCAATTATTTTAATTTATTATTTTTTAAGACCATAAGAAATTATTATAAAAATTGTTATAATTGTATACATATTTTAAAAATTGTGTACTCAGAAATATATTAATCAACACATTTTTTTTTGGATCATTAATTTCAATTTTGAATGAAAAAAAAAATGACATTAAAAAAAATGATCGATACATTTCCATTAAAATAGATCATTGATATTATTCTATTCCTAATCTAAATAAAAATAAACAGTTTAAAAAATAAAATTGGATAAATTAAATAATAAATAATTGAATCATTTTTTGGATGGATGGACAATGACAATTGGAAGAAAATAATTCATTCTTAAAACAAAATGTATGATTCATTCTATATTAAATTAATCTTATGAAAAGTTAAAATAGGAATTACTAAAAACAAGTAGGTAGTGGGGTGGGGGTGGTGATAGGGGGTGGTAGTGGGGGGTGGATGAAGTAAAAAGATATTTTGAGGTTTCTGGTTCCTGTACATACACTAAATTACATTTTTTTTTCATCCCCTTTAATAAGGGGGTGGGGGTGGCAATGGGGGTGGCTAATGCCAAAATTTTTTTTGAGACTTTAGCTTCTTTTGTATATACTAAATACCAATTTCGTGGACTCTTACCTGCTTGATTTACCCATTTACCCCAAATTTACCCCAATTTACACCCCAACCCTTCGACGGAACAAGATGAAAATATAATCTAGTTCTAGATCTCGTTAAAGTACATATGTGTACCAAATTTCAAGTTAATATCTTAAACGGTTCCAGAGTAAACGTGCGCACAAAAAAAAAGTTACAGACAGACAGACAGACCGACAGACAGACCGACAGACAGACCGATAGACAGACAGAAATTTTTTTTCGCTCAAACTTAAAATCTCGACGTTTCATGACATTTTAAGCCTATTTGGACAATAAAAATTTTTAAATTTCTTTTTGTCGTTACTACACTTCCACTGGACGTGGAAGTAAAATTATTTGCAAAAATGAATATTTGCAATAGTGAAAATTATTTTTTTTCCACATTAAAAATTGAAATAATTTTTCTTCTTAATTTCAAAAAAATTGGCAATTACAAATATTTACATTATTTATTTTTTTAACTTACAAAATATCAATTATTTTAATTTATTATTTTTTAAGACCATAAGAAATTATTATAAAAATTGTTATAATTGTATACATATTTTAAAAATTGTGTACTCAGAAATATATTAATCAACACATTTTTTTTTGGATCATTAATTTCAATTTTGAATGAAAAAAAAAATGACATTAAAAAAAATGATCGATACATTTCCATTAAAATAGATCATTGATATTATTCTATTCCTAATCTAAATAAAAATAAACAGTTTAAAAAATAAAATTGGATAAATTAAATAATAAATAATTGAATCATTTTTTGGATGGATGGACAATGACAATTGGAAGAAAATAATTCATTCTTAAAACAAAATGTATGATTCATTCTATATTAAATTAATCTTATGAAAAGTTAAAATAGGAATTACTAAAAACAAATTTGTTAACAATTTTTAGGAGCATTTGTTCATAGAAATAACAACTCTCCAGAAAACACAAAAATAATGTATCCACTACAGAACGTAAGAACGAAGACACACCAATTACTGGTACAAAAAATCGACGGCGACGGAAACTGTCTATATGGAGCAATAAGCCATCAGTTAGAAGGAGAAAACATAACAACCCCGGCACACACCAACGCCATCAAAAATCTACGGAAACAAGCAGCGGACTATATACAAAACAACATAGATTATTTCACCCCGTTCATGCTAGCATCCATCAACGAACTGGAACCCCGTTACAATCAACACAGCACAAATAAAGAAAAAATAGAGGCGTTCATCGGAGACCTGAGAAAAGATGGTTTCTGGGGTGGGCAGGAGACGATAGCAGCAACAGCAAACTTGAAGAGAAGGACAATAATAATACACCAAGAGGAGGGCGAAATCATAACTTTTCACCCCAACAACCAACAAGAAGACGACAACATGCCAATTGAGATCGTGTACAGGAAGCAGGGAAACAACAGAAATCACTACGACAGCGTAATCACTACGCAGAAAAGAAACGAACTAGAATGATTAGAAAAAACAAACCCCCCCCAAGCATAGCTATAACCCCCCGCTCAGAATGGGAGGAAACGACGAATATCAACAATATCCAAATATCCAAATATCGCAAAGAACGGAAGAGGGACACAGTCAGGAAGCACCAGATGATTGGATAACTTTGGCAACATGGAACGTCAGAGGATGCATACAAAGAGCTAAAAGAGAAAAAATCGACGAGGCCTTGCAAGCAGAAAACATCGACGTTGCATGTATACAAGAAACACACATGATAGACGGAACAGCAATCACACAAAATTACAAATGGCAACTAAGCGGGGGGGGCAAGAAAAGACCAGCAGAGGAGTTGCATGGGTAACCAGACGGGAGAGGCCTATCGAAATAAGGACGGAAAATATAAACGAAAACATAGTCACGGCAATCATACAAAATGAAAAGGAGAACATCTGCATGATAGGAGTCCACGTACCCTCAGACAAGAGAGCAGGAAGGGTATTCAGGCAGCTAACTCAAGAAACCAGAAGAAACGAAAAAAGAAAAATGCCCATCATAATACTAGGAGACTTCAACGCGCATATAGGAAAAGACAATCAGACGGAAGAGGATAAAAGCATCATAGGAAAAACATTACTCCACACATTTTCAAATGAAAACGGAAATGCGCTGAAAAATCTAGCACACATGTTTGACCTAACAATAAGAAACACATGGGCCAAAAGCCAAACCTGCATTGACACCTGGACCAATGGAAGATCAACCTCACAAGTAGATCATATCCTGGTAAGCAGGGAGATAAGAGAAAGGATCAAGAACGTTAAAGCAAAAAGGGCAACAGAAATCAATACAGACCACAAAATTCTATACGGAAAACTGGAAATAAAAGAAGGAAAAACAAGTCAAGGAAACAACAAGACACTACACAGTACTTGGAATATTTATCTACTACAGCACGAAGACTTTCGGAAGAAATACGGTGAAGAAATAGAAAAGCAACTGACAGGAGAAGAATTAGAGTGGACATCAATGGGCGCAAAAATAAAAATTGCAGCAAGAAAAACGTTAAAAAGGGACAGATCACCTATGAGCCCGACAAGAAAGGAAAAAAATAACAAGTACGAACAGCTAAAAAAGATGAAGGCCACAGACGAACAACAGCCGACGGGGAATATAAACGAAAAACTAAAAGAAGCACTGAGGGAAAAAAGGGAAGCGGAGAGAAACCACGACGAGGAAAAATGCAAATCATTCTTCGAAAACATAGAAGCACTGGGAGTGCTTCTATGGACAACGACTAAACCAAACCTTCAGATATCTGAAAAAATATAGAAGAAAAAACAGTACCCACAAGAGAAGATACATACCAATACAACATTGGACCAAGAAGCTGAAGGAAGAAGAGAAAGCAACTAAAGAACGAACAAAACTAATAAGAGAAACAGACCACTGGCCCTTGGACAAGCCACCATCAAAAGAGCAACTGCTAGGGATAATAGCCAGAGCTAGAAGAAACACCGCACCTGGAGTAGATAAAATAAACAACGAGTTAATACACTACGGCACGGAAAAGCTAAAGGAGCAAACCCTAGAAATCATCACCAGGGTATGGACAGAAAACACACCTCTGCCTACGGAATGGACCAAGACTATACAAATACCCCTCCCAAAAACCAACTCGCCACAGACTATAGAAGACTACAGAAGAATAACACTCTGCAGCATAGGATACAAATACTACGCACAATTCCTGCTCAAGCAACTAGAGAAGTACATTGGAAGACCGCCAGACTACCAGACAGCATTCATCAAAGGCAGGTCAACGGACGACCACATGTACACCACCAGAAGAATACTGGAAGAAAAATGGAGAGAAGGGACAAAACTGCACATAGCCGCTATAGATCTCCAAAAGGCATTCGATACCATCAGTCACGAAGCCATAGTCAACACCCTGTATAACAAAGGAGTGCCGCACTATCTAATAAACAAGATAATAAAGGCCTGCCTTCATGAAACAACTGCCATACAATGGTTCGGACAAACGACGGAAACCAGACAAAAGAACAGAGGAGTCAAACAAGGATGCCCCCTATCCCCCCGACTATTCACCACGGTCCTAGACCAAGCGATACAAAACACAATAAGGGAAACACTAAATTTTAACGAAGACACGGAAACACTGAGAACCCCAATCGTATTAGCTTACGCCGATGACCTCCTAATCGTCGCAGAAGAAGAGCAACAAATTCTCAACTTCCTAGAAAACATGAAACCGCATTTGGACACATCTGGGTTGAAAATAAATTTCAAAAAATGTCTAATAATGGAGCGAGACCCATCAACAAAAGAAAGTCGGATCAGTGGAGAAGAACACAAAATAGGTGACTACTCCCTAAGAACAACGAACAAAATGAAATACCTAGGAACATATCTGACGAACCGACTGAAAAGGAGAGAAACAGTAAAGGAGAGAATAAAAACAGCATACAGAGTCACAAGAGCAATTATACCGTTCATTGAGAAAAACAAACTATCATGGGGCCTGGCCAAACGGCTATACATAGCCATCATACTGCCAACAATGACATATGGAGATAAAAACGCGGCAACAACAAAAGCCAACAGAAGAAGTTTGAGAAGAGCTGAAAGAGACATCATCCAATTACTCAGAAAAACAACAGGGCAAAAACGACATAAAACATCAACACTACTAGAAGGGAAGACAATCACAAAAAGGATAGAAATGTACGCAATGAAGTACTGGGGACACGTCCAAAGAAGGGAACCAACACACCTACTGAAGAAAGCACTAACACTGAATAGCAGCAAACTTAAAATTGGGAGACCATGTTACACGTGAAAAACAACAATCGAGAGGATCATGAACAAACTGGGAAAGGACCAAACATACTGGGAAAGAAAAGCAAGGGGAAAGAATGAATTTCACAAAGAAATCGGAGCGATATATACTCTACCAGAATCAGAAACGGAGGAATCAGAAGTCTCAGAACAAGAAGAAGACCTGTAGAAACAGAAGTACAAAAAAATAGGAGCACAAATAGCAGCGACACAACGTGGCAACATATCTCACAAGAAGACCCAGAATAGGCAGAAGCCCAGAACCAAAAATACAAAAAAAGGGGGCTTAAACGCTCCCTCACGACATAATGCGGTAACGCATCTCACGAATACCTACACCTCCCATCCCATATTCCTTTACCATGCGCCATGTGGCTCTCGCTGCTGGCAACAAGCATGACCTTAGTCCAACCCAGCGTGGACGTAGCAGGCCCAGCTGTATAACTTGGGAGTGGCAGCAATGCCTACCGCACGCTGGTAAATCAATCAATTAATCAATTTTTAGGAGCATTTGTTCACCAAAACATACACCACCGCTGCATTGAGATATATAGACTAGTTCACAAGTTCGAAGCCGTGTTAATGCTTAATAAAGCTCGTGAACATATGAGTGAGGGCTCATTGGATTCGGAATGACACCTAGAAAAATGTGCAAAAGTTTCAAACCCGCATATAAACAATTGCAAAAGTTACAGACAAATGAAGATTGAAAAAATAACGAGTTTCGTTTTTTGCAAATAACTCGAAAACTATTAATATTTAAGAAAATTTAAAGGACGATTTTTAAAGAGGAATGAATTTCAAATAAAAAAGTCCGAACTTCCGAAACTCTATGTCTATTATTAATAATTTCAATTTAATGTTGAAAATGGAGCTCTGCGCGGCGAACACTAAGCCGTTACGATGCTCTGAAACCGGACGTAATAAGTAAAAATATTTTTTATGTTATTAAATATTAATTTAAAAATTTTTAAAAAATTATGGTATTATTTAGACACTTAAAGGAACAATATCCCGTTGGAAAAAAATTGTTTCACCGATTTTTCATAAAATGAGCCTATTGTTGTTTTGAGTTTTGCTCGAAAACTATGCATTTTTCCTATAAACGCGTCAATAGAAAAGTTGTTGACAATTAAATTTCCAATCGAAATGGCACCTTCACAAGTCAAATTTTTTTTTTACAAAAACGCCCACAAAACAAAACAAAAAAAAAAACGAAAAAATGCAAAAATTTTTTTTAATTGTTTATAATAAATTATTAAGAAAAAAATTCATTCTTAAACTATATTATTTGCAATTCTCTACAAGATGGAAAAAAGAAAAAAAATTGTTGTTAATTTATTTGTTTATTTAATAAACAATTTGTTATTAACAATCGCCGAATATGTTTATATTCTTTTTAGATAGAAAAAAAAAATAACAAAAACAACCGTATACATAAACATTTATTTTTCTTTTTACATGTTTATGTATACGGTTGTTTTTGTTTTTTTTTCTATTTAAAAACATTCGGCGATTGTTAATAACAAATTGTTTATGAAATAAACAAATAAATTAACAACAAAAATTTTTCTGTTTTTCGTCTTGTAGAGAATTGCAAATAATAAATTTTAAGAATACATTTTTTTCTTAAAAATGTGTTTAAATAATGAAAACAATTAAAAAAAAATTTTAAGACATTTTTTTAAATATTTAATCACTATACTGTATTCGCGAAAATCAAACAAATGAACCCAGTAGGGATTTACCTTCGATACACACAAATTCACCAATATGTGACAGCGATTTATATATCATGACAAATTTCCGATGTTACTTTACTATATAAACTTTTCCTTATACGTGAATTCCTTTGTATCGAAGGTAAATCCCTACTGGGTTCATTTGTTTGATTTTCGCGAATAATAAAATGGCACAAAATTTTTTTTTATAGGGTCTCCATGAAGCGAAATAATTTTAGTGGCTTTTGTTTAACAATTATCCGACTTGATAAACGTAAACTATAAAAAAATTTGTTAATTAACAATAGGCTCATTTTATGAAAAATCGGTGAAACAATTTTTTTTCAACGGGATGTTGTTCCGTTAAGTGTCTAAATAATACCATAATTTTAAAAAAATTTTAAATTAATGTTTGATAACATAAAAAAATATTTTTACTTATTTCGGCCGATTTCAGAGCATCGTAACGGCTTAGTTTTCGCCGCGCAGAGCGCTGAGAGATAGAGTTTCGGGAGTTCGGCTTTTTTATTGGAAATTCATTCCTCTTTAAGAATCGTTCTTTCAATTTTCTTAAATATTAATAGTTTTCGAGTTATTTGCAAAAGACGAAACTCGTTATATTTTCAATCTTCATTTGTTTATGTGCGGGCGTGAAACTTTTACACTTTTTCTAGACGTCATTCCGAATTCAATGGGCCCTCACTAATATTTTTACGAGCTTTATCAAGCACTAACACAGCCTTGAACTTGTAAACTAGTCTGCATCTGCATCATGTACCTAACATAACCTTAAATTTTAAGTTTTTCAAGTTTATTCTCATTTTTAATGTTTGTGTACGCATTTTTAGCTTGGAGCCGGTACTGGCTCCAAGCAAATATTTAAAAATTCACGAAAATAATTTTTCAATATTCATGATTAATAGAAGAATAGAGAATAGAAGAATGATTAATAGAAATAGAATATTACAGGTTAGATTTCCAACCTACAAAAAGAGGCCTATTTTATTAGGACAAAGTGTTTAGAACTTCATAAACATTACACTGAACTAGATTTTAGTTGAAAATACGGGAACCAGGCAGAAATTTTAATAATAGCTGCGTAATACTCTTAAATCTTAAGAAACACATATTTTTGAGGTTAGCTGTGACGTCACGTGCAGATACCCTATAGATGTGACGCATGCGCGTCTTGTAGACAACGCAGCAGCTACGAAACAACTTTATCTTTGTCGTATGCATTCTTTATTTCTTTTCAGTTAACATGACGTCACAATCGCAGTGTCTTTCGTTTGGAAAAAACTAAGCAAGTAAATAAATTCTTACCTTCTTGAAAATGAAAGGTAAAAAAAAAATTTCAAAAGTAATTGTTCAATATATTAAATAATGAACAGAATGGTATAAAAAAAATTTCGTTTCACTGTTCAAAGTGGTTTTAATTGAAAATAAAAAAAATAAAATTTTTATAACTTTTTTATTAACAATTTAAAAAAAAATCCGTTTCTCTGAAACGAATGTTTATATTTTTCTGAGTAAATAGAAAAAAAAAATTTTAAATTCATTAACTTTTCAGCACGCTATGATTTTTTAAAGTTGTACATACCATCCCTTAATTTCTAACCAGCCTAACTCCGTTAATTTTAGTAATACCAAAAAAAGTCTAGAGATCATTTTTATATAAAATTTCATGCTTTACAATTTTTGTTTGAAACTTTTTTTACTAGCTTTTACACATTTTGAGTAATTTTGAAAAAACACTTTATTATATTTTTTTCACCCCTTCCCGGGGGTTCAGAAAAAAATTTCTTTCATTAATCGTGTTCTAATACATCAAAGTAAGTTATATCAAAAATTCAAGTATTTACCTCAAAATTTTGATTTGCCGACTTATTTAATTGGACTACCATCCATCCTTTGCTTGTATTGTTTAAAACAAAAAAGCATCAAAACAAATTCTGATTTAGTGACATGTAATTCAGTGCGTCGGTGTCACAGTCATGCGTATTCAAGCGCGTGAACGCAATACAGTTCTGAGAAAATTGACTTTAAAGTTTAGAGGTGTTACAAAGACAGAAGAGGTTTAATTTTTTTTTATTTTTTATTCTTCTCAATTCACTCAAAGTGCTTATATTACTCGACTATGTAATGGTCATATTTTTTGTGTTCAATTTCAAAACATATATTTTGATTTAAAAAAATACATATAACTTTGGTCTCCCACCAGTGAGATTTGTCTTGTCACATACAACTTAGTTTTTCTATTGTGTATTTAAAAAAAAAGAATTATTATGGCGAATCATTTATTTATTCTAGGATACAAAAAAATATTGAACTAAGTATAATAGCATTATCAAAGTAAAGTTTAATTGACTTTTTTACCAGTCTTCTTACTAGTTTCCCCATTTTTTTTTTTTTAATAATGGCGTGATAGTATTGCTTCTCAACAGTGGGCATCCAACATTGAACGGATTGCATTAACTTTTTGATTGGGCAATGTATTAATTTTAATAACTTGTTTTGGTTCAGGCAAATTTTTGGTCCCCAGTCTATTAGTCATGGCGTGCTTTATGTTGATGGTAATGAATTTGGTCTGACTGTACGATGTTTTGTACTTTACGATATAATAAGAGAGCGAATTTAAAAAACTTGCAACTATGTTATTCAACTAGTGTAATATTTTTACATGCACCTTTGTTTTATAAAGTATAAAATTCGGAACAGATGTGCTGCCATCTATTAAAAAGTCGCAAAAGATTCGCTACGTCACATACAACTTTGCATTATTACTAATTAAAAATTCTCAAATATGTTACATACAACCTTGTAATATTGAGGTGACGACTTAACTATTTCTTTCCGCGACAACCATGGCTTTAACGATAAAATTTGTTAGGAAATTTTTTGTTCATACGTCATCTATCCATCTGTATTTTTTTTTCTAGCTTGATTTAATTCAAAATTTTGAAAAAATGGATGAGAAAAAATTTTTTTTTGTTCTATACACTTTCATGAACTCATTAAAAAAAAGTTTACTTAGTTTGCAAAATTTTGTGGGTAAATACCTTCATCGACTGGGCATTAGCAAATTACGATATTGCTCGTTTGGCGGTAAAATCTCACAATGTTTTCAATTATAAAGGAATAATAATAATTTTTATACTTTTTTGATATTCACGCACGTTTTTTTAAGTCCCTGGACATATGTATGTACTTGTGTAAATATGTATAAAGATGAAAATGACTCAAACATTGATGAAGATGAATAATTATTTAAATTTGGGTTAAATCTCAGCAACCCCAAAATCATAAATAATATTAGTTTCATTAATAAATTCCCAGTACTTCCTTTATAATTATTTTTTAAATTAGTTTTCTTATTAGGGGATGAGTTTTATGTCTCAACATGTAACAATAAGAAAGTCTTAACTTTTCAAAATAAACAAAAAATAATTAATTCGTCCATTTTACCTCTTTTATATCGGCCATATTGAGGGTGCACCATAAAATTTTTAATTCCTATTAGCGTCCCCAAAAATATAAATAATATAAGTTTCATTAATTTATATTCAGTACTTCGTTAATTATTGATTTTTTGATTTTAGGGGTGGTTTTCACCCTCTTGGGGGTAAAAGCACTTTTTAATATTTGAAGTTTAAGAATCCTCAAAAATAAAAAAATTCCAAGCCGCTATAAAATTAGTCCGAAGTTTGGGTACTTTTTGATACCAAGTGACTGACTGTACTATTAAGACATTTCTAAGGGAAGTTTTAGGTAATACTTAACACAGCATAATAATGCATAGTCATAGGCCATTGTCTTCTGAAGAAATATTTTGGATAGAAAATAAGTACTTTTTTACAAATGAGGTATATAATATCAAGCAGTTCTGATTTCATAGCTCAGCTATTAAGGCAAAATTAAATAATTCTCAACTTAATGAAATTATCCCTGTCTTAGTGGTTGGTCAATAGTGCTTGTTTGCTGTTTGGTTAATAATATGGCTAATTGAAAATGTATTTTTCTGTTGCAGTTTTATTTATTTTTGACGGCGTTCATATCGTTAAATTTAACCATGGCTGAAAAACAGGAAGCGTTGAAAGCAGTGCTTCAAGGAAATGGAGAATTCTCTAAACAATTGTACACGTCTCTAGCGAAAACACCAGGCAATGTCTTCTTCTCACCCATTAGTATTCATGCCATCCTTTCGCTTGCATCCCAGGGTTCCGGAGGCCTAACTAAAGAAGCGTTCACCAAAGTATTGAACGTTCCCGACTTGAAGATAGCTGCAAAAGGTTATGAAGACGTCATGGAACGTCTCAACTCCGTTAAAGATGTAACTCTGCTCATAGCGAATAAAGTGTTTGTAAAAAATGGTTATAAGTTGCAAAAAGCATTTCAGACCGTGGCTAAGAAACATTATTTCTCTGAAGTACAGTCGTTAGATTTTGAACAAGGGGCATCCGCAGCAGCATCCATTAACAGTTGGGTCGAGGGTAAGACTAACAACAAAATTAAGGATGTTTTCGATGCCAGAGAATTAAACGATGACACTCGTTTGGTGCTGGTAAACGCCATTTACTTTAAGGGCAAATGGGCTCACCCTTTCAGCGTACGAATGACAAAAACTGAAAAGTTCTACTTGAACGACAACGACACCGTGGATGTCCAAATGATGCATATAACGAAGAGTTTTTACTTTAAGGATGATGAGAACTTGGACGCGAAGGTTTTGGAGCTGCCGTATGCCAATAGGAACATCAGTATGATTATCATTTTGCCCAATAATAGAAATGGAATAGCTGAGCTGGAGCAGAAACTGGCAGGAATTGATCTCACGAAGGTTACAGAAAATATGTATTGCCCGGAGGTGCAAGTGTCCTTTCCCAAGTTTAAAATCGAGCAGACGATCGATCTTCAGGATTCCTTGACCGCGGTAAGATATGCAAAAAAAAATGAAATTTTTGGTAAAACCAAGTTGCTTTATACAATAGGCAAGCCTTTGATTTCCACAAAAAAATTACTTACTATTTTAGTTCGTTAATCTGTAAAAACAAACAAAATAAATGAATGGATATAAAAAAATGAACAAAAAAAAATTGTTCTTTTTATTTTTTTATAATGGAGTCAAATTAAGCATCAAAATAGGAGGCTAAGGAATTCTCTACCTGCAGCAATTTTGTTATTTTAATTTGTTTTCGGTATAATAGTAATTATCTCCGGCCTAGTAATCACATCGCAATAATAAAATACCAAATTGTTCGCAATAAAATTCTGAATAAAACTAGACAATTAAAGAATTTTTTGATAATTTGTTAATTTGTAAAAAAAACACTAAAAATATCCTTTTTTTTGATAATAATTTAAGAAGCATAATGTATCAAGCTAAAAACGTAGGTACTCTTCGCCAATTTACTGAGCTTTTTATATAATTGTTACACATTTTATAGGATCTTCGCAGTTTTCTTGTAAACAATGTTAGTTTTTGGACATACTTTTTGTGGTACCAACTTTGTTGTGAAAAAAAATGTATGAAAAAAAATTGAAAAAAAAAACGTCCAACACCTGTGTGGGATTCGAACACATCATCTTTGGATTGCAAGCCAAAAGCAAAAAACAAAAACATATGTTATTCTTCATTTAAGTACAACTATTTGCCTTGCCGGATCCTGGCCCGGACGCATAAACGTAATCTGAAGACGCATAAGGCATAGCCAAAATGATTCGGTAATATTCGGACATAATCGTCATCGGCTTATATGTCGCACTGCTTATTAGTAAAGTGTAGGGTGACCATACGTCCGGAATTTCGCTGGATTGTCCGGAATTTTGGAGTACTGTCCAGCATTTACAAGTGTCCAGCGAAAGTCCAGCATTTTGACCATATGTTCGGAATTTTGCTGGAAAGTATTATAAGTGTCCAATAAGTTCAGCATTTAGGTTATAGTGAAGTTACAGTATAAATTTTTGGACGGAAAAAATATTTTTTCGGATTTCTCCCTCCCGCTCATAAAAAAATTTTGTGGGACGAAAAAATTTTTTTTCAGATTTCCCCCCCGCTCATCAAAAATTTTTTTGTTATTTTCAGCCCAAGCTGGAGGCCCAGATCCGCCCTTAGCAGAAGTGTCCAGCATTATTTAACAAAAATCTGGTCACCCTAGTAAAGTGGAATGTGCACAGAAAAGCCTTAAGCGTCTGCAATTAACTGATAGTTTTATAGCTTATTTTACTTCCACGTCCAGTGGAAGTATAGTAACGACAAAAAAATTTTTAAAAATTTTTATTGTCCAAATAGGCTTAAAATGTCATGAAACGTCGAGATTTTAAGTTTGAGCGAAAAAAAATTTCTGTCTGTCGGTCTGTCTGTAACTTTTTTTTGTGCGCACGTTTACTCTGGAACCGTTTAAGATATTGACTTGAAATTTGGTACACATATGTACTTTAACGAGATCTAGAACTAGATTATATTTTCATCTTGTTCCGTCGAAGGGTTGGGGGGTAAATTAGGGTAAATTTGGGGTAAATGGGTAAATCAAGCAGGTAAGAGTCCATGAAATTGGTATTTAGTATATACAAGAGAAGCTAAGGTCTCAAAAAAATTTTTGGCATTAGCCACCCCCAGTACCACCCCCACCTCCTTATTAAAGGGGATGAAAAAAAAATTGTGATTTAGTGTATGTACAGGAACCAGAAACCTCAAAATATTTTTTTACTTCATCCACCCCCCACTACCACCCCCCTATCACCATCCCCACCCCACTACCGATGTGGGGTATCATTTTATGGGTTTTTGGGGTAGAGGATTTCAAATATTATATTATTAAAGTTCCATAAACAATTATTTTCACATACAAAGTTTTTCTGTTGTGAGTGACTTGGATAGAGAATCTGGATGTGGAAGTAGTAATTCCTTGGGCAAGGGTTTTTTTTCCAATTATGTCAATATAACAAACACATGAAATTTTATAAGAATAGTATTTTAATTCATATTTTTATCCCTAAAAGTGAAAAATCTAGAGGTGTTTAAAACTGTTGCAAAATAAAATAAACACACAGCCCTGGCCTGCAAATGTAGTGAACTGCAGACGTGCTAGGATAACTACGTCTGCACTTTACTTTTGTTTTCATTGGTAAAATTATTCCTAAAAACCCGAAGCGGACAGCTATGCCTTATGCGTCTGCAGATTACGTATATGCGGCCCTGACCCAACTAAATAACCGTGGCACGTAGTGCCGTGGTGAATGTAAGGTTGGACGTGGCAGGTCCGGTTCGGCTTAACGGTTAACGGCGGGGTGGAATTAGCTGTCCTGTTTGTTATAAACAAACTTAAAAACTAATAATAATATTAAAAATTGCTGTGTGCGTAGAGACCTAAAGCTAATTAAAATTAACACAACACTTGGCAGAGCACTTACAAAATTTGGATCGTTGACTCGGGTAAAAAGCTAAACGAAAAAACCAGTACGAGGATTACAAGCCAAAAGCTACGGGACCATCACAGATTACTACGAAAATTGAATGTCTGTAATATATATCTTACGAATGGTAGCTCAATCGGTTAAGGCGTATTGAGTGGCGAATACGCTGATCGACTCGCTACCGCGCTCTGGGTTCGACCCCCAGCCCCGGTATTGGCAACATCGGGGGGTGTGGATGTATGTCTGCGTTTTTCCGAATGTGTAACCCCCTTCCGGACAGCCTTGGCTTTGGATTTGGGGGTTGTCTACTATCTGTGGTGTGTTTATGTTTATGTTTATGTAAATATCATATTTCAACGCATTAAATATATTATTATGAAATATATATTAGTAAAATGTATAAACAAAAAAATATATTATAGAGATAACATTTCGCAAGATTTCTATTTAAGTACTGTAGGAGCATAATTAATAAAACATTAATTACACCCAAACATACTTTAATTAATTAGTGAATGAACACAAGAAAAACATGGGTGAAAATCAGGAAAGAATCTCAAGCACGTATCGCATTGTCCCGCGCCTCTAATCACTTCTTCTTCTGCCGAGCTGCTCTTGACAGCTGATCGGTAGCACACTCTGGGCAAGCGTTAAGCCAACTTCACATAGGGTAATTAAATAAGGGGTCGCTACACACTCCCCCTTTGGATCACACTACCGTCCCGGGTCCCCCGGGTGTGATAAAAAACGACACTTTTAGCGCGGCGCACTCGCGAAGAACGGCGCGGCACGTCCCGGTTGCACTGCGGACGACGGGCTGCCGGTAAAGGCCTGGAGCGTTGACTAGGCGTAGTTGAGGTCCTGGAACCTGGATCCGGAAGTGGGACTGGAATAGGCGTTGCTGAAGGCAGGTTGCTGGGGCAACTGACGTCGAGGGCGTCCTCTACGACGTATGGGGTGAACTGGAACCGCATTCGGGTAGGCGGCACATATTTGGTTAATGCCGATACATGATAGGTACCGAGAGGTACTGTGGGATTTGTTGGATTCTTTATTTCGTAGGAGGTAGGGCTCACAATTCTAGAGACCTGGTAGAGGCCATCTCTACGTGGTACAAATTTGGAAGTGATTCCAGCTTTGGCTTTGCTTAGCACATGAATATTGACAAGTACGAGGTCTGATACTTTGTAGGTCACATCGCGGCGTTTGCTGTCAGCATTTCTTTTTCGGCTGTCTTGTTGGCGTTCGTGAGTCTCTCGGGCCTGACTGAGAGTGTTCGCCATGGTATGCAGATAAGGGGTAATCTGAGGTACAAAATTGTCGCTTTCGATGATGGTTCTGAAGTCTTCGCGTATCATCGGGGGTGCGTAACTCTCTACCGAAAGTTAGATAGGCTGGAACGAATCCTGTAGATTGGCACACGGATGTGTTCATGGCAAATCGCACCGAAGAAAGTATGATTTCATCAATTAGGCATTTGGCACAGCTTCGGCTGTGGCTACTTTAAGTGGAAACATTTCTGTCCAGCGAGTAGATGTATCTTCGATGATAAAAATCCATCGCTCTCCAGTAGGAGTCTCTGGAAGAGGTCCAAAAAGGTCAATTGCAATAACTTCAAATCTTTGTGCTTGCACGGGGGTCTGAAGTAAACCAGATGGCTTCATGTTAGAAGATTTATACCGTTGGCAGTCTATACACTGAGAAACATGTGCGGTAACGTCTCTTCGCATGCCTGTCCAATAATAACGAGGGATGATTTTTTGTAGGGTGCGTTCCACACCATAGTGACCAGCAAGTTGAGAATCGTGAGTTCCCTTGAGTACCTTTTAAATCTGACTCTTTGGCACGACTTGCTGCGCTTCTTCTCCATCATGATCTGGGGAGTAACGGTATAAAATACCGTACATCAGGTAACCGCGGTCACTCCATCTCTGAGTGTCTACCGTGTTAGGGTCTGGAGACTCAAAACAGTTGATTATCCGAGCTGCATCTGGGTCGGTTAGTTGTTCCTCTCTCACAGCTCTAGCATCATCAACGGGAAGGTTGATGGTAACGAAGCAGACATCGCATGTTTCGGCTTGGCTGCTAGGGCGCGACAAGGTGTCGGCTAGAACGTTCTGACGTGCAGGAACATATTCTATGTTCAGGTTGTATGGCTGTAGAGATGCCAAGGCCTCACGTTCCGTCGTGTGGTAGTTTCTCGACGCAGGCGTCAGTAAACAGCTTGCGTATTCGATTGGTTTCTCGTCTGCTCCCTCCCCCTGGAGTAAAGCTGTTTCACATTCTTTGATGATTTCATCTTCGAGTAATTTATCAAGTTCCTGACGAAGAATTTCTTTCTGCGCAGGGGCAAGTCGATACGGAGGGTGAAAAATGGGAGTCTCATCCATTAACTTGATTGTATGCTCAGCATAAGGAGTAAGCTCTTTGCTTTTCTCAAAAACTGTTTTATGTGATTGTAGTAGTTGTTCTAACTGTGCTCTCTGACTTAGGTTTTTGCCATCATTTTCTGCGAGCTGAAATTCGGTTTGGTAAGCACTAACTATAGGACAAGGTTGGGCTGTAGTAGTAGGCTCCTTGAAAAATTCAAAAGCAACCGAAGGGTTTCCGTCGAAAAACCATTGACCCTTGGGTATATTCAAAACCATTTGTCCATTCGTAATGAAATCGATTCCTAGGAGGGTTTTGCTGTCTAAATGCTCAGGAATTTCTATGAATGTAGTTGGTATACTTTTTCCTTGCAAGATCACCTGAGTTTGGAAAATTCGTGCCACTACTCGGCGTAGATGTCCATCCGCAAGGACCATCTGTAGGGGCTCTTCGTTGTAAGGTAAATTTGATTCACATAAATGTGTGTAAAGAACGTGTCCGGTGATGCTGTTTCTATCACTGGAATCAATGTAGGCAAGTCCCTGTCTTCCTACAATTTCAACATGTACTAATGATCTAGACATCGTAGAAACTGGGTTAATTTCAGTGAGGAAAATATCGATACTCGAGGCGTGTGTCGTAGCAGAGCCAATACTGTTGGTACTTTGAGGTTTCGTGCTGAGTACGACAATTGGGGCACTGGGAACGTATGTAACCTGGCGTTCCACATCCAAAGCAGAAGTGGTAGGTGAGTTTTGACTGATACTAGGCTGACTAACTTTTCCTTGATTAGCAGCATACTTGCGGCATTCTGCCTGAAGATGGCCAAAATTCTTGCAGAATTGGCATTTGGGGCGAAGACGAAGACGCAAAGAAGTTTTGTCATCATTTGCACTACTCTGTTTCAATGTAGTAGGTGGCGTTGACTTGTTCTCGGTAAAACTATCCTCGATAGATCTGGCCTTCTCAATTAGTTCAGAGAAAGAGGTCACTTGTTCTCTAGGTAACCTAAATCGAATTCTTCGGTTTAAAAGACCGTAAATCATGTCCAGCTGATGCGTTGCGTGCAATTCTGGGACTTCTGGTAAGCGAGCTAAAAGAGCACGAGCAGAATTTACAAAAAGATCTGTTGGTTCTTTATCCTCTTGTTCCTTGGAGAATAATTCCTTGAAAATTTTGTGTGGCGGCTTATTATAACCGAATGAATGTCGTAATGCCTTTACTGCTTCATCCCAAGTGGAAATTGTAGATTTGATTCCTCGCCACCAGGTTGCAGCATTGTGGTCAAGCAACATCGGCAATCCCTTGATTGCATTTTCCTCTGTAATATTTACACAGTCTCTGTAAACATTAATAGCGTTAATAAAGGCTTCCACGTCCTTATCTTTGTTTCCGGCAAACCGCGAAGCACATTTCGAAAAGTTTCCACTAGGAGTTGAAGCTTGTGCTAGATGACTAGTAACCAAAGCTTGAGTCACGCCCTTTAATAGATTTTGCAACTGTTCTTCCGTCATTACAATTGGGTCAGGCATTGCTTCAGTTGATGAATCGACAGAAATTGATGTATTACAAACGTTACGTTGACTCCTGAGATTGTAACTCATTAATTCGCAAAATTTTGTAGAATTTTGATTGCATGAAAATCCGCTTTCAAATTTGACTGCATACAAATCCGCAGAAACACTAAAAGTCTAGTAAAATGAAAGAAATCTCGCAATTGTCTGTTGAATGTTCAAATACTCGAAACGTGCACAAAATGTTCGTGGATAGCACACAGAACTTGTTTATCTGAGGTAGAATGTTTTTCAAAAACCGAAATATGCATGAGAGTTCATGAAACCGCACGCTAAAGTTCATTTAAACATGTAACCAGCGACGAAAATGTCCTTAGTCGAAATACAGCACGAAATGTTCATGAAAGCAATGTAAAATGTCTATTTTACTCGAACGAAAGGAACGAAAGCACAATAAAGTTCATTTAAATGTGAAACCGGCGACGTAGAATGTTTTTCTAGTCGAAATAAACCAACTGTTTATGAGAATAGCACAATATATGTGAACACCGGCGACGTAGAATGTCTTTTCCTAGTTGAAATAAGCACAAAATCTGTGAGTTAACGTCTTTGAAATTACTGAAGTGAATGCACAACGACGTGTGAGTTATTCAAAACTTGCAGCAATCGAAAACTAGAAGTTCTCTACTTACAGTTTCAATCCTCTCTTTTACCTCACAGAAGTGGAAGTTCTTGCACTACAACTGCTTGGATTTCTTGGCCCAAAACACTGGATTTTTTATTACTTTCGCAAAAACCTGCATTAGTCCCGCCAAAAGTTTTTAACCTAACTCTCGACACGAACACTCTGACACAGCATTTTTGTTAGAAAGAGTCCCACGTGAGCGCCACCTTTATGTAGGAGCATAATAAATAAAATACTAATTACACCCAAACATACTTTAATTAATTAGTGTAATGAACGCAAGATAGGTGAAAATCAGGAAAGAATCTCAAGCACGTATCACATTGTTCCGCGCGTCTAGTCACTTCTTCTTCTGCCGAGCTGCTCTTGACAGCTGATCAGTAGCGCACTCTGGGCAAGCGTTAAGCCAACTTCACATAGGGTAATTAAATAAGGGGTCGCTACAGTACAAGCGACAAAAATTAAGAAAATATTTTTTTTAAATTAAATGATTATTAACCTTCTTACTCTTCGCAAAAACGATCGGCACATTTTTAAATCAGTAAACATCGCTCGTAGAAATAAAACGAAAATGGTTGCAATTAGTCATAGGGAAGTACTTACAAAAAATGTTCGCTTTTCAATTCTGCATCACGTTGTTGAAAAATATAAAGGGTGTTCCATTTGAAAAAATTGAGAAAATCCAATTTAAAAAATTCTTAATTAAAAAATAATTTTTGGCCTCCCTGTACATTTTTACTAAGTGAAAATGATTCAAGAACATTAAGTAGATGTCTCGTAACTAATATTCACATATGTTTTTCTTAAAACCCATAATTGTGACTTTGGTGATTTTTTCAACATGCATCTGCAGATGGCATTATTTCAACAAAAAAATTCATTACATCCAAATGGTTGGGAAATAGTCAAATATGATATAGATAGAAATTTCATAGTAACACGTACTATTGTTGTGGATGTCTCCTTAACACGGCATATTTATTTCACACTCCCAGAAGTGTGAAATAAATATGGGGAGGGGTATGTACCCCTCCCCTAGATCCGCCACTGTATGCCAGTGAACTTTAGAATAGAGTTCACTGTTCTATGTAATAATCCAGTCGTTGAAGGTATTTACCTCCAAAAACTTTTAAAATGAATATATTTTTTTAATGAGTTCGAGAAAGTGTATAGAATGAAAAGTTTACATTTCGCTCGAATGCAGAACATAAAAAAAAGTGAAAAAACAATTTTTTTCATCCATTTTTAAAAAATTTGATTAGGACATTTTTTTTTCAGAAACACGTGGTCTATCCACCCGTATTTTTATTTTTTCCTTCCCTGACTTAATTTCAAAATTATGAAAAAATAAATAAGGAAAAAATAGATTTTTCACTTTTTTTTTTCTGCTGTGCATCCGAGCGGAATGTAAACTTTTCAGGATATTATTCTATATACTTTCACGAAATCGCTAAAAAGAATTATTAATTTCGCAAGTTTTTGGAGATTTTACTATATAAAATTTTCACTGTCGTCTGGGCTATAATATCACATACGACACCAGCTCTCTATCTGTCTAATTATTTCGTTTCCAGACTTAGTTTACGTGTATTAAATGACTCGCAACTAGAAAGTAATGTTTGTTTGCGAACCGCTAGAGGGCAACAAATCTGACGAACCAAAAATTACTAGAGATAGGCATTTTCATAAAAGTTTTCACTAAATCACTAGATTGAAAAAAAATCTCTAGATCTAGTGAAATTTCACTAGACCTGGCAACACTGCAAGCAGTGCGCTATATTGACTTTAGAGCATTTTGCCCATGAGAACTATTGTTCACGAGGCCAAGACCTATAACATACTAAAATCTGGTGCAATTTAACCGAGGTGTGTCTTACACTGTCAAAAATGAGGGTAAATTTACCGTCGTTGCGTGTAAAATTTCCAGAGAGCGGAAGATTCCATTTACCAGGAAGGATTACCGGCAAATAAAAATTTTCCACTCTCTTTGCTGGTAAAATTCCATTACAATTGGGGGTAATTTTACACGCAACGACGGTAAATTTACTAAGCAGAGAAAATCCTGTCTAGATAAGGGGCAATTTTATTACACCACCGTGGTGTAATAAAATTGCCCCTTATCCAGACAGGATTTTCTTTCCATAGTAAATTTACCGTCATTGGGTGTAAAATTACCCCCAATTGTAATGGAATTTTACCCGCAAAGGGAGTGGAAAATTTCTATTTACCGGTAATCCTCCCTAGTAAATGAAATTTTCCGATCTCTTTGCTGGTAAAATTACATGGAAATTTTACACGCAACGACGGTAAATTTACTCTCATTTTTTACAGTGTACGATGGTATTACAAAAAAAAATGGTTTCTTCATTTAAATCGTTTTTTTTTTTTTAATTTATTTATAATTTTCGAAATTATAGTTATAAAAAAATTCAAATAACTATGGATTTTTTATCAAATCAAAAACGGTAAACGAATTATGAATGTAGATGAAAAAATCAATATTAAAAAAAGTAATAAACTAATGTTCTCCAGGGGTGTCGCTATGAGGGGGGTGGGAGGGGGGAGGGACGTTCCCTCCCCAATATCGTGATCGAGTCGGAAAATTCAAGCTTCAAGTTGGGAGAATTTGTAAAAAATTTCACCCTCCAGTTCTTCAATTTTTATTTTCGAAGGAATTTTTTTTTATTGTGGTTCGGGTTGGGAAATTCAAGCTTCAAGTTGGGAGAATTCGAGAAAATTTCACTCCCCCCCTGCTCATCAATTTTCATTTTGGAGAAAATTTTTTTGAGCAGTTGGGAAAATTCCTGTAATGCGAGTTGGGAATTATTAAGAGCCGCCTCTTTTTTTAATATTTTCTGATATCTGTTAAAAAGGGAAAACATGTTTTAAAAGTCTGTACGTAGAACCCGTTACCTTCGTTTATTAGAACAATATAGTTATTAAGGTATCAAGAGTGTTATAAGGATAATAACGCACCTAGGTAGTGTACTTCTCGAAGGCCTCTGGTCCGAGGAAATGTACGTCGACCGAGGGCGTCATTATCCTATTACACTCGTGGTGCCTTCAACGTTTAATGTCCTGCAAGTCTGTTACTTAATTCGATTTTTTTACGATTTATTAATTTGACGTCTATTATGTTCAGAACGATTTGATTTAAAAGAGGGTGTTAAAGTAAAATGTTTAATTGTCTAATTTTCAATATGTCCATGCTTTTGATGTTTCAGTTTATACAAAACTGGTCAATGTTAATTGTTGTAATAATTTTGACATAGCTGTCTGTTAATTTCTGAATCTCGTAATTATCAATAAATGTGTTCTAGTATTTATCATATTTCGTATATCTCAATATGGTAGCAGAGCGTGGTTCCCGTACGGACTAAGTGCTCAATAAATACTGGAACTTTTCGGTGAGTCTTTTCTTTGTGACTTGTTGTTTGATTTAAGTCAGATACGTGAATATTGGCAATCAAGTCGAAGTAGTGTGAATCTTGGCCGTATATTTGGAAATACGTATTTAACAGTCTTAGCAATGGAATATCACGGAATAGAAAAACTGCAAGGCGCCGAAAATTGGAGTATCTGGAAATTCGCTGTTAGAAATATACTACGTGGTATTGAGGGAGCCTACGAAGTGTGTATCGGTGACCTCAGAAAACCAACAGTTTTAGTGGATAATGCAACTCCGGAAGATAATGCTAGATACGAGATGAGTCTGAAAATTTGGGACAAGGCCGATCGTGCAGCCAGTAAAATCATTGTCAAGACGTTGGAGGCTAAAGTTATGGCATTGCTTGTAACTTGTGAGTCTGCAAGGGAAATGTGGATTAAGTTGCATGCTGTTTTTGAACAACAGACAAAACAAGCAGCTCACACTGTCCAGGCTGAATTTTTTAGTTTTAACATGAATCCAGCTGATGATATGGTAACTCACATCAGCAAATTTGAAGGATTGACTTTACGTATGCAGCAACTAAATGTAAAACCAGATGAGTCATCGTTAATGGTGAAGTTATTGGATACTTTATCAGATGATTATGAAAGTCTTAGGCAGGCGTGGTGGGCGAGGGCTGAAAACCAACAGACGTTTGCTAATTTAATACAAGTGCTAACGTCAGACGAAAAACGTCAGCAACAGAGAGCTCAAAAACACGACGAGTTGGTAGCACTTATGGCAGCTAAGAGTAAAACTCAATGGAAGAGTGAACCTAGTAGCAGTAAAAATCAGCAGTCGAGGAAACCCGTCGGATTCACAACTGATAAAAGCAAAGAGAAGAATTCGAACTTCAAATGCTATGGTTGCGGAGCAAGAGGTCATTATCGACGAAATTGTCCAAATTCAAGACAAAAGAAGGGACCAGGTAGCGCAAATTCATCAAATTGTGCTAGAGGTGATCAAGCTTTCATAAGTGAAACCATGAACGCGGAAATTGAAAATGACATGTGGATTGTTGACTCTGGCGCAACTGACCATATGACGCATCATCGTGAATGGTTTTCGTCATTTGAAAACTTCACAACACCGGTTCAAATAAAAATCGGTGATAAGTCCACAATGAATGCCCTTGGAAGAGGAACAATTAGATTCGAAGCCGCCGTGAATGGAAATTGGCTACCGTGCTACATGGAGAATGCTCTGTATGTGCCAAATGTGCGTAGAAACTTGTTTTCTGAGATATCCGCGCTTGATAAGGGGATGACGTGTAACTCGTCCAGGACCGGATGTGAATTCATAAAAGATGGACTTATCAAGGCACGAGCTGTACGCATCAATAAAATGTTCAAGATGGATATTCGTGTGAAGCCACCAGAAACGTCATGTGACAATGAAGCGAATCTTATCTCAAAGAATACGATGCAGATTTGGCATGAGCGGCTTGGTCATCAGAACAAACGTCATGTACAGAAAATCCTGAAAGAACGTGGAATTGACATCACAGTTGATGAAGAGTTTTGCGGAGCATGTGTTGAGGGGAAGCAGCATAGAAGTAGCTTCCGATCACGTCAACAGCGTACGGCAGAATCCGGAGCAGTTATTCATGCTGATCTGTGTGGTCCAATGGAATGCGTATCGTTAGGTGGAGCAAAGTACTTCGTGTGCTTTACATGTGACTATTCACGCTTACGCTTAGTTTATTTTCTCAAAGAAAAATCGGAAACTGTGGAGAAAATCTCGGAAATGCTGAATATGGTTAAAAATCAGTACGGGCGCGTCGTGAAAACATTTCAATGTGACGGCGGTCGGGAGTTTGACAATAAAGACGTTCACAAACTTTTGAAATTAAATGGTGTCAAACTAATTATTACAAATCCATATACGCCTGAGCAGAATGGTTGTGCTGAACGCACTAACAGAACTGTTGTTGAACTTGCTCGAACAATGCTTCTGGCGAAGAATTTGCCAAAATTTTTATGGGCTGAAGCAGTTAACACCGCCGTTTATGTTCTTAATCGAACTGGTCCGAGCCGCGTCGATGGAAAGACACCATATGAATTGTTTACAGGGAAGACTGCACACCTGGATAAACTTCATGTCTTTGGTACCGACTGTTATGTGCATGTGCCAGCACAGCAGCGGAAGAAGTGGGACGCGAAGGGAAAACGTGGTGTATTTGTCGGATATTCAGATGATGTGGACGGTTTTAGAGTTTGGATGAAGCCTGAAAGTCGTGTTGTTCGCAGCAAGAGTGTTGTATTTGAACCAGAAGTCGCTGGAAAGACATTGGCGCTGTTTCCTGCCGAAATGAGTGACAACTTGGAAGAAAATAAATTAGAATCAGAAAATGAGCCTACTACTAGTTTATCAACTGATTCAACGACAAGACAATTACGAGACCGTACAATGATTAAAGCTCCTGATCGTTTGATTGAAAGTATGATAGCTGAAATTGACGAGCCGAGAAGTTACGCTGAAGCAACTAAATCATCGGAAAAATACCATTGGAAGGCGGCAATGGAAGAGGAAATGGAATCGCTGAAGGAAAATTCGACTTGGACTTTAGTCGAATTACCAGCAGGACGCAAACCCATTTCAAATCGCTGGGTATACCGTATCAAACGAAAGGCTGATGGTAAGATAGATCGATATAAAGCGAGGCTGGTTGCCCGGGGATTTAGTCAGCGGGAAGGTATCGATTACAGCGAAACTTTCAGTCCTGTTGCTCGATTTGATACGATCCGAACAGTATTAAGTATTGCAGCAAACGAACATCTCGAGTTGGCGCAATTTGATATAAAAGCAGCTTTCCTCAACGGCATAATTGAAGAAGAAATATATATGGAGCAGCCTGAGGGATTTATTGATGGAACTAATCGTGTTTGTAAACTACAGAGAAGCCTGTATGGATTGAAACAATCACCAAGATGCTGGAATAAACGTTTCAAGGATGTGTTGTTTAACTTCGGATTGTATGAAAGTACTGCAGATCCATGTTTATTCTATCGAATTGAAAATGGTAGAAAGTTGGTGGTGGTGCTATACGTTGACGATGGTTTGGTCGTTACGACGAGGAAATCTGATATTAACGATTTCTTGCTTAAGTTAAAAACCAAGTTTAAAATTACTATTGGGCCAGTCGGATGTTACCTGAACATACTGATCGAACGAGGCAATGACGGTTCAATTTTCATTAGTCAAAAGTCATATGCTGAGAGTGTTCTCAAGAAATTTAATATGCAAGATACAAATCCTGTATCAACACCAATGGAAAAATGTCTACTAACAGAGGAAGCAACTGATGCTGATTTGGTTGTCCCGTATAGAGAGGCGGTAGGTTGTCTAATGTATTTGGCTGTTGCGACGCGACCAGATATTGCTTTCGCTGTAAATTACGTGTCACAGTTCCTTGAGAAGCCGGAAGAAAAGCATTGGATAATGGTTAAACGCATTATGAAGTACATAAAAGGTACATCGGCATTAGGTATCCAGTACGAATTTGCTAAAAAGATAGGCGAACTGGAAGCCTATAGTGATGCCGATTATGCTAGCGACTCCAGTACACGGCGCTCAGTAAGCGGAATAGTTTTCAAGTTCAGCGGCGGAACTATTACTTGGTCTAGCAGGAGGCAGCAAAGCGTGTCGTTGTCAACGACAGAGGCTGAATATGTGGCAGCTAGTGAGGCAGCAAAGGACGCTGTATGGCTGAGTCGACTATTCAACGAAATTGCACCGTTAAAATCTGTACCTGTGCTTTTGGTTGATAATGCAAGTGCTATCAAGTTAGCTAAGAACCCGGAATTTCACAAACGCTCGAAGCACATAGATGTGCGTTTTCATTTTGTACGTGAGCGAGTCCAGAATGGTCAACTTGTGATAGAACATGTATCAAGTAAAAATCAAGTAGCGGATATTCTTACTAAACCAATTCCGCGTGTGCAATTCGAACAACTGCGCGGTATGTTGGGCATGATTTGATTATTTAGTATTTGTAAAAACAATTTAATATTTTAGAGGAAGTGTTAAAGTAAAATGTTTAATTGTCTAATTTTCAATATGTCCATGCTTTTGATGTTTCAGTTTATACAAAACTGGTCAATGTTAATTGTTGTAATAATTTTGACATAGCTGTCTGTTAATTTCTGAATCTCGTAATTATCAATAAATGTGTTCTAGTATTTATCATATTTCGTATATCTCAATAGAGGGTAAAAACCAAAATTGTTTGTAAACGCCGCCGTTGCATAGCAACGCATTTTGTTTGCCAATAACGCTATCATCACAGAAAAGAGAACTACCAGGACCTCTATTCTGTAAAAGCGTGAAAGCACATTCCCGTGAGAAGTGGGCGGAGTTCACTTGAAAATGAATAAAACGCTATTCTGTAACTACGGGAGTGATCACCTCGTACGAAAAATGCGCTAACTTACTTCTACTGAACCTCTATTCTGTAAAAGCGTGAAAGCACATTCCCGTGAGAAGTGGGCGGAGTTAACTTGAAAATTAATAAAAGTCTATTCTGTAACTAAGGGAGTGATCACCTCGTGCGAAAAATGCGTGAACTTACTTCTACTGGTAAATCGTGAGGGAATCCGTCAGGTCCCCGGGAGAACGACGATCCTAACCGTACTTTTATGACAGTTTGCGTCGGCCAAAAATTATTGTTGTTAAATCTGTGACTCGAATAGACATTGCGGAGTTGTTCATCGTCAATGAGTTAACAATAATATAATTCTTAGCAATTATTACAATTTCTCTTTTATTTTATTATAGTCATATTTTTTTAAATATATGTTACCAATAACGAGGGTATATCCTTACGGAATTTTTGATCAATAAATAAATTCTAGGTATTACGAGGTCTTCCTGATGCCGAGGAGGATTTGCAAGGGGAACGGCAAGTTGTACTTCATAGGATTAACCCTTTTGACCATTAACCGACCGAGCATTTATAAGGAGGGTCAGCAAAGAACTTGCCCGTGATATAATCCTTTCATGCAAGCCCCCATACGACGTTGAGGAATCACCATCGAGCATAAAGTAAATACTATCACTAAGTTTCTCCAAAAGTGGACCCAATAAAATAACAACGGAACACTGAACAGCTGATGCTTTTGCGCCAACCTAATTGGTTGTAAATTTGGCTATTCTCGCTGAATCACTTCACGTTCACCACCTACTCACTGCACTTACAGAATACAATCTAGGACGGTCGGGTGAGATGCGTGTGATGGGAGCTCTCGCTTCGCATGATGAATGTTCACTCTCCCCATAATTACGGAATAGAGGTCGCTGGTATATCGTGAGAGAATCAGTCAAACATATGACAGTTTGCGTCAACCAAAAATTATTGTTGATAAATCTGTGAACCAGAATGGACATTGCGGATTTGCTCATCGCCAATGTGGTAGTAATAATATAATTCTTAGCAAATATTACAATTACTCTTTTAGTTTATTACACTCATATTTTTTTTAAATATACATTACCAATAACGAGGTTATATCCTTACGGAATTTTTGGTCAATAAATAAATTCTAGGTTTTACGACATCTTCGTGATGCCGAGGAGGATTTGGAAGGGGAACGGCAAGTTCTTCATAAGATTAACCCTTTGCATCATTAATCGACCGCTGAACAGCTGATGCTTTTGTGTCAACCTAATTGGTTGTAAATTCGGCTATTCTCGATGAATCGCTTCACGTTTATCACCTATTCACTGCACTCACGGAATGCAATCTAGGACGGTCGGGTGAGATGCGTGCGATGGGAGCTCTCGCTTCGCACGATGAATGCTCACTCTCCCCATAATTACAGAATAGAGGTCCAGAAACGACACTTGAGCTTCCCGCCAAAATTCCATTGCCACCATTTTGTCATCCGTCAGTTCATTTATTGTTTTAGGTTAAAACAATAAAGTGCCGTAAATGACAGTCTGTGACATAATACCGAAATGAATTCTTAAAAGGTTTTAGTGTTATTGTGCTGGGTTAATCGTAATTTTAAATAGCGATATGAGTAAACGAGGTGGAACCGTTTGCGCTGTTAAGGAATATACAAGTAGTACGACAGGAAAAGACATTAGTTTATTTAGGTTTCCTAAGGATTCCCTCCCAAAGGTATTTTATTATTGATGTAAATTATAAGATATTTCCAAGTAATTGTGAACCTTTCTTCTTTTAAGGTCCGTATTGTGGTTGGAAGCATGCGATCGTAGGGATTTGGCAAGTAAAAGTTTAGCCGAACTTATAACAATTTTAAGTTGTGAGCACGATAAATATGTATCAAAATAGATTGCTACCAACAGCACTACCTACTATTTTTCCTCAATTTGGTAATTTAAACAGAAAAAAAATTAATATTTCCCCAGAACAGCCTCCCAGTAAGAAATTACAGATTTTCTCAGGACAGATATTGATTTTAATACATTTTGTGAATTTATATTAAGAATACAATTGTTCGTAGAGACAATTTTATCCAGTTTACTTTAATAGTTTTAAAGTATCAAGGGTGTTATAAGGATAATAACGCACCGAGGTCGGCAGTGCACTTCCCGAGGGCCTCCGGACCGAGGGAATGTACGTCGACCGAGGGCGTCATTATCCTATAACACCCGTGGTGCCTTCAACGTTTAATGTCATACAAGTCTGTTGTTTAATTCGAATTTTTTTTTGACATTTACGATTTATTCATTTGACATCTATTATGTTCAGAACGATTTGATTTAAAAGAGAGTAAAAATCAAAATTGTTTGTAAACGCCGCCCTTGCATACCAACGCATTTTGTTTGTCAATAACGCTATCATAATTTACTTGTTTTGGGTTGTGTTATAATTTTATAATGCTCTAGGGACTTATAGATATTCATAATGCCCTAGGGCGTTATTTTTCATTTAATGTATCTCAAAATAGGGTGGTTATTGTAAAATAACAG
This sequence comes from Rutpela maculata, assembly GCA_936432065.2. NCBI lineage: Eukaryota > Metazoa > Arthropoda > Insecta > Coleoptera > Cerambycidae > Rutpela > Rutpela maculata. Next base: position 15,079,428 of record OW386289.2, on the reverse strand, counting down.
ACTTGTAGGACATTAAAATATGAACATTGAAACAACGAGCGTGTTTATTAATGATTTTATATAGCCCAGGAATTTTAGTTTTCGACCCGGAATTAATTCTTGTAAAGCTGAAAAATTGCAGGATTGTAGTTTTGGTCCAGGACAACACGTACCAAAAAGTCCCCTACTCTCCCCCGTCAGCTTCCTTGCAAAGTAACAAGAGACTAAGTCGCAGAAATTTCAGAGCTGGCTATAAAGTGTGGTAAAGAGGTTGTTACTGGTCCAATTTGGGTCGAAATCATCATAAAAGCTTCGGAGAAGCATATACGTTCGTATGTTAGATGTTTCATGCATATTTTGTTCATATTTTCCGTTCTAGTGCTGTCAAAATTTCACAAATTAATAGCGCCATTGCAGATAAATGAAGACTCGGAGGATAAAACATACCCAAATAAACATTTCTCTTTATACTTTGGGCTTTCCATTGGTATTTTTACCTTCTCTGTAGCGCCACCCGTTACGGAGCCACGCCGCTCCGAGTGTCGCCGAGCGGCGGCTGCGCCCGTCATCCGCCCGGTGGAACTGCCCTGGCTGCGCTGATGAGATTTGTTGCGAATTCCTGTTTATATATTATTGGTGTTTTATAAGATTTATTGAATAAAATTTAACTTGTCAGACTCAGAAAATGACTTTATTCGGTTATACAATTAACATTATTGATCTACTGGGAAGTAGAGTCGTCCGGATCATCATCCATATCCACTGATTGGCTGTTTGTGCAGCTGGATCCTCTACAGCTCCTGCATATGATGCTGCAGTTCAGACCAGAGTTTCTGCATTCGCACCGGGCACCGCAGTCTACCTTGCGGGCACAGGAAATTAGTCGTAGCAGGCTATTAGGAGCTGGCTGCCTTGTGGTAGGAACCGGAACCATGGAGTCCTGATATCTACCTCCAGTTCTCCGGGTTGAGGTTGACGTCTAGCCATTGCCGGACCTGCAAAAAAGCACATGCACACTAGTTGAGTGCTGCAAGCTTTTCTAGATATTAAATCCTCACATTATTCTAGTGAGTATCGTAGGACTTACTTGCATCTTGGTGCTAAGGCTTTCGCGGAGCTGGTGATCTGCTTGCTGGTTTCCGGGTCTTCTTCCGGGTAGACTTGGTTGAGTGCTTAAGCACTCAACAAAGTCTACGCGGAAGAAGACCCGGAAACCAGCAGCCAGACTTACTTGTATGTCACATGTACGGTGATAGATGATTTTTCACGAGATCTTTAAACAACTCCTCATTTTCAGTGTGTTCCCTTTCCACACTAGCCAGAAGCAAAGATAGCCCAGCCTGAACCTCTACAACATTTCCATCTTCAAGAGGCAACTTACAAAAAACGCAAACGCCTGTGTCCATCATGACAACTACGATCACTCAATTTTACCGCACCAATGAACCGATGCATGCACTCCGAGGACTGTCACAGCTACTGAACTAAGGAGGCATAGCTCGCCGTACGCCTGCTTTATTGTTTAAACTAAACGTGATCGACGCAACAATGAACGTACTTAACTGTCCGAGTGTCCTCGCGCGGCGACACTCGGAGTAGCGTAGCTCCGTGACGGGTGAGGTTACAGAGAAGGTGGACATACCAATTGGAAAGCCCAAAGTATGAAGAGAAATGTTTATTCGAGGACGTTTTCCCCTCCGAGTCTTTATTTATTCGCAATGGCGCCATTTCGGAATTTTTCCAATTTTGGAAATTTTGACAGCACCAGAATGGAAAATTATGAACAAAATATGCATGGAACATCTGAAATACGAAGGATATGCTTCTCCGAAGCTTTCATGATCATTTCGACCCAAATTGGACCAGTAACAACCTCTTTACCACACTTTATAACCAGCTCTGAAATTTCCGCGACTTAGGCCCTTGTTGCTCCGCAGAAACAGAAAAGCCGACGGGGGAGAGTAGAGGACTTTTTGGTACGTGCTGTCCTGGACCAAAACTACAATCTTGCAAATTTTCAGCTTTACAATAATTAATTCCGGGTAGAAGCGACATATTGACTAAAACTCCTGAGCTAATATATTAATATTACGAAAATATTTTATAGAACTTGTTCATAAAAGTTGATAAATTTTTTCGTGTATTCAATTAAGAGATTCATGGTATTCATAAATAATTGGTTGTTTTAATAAATATTTTAAGTTGACTAATATAATGTAAAAGTATTTATTAATACATTAAATGCCAATGCGTTGAATCAACGAACGCAGTTATAAGCTAATGAACAACTGAACATTGTGTTAATAAATAGATTTTTCTACGATTGTGCTGAAAGTCAAATTTTCAAACTTCAAAATGAGTGCAGAAAATATCACTTTGCCGCACGCAAAGAATTTGCCACACGCCTTGATTACATCTTCACGCACCGGAATAAAATAGTGTGTTTACCTTAAAGAATTTTATATTACTTACTGGTAATAACAATTAAATTCTATAAATGTATATTAATTACACATGAATTGCAATTACAAAGTCAAATTTCTTACTTCAGAATGACAGCGGAAAATGTCACTTTAAATAAAATCTGACAAGCAGCAAATTTAAAATTTTGGAAAGACTTTGAAAAGGGAAATAACTTCACAACCGTAGAAAAAATAGTATGTAACACACGTGTGGCAAGCTTCATTGCAAAACTCGTATGATAGGAACACTCGCTGCGCTCGTGTTCCTACTTTCATACATCGTTTTGCAATGAAGCCCTTGCCACACTTGTATTACAATCTACTCTTATCCAACCCCGTTATGAAAAGTCAAATTTTAAATGCATTTTGACGTTACGAAACGTCACATTTTTCATAACTGTCATTTTCATTACATAATTAGTTATGTAAAAAAATGTTTACGTAACTGATTATTGAACCTATTTGTTGACACCAATTTTCTAATTTCTTATATACTTCTTCATATCTGCTTTTTGATTTACCAGGTGTTATTGAATTTACTGCTAAAGCCGATTGTTTTAAGTATATCAGATGGAATATCCATATCTGAATCAATCAATTTCAACTTAATTTACTTAAAAAAATTCAGCAGATTGACAAGTAAAGTTTGTTTATACATACGTCAATCCGTACTAACGCTCAGGTAAAGCGATAAACACAGAATTTATTTGTATGGCTGCAAGCGGTAGCTATGATGGGAACCGTAAAATAGTATACAAAATAAATTGTCATTTCTTTTCTAATTTAGAACGGGATTAGATAAAATTTTGTACTTAACATGTTATGAAAACAGTAATTTTACTTGACTTATGTAATTTGCAAAACTCGCTCGCTTCGCTCGCTCGTTTTGGCAAATATTACATTCGTCATGTAAAATTACTCTTTTCATAACTGGTTACGTAAATAACTATTATCTATCCCCGTTATGAAAAGTCAAATTTTAAATGCATTTTTGACGTTACGAAACGTCACATTTTTCATAACTGTCATTTTCATTACATAACTAGTCATGTAAAAAAAATTTTACGTAACTGATTATTGAACCTATTTGTAGACACCAATTTTCTAATTTCTAATAGGTATACTTCTTCATACCTGCTTTTTGATTTATCAGCTGTTATTGAATTTACTGCTAAAGCCGATTGTTTTAAATACCTATATCAGATGGAATATCCATATTTGAATCAATCAATTTCAACTTAATTTGCTTAAAAAAATTCAGCAGACTGACAAGTAAAGTTTGTTTATACAAACGTCAATCCGTACTAACGCTCAGGTAAAGCGATAAACACAGAATTTATTTATACGGCTGCAAGCGGTAGCTATGATGGGAACCGTAATCTATATTCAAAATAAACTGTCATTTCTTTTCTAATTTAGAGCGGGATTAGATAAAATTTTGTACTTAACATGTTATGAAGACAGTAATTTTACTTGACTCACGTAATTTGCAAAACTCGCTCGCTTCGCTCGCTCGTTTTGGCAAATATTAGTACATTCGTCATGTAAAATTACTCTTTTCATAACTGGTTACGTAAATAACTATTATGTATTTAATAAACTTTTTTCGAAAATCGGGATTCATTAGTATTAGGAACGATATTTTTTTCATTGTATAAGAAGCCAAGTTCTCAAAATTATTTCAGCTTCAGCCACCCACATTAGCACGAGCGCAAGAACCAAGTGAGATCTCAAAATTTTTTTGGCATCAGCGACCCCCACTACCGACGTGGCATATCGTATTACGGGTTTTTGGAGTAAACAATTTCAAATATTACATTTTGAAGTTCTGTGAACAAGTATTTCCACATAGCAGAATGCAAATATAGTATCGACATTTTTTTCGGGTATTAATACACAAGAGGTCGATTTTTTACTGGGTAAATTTTTTTTGGACAAAAACCTGTTTTCCCATGAAAATTATTCGAGAATTAAGGGCATGGAAAAATCGCGACACGAAGTGGAGCGATTTTTCCTATGTCCCTTAATTCGAACATAATTTTCATGGAAAACAGGTTTGAGTCACTCAAAAAAAATTTACCCAAGTAGAAAATCAACCTCGTGTGTATTACAGAAGTTTAATATATGATTAAAAAATATCTAAAATAATTATTAAAACAACAAAACTGTTTATTTAATGTTTTAAAAATAACGATTTATAATAATAAATAAAAACATTTTCTAATGTTTTTTCTCATGTTACAACTCCAATCAGTCAAAATATTTGCAAGTTCATCATAGTAGTCGTATCTTTTTCGAGGGAATAATGCTCGTTGCAAAAAGCTTTAAATTGTTTCCATATAGAATTTTTAGTGTTTCTCGTTTTAACTGGGACACTTTCATTCATAGCTTAGTTAATATTTTCTTGTGAAACATCACCAAATCGCTTTTTCTCATTCATTTTGTGTACAGAAATCAAAACGTGAAATGTCAGATTTTAATAAATTCGATGACTTTTTTAGTTTGACACATGGCTACTTCGAAAAAAGTAACATACATTTTTCTCGATTTTTTCCACTTATCGATAGCCGTTTTTCTCACTTTAAACAGATCCTATTGGTCGATTTTTTTGAAAATGTACGTTTTGATTGGTTAATAAAGTAAGAATATATTAATCATAATAAGAGACTTAGAATAGGATGTGGAAGCAGTGATTCCTTAGGCAACGGTTTTTTTAGATTACACTATAAATGTTCAATGTGATTTTTTGTTCCAGCTCGGCCTTGGTAATATCTTCAGGCGAGGTGCTGATTTCTCTAACATGATCGATAGTTCGGAGCCTCTCTATGTCAGTAAAGTTGTCCAGAAGGCATTTATTGAAGTCAACGAAGAAGGAGCTGAAGCAGCTGCGGCCACTGGTAAGTGTTTCTTATTTATTCTTTGAACCTAATTTGGCATTTTTTTGTTCGCTTTAGCTTGGCTGATTTCCTCGATTGCTGTGTATTCTTTCCTGTACTAATCCTTCTGTATTTCTGTAGGGAAGTTGATGTATCCTAATATTTCTTTGTAGGACGGTTAGAGGTGGTTATAACAACTAACTTTCAATCGGGTGATGAACTGTCATGTGGTACGTTTTCCTACAATGACGTCAACGACTATGGTGGCTGGTCATTCCTTACTATACAAGGTCCGAAAATACTGATTACAAACTTCTCGTGCATATTCTACATGCAGAACTATTAAAAAAGGGCATGTAAATATATCTCCGCAAATACTTTTTAAGAGAGTTACGGCCCTTCGAATGTGGAGCCCTAGAATAGGTTGTTACTTAATATTTCATTAACTCCTTGTGCTGCACTGCTGCAGCGATGAGAATCGGTACATTATTAAGTATCTATAAGGGCTATTATTTCGTAATATCGGCCAAACTGAAATTCGCATCACCCCAATGAAAATTAGCTGTTACACCTAAATCCATTCCACAAAACAAAATCAGGGTACATCAACTTTCCTACAGAAGTGTACTCGAGCTCTGGATTATCCTGCATGCATCACACATTCATTCGTCACTGCCATAATAATAATAATAATAATTTATTGGTGCCATAATACAAAGTATTTACACAAGCCAGAAAAGTAAACAACATGATACCTACATACAGGGTGTCCCATAAGTAATTGTACACAGAGCAACAGCAGATTCCTTACGTCAAAATATTACGATTCAACCAAACTTACCTTAGTCCAAAAGTTGATAATAACAGAGATACAGGGTGTCAAAGTTAAATTTTTTTTTGGTTTTTTTAAAATAATTTCTTTAAAAAGTTAAATATTTTAACAAAATTTGGTGATTGGGGGTTTTTTGAGGCGAGGGATTTAAATCTGTTCATAGTTTTGTTGTTGTTTGTAGAGGGCGCCACCTACGGTAGTTTGCGTGTCGTTTATACGTCATATTTTTTTGGAGATTTTTTAAAAAATTTTTTAAAATAAAAATTCCCGTTTTCCTGTCATTTTTACGTAAAAAAGGCATACCTTCTAAATGTCGCGACGTAGATAGCTGCAAACTCTACTTAACTTAATAACTCAGTATTTAAATATGTAGTGAATATAATATATTTATTTACCAAAACCGCAATATAGGCTTTCATGTTTTTCGTAAACAAATTTATGAGTTGCCTACGAAGAAGAAAAATGTGAACTTATGAAAAATTTAATAAAAACGTTTGTATTCTCATTTTAGTAATGCCAATGTTCCTGTGCGAACCACCACCTCCTCAAGAATTTGCAGTCGATCATCCGTTTGTAACAATTCTTCAGGCTAGACAGGCAAACAAAACTAATGTTTTATTCGAAGGACGCATCTATAAACCCCAATACTGAAATGTAACATGGCTGTATAGAATTAAAAGTTTTAACTTTGAAATATTGTCATATAAATTAGATTTCGTTCATTCCTGTTAACTTAATAGTAAATGCATCAAAGAAAAGTTTCTATATTACGGGGGGTGGGGGGAGGTGTTAATTTATAGGAGGTGGATGCCATCCCTTTTTAGGAGGTGGAACCTTAAAAAGATAAAAACGTTGGAGCTGAAGGAGAATAAAATTTTGAGAAGAAAAGACTGTATTAACTTTTTTATACAAATTGATAGTCTTTAAGTTATTTCCGTTTGTTTCTAGTTCCTGTAGAATTAATGGTTTCGGATATCTAGAAGTATAAACGTTTATAAGACGAAGTAACTAGTTTAAATGTTAAATATCTCACAAACTATGGCAGTTATGGCACCTACGTTAATGTAAAAGAATATTATTAAACCGCCAAAAATGCTAACAACCAAAATGAAAGACTATTAATTAGGCTTTTAAATGTTTTTTTTATTATTTCTATAGCATAAAAAAACAAAGAATTTATTACAGAAACAATGTACTTCTTTAAATTTTCTAAATAAAAACGTCGCCATTTTGTTAATGTAAGAAGTCAGTAATTAGAAAAAATATATTTTCATGTACTGTATTTCTCGTTAACATATAGTATGTCCTAGACGCTCAAGTCTTTCGTCCGTGTACAGTACTTGCTATAGAAAAAAAATGCATGTGCGTATTTTTTTAGTTTTTTACCAATAATTTAACTATTAATTTATTCCTAGAGTAATTCATAAAAACAAAAGAGTCTACTCTATACATACGTCAAATTTTATTCTTTTAGTGACCACCCCGTATATCTTTTTCACTAAAACTAAAATAGGTTCCTTTCCTAATGGTTGTGTTAACTAATTAAATATTGTTTCTCCACAACCATTATGGAATGTAATAATTCCGAAATCATTTTTAATAATAGAAAGTAAAAATCCTCACTCTTAAGATAGAATATTTGTTCTGAACACTTGCTTCTTATGTGTTTTGCATGTATATTGTCATTCAAGTGCCAGAATGAATATTCCATAATTATGATCAACGAAATACATACATTGCCGTGGATGTCAAAACTATCAGTGTCAATTCAGTAATTGGGTTGTTGCACTAAGTTAGAATTTGAGGAGAATCTACGTTAAACAATAACAATTATTCATAAAAAATCATTAGAAACATGTAGAAGTTGAAAAGAAAGTCTTGTAATATTATAATATTAATTACAAAAATACATGCATTTAAAACGGAGATGACATAATAATGGCAGTCTGTAGAGAAGTTAGTTATAAAACGACGAGAAATGGGTACTAATTTAGAAACTCGCTGATAGCGACGGAGAAAAAAGACAATCACGACAGTTTAATCTGACATTATATTTAACGTCAAATTCAACTGACGTTCATAGGTTACAACTCGGTATAGTTTAACAGCATCTAGTTATGGATAAATATAAGTACAGATAGTGTTTTCTGCCGTACTGTGTAAATAATACCACCAATTCACCAGAAAAACTGTTGTGTTCCAATAATAAACGCTGAACGTAATAATGAATGATTCAAAGCCACCAGAGAAGGACCAAGTCTTCTTATTGTGGAGACTATTTCAATGTCAAGTGAAGTAACAAATTACAATGTATTCTAAGCGTTTTATTTGTGGTAAGTTGTATCTTAATGTAGGAATTTGATTTTTAATATGGGTTTATGTTGTAGGAAAAACGGCCGCATTACAAGACTTGTGTGGCGTTCTAGCTGTTACAAATTTAAATTACCCGCCAAACTGGTGGATAAAACAGGGTGTATTACTGTATTCTTAATAGATCGTGGGATAGTGACAGATTTTTTTAAACGTTTGGTTCCTATCTGGCCTTTTGGGAGCCTTTTGTGCCTGATTTGTACTAACCATTTTCATGTTTATCAAACTGTTATCCAGGGCCCCTCAGCGGAAAACAGAAAAGAAAATTTCACGAAAATAAGGAATTTCAAACGTTTTGTTCCTATCTGGCGTCAAGTTAGACTTACGTTTTAAAGAAAAACATCCGACGGAAGCTTATCGCCAGACAAATTCCGTGGGCCGGAAGGCCCGAAATTTTAATGGGAAGTTGTAAGAAAAAATGGTCAAAATCAAACGATTTGGTTCTTATCTGGGAATTGTATGTATATGTAAATAGATTATAATTATCGCGATATAACAAACGCCAGACAAATTCCGAGGGCCCAACAGTGAAAAAATTATTGTTCAAGTTGTCAACTATTTCGCGAAAATCAAACGATTGGTTCTCGTGCGAAATGATTTTTTCTGTAAAAATTAACCAAAACGAAAATGTATTGTATCATTCACAGACATTTTTAGTGGGCCAAACATATTTTAAATCTTAAAAGAAGTGCACGAAAAAAAGCCGTTTTTTCAAACGATTTATTCCTGTCTGGCATTTGGATCTTAAAAAGATATGGTAATAACTAAACCATATTTCAAGTCCCAGACAAAAAGCGTGGGCCAAACATATTTTAAATCTTAAAAGAAGTGCACAAAAAAAAACATTTTTTCAAACGATTTATTCCTGTCTGGCATTTTGATTTTAAAAAGATATGGTAATAAATAAACCATATTTCAAGTCCCAGACCAAAAGCGTGGGCCAAACATATTTTAAAACTTAAAAGAAATGCACGAAAAAAAGCCATTTTTTCAAACGATTTATTCCTGTCTGGCATTTGGATTTTAAAAAGATATGGTAATAAATAAACCATATTTCAAGTCCCAGACAAAAAGCTTGGGCCCAACCGTAGATATGTTGAGTGAAAGTATCGAAAAATCAAAAAACAGTCGTGTAAAAATCGATGCATTTTCAAACGATTCACACTCGTCTGGCATTTCATTAGCTTGTCATTGTAAAAGAGTATTATACACATTTAAACAAATTTGTTTCGCGTCACTACTTAAATACCGCAAGCGCGGATTTATGGGGGGTAACGGGGTAACAAGATTCCGTAAACAATCAACTTTTATTTTAAAATTTCATAATTTGTATTATTTTATTTTATATTTTTGAATATAATATATATTCTATTTAGTTGTGTTTATAATTTTTTTTTTTGAGATTTTTTCCCCCCCGGTCATCAATTTTATTTTCCAGGAAAAACATTTTTGTTATTTTCAACACGCGGCTCAAGCTCAAGGTCCAGATCCGCCCTTGAAATGCCGTTTTTTTTCTCACTTGAAACTCATTTGGAATTTGATTTTCTTTATCACTGGATTCAGTATAACTGTCACTTTCACATTCATAATCCCTCGATCGAATAATATTTACAATAAATAAGTTACATACTAGCAAAAGGACAAATATAAATTATTACATATTAATATATAATTTACAACTCTGCACTACACCATAGAAACTGAGAGTCCTCGTAAATCCGTACCTGTTTCATTCTCCCTTGGCGTAGGTAGTCAACTACACAAAAGTGATTTCTTCTCTCATTTTAATGCACGCGACATAAGACACGTAAGATGTGATGTGTTAGAAACATATATGGTATGCATTGCTTGCGAGCGACGCTGCTTTTTATACTCCCCGCTCGTCCCGGGGTGATTTTTATTTATCGTTTGCTAATGGGGAACTTGCCCATTTTTTTGTATTTCATTAAAGTGTGTGTTTATGTATAAAAACACGTCACATCGAATATCAGCTCTTAAATCGCAGTACTTACTTTGCAACAAATAATTAAAGTTGAAATCCTCGCTATACTCCTCACGAAAAACACTGTGACGTCAGATCGAGAAACTAGTCTCGCGTACGGTACGTCTTCACCCTAATTAATATATTGGGTGGCGGTTGACTTTGAGACGTCCGCATATTTGGTCTTTTGCTCTTTATGTTAGAGAAAAAATAAAAAAAAGTGTCGGAAAGCTCAATCAATTCTCTTTACATAAGCTATCTACAAATTTTTCGAAAAAAACAATAATTATCGAGATATTCGAGGAAATGTAGGAAATTACACGTTTTCCTATAATGTATGTAAATCTAAAAAAATAATTTTTCTCAGAAACCTTTGTTTCGAAGGACCGAGATTAACGGAACGTCAAAGTAGTACATGATATTAAGTGAACATCATATATGAGATCGATTTCAATTAATTACCGATTAATTACGGTGACAAAATGGAGAAATTTTACCGAAAAAAGAAGTCCCAAATCCCGCCCCCCTCTAATTCCTTCATTTTTGTCGGAATTAAAAAATTAAAAAAAGAGTTTTAGCAAATTTTATTCTATTTAAATTAGCTAGAGTAGTCTTTTGGCGTAGGAGCCAGGATTAAAAAGTTGCCAACTGTAGAACTTCAAAATTTGCGATATATCTACATACAGCTGCGCCCCAGGTTTTTGTCTGGCACTTGAAATATGGTTTGTTTATTAACATATCTTTTTAAAAAAACAAATCCCAGACGAGTGTAAATCGTTTGAAAATGCATCGATTTTTACACGACTGTGTTTTGATTTTTCGATAATTTCGCTCAACAGATCTACGTTTGGGCCCAAGCTTTTTATCTGGGACTAGAAATATGGCTTATTTATTAACATATCTTTTTAAAATCCAAATGCCAGACAGGAATAAATCGTTTGAAAAATGGCATTTTTTTCGCGCCTTTCTTTTTGTCTGGCTATCCAGGGGGCCCAGCCAATTCGTCTGGGAATCTTAAATTGAAACTACTTATTGCCTAATATTAACAAAAAAACAAATGCCAGACGAATGTAAATCGTTTGATTTTCGCGGAATAGTTGACAACTTGAACAATAATTACTTCCACGTCCAGTGGAAGTATAGTAACGACAAAAAAATTTTAAAAAATTTTTATTGTCCAAATAGGCTTAAAATGTCATGAAACGTCGAGATTTTAAGTTTGAGCGAAAAAAATTTTCTGTCTGTCGGTCTGTCTGTAACTTTTTTTGTGCGCACGTTTACTCTGGAACCGTTTAAGATATTGACTTGAAATTTGGTACACATATGTACTTTAACGAGATCTAGAACTAGATTATATTTTCATCTTGTTCCATCGAAGGGTTGGGGGGTAAATTGGGGTAAATTTGGGGTAAATGGGTAAATCAAGCAGATAAAAGTCCATGAAATTGGTATTTAGTATATACAAGAGAAGCTAAGGTCTCAAAAAAATTTTTGGCATTAGCTACCCCCATTACCACCCCCACCTCCTTATTAAAGGGGATGAAAAAAAATGTGATTTAGTGTATGTACAGGAACCAGAAACCTCAAAATATTTTTTTACTTCATCCACCCCCCCACTACCACCCCCTTATCACCACCCCCACCCCACTACCGATGTGGGGTATCGTTTTATGGGTTTTTGGGGTAGAGGATTTTAAATATTATATTATTAAAGTTCCATAAACAATTATTTTTACATAAGTTTTTTCGTTGTGAGTGACTTGGATAGAGAATCTGGATGTGGAAGTAGTGATTCCTTGGGCAGCGGTTTTTTTTCACTGTTGGGCCCTCAGAATTTGTCTGGCGTTTGTTATATCGCGATAATTATAATCTATTTACCTATATATACAACTCCCAGATAAGAACCAAATCGTTTGATTTTGACCATTTTTTCTTACAACTTCGGATTGAAATTTCGGGCCTTCCGGTCCACGGAATTTGTCTGGCGATAAGCTTCCGTCGGATGTTTTTCTTTAAAACGTAAGTCTAACTTGACGCCAGATAGGAACAAAACGTTTGAAATTGCTCATTTTCATGAAATTTTCTTTTTTGTTTTCCGCTGAGGGGCCCTGGATAACCGTTTGATAAACACGAAAATGGTTAGTACAAATCAGACACAAAAGGCTCCTAAAAGGCCAGATAAGAACCAAACGTTTAAAAAAATCTGTCACTATCCCACGGTCTATAACGGCTCTCGATTAGAATGTTATTCATGCTTTGACTTCCTAAAAGGAGGGAAATGGCTTTAATCTGCTTTTGTGTATTTTATCTAGTTTATGTTGGAATAAAGTGCAGTTATTTTTGTTAGCTATTGATTATTTATGAAGCTCCCTAGACGCCCCATAATACTAGGATGATCAATAAATTAAGAAAGGAAATTTAAAAACTTGCCGTTGAAAAACTATATGAAACAAACTGTGAAAGTCGTCTAAAGTCGGTGAACACAATCAGTCGGTAATGACTAAGAATGCGTAGTACTTATAAATGCTCTTTGAATTATGTGTGTTATAAATACATATAATTGTTTATTGCTTAGATAGATACTAGCATAAAGTACTTACCTATTTATTATTTTTTGTTATAATACAGACCTTTCTTGATATCTTCGTAAGTCTCATTCTGACTCTTCTTAGAAGTGAGTATCAATGGATAATAAATAATTTCTTTAGTAGATAAACTTATTTTGTTGTTTTCAGTTAGATACCCATGTATATAGTTAATAGGAAATAAAACAATAAAAAGGAAATATTTAATAAAATACAAAGTATAGTTAACAAATTCATCTAAATTAAATAATAAAATACATATTAGACATATTATGTAATATTAATAAGATAAGATAAAGAAAGTTCTTGCAGAAATTACAATAGTTTGTTCTGTCTATAGCAGCTGTAACGTAAGTACCTTGCAACTTTTGCACTTCCAACCATTGCAATGTCAAAACGATCGTCTCTTTTTAAAAATTCGCTGACCATAAAAATATATCTACCGCAAGTAGAATGTCAGAATTAGCTTTTACAGATATACTGCCTTAGTCGTTTTGTAAAAAACATTAACAATAACTGCAAACGTCAATCACTGCTAGCTAAACGTCAAATTTACTTTTGACATATGAGGTTATTTTCTTTCTTGTAAGCAATATCAACTTATTCGTCTTCATCTGTTCTGCTTATAAGTTCACATCTAACTGCCGTTATGATGTCACTACCGTTTTCGCGGCACATTCAAATAGTCGAAGTTTAACAATTTTTTAAAATATGTTGCGCTAAGAATTTTTCTTCCAAATTAAATATATAACTAAATTAAGTCCTCCACTACCATATTTCACCATTTTTGAAAATTCGTCAACAACCCAATTGTACAAACACTATAAATATAAATATTAATACAATATAATATAATTGTTTCAATAAATAACTCGTTTTGTTCAGATTTATTGTTTTTTTTACTGATGGTCGTGGAAAAAATACAGTCTGTCCGTGGCCAACGTAAATGGTTTCATCAATCATTTACGTAGGCCACGGTCTGTCACTCGGTTAGAATGAAAATTCTATCCACTCGTATCGAATTTTCATTCTAAACCTGTTATTCTGCAACAGAATATACTATTCCGCAACATTTTCTTTTTAATTATTTTTTTGGGGTATTCATGGGGTATATATTTTTCGATCAAAATATTGTCATATAGGAAATATTAATAATTGAAATCCGGGAAAATAACAAATGCTTATTGTACAAACAAACATATTCGGCCATAATCCACTTTTAGTTTTATAAATAACAAAACAAATTCAATGTCTGAATAGGGTTGTTTACCATTAGGAACACGATTAAAAATATAAACTTACAACTTGTCTATATGCAATGTTTGTAAAATAAGCAATACTAATTAATATAAATTAAAAAACAATAACAAATAGAGAATTCCGTGTTTGGATTCGCGAGAGTCGGTATCGAAGTTTCGGCGTTAGGTAATGGGGATTGCAATTTACCGGAAGTTTTAATAACCGGTAAATCGGTAAATAAAAATGTAAATAACCGGTTAACCGGTATTTACCGGTAATTTTTAAAAGTGGTGATAGGGGGGTGGTAGTGGAGGGTGGATGAAGTAAAAAAATATTTTGAGGTTTCTGGTTCCTGTACATGCACTAAATCACATTTTTTTTCATCCCCTTTAATAAGAAGGTGGGGGTGGTAATGGGGGTGGCTAATGCCAAAAATTTTTTTGAGATCTCAGTTTCTCTTGTATATACTAAATACCAATTTCATGGACTCGTACCTGCTTGATTTACCCATTCACCCCAAATTTACCCCAATTTACCCCCCAACCCTTCGACGGAACAAGATGAAAATATAATCTAGTTCTAGATCTCGTTAAAGTACATATGTGTACCAAATTTCAAGTCAATATGTCAAACGGTTCCAGAGTAAACGTGCGCACAAAAAAAAAGTTGCAGACAGACAGACCGACAGACAGACCGACAGACAGACATTTTTTTTGGCTCAAACTTAAAATCTCGACGTTTCATGACATTTTAAGCCTATTTGGGCAATAAAAATTTTAAAAATTTTCTTTGTCGTTACTATACTTCCACTGGACGTGGAAGTAATTATCTAAATTTGACAAAAAAAAATTTTGTCCACGACTATTAAATAATGTACTCATTATGTATGTGTTTCCTCAAGGATAATGCTACCCATTATTCCCTGCAGTGAATAATGATTTCAGTATTCACTAGTGAATAATAAGGACAGTCAGTTGTTTATAAGAAGTCACGGGCAGGTATTTTTTCAATTCGAGTGCAATCTCGCAACTTTTTAGTAGAATTTATGGCTGGTTTCTGAAACCTTAAATATAATTTATTCGTTAACTGTCATAGCTACAATTGTGTGAACAATTTTACTGTTATTATCAAATTTATGAATAGATAACTTTATTCAGCGTTTCAGAAACAGAGAGGGTCTGTTTCTGAAACGCTAAATAAAGTTATCTATTCATAAATTTGATAATAACAGTAAAATTGTTCACACAATTGTAGCTATGACAGTTAACGAATAAATTATATTTAAGGTTTCAGAAACCAGCCATAAATTCTACTAAAAAGTTGCGAGATTGCACTCGAATTGAAAAAATACCTATCATACAATTTCGTTTTTAAATTTGATTGAGTAGGCCGTTATGTGTCAAAGAACGGCTTTTCGAATTGAATTTAAACGTCAAGGTTATTTCCAATAATTTTATTACTCAAAAAGAATAATATAAATAATTCATTAATTAACTTCTTCAGTAAACAATTTAACAAAAATATCTAATAGTCGTGGACAAAGTATAGTATTCTACTCGCATATAATGGCTACTCTGGTGATTTACGACATTCGTCTACGGCTCGTGTCTTAAACTTCACCCTCGTGAATAATAGCCATCATTATATGCTCGTTGAATAATATTTAATATAATGAACAAACCAAAGGTTTTTTATCAAAAGGAAAAAATATAAATGAAATAAATTTAAATAAATAATTATTCTGTAAATAACAAAAATATCAACTTAAATGACAAAAATTATAAACATAAACTCAAATAGGGCATTTACTGATACAATACAATATTTTTTAAAAACGGCCTGTTAAAAGGGTTAGTTTTTCAAAGCTATATCTGTTAGTCGTCTGATATTTGTGCATAGAATACCACCAGCTGAAGATATCCTTCCTCAATCGATATTGGTGGACCGATAAGTTAATGAGAATTGGTAATAACATACTTCTAAATGTATTCCACGGATATTTGGGGCAGTGAAATATTGAATTTCCTATTGCACGATATTGTCAATGTCTCTCTTACTTGTATTTCTTAGGGCTTGGTGTCTGGCTTTTTATAATATTATTTATTTATTGTTAAAAGTGCTCAGTGTTGGGACAGTCACTCTGTATTTAGTGAATACTAGTCATTGACATAAAAAAAATATGTGAAATATTTGCTAATTATTTTTCTACAGTTTCCGGATATTTTAAAATTAGGTAAAGTAATCTCGTTATTTAAAAAAGATGATCCGCACTTGGTAGAAAATCATAGGCCCATAACTTTACTAAGCTACTTATCTAAAATTCCCGAGAAAGCAGTTGCCAATAGGATACACCTATATTTAGAATCAAATAATTTATTTACTGACAGTCAGTTTGGTTATAGAGACAATAAATCTACAGAACTAGCGACACTAGAATTTGTGCAA
The DNA here is from genome assembly GCA_936432065.2 of Rutpela maculata. Classification (NCBI taxonomy): domain Eukaryota; kingdom Metazoa; phylum Arthropoda; class Insecta; order Coleoptera; family Cerambycidae; genus Rutpela; species Rutpela maculata. The sequence continues at coordinate 15,062,659 of OW386289.2, read as the reverse complement.
AAAATGCACTATTACCTTGATAAAGGTGAAAAAGTAGCTAGTCTTTTCTTCTGATCTAACTGCAGCTTTTGATTTAGTTAATCCGAAATTTCTTGAGGACAAATTAAAAACAATAGGAATAAATGGAAACATTCTGAAATGGTTAATTTCTTATCTGGAAAATCGGAAAATTTTAGTTTCAATAAACTCAGAAATGTCTGATATCGTTAATATGGAAATCGGTGTAGCTCAAGGTTTCGTTATTGGTCCACTTTTATTTCTTATTTTCATCAATAATTTACCAGATTATATCACAGAAGGTGAGGTATTTATGTGCGCGGATGATACATCTGTTATAATCCACGGTGATACCATTGAACATTTAGAGAATAGGACTGCTACAGTCATTAAGCAATTTGAAGACTGATGTTTTAAAAATTCTCTAATTATCAACATGAAAAAAACGGTATTTTTATATTTTACAAATCTCATATCTAATAATAGTCCTAAAATAGAATATGTTGAGACCAGCACGAAAACAACATTCTTAGGCTCAGTGATAGATGCAACATTAAATTTTAGCCCTCAAATGGATACTTTGTGCACTAAGTTAGCAAAAACAACATTTGCAGTTTTAAATTTAAAAAAAGAATTGAATAATAATGCATTAGTGACATGTTACTACTCTTTAGCATATTCAGCCATTAGTTACAATATTAGTATATGGGGTCAATCAGCTGAGGTGAATAGAGTTTTTGTAATGCAGAAGAGAATTATTCGTATTCTGTTTGGTTTGAACTACAGAGAATCATGCAGAGATACATTTAAAACAAAAAAAATTATGACTGTTACATGCATTTACATATTTAAATAAATTTAAAACAAATAGTGACATACACAGCTACCCCACCAGAAGTGCGGGAAAAATACACATCAATATTTTCAACCTTAGACTGTTCAGAAGCAAACTGAAAATGTTTTTGAATGAACATTGTTTTTATAACATGACCGAGTTTTTTGATCGGTAGCTTCACCTTTATATGTACATATATTTGTTAGTTTGTTTTTTATGTTTTCTTTTTTATTATGTTTTTTTGTAGTCTTGTTTGTTTTATACAATTTTTGTAACATATGGCATATATATTATATTAATTGGTTTTTATATTATATGTGAGTTTTCATGACAAAACCGATATTGTTTATGTAACAAGATTATGGTGAATAAATTTATTCTATTCTATTCTATTCTATTCTATTCTAAATAGAAACGTTGAATACGTGACATATTGCAAGTTCAGAATTTACCGAAATAACCGGTAAAAAATTAAAATAACCGGTAATTATAGTCATGTGTTTTTTGTCCTAATAACCGGTTAACCGGTGTTGCAATCCCTATTAGGTAATAAGAGTGAAGTTAAGAGTTTATTGCAGACTAGGTGACATCTCTCCCCGAAAATGAATAGTTGGTAAGGCCCTTTGAGTTAATTGTTATTACGCGTGTGTCCAAGCAATTTTATGGCCGAGTGCCAGTAATAAATATTGTTATGTTGTTTTGAGCCGCCTCGTTTAATTTCCTTACAACTCAACCTCTCCCATAAACCAAGTGGCCCTTGTTATGACCATTCGGGTGGTCGTGACGATATATCAGATTTTTTCCATGACAATAGGCCTTATTTACCTGCCGAATATTATATTTTCAGTCAAATATTAGCCTAAGTAATCTGGAATATTGATTTTTTTTACGATTACTCTACTTCTCCTCGGTAAGTGAGGAATATAGAGAATTTATAAAATTATTTGCAAATATCTCAACTCTCTATTTGACACCTTCTATTCATTAATTGTTTTATTCCTTTCAATGATCACTTTACATTTTTTTAACAAAATTATATCAGATTGTCCTCCTTGTCAACCACATTCCAGATTTATATAATTAGCTACAAATAATATTTTCTGAACCCTTGTCAAAACTTTCTTCGTTGATATCGTCTCCACATACCCTAAATAAATAATTAGAAAATAATTGACTAATGAATGCACTGCGATGCAATGAAATTCAACATGACCAACGTATGCACCATATAACGATAACAAATTTTCATATTCAGTTAAATTACTAATGGGCTGTGTATAAGATAGGTCACAAACAACAAAGCACCTTCATAATATTAAAAATAAACAAATTAACAAATAAACAATTGCCATCACCTAAAATGGGAATAACATGTCGTTTCATGATATTCGAGATATTCTAGAAAAATACTTTATCTTAGAAATGAATAAAACAATAGTGAAAATTAATTCAAATTCGTTTTCGACTTAATATGCGATATGCGATACACACATGCTGACAATCACTGACTCTGATTGATTTTCGGGATGCTGAAACTATTATTTATTAGGCAGCGGTTTTACTTTTGATGGAGTTAGTTAGTATTTTTTGAAAGATAAAATCATCTACGTTAATAATAAAATATTAGGTACCTACTTCACCTCTAATCTCACACTAACTCTGACATTAATTTTCTTTATTTTGAAAGCTTGCTACATTTTGCGTTAATATAGGATTATAAAGTTTGAAGTTGCTATTTAAAGGCTAGTTGATATCGAATTATTTGATAAATACATTTATGAGAAATTGAAATTATGCATTATCTATTTTAGGAGTGCATCGTCAACTCTGTTGTGCGCGAATTCCAAAACAGTTTACAGCTGACCACCCATTCATAATAATTCTTCAAGCTGGACGAGACGATATAACAAACGTTTTATTTGAAGGACGAGTTGGCAGACCACAATACTAGTTTATTAAAATTATATGCAATTAGATATATGTCTAGTCTTAGGCACAGTATATTTTGCAAGTCAAATAAAACATCAAAAAAAAGTGAATAAAAAATGCTCTGGCTGCAGTAATTTTGTTGTTTCAAATTGTTGTAGGCGGGTGCAGTGCGGGACGACCCGTATTACCAAGCGATACAGGTTTCCGTGATTTATTTAGATTTGACAATATTCTACAAAGATCTGCCGATAAAGATTTGAACTGTATAGAATATATACAGTATAACTAACTATTTCCTCTACAGATATTAGTCGGGAAGCATACTTGATAAAATATACACTCCGTGGGAAATTTCATGATGAAATTGTGGGAGTAAGTTTAATACATTCCTTATGTTAGAGAATATTATTCATCGCATCTCCGTCCTTCTATGATAGTATTGGTATGGTAGGTACACTTTATCGGCATGATTCACGCACAAATTTTGAAGACGTTGACAAAAAACACCCAAATACCCATATCAACTATCAGTCAGCGACTACGTGCTCAGTTCATTGTATTGTGCCTTCACGTGCAGTGTTCGCAGAGGCGGCCTAACCGGGTGGTGCGGGGCCCTGGGCTATTAATGCTTTGGGGCCCCTCCCACCTCATAAGATAGCATTTTTTTGAGATCAGGTCAGATCACGCACCACCAAGACACGTTTCACTTTGTTTTGGCTAAATACTGAACAAAACTATAATAATAATAGCGAGTAGCTGCATTACACTGGGCCTTGGTTGCGACTGGTCAAATCCAGATGCATACAGTGGCGCAAAGACTGTGGATTGCGATACGGAAGCAGACAAGAGCAAAAAATTTTATATTTTTATATTTATTACAGAGGAAACTTTCCATATTTGTAAAAATCATGTATGCACTGATGCACTTATTGTATGCACTTATTTGGTATCAGAATGAAGCTTGCATCATCACGAATCAGATTTCACCATAAAATAGCCTATCAATATACCCAATGGAAAGTTAGAAGGAAAACTTTCCATTGGGTATATTGATAGCCTATTTTATGGTGAAATCTGATTCATGATGATGCAAGCTTAATTTTGATACCAAATATATTATATACAATTATATTATTTACATAACTTTTACAGACTTTTATCAAATATGGAAAGTTTCCTGGACCCATCTCTGATTTAATATTTATAGCATCAATGAGATCACAGAGCATAGTCATAATCATATCATATTTGATTTTTAAGCCCGTTTTCAGCGTTCGGGGGCCCCTTTACTATCCGGGGCCCTGGGCTTAAGCCCCTAAAGCCCCCCCTTTAGTCCGCCCCTGAGTGTTCGTTTTAATAAGTGCAAAATGCCGAATCGAAAACGGAAGTTTTTAGAAGAGTTTAAAGAAGCTATCCCATCTTGAAAAGCAGATGGTTTCCAATAGTTCTTCTTCCGACAATTCAGGTATTTATTGTATTTTTCCTGTACAAGCTATAGTTGTTTTGACTATGTAAATCCTGCAAACGTTTTGGTTTTTTTGCCGAGTACATAAGATACGGATACGTTACCGTAACCTTTGAAAAGAACTATACAGAGTGTACAAGTTGTTTTGACTTACACACCCAGAAATAATAGTGTTTTCGTTTGCACACATCTGACCATTGTTTTTTTGGTTTACTCTAATGGGTGAGGCTTGTTTTTTGCATAAAACCCAAAAAGTATAGTTTTTCCACATTTACAACGCTTTAAATCACTGGCTTGTTGGTTTTTTGGTGTCTAGTAAGTGATTTGTGTACTAGTTGTCTTGACTTACACATCCAGGAATAATCATGTTTGTGTTTGCACACATCTGACCAATGTCTTGTTGGTTTACTCCAAGGGGTGAATCTTGTTTTTTGCATGAAACCCAAAAAGTATAGATTCTTTTGTTTAAAAAACGAATGTTAATTTGTTTTTTCTTTCGAATTTTTAGACTCCTCGTCAAGCTCAGAATTCAGCCAACACGATACCCCTGTTACTTCTGATGCTCCTGAAATTCCAGAAACCCCTCTATCTCCTGAAAATATTATAGCTGAGACAAATCAGAAAATAGTTTCTCTCTTAGGAGAAAACCCTAATGTCTCAAATACTACGGGTCCCGATTTACACGAAGAATTACTCGTACGTTGGTCCGTTTTTTTTGAGACAAGGATTTTCCGTTGAAGCCCGCAATGAGCTCATTCAAAAATATCCATTACCTGGGAACGGCAGAGCCCTTGCTGCTACAAAAATTAATGAGGAGATACAATCTATCCTACCTTCTTATGCTGTCAAAAATGAGAAATTTCTAACTAATTTACAGGAACAATTAGGGGCAGGTTTGAGCATTTTAGGAGGAATATTAATCTCAAAACTGAAAGAACCACATAAGGAACTTGTTTTAAAAGACGAAGTGTCACAAAGTTTAGCTGACGCAGCACAACTTTTCTTCAGTGTGCATCATGCGCTCTCGTTAAAACGAAAATTTGAAATTAGTCCTCTACTGAATGCAGATAGTAGAGTCGCGGCCCAACAGAGTTCCCTCGATGACTACCTTTTTGGGGCTGAGTTTATGAATAGAATAAAATCCAACCAAACAATAAAGAAAACTGGAGATGAAATCAAGATGAAAAAGCAGACTTTTTTCCCACGGGGCGGAACATCAGGAGCAAAAAAGACTTACAAGTGGAACCAGCACAAAACAAAAATGAAGGGGGAGGGAACGGAGAAAGGAAAGGAAGGAAAAGTGACATCGAGAAGGAAAGCATCGGAAAAGAGCAGCCGAGCCTACCGCAGTTACTAGGGCCGGACCAAGTACTACAAGTAGAGGTAGATAAAAATTTTGTTGGTAGGCTAAAGTTTTTTAGAGATGAATGGACCAAAATAACTAATGATTCCAAAATTCTGGAATGAGTCCAAGGTATTAAATTGCCATTAATTTTTACAAAACTATTAAAGCCAGTTGCAAAAGTCCTTCGACAATTAGGTTGCACATTAGTCATATATTTAGATGACATTCTGATAATTGGCAAAAATTATAATGAGTGTAGTCATTTTGTTGAAGTTTGTTTAAACCTGTTGTCATCTTTAGGTTTTGCTATAAATTTCAATAAAAGTAAAACTATACCTACAAAAGAAATTCAATTTTTGGGGTTTGTATTTAATTCCGCTACCATGAAAATGAGTCTACCGGAGGAAAAAATAATTATGGTTACTCGACTATTAAATAAAATGATGCAGAAACGTTTCTGTAAAATTAGAGAATTTGCCTCCCTTCTTGGTAAACTAGTCTCTGTATCACCCACTCTTAAATATGGCTGGTTGCATACAAAGCCATTCGAAATTACAAAATTAAAATATTTCAAAATTAATAATATGAACTTTAACAGAAAGATGAAAATTCCGTCCCTCTTGAGAGAAGAATTTAATGGTGGTTACATAATGTTAATCATACAGGTAAATCAATCACTCCAGGGTCATTTTGCCTTGAAATATATTCTGATGCCTCCGGGACAGGATGGGGAGCACACTGTAAGAGCCAGGAAGCAAAAGGTTTCTGGAATAAAAATGAAGTAAAAAAACACATAAACTGGTTAGAATTATGTGCGGCCTATTACGCCCTAAAATCTTTTGCTAAATCAAAATCCAACTGCAATATCCTATTGAGAATTGATAACTTAACAGCAATTGCCAGCAATTGCCAGCATTAATAAGGGTAGTAACATCATGGTCGTCCTAACGACATGGCGAGAAAAATATGGCGCTGGTGTGAAGATAGAAATATTTTGATTTTCGCTTCATACATCAATACAAAAAAGCAGACTCATTGTCACGAATTAAGTCCATTAATACAGAATTCGCTTTGGACCCTACTGTTTTTCTTCAGATAACCAATAAATTTGGAAAACCTAACGTTGACCTTTTCGCAACAAAACTTAACGCTAAATGTAAAAAATATATTTCTTAGGGCCCCGATCCGAATTCTGTATTCATTGATGCATTCACTGTTAATTGGGATCATTTTTATTTTTACGGTTTTCCCCCCTTTTCAATTATACCAAAAGTATTAGAAAAGATACGAAATGATAGAGCTATAGGAATACTTGTAGTCCCTAACTGGCCCACTCAACCATGGTTCCCAGTTTTTCTCGATCTCTTAACCGAAGATCCTATAGTTTTCCCGTCACATAGTAATTTATTAATTTCCCCTTTCAGGAAAAAACATCCCCTTCACCAAACCCTTTTCCTGGTGGCAGGACGACTATCTGGGAGGCACTTAAATTAAAATGAATTCCAGAATCAACGATTCCCATAATGTTGGGATCAATTGCGGACAAAACTTTCAATCAATATACCATTTGTTACAAAAAATGGTGGGAATTTTGTATTAAACAAAAGTGTAACCCATATATTTACAGTTTAGATTTACTTTTAATATTCTTATCACATGCTCTAAACGCGGGACTTTCTTATTCATCTCTTAACATGTATAGATTAGCCCTCGCCTTCATTTTTGATTTCACTGACAAGGACGAGAAAATTATTAAGCGGTTCTTCAGGGGAGCATATAATAAGAAACCAACAACTCCAAAATATTCCACAACCTGGGACCCCAATCCAGTATTGCTCTATTTGGCTAAAATGTTTCCATTAAAAACTTTGTCTTTAAAAGACCTAACGCTAAAGCTCGTTACCCTTTTAGCCTTGACATCAGCCCATAGGGTACAAACTCTATCAAAAATATATGTTAGAAATATTTCTCAACAATCCCAAAGAATTGAAATAAGAATTCCCGCTAAAATAAAGACTTCAGGCCCCGGAAAGCCGCAACCAATATTAGTATTTCCTTATTTTACAGAACAGCCCGAGATATGTGTTGCATCCACCTTAGATTACTACATAAGCATTACAAATACATATCGTTCCAATGACGATGCCCTGATCTATACTCATAAAAAACCTTACCATCCAGCCTCAACTCAGACAATAAGCCGATGGATAAAGAAAGTCTTGGCAGATGAGTGGCATTGATGTTTCTAAGTTCACTAGCCATAGCGTTAGACATGCAACAACTTCAAAAGCATATAGATCAGGTATAAATATTGACTTGATTAAAAATACAGCCGGCTGGTCCAAAAATTCAATGGTTTTTAATACCTTCTATAATAAGCCCTTAGCCACTAGTGCAGACGATTTTGCCAAATGTATTATTACAGTTAGTAACGATAATTAAGATTTATTTACTTTATAATATATATACATAAAAAAAAGTGTCAAGTAAAGTAAATTATATTTAATGTATCAAGTTATAGTAAATTATATTTTGCACTTAATCGCACTTGTCTCCTTGGCCTTTCAACATCTACCAATACTATCATAGAAGGACGGAGATGCGATGAATAATTAAAAGATTGATCGACTTACGTGTAAGGAAGATCCAATCTTAATTATTCGAGCATCGTAGTCCTTCTATGATAGGGCCCACCCACCACGTTCATCCCCTATCGTGCGATTTGTTCAGCCACAAAATGAACTGAGCACGTAGTCGCTGATAGTTGATATGGGTATTTGGGTGTTTTTTGTCAACGTCTTCAAAATTTGTGCGTGAATCATGCCGATAAAGTGTACCTACCAATACTATCATAGAAGGACTACGATGCTCGAATAATTAAGATTGGATCTTCCTTACTGGTAAGTCGATCAATCTTTTAATTATTTAGGCATTATGCAAATCACAACTTACACACTTTTAATTTATTTTGAAAATACCTACTTTCTGTATATTGTTGCCCTAATCTGGGCACGCTAATATACTAGTCAGGTAAATACTTTAAAACACTCATTATTCAATAATCAATCAAAACAACTACTCTTCTAGCTAATACTGACGAAGTATTGAATTACATGATAGGAATCCTGGTATTTTAAGGCAAAAAAATATATTGAAAATAGTTAAATTATTTATTGAAATTCAGTCATTCACAAAAATTATTGAACCATACATTCTATTTCAACTCTAGAAAAGTTGTAGAAGTTTTTTCGAACTCGTTAGTTCTCATCAGTAGAGTATAGAAACATTCATTCATTATTTACAAGCCTATTCTTGATTTATTTTTACTGACTAGTATATTAGCGTGCCCAGATTAGGGCAACAATATACAGAAAGTAGGTATTTTCATAATAAATAAAAAGTGTGTAAGTTGTGATTTGCATAATACCTAAATAATATTCTCTAATCATGATAAAAGCAAATAAATAAAAAATAATTAATTGTAAAAATAAATCAAGAATAGGTTTGTAAATAATGAATGAATGTTTCTATACTCTACTGATGAGAACTAACGAGTTCGAAAAAACTTGTATAACTTTTCTAAAGTTGAAGTAGAATGTATGGTTCAATAATTGTTGTGAATGACTGAATTTCAATGAATAATTTAACTATTTTCAATATATTTTTTGCCTTAAAATGGAATCCCATCATGTAATTCAATACTTCGTCAGTATTAGCTAGAAGAGTAGTTGTTTTGATTGGTTTTCCAATAATGAGTGTTTTAAAGTGTTTTCCTAAGTAGTATATTAGCGTGACCCGATTAAGGCATCAATATACAGAAAGTACCTAGATAATTTCATATTAAATAAAAAAGTGTGAATGATTAAATTAGAATAAATGATTTAAGTATTTTCAATATATTTTTTTCTTTAAAATGCTAAGAATCCTATCATGTAATTCAATACTTCGTCAGTATTAGCTAAAAGAGTAGTTGTTTTGATTGATTCTCCAATAATGAGTGTTTTAAAGTATTTATCTGACTAGTATATAAGCGTGCCCAGATTAGGGCAACAATATACAGAAAGTAGGTATTTTCATAATAAATAAAAAGTGTGTAAGTTGTGCTTTGCATAATACCTAAATAATATTCTCTAATCATGATAAAAGCAAATAAATAAAAAATAATTAATTGTAAAAACATGTCCTCCATAATCATACCTTACCAGGTGCTTTGCTTGAATTTGTGACAGGCGGCCTAAATGGCGTCATATATTCAAGATGACGGCCACCCCAGACATCATCGGAAGTTCTCGATTATAACTGTTGGTAGGCCCACCCTAGCAATATTTTGTACTGAATCTTCTTTGTTCTAAATAAAATTTTAAACAAAAAACGTTATAAGAGTTTTTGTGGTATAACCTACTGGTTATCAGTTATAGCCTGTTAAAAAGTGTATTAACCAATTTTTAAATTTTGGTTTTAAAGAATTTTTAGATTTTTAGGTTGAAAAATAACAACTAGTTAAGAAATTAATATTTATTCCAATATTTTTATTGAATTAATTGTAATGTTGTATTGCATGTAAAGTGTTTTCAGCATAATACTCTTCATCTGAAAGGTCATCGCTATCAAAATGTTGCCCATGATTCTCGCCTCCACACATATAAAGCTCAGCGCATAAAATGTTTTGGAATTTACATTTACAGGATACATCACATTTCCCTTTTACATACGAACAACGAATTAATTTTAAAATGGTTTTAGGTACACAAGGAAGCGTTGGTAGATTGGGGTGCTGCTGGTCAGCAAGATGCCATTCCATAATCTGATAATGTGCTCTACGAATAAAAGGAAATAGTGACGCTTTTGTAGGAGGCAGATTTTCACTTTGCGTCTTGGCTTGGAGAACATCAACCAACGAAGCTCCCCAATGTCTGAAATCTTCGTCCCTGGTGTATATATCTTACGAATAAATGTTGCAATGATAGTTTCAGGTTTCAGCTTCATCCCCGAATTCTTCAATGGATCCACGAGTGATAACAAAATTAAAAAGTTTCCCGAAAATGTAATTATCTGCGGTCTTATAAACCTTCCAAAATGATGATTTTCCCTTCTTTGCAAGTGAACCTGTGACATCATATCCTGACAGAGCATGCAGACCTTTTATCTTTTCTGGTCGCCATCGTTAATCATTTTTTTTTGTGGCTTTGGTTTTACCATTAGCCAATGTCACCGAATTAAAACAAGTATCAATCATTCTTCGATTATTTCCTATACCAGTGACAAACATGCTTAGACATGACCACCACAATGCTAGGAGAAATACGTCTGTATCAGGCGAATATATAAGAATCGCAGAAGCCCCTTTTAGGGAGGCAAAAGGGCAGTGCAGTGTTATTTTAACGTCAGCTTCTTCATGACTACTTTGAAGTTCACTTACGTCACTTCCGAAAAACGATTTGGATTCAGCCCTCCAGGCTTCTCTCAATATTGCGTCCGTACAATAAAGTTTTTTTTGCAAGATACGCTGTTAGCTATCCTCTGTTTTTATATGAGAAAGGGGGGATTTCATCTTTATATTTGCAATGTTTGTGGATTCGGTTATTTTGTACTCAGTGGGTGTTGCTGTAGATGTTCTTTTATGTCACATCGCAGATTTAAGAGAATTTTCAAGATATGTGTGAAACACCAACTGAATTTCATCATATTTTAAAAGAGTTCCCTTGATTTTATTGTTAAACTCCAAAGCACCATTGCATGTTATAACCCGTACTGATTTTTTCAACGATTGCAGCTTTGCTATTTCATCAAGAACAGCAACACACTGGAATTTTGTTGCATTCGAATGCTCTGTTATATTTGAATCCACCAAAGGTATAGACAAGTTTCTACAGTATTATCAATTTTTGCAGGGTGCTGCTCTTCTAAAATCTTCATTATTTTTAGATAACTTCATTGATTCACCCAGATTAAATATTAATATGGAGAACGGAACTGCAGAGAATTCATAATTACTTAATGATGTTTTTACTTCAATATCAGTACGGCTTCTCGATATAACTAGCAAGCGTGTGAATAATGATTGGTCGAATTGCACTACAGTGTCAGTTAACTTGTTGTTTTGAGTGTAGCTTTACATAAATTAAGTTTTGCTTTCTATATTGGGTCCCAGAAATTCGTACTGTCAGTTCAATTCGGTTTTTTTAAAGCGGTGTACATTTCACAACCCTTTCTAAAATGCTTAGTGTAACCGTTTGTATCGTTTCATGAAATACACATTTTGTTGTTGTGTTAAACAGTTCACTGCCTTCATATGTTATAGAGTTGGTCGATGTTCTGATAGTGTTATAGATAGATTGCACATCTTCATGTTGTCGCTTTCCTCTAGATCGTGTCAAATGGTGGTGTTTTGTTTTTACTTCTTCTGCAATTCCAATCATTGCTTTGGTTTCTGTAGAAAGTCTTGCCAGGAGAGGTAAAAAAGAAACGTGTTAAAGTATTTTTCTTTTGTGTTATGTAATTTGAAATGATACGAGTGATAACAAAATTAAAAATGTTTTTATGTAAAACACCTAAATGATAAAAGATATCGATAAATTCCTAAGGACCTTCTTTATAGAGAATTTCCTTGTAAATAAAAAATGATCAGTACAAAATATTGATAGGATGGCTCTATCAAGAGTTTTAATCGAGAACTTCCGGTGATGTCTGGGTGGACGCCATCTTGGATATGTGAAATTTCAATATTTTTTTTCTCGTCTGTGGCGCATGGGACCCATACGAAATATGGGAAATAACATCTAGAGAAGCACTTCTCTAATGACCCCTAAAAAATTTTGAAAAAGCAGTTTGCGAAAAAATTTTTTAAAATTCGGTAGCCTCCCCTGGGTCTAAGGACTCCTGTTTATTTTTATTTTTTTTTGTCATATGCATTTGACTTTTCATAAGAATACAACAATACGTTTTGGAGTTTATGAAAATATTTTCATTACTGAAATACAATGAACTGAAATTTTATAATTTACAATTTAACAAATTACAATATTTCAATTCGTTGTATCTCGGTTAGTAATGAAAATATTTTCATAAACTCCAAAACGTATTGTTGTATTTTTATCAAAAGTCAAATGCATATGATAAAAAACCCAGGGGAGGCTACTGAATTTTGAAAAAATTTTTCGCAAACTGCTTTTTCAAAATTTTGAGAAGTACTTCTCTAGATGTTATTTCCCATATTTCGTATGGGTCCCATGCGCCACAGACGAGAAAAAAATATTGAAATTTCACCAGCCGCCACTGCGTCATATAGGCCATCTGCCACAAAATCAAGCAAAGCACCTGGTAAGGCACGATTATAGAGGGCATAAGGAATGTATTAACATTGGTCCCACAATTTCATCATCAAATTTCCCACGGGATGTGTTACGCCCCCCGACTGTATATTCTGTATTTGATCTGTACAGCGATTATAAAGTATTATCTTTATACATTTTCTCTATATAGTATATATGAGTTACATGCAGAGTCGTAGCGAGCCAACTTTTTTGGGAGGTTATTTTTCAAATTTGCCAACTTCTTAAACTTAAGAAGCCAACTCTGTAAATAAACAAAAAATCGATGAGCAAGTGCGAGAAAATCTAACAGTTGGGGTGGGGAGATAACATACCACCCCATACCCCCCTTGGCTACGGCCCTGTTTACAAGTATAGCACATATAAAGTATCGGTATATTATAGACAAATCATCAATATAGATCCTGTAAAATTCTCAGACAAAACATTTCATTTTGGAGAAAGTATTACTACTTTATTAGGGCCGTGAACGCAATTCGAAAAAAAAAAAAAATTTTTATTCACTTTTCAATAGCTTATAGTATCATTCTGTAAAGTTGTCTCTAACAGCCTATCAAAAAATTTTTTGAACCGGTTCGGAGATGTAGGAGAAATTGTAAATTACGAATAATTTTCTTAAGCACGGCGCCGCGCCGCCACCCTTAAATCTATGTATATGTCATCTACATGAAAATGGCTATGGGTATTCTATACTAAACAGTTATTGAATCTTTACGTAATTGATACAGATATTTCTGCATTTATCGCAATATAAAGTGTCATTATATTATAGACGAGATAACGCACCAGTATTTCTCAAATTCTAGTTCTAGAAGATTCATCAGTTCTTTGTTCAGATTGAAGATCAGGGTAAACTATTTTAGTTTTATTTCCAGAAGATAATGCTGGTTCACCTTTGATATAACATTTTGCACAACAATAATAACCATCATGACTTTTGATAGCTTTTACAAAAGTCATGTCTGAGGCATCACATATACTATGGCTTTTACAGGATGAATTACTCAATTGCACAAAAATCCATTTTCCATTAAATCTTTCATTTTCGGTCCACAGAAAAAGGTCTCTAAGGTTCTGATCTAACTTTTCTTAAATATTTTGATACGCTGTAGCCAATTTTGAACAAAAATTTCTATCGTGTCAGTTTACTTCTGTCACCCCTAGGAGATAAAAGGGAGGTGATATTGTATTTTCGTCAGGAATTTAATTGTCTGTAAAATAATCAGCATATATAATACAAGCGAGATCCGTTTAGCAGTACAGGGTTTGGTAGCTGGGAGCGTTAAACCACACAACAACTGTTGTCAATTTACCTGAAACCTACACCTCCACAAAAACACATCTCCCTCAAAATCATTACCCCATCAACCATATCAACATCCCCCCTACCCTGACCCCTCGTTGAATTTTTATATACATAAAAAGTTGGCATTTATGCAAATGCTGTTTTTATTTTCTGACACCTTGAGTAGAGGTTTTTTAACCATTTCCCTTACCTAACCCTCCTATAAAACTCATTTCCAAAAATACAAAAGGCGAATTAAGAGTGAAATCAATAGATTTAAAAATCGGTTTTACTTTTGATGTACTCAGTATTTTTTGAAAGATAAAATCATCTAAGTTAATAATAATTTATTACCTACTTCATCTCTAATCTCATACTAACTATGACATTAATTTTCTTTATTTTGAAAGTTTGCTACATCTTGCGTTAATATAGGAATACAAAGTTTGAAGTTGCTGTTAAAAGGCTAGCTGATATCGAATTATTTGATAAATACTTTTAAGAGAAATTGAAATTATGCATTCTTTATTTTAGGGATGGGTCTTCGACTCTGTTGTGGGCGAATTCCATTACCTCCTAAACAGTTTACAGCTGACCATCCATTCTTAATAATTCTTCAAGCTGGACGAGGCGATATAACAAACGTTTTATTTGAAGGACGAGTTGGCAGACCACAATACTAGTTTACTAAATATAATATAATAATACTAAAATTATGGTGCAATTAGATATATATGTGTAGTCTTAGGCACAGTATATTTCGTTGTGAATATAGAGTGGAGTCAAATAAAACATCAAAAAAAGTGAATGAAGAATTCTCTGGCTGCAGCAATTTTATTGTTTTAATTTGTTGTAGGTACCAAATTACCAAATTACCAAATTATCATACTTTTTATTCTATTTACCTATTTGTACATTTCATTTTGTATCGCATTTATATATCAGTTTACAATAAATGCGATACAAAATAAAATGTACAAATAGCTAAACAAAATAAAAAGTATGATAATTTGGTAATGGTGCAGTGCTGGGCGACCCGTATAACCAAGCGATACAGGTTTGCGCGAACTATGTTTTGACAATATTCTTTCTATACAGATCTGTCGATAAAAATTTCAACTGTATAGAATATTTACAGTATAACTGTTTCCTCTGCAGACATATTCTGTATTTGATTTGTACAGCGATTATAAAGTATTATCTTTATATACTTCCCTATATAGTATACATGATTTACATGTATAGCACATATAAAGTATTGTTATAGTATCGACAACTCATCAATATAGAACCGTAAAGTTCTCCGACAAAGATATTTCCTGTTTTGGAGAAAGTATTACCACTTTATTAAATCTATGTCATCTATTCGAAAATGGTTATGGGTATTCTATACTAAACAGAATCTGTACGTGATCGATACCGATATTTCTGCATTTATCGCACATATAAAGTGTCATATTATAGACTAGATAACGCACCAGTATAGATCATATTCCTTCTAGTAATAAAAGATTCGTGATCAGTTCTTTGTTCAGATTGAAGATCAGGGTAAACTATTTTAGTTTTATTTCCAGAAGATAATACTGGTTCACTCATATAACATTTAGCCACCATGACTTTTGATAGCTTTTACAAAAGTCATAGCTGGGGCATATACTATATGGCTTTTTACTTCCACGTCCAATTGAAGTAGGGGAGATGTGAGAGAGTTAGGAGTTAGTACCATGGGAGAATTGGGAGAGTGACTTTTTATACCGATTGGTTGGTAGTTTGATATTGTGTGTCATACAGATTATGTATATTTGTGAGAGAAGTAAATAAACTGCCGTATTTCGCCAATGTGTTGTGTACTTCAAATCTCAGGTAATTTGAATTGCTTTATGCCCTGAAAAGTAACTTTTTTTTTCAAATTACCCAATTCATTGCTTTGAGGGTGCAAGTGTTTCTGGAGAATTATTTTACATGTAACGACCGACGTTTTAGCCATGATGTAAGTAGATAAGGTGTGCTTATGCGCAGCTTTGGGGATCAGCCAATCCCTATCGCGTCCATGTTGAATTTCTGACGAACGAGAAACAGGCATTAAATAGCGGCAAATTTAAAATACAATTATATTTATCTTGTCACATAATTATGTTATTTTAGTTAGCTTAGTTCCATAAAGTTGGCAATGGCCAGAGATAAATTATTTGGTTAAGTTAATAGCTTATAAAAAGCAAAGTATTAATATGATTATTAATACCTAATAAGCATCACACAGAACATGACAAGTCTAATAAAATATTTATGAAACATTAATGAATATAGGAATTCCCTGGTATAATGAAAGTTTATATTTGTGCTCTGTACTTTGCATACAAGTAGGTCGATGTTTGCATAGCAGTTTTTGCCGAGTGATGAGCAAATAGGCAATATACCAAATAAGTATGCACTTAGGGCCAATTAAGATGGACATTTTTAAGAATGTATATGGAAGTATCAATAATTTCGCGAAAGTACATTAGGTTCGTATGCATCAAGATAGATCAGTAGATGTTAAATTCGTAAAATTGGTCCCCTATTTTCGAAATTTAAACATTAAACATAGAGATTTGAAATGGATAGCTCACTGCTTCCATTGATTAAAAAAAATAACAATAACAAAACAGCAAATTGGGCAATTTGCTTGTTTTCTCATCTATTGTCTCTGTTTGCTCGTCATTATTTATAATGATATTCAAAAGTGGGTAAATTTTTTAAGCAGCAAGCAAACAAAAGAAACTGACGAGCAAATGATTCGCATTCAAATATATTTCAATATCGAAAATTGCAGACCAACTTCACAGGTATCGATATTGTTCATTAGCTAATCTAAGGAATGCTGTACAATAAATTAAACAATCAATATTAGTTTACAGAGAAAACATGTATTCATAATAAAATAGCATTTCCCATTATTATATTATATTTAATATTTATATTAAATTGTTACGTTGTTAAGTAGTTTTATATAATATTATAATGCACTCATTTTTTCTTTCTTAAAAATCTGTAACCCTGGGTGACACGCTCCGTAGTGGTTATTGCAGAAGTAATGTCTTCAAAGGACCACTTCATACACTTTTTATTGAGCCGTTAAATTTGTTCAATTATGAAATGTGTGAATTTCAAAATTTCATATACTCTTTATTGTGATCTTTCGCCATCTTTTCAGTTGCTTTTTTCAATGGAACTTTCATCCTTTAGTTCTGAAATTTCAACGTGCACTTCAAGATCTTCAGCTCGTAATTTAGTATTCTCAGTGTCTACTTCGTTAAGGCTAAAACTATCTTGCCTGAAAAAATATTTACGAATTATTTTCTAGTTTTATCAGACTACAGTTTCATTTTAACTTACCGTCGTTGAGGTTAACTACGTCGCGGTCACAAGAATTAATTCATATTTTTACAATATTTTCATCCTTTAGGAATCAAAAGTAACTAATATTACTATTTTTGCTGTTCACGTTACAATTTTTGCAACTTTGTACTGAACAACCTGACATTTCAACTGCTTTGTCAACATAAATAAATGACAGATATATTAAACATGACGGCGTTTGGGAAGGCGCAGTAGAGGCCGAAAATGAGACCTTCATTTGTACACATCATATCTCCTTACATCATGGTTTTAGCTATCAAATGTTGGGATCATTTCATGACTCACTTTCACCCAGCCCTGCTTTCACCTAAAAGCAATATGGTCACTTTTAGTGACACCGAGTCGTGAGGGTGAGTTGGGACGTTATTTTAAGGGAGAGTTGGTCCATCCTATGTCCCATTCCATGAATGAATTAATTTTCTTATATTATTTGGATCGTTTTTAGGTATGCCGTTACGCTACAAGAAAAAAAAAGAACAATCCTGTCGTTTCAAAAATATGATCGAATTTCCACGTAAATATTTTTGCAGTATTAGTGATTTGCGTTAGTAAAAATTTGTATCGTTAGTTGCAATATATTTTTGTTTTTCTTCTGAGTGTTTGTCAAATTTTTGAATGAAGTTTATTCTTTCTCTTTGTTATTTTTTGCAATAATTAAATATTTTTCCATATCTTTGTGAAGATTTAATTACCTGTCCCAAATTTCCCCATCGCTAGTCCCAACTCTCCCTCGCAAGAGGGAGATTTGGGACAAATACATGGCACTAGAAAATATTTTTCCGTATCGCTATTTACCAAGGAAAATTAACTAATATTTGCAAGAAGTGTTCCAATATACAGAATCAGAAAGTCCTGCGTTTGGCATTGTGCTATTAACCGACCGCCCACAATAAAGACACGCCCCTTCAAGTGAATTATGTACATCATTGATTGCTTCGCTCTCGCTTGCTCTTATTGCCGTACCGAAACAAACATTTTCCGATACTGTATGAAGATATATTACCTAGTGTTTTTAATTTTTTTAAATTTTCAAAACTTAAAATTTTAAAAATTAATTTGTGAAAACTCTCCCAGATCTCCCGTATAGTAACGACAAAAAAATGTTTGAAAATTTTTATTGTTCAAATAGGCTTATTAGAATATCATGAAACGTCGTAATTTTAAGTTTGAGCGAAAAGAAAAAATTCTGTAACTTTTTTTTTTGTGCGCACGATTACTCAGGAACCGTTTAAGAAAGTACCTATGTATTTTAACGTGATCTGGAACTAGATTATATTTTCATCATATTCCGTTGAAGGGGTAAATTGGGGTAAATAGATAAAACAAGCAGGTAAGAGTCCTTAAAATTGGTATATAGTATATACAAGAGAAGCTATAAGGTCTTAAAAAATTTTTGACATTAGCCACCCCCATTACCACCCCCATTCCATTATTAAAGGGGACGATAAAAGAATTATGAGTTAGTGTGTATACTCGTGTGTGTCTAAGAACCAAAAACTTCAAAATGTTTTTTACTTCATCTACCCCCATCACCAGCCCCACCCCACTACTGATGTAGGATATCGTTTTATGGGCCTAGTTTTTATATATGAATGTTACTTTCTGGGCTTAGGCCGGGAAAGTGGAAATCCCGGACCGCTTTTTATATATATTTTAACATGTATATATATATTTTTATTTTTATATATTTATAATGATATTGATTGCGATTTCATAAAAAATAGTATCTGTACCTCGTTGCAAAAGCACATTCCCGGATTTCAATACTTGTTGGCATCGGCTAACAATTTATATCGTCGTCCGTCGTCCGGGAATATATGTTTTTTACTACTAGATACACTCAAAGAAAATGATAGGTAAATTCAACCAAATAGAGCATATGAAATCGCGCCTATCTAGTTTCATAGTTAAATCAATCAGAAAAGAATAGTTATACAACTTTATTTGTTTTCGTAAACAAATAGTAGTTTAATAATCATATCTTCTCGTAACAAATTAAATAGTACAATGACATTTTTTTATGTTCACTAACCATTTTCAATTTGGTCTACAATTAAATAGTACAACGACTTTGTTTTTTGTTCACTAACTAATTTTTAGGTTGATCTACATAATTATTGTATGATGAAGTTTTTTTTGGTTAGCCAAAGTCTCAGTATTGAGACATCAGACCACCCAAACCAAAGATTAGAGATCTTTTATAAGATCCATCCAAATATATCGATGATCCCTGAGAGAATTTGAACATTGCAATCATGTTATTAATTTTCTATAAATTCATAAGAATATAAGATAATGCATGATTGATTATTGTCAGTGATTTGTATGTGGCGTCATCTGGGAATAATTTCTGTAATAGACTACGTGGTAAGCAAGCAAATTTTATGGTAATTCTTTTAGAACTTCTAGAAGACGACAATAATATTGGTTTATCTACCAAGTACAATAATACAGCGAACTAATACTGGGTTAGAATTACAATTCGATAATAGTTAAAAATAAAATATACTATTATCTAGTTTCATTTGACAGAATTCAACAAAATAATAGTCAGACGAACAAAATAATAGTCTTATTAATCTATTTTTTAAGTTAATGTTTGTTTTGTTGTACGACAACTTTTTATTAATTAAAATAACAATCACCTCTTGTTTAAAAATACCATCAATATAGTTTGGTTTAACAAAATTAACGATATTGTTGGTTAACCATTTTTTTTTGTTGAATTTACCCATACTATTTCTTTGAGTGTACACAATGTGTTATGAGAAATTGATGATGCATTCTTTATTTTAGGATGTGGTGTTCGATTCCATTGTGGGCGAATTGCATTACCTCCAAAACAGTTCACAGCTGACCATCCATTCATAATAATTCTTCAAGCTAGACAAGACGATGAAACAAATGTTTTATTTGAAGGACGCGTTTTCAGACCACAAAATAAATTAACAGTGGGGGCACAACCATCAAAAATTAGCCGGAAACGAAAATTTGGTATTTTCCAAAGTTCTCAAATGCTCTAAACTAAAAAGTCAAAAATTTGACTTGCAAAAACAGTTTATTCGAAAAATGGGTTTCATCGAACGAATTTTCGTTTGAATAATTGTAATCTCTTAAACATTTCAGTTCTTTAAGTGGGACAATCTGTATTTAATTTACAAATTTGAAAAGAAAATCATATTTAAAGAATTTTTCATATAATTGTTTTGTTATTAGGTTAAATATATTAAAAATAGTTGATATCTAGGAAGCTCAATAAGCTCATACCTTATAAATTAAATACAATTAGGAAGTTTCCATTTTTCTCATTTTCTCGTAATAAATAGTCGTAAAAATCTAAAAAACATCTGTAATTTTTTTTTTAAATTATCTCTATAAATAAAAAAGTTATGGTCCTTCCAAGTTTAAAATGCTGCGATCATCTGGGCTGAGCTCGATTACGTCACAATACATGATTCCGCCAACAGCGAGCGGGAGCGGGCACCTTTATACTCGCTAGAGCAGGCACCGGCAGTTTATAGCCAGCTTGCATTTGAGAGCCGAAAAAATTGCTAAAACATGCAATTTTGACACGTTCATATTTTTCGAAAAACACCATTGGGACGGCCGTATGATGTCGTGACGTAAAGAGGAAGTCTTCCAGATAAACCTGATCGTAAATTGCACGGCGAAATTCGAAAATTCGGCTCGGCACGAACGAATCAAAAGTGACATTTTGTGACATTTCAGAAAATCGAGCACATATACTAAATAAAGGGAACATACGGCGGGCCGCCGACATGGCAAGTCAGCGCGTTATGTATTGTGACGTCACGGTGGACTTCAGCCGAGGCGAAGTATTCAAATAAGAAATTGAATAAGTTCGTGAGTATTTCAGATATCGGGATAATTTTTTTTTTGTTTGACTAGTTATCTGAAAGACTATTAAATGAGGTTGAATGTACATGATATTTCTAAAATAGGAAACTTCCTAATTGAAGTTACGTTTGGAATAATAAATAGTTATGATATTTCTTAATTTCAATCACATTTTTGTTAATTGATATGTCAATAGAACTGTATTAGAGTACCCAATTATTGTTTTCTTTGTGAATGTGTGTTATTAATTATGATTTGTCATATAAATCAAGATACATTAAACATGATTTTAATTTATAGAGAATGTCGTAAAATGCTTCAAGAGCCAGTGGCGTAACTAGAGCCGATGAGGCCCGTGTGCAAGATTATCTGGATGCCGCCCCTAAACTTTATGAAACAAATAAGTTTCGTTAAAATAAAATAATTCAGTTTATTTAACATAAAATAAAAAAACTTTTTTTTTCAATGTATAGCAGCTCCTAGAGGCCCTGTGAGGCCCTCTAAGTTCTGAGGTCCGTGTACGCCGCACCCCTTGCACCCCATGTAGTTACGCCACTGTCAAGAGCTGTATATGTAAGTTTATATGAAATACGTTTTCCTGACGGTGTCGTCCTAGTTGCGGATGTCTCGTTTGCGTACATAGTAAAAACTAGTAGAGATGAGTTGCTATTTAACAACATGTTATTTTATAACTGTTATTTGTAAATAGCATTAACATACGTTTATTTCTGTTCAAAAATAACAGGTGAGAAAATAACAGGTAAGAGACATGACGTAGAAAAAATGTTTATATAGCATAGGTAAACCACAAATAGATCAGTATCTCAGCAACAAAAATTTAATTTGTATTAGATAGTACTGTAGTACCCGAGTTTATCTATGATTATAATATTCATAGACAAATAAATATATACATACCTATATGTATCTATGCTGATATTTATTTATTAATTTAACATGAAATAATAATAATTAAAGGTTGAGGCTTAGAAACGATTTATGTAAATAAAATTATTTATACTTTAGTTATGAACGTAAAAAAAATTAATTAATACCTCTATAAAACATAAAAATCAAACAATTTTTCCTGCCCGTCGGCCAGCGGCAGCAGCATGACGTATAAAGTAACGTCTCTGAAATAACATTTGCAGAGATCTGTTATTTTTAAACTGTTATTTTCAAAATAGCAGTAGCAGTTAAACCTGTTATTAAAAAATAACAGCGTTTACCCATAAGTAGAAACTAGGATCATTTGCATATAAAAAGTTGTCTTCAGGTCTACGAAGCACTCAAAAATTGTCGGCGCCTTTGACCTTCAAACACGTCGCACCGCATCAAGAACAGTACATTATAGTGTACTCAGTGTTGCCAACCAGTAGATTTTAAATACCCGCAAAATCACAAAGAAAATACCCGCATTACCCGCCAACTATATGAAATTACCCACTAAAATACCAACACTGGAAAAACAGATAGGCATTGCATTTTTTTTTTTTTTTGGTTTTTTGTGGCTTGGTTTGGTGCTAAAAATTTTCACTGGTTTAATAGTGATGCTCGTACGAAGGAATGGGAAGACGATAAAACAATATAAATACATAATTTAATGGGTACTTTTTAAATAAATATAAAACGCAACATAAACTATTAAAAAAATAACAGAACTCTGACACAGCACCAGCCAGTGAGCTCTATACATAATAGCTGTTTTCTTTCATGCCGAACGAACTGATTGCAGTCACTAAGCACCCAATCAAATCGAGGTATTTTTGAAATCCTCAATCTCTATTGGTTGCTTACTGATTGTGTTCACTTTGAACGAGCACGAAATAAAATAGCCAATGGAGTGAACTCGAACAATAGTGGAAAGGTTCTGTGTCTCCCTCGCACTTGTTAAAATATGTATTGGGCAGCAGAGACAGAAAACCTGCGGATGCGAGCTTTACCCCCTTTGCGAGCACACTCCAGTAAGTATGTATAGAGCTCACTTGTGCCAGATCTCAAAATACCCGCATTTTACCCACATGAAGCCATTACCCACCAAAATACCCACACATCAGTAAAATCCCCGCAATTCGGGTAAATACCCACCAATTGGTAACACTGAGTGTACTATTCTTGGCATCGCATCGCCAAAGACGCCGACATTTTTTACACGCTTAACAAGTGTGTAGTCAACTTTACCGGGTGGCTCAGCCGATAGGGATACTCTTGTAACTTTTGAATGGGCAAACGGACTTTTTTCAAATTTGGTGTAGTGATATGGGATGAAATTTCCAATCATATGAGGTAAAGAACCAAAATGGCCGACTTTCGGTTTCGACTGAATTTACATAAAAATCAAATGTTTAAATAGGACAACCTATACCGGGTGACTCAGAAAGTACCTATCCCCCTCCACTTTTTTATACAGTTTTAAAAATAAAATTATGAAATTTGGGAAATCAAATATAGGTATCAATGACCACATTTTGACCACTCGATGGTAAAAAGATATGGCCGGAAATTGCCACGACTTTCTTATTTTAAATGTATATTATATATTAAAGTCACTTTTCTCATTAAGCTGTAATTTCTCTTTCCAACGCTTTTTTCAGATTTAAAATCGGATGAAAAATAACCTTTCCAGTTGGCCTTGAAATTCAGGAACAAATTTAAAAAATTTCGAAGTAGGCTTTGAATTTGAATAAAAGGGTATTTCTCAACAAATTAAATGTAAAATTGGCCTATTTTGTTCATTTCTTTGGATTTAGAAATGTTTTTCCCATTTTTTCATTTCATGAAAACAACATCCTTTCAAATAATCAATTCGGATTCAGACAAAATAAATGCACCCAGGATGCAATTACGGCCTTGACAACAAAAATGTATAATGATGTAAATAAAAGCGTACCGACAGCTACTATCTTTCTAGATCTAGCAAAGGCATTTGATACTATCAGCCATGTAAAGCTTCTGGAAAAATTAGAAATGTACGGGGTCCGAGGCTGTTCCTATAATTTAATAAAAACTTATCTCAGCAACAGACAACAATATGTTGTATCAAATAATGAAAGGAGTAGCGAATCAACAGTAACGTGTGGTGTACCACAAGGTACAGTCCTTGGCCCTGTACTTTTCATAATTTACGTTAATGATTTGTTTATAAATACTGATACGGATAGTGTGAGTATCTTTGCTTATGCCGACGATACAGTTATTCACATTAGCGGTGATTCTTGGGAGGATGTTCGCTCAAAATCTGAACACATTACAACTTATAACAATATGGTTGAATAGCAGTTTGCTAAAACTGAATACATCAAAATCAAAATGTATATGTTTTTCACTTCGTAACAGTCAATTTAAATCAATTAATTTTACACCAGGATATATGCAATCGAAATGCATGTAATTGTCCCTCGTATATTGAACAAACTAATAACATCAAATACCTTGGCGTAATCATTGATCAGTCTCTTAAATGGCATGAACACATTAACTGTTTAACAAAAAGATTTAAAAAATGCATGTTCATATTTAAAAGTCTAAGCGGCATTCTTAATAATAATTTGATTAGGAATTGTTACTATGCTCTTGTACAGCCTTTGTTAACTTATGGCATTCTGTCCTGGGGTGGAATTTATAAAAATAATCTAGAAAAAGTATTTGTCTGCCAGAAAATAATTATTAAAACCATCCTTAGGAAACCAATGCGTTACCCAACTAGAATCTTGTTCTCGAATTTTAATGTTTTCACTTTAAGAGAACTGTATGTATTTGATATACTGAAATATTATTATAAGCATAAAAATTCCGTAACCCGTTGAACATGAATATAACACCAGAGCGATAAAAAATCATAAATGTATACTTCCTATCTCACACAAAACGACAACTCAAAAATATTTCCTGTATTACCTATCTAAAATTTACAATATACTACCGAATGAACTTAGACTATTTAATGGCAGCATCATTTTATACAATAAAAAAATTAAAATGTGGATTTAAATCTTGATCACATATTTATCTAGCGTCCTACATTTTTGCTATTATAGAATACCCTAGCTTGTAGAATTAGTACATTACTTAAAACCTTATATTATTTTAGTGTAAGAATTTTATTTTCAATTTTACTTTAGTAAAAAGTACTATTTAAGTAATTGTATTTATAAGAAACTTGTGAAATTAGTAACTTAACACTTTATATTATTTTATTGTAAGAATGTACCTTGTACTATTTCATTTAGATTTACTATAGTTGTAAGTACTATTTTATTGTTTTTAGAAACTTTCTATATGTAACGTTATTACAGCCCTATCAACAAATTGTAAATATTACAGGAGTCACGAACAAACCTTTTACTAGGTTTCTGTGACATAACTGTTTATTTTTGTACAATTTCTATACATTTTTGCACAAATAAAAAGTTACTCTATTCTATTCTATTCTATGGAAATTCAATTTGTCATAACTCCAATTTTTCAAATAGTACACTGTATGTTTTATTTTTTTATCAGATAGAGTGGTAAATTTGCTTTAGACTGGTTTTTCCTGGTTAAAAATTGAATATAAATTAAAATAAATACTGAGCTTTTTTTAGAAGCGTTTCGAATTATGTGTCCATATCTTGCAGTAAGCCATGAAAAACAGATGAGTTGTTTGTAATTAGAGAAAATTTATTTTGTTAAATATAACAAAAATTTTGATGAATCATTAGCAAAAAACAAATTCACACAATTAAAACCAATTTATAAGTTATCTGGACAGCAACTTACTAAATTTATAAATATTATAATTAGAACAACACAACTAAATACCAAACCTATAACAGGTGCTCAAAATGACGCCCACCCATTTCAGAACACTTGTTCACTCTTCGAATAGTTTCTCTCATAACACATTGTAACATGACTGCAGTTATGGATTCAAAGGCATTTAAAATTTTATTTTTGAGTTCTTCTAATGTTGCAGACGGCGTTGAGTATACTTTGTCCCTCAGATAACCCCAAAGAAAAAAATCAATGTGGAGTTAGGTCTGGTGACCGCAGGCCACCTAATAGTTCCATTAGTAGATATTACCCGGTTGTTGGACTAAGGTAATTTCCCACAAAACCAGCATTATGGTGCGGTGCTCCATCTTTTTGGAAGTACATATTTCTGAAATCTTGTAAGGAAAGTTTATCCAGTTCGTTTTCTATTTCATTTTGCAAAAAGCGTGGCGATTAGTGGTCCTTGAAATAGTATGCTACCAATAATTTTTGTACCGAATATTCCAGCCCACACATTCACTCCAAATCTATCCTGATGTTTACCTTCAAATATTTCGGGTAAATTTTCTTTGGACCAATAATGTAGATTATGTCTGTTGTACATACCATTATTCGTAAAACGAGATTCCCCACATAGCACAAGGACATCCTATGTATGTACCGACGATATACACACATGGATAATGGACATCATAGGGACGTACATAAATAGCATTGTGTACGTCCTATGTACGTACATAGTATATCCGTTTGTCCCGCTCTGACAGGTCCCACACATATCCGTGGGACGTACATATGTATACGTATGAACTACCTATGTATATACGCTTGTAGCCTGCATGAAGTACACATGTACATTATATGTATATTCATAATTGGTTCATTTGATGTCCATAATACGTTCTAATGCACATGTTTATGTATTTACTATGGATGTGTTATTTACATTATTTTCATATACATATGTGGTTCCTATGAATTGCACTTATCACTCTATAGCGACATCGAGCGTCGCGACCCCTCCCACATAGCATAAGGACATCCTATGTATATACCAATGATGTACTCACATGGATATCGTAGGGACGTACATAAATAGTATTGTGTACGTCATATGTACGTACATAGTATATCCGTTTGTCCCGCTCTGACAGGTCCCACATCCGTGGGACGTACATATGTATATGTATGAACTACCTATGTATATACGCTTATAATTTTTCTTTTTCATATGAAATTCGTTCAAGAAAACATTCGAAACTTCAGGTAGAGTTCATTTATCACTTTAGAGTGACATTGAGCGTCGCTACGCCATTTACATTTTTACCCACGCATACCCACTTCTTATAGCATATTTATGAAAGACCGCCTTAAGAGTAACAACTTTTCTTAATATTATAAGATGTTTAATCTGTTTCTAGTCGTGTAACTAGGTTAATATAATTTAGTTATACTCTGTGACCTAAAATAAAATAAATTGAAATTGCTGAAAAATGTTATTAAACTCTACTTACTAACTTCCTTGTCGACATAGATAAAAAAATTATTAAAACAAAAAAATCTATTTGAAATTTATTTATTTTTTATTTCTGTAACTTTTGTCCTCGCATCGTGTCAAAGAATTTGGTACTTAGAATACTTTGTTTAATAATATATTCAGCATTTTCAAGTTGTAAGCTCACAATATAAATAGCTCTGCTCATAACTAGAGAATAAATGAACAACAATAAAATTAAAACTAACACTTGTTATTTTATTCTTTTTTATTCTTAAAGAGTGATCTTTCTTAAAAAATATACTACCAAAAAATGGGCATCTGTGAAAGAAATAGTTATTTAGGTAAAGTTTCGAGAATTGTATTTTACTGGACAAGTAAGCAAATTCTAGGGTGAGCCGCCAAGCGAGTCCTGGGGCTCGATTCTCGACTTGTAAGAGAAAGGAAAGATAAGTAAATAGGAAACGTAATAAAATAAAAAATAATAAAATACCTATTTCCCATTGGAATAATTTCGAGAATTGAGCCCTTGGAAGCTTGCGAGTATGCGAGTCCAGTGAAAACACTTTCGACACATGATACGTAGGTAAGTACACTATTTTTTTTGCAATCACCACTGTAATCTAATGTGATTAATGTAAATATACTGAAATATAGTTTTTATTTATTGACATAATAAACACAGAACACTCAAAAACATAAAATAAAGCAAACTTGATCGAAAAACCCCAATGCAAAACTCCAACGCTGAAAGCTGAAACGCTATGCTCTTACCTTAAAAGTTAAAACTGTCAAAACGAAAACATGATTTGTCTGTTTCTCTTTAGCTAAAATGAATTGAATGATGGCATCTTTTTTTAACTGTGACAGGGTGTGCCATAGATAATTCAACGGATTCGTAGAGTAGTATCACAAGCATGTTCAATTATTCCACAATTTAAATAATTTATTATAATTATAATCCATATTTGAATAATTTATAATTATAAGAATTAAAAGTATAGAGTTTAATAATATAACATAATATACTTATATTAAAATAATATAGGTACTATGAGTTAATTAATGACAAATATGATTATAGACTTTACCTACATAAAGAAGTCTTAAAACCTCTGTTTCTTCGCTAAATTTAAAGACAACTAATAATAAGATTATATTCATCTTTTTGCCATATAAACTAAGACAATATATGAAGTCACAGATGCCCTTGGAAGTTGGAAGTAAATATAGTTATAGAAAGGGAGTTTTTTATATTGGGAGCCTTCTACAATTGACTTGTATTTCCTTGTTACTCCATTTTTTCCATACTTGGCGGTATTTTTCATTAATATAACATACATGGTGTGTACTAGTATATGTACAGTTATGTATGTGGTAGGTACGTCCATGCGCAAGGATATTCTTGCGACATGCATCAAGGGATATCGTAAGAATGTACATCGTTGGAATGTCCATTACATGTATGTCGCTGGTACATGTACACCATGGACATTCATACGTGTACATACCTAGTATCTTCAAGATGTACAAAACACATACTTTTGCATATTATGTACATTTTTTGCATATACATAGGACGTCCCGTGCTATGTGGGTCATCACTAAATAAAATTCTATAGTTCAAGTATACGTGTTGAGTAAACCAATTACAAAAGATCAATCTTCTGTTTCCGTCGTTTTCATATAATTCTTGATGCAATTGGTACTTGTAGCATCTAAAAATTTTTTTAATATACGTCTTACTGTCTCACGACCAATATCTATATCTCTTTTGCCAGCTCTCTTGTAAAAACATTTGGGTACACACACTGACCTCTATATATTAAATGGATAGCCTATACCATAGGAATGCGCGTGAAATTTTAGCCAAAATTGAAGAATTCAATAAAGGCGAAAGTCATCTGCTACGGAGCTTTACGTCTTGCGCAGTATACCTGTTTTTAGTTCTGAAGTTAGCAACACGTTGCTAGCAATGCGTTGCTAACAAAGCAGTCCGACAACGATCAGGTAGGAAATAAGTTTTGAGACATTATTGGAAAAATAAATGAAATTTGTGGAGTTGGAGTTTATTATTCCTTCATGTAATAAATACATTCAAGTGGCATGTGTCTGACGTCACAACTCTAAAAAGTGAAGAAAAACAAATAGCTGTCTTCTATCCGAATTTCGAACTATTCACTAAGAAATTTAAAATGACCATGAATCATTTACCATCAGATAAACGAAAACTTTGTTCAACTTACGTATTTAGGGCCGGGATACCGTGCAAAATATAACATATAAAATATGGATATAACCTATAAAATGTAGATAAAAAGATGTGCTTTTCTTCATTTATAAACAGAAATTTGAATTGATCGTATTTTGATCATCTTTCAGCTCACAGAACGGTTATTAATTTAATGTATTGAAATGTGGTAATGTCATATTCATTAATAATTGTTTTGTGACCAAATACTGAATTTATAATTTTCTAATCATAAATACACGATTGCCTCAAAACTTATTTACGTTGCCAAAAATTAATTGACAGCGTGAAGTTGGCAACGTGTTGTAGTCCAATTAAAAAAGTCGGCAAATCAAAATTTTGAGGCAAATACTTGAATTTTTGATATAACTTACTTTGATGTATTAGAACACGATTAATGAAAGAATTTTTTTTCTGAACCCCCGGGAAGGGGTGAAAAAAAAAGTGTTTTTTCAAAATTACTCAAAATGTGTAAAAGCTAGTAAAAAAAGTTTCAAACAAAAATTGTAAAGCATGTAATTTTATATAAAAATGATCTCTAGACTTTTTTTGGTATTACTAAAATTAACGGAGTTAGGCTGGTTAGAAATTGAGGGATAATATGTACAACTTTAAAAAATCATAGGGTGCTGAAAAGTTAATGAATTTAAAAATTTTTTTTTTCTATTTACTCAGAAAAATATAAACATTCGTTTCAGAGAAATGGATTTTTTTTTAAATTGTTAATAAAAAAGTTATAAAAATTTTTTTTATACCATTCTGTTCATTATTTAATATATTGAACATTTACTTTTGAAATTTTTTTTTACCCTTCATTTTCAAGAAGGTATGAATTTATTTACTTGCTTAGTTTTTTCCAAACGTAAGACACTGCTCTTGTGACGTCATGTTAACTGAAAAGAAATAAAGAATGCATACGACAAAGATAAAATTGTTTCGTAGCTGCTGCCTTGTCTACAAGACGCGCATGCGTCACATCTATAGAGTATCTGCACGTGACGTTACAGCTAACCTCAAAAATATGTGTTTCTTAAGATTTAAGAGTATTACGCAGCTATTATTAAAATTTCTGCCTGTTTCCCGTATTTTTAACTAAAATCTAGTTCAGTGTAATGTTTATGAAGTTCTAAACACTTTGTCCTAATAAAATAGGCCTATTTTTGTAGGTTGGAAATCTAACCTGTAATTAGCAGTCATTTCTATTAATCATGAATATTGAAAAATTATTTTCGTGAATTTTTAAATATTTGCTTGGAGCCAGTAACGGCTCCAAGCTAAAAATGCGTACACAAACATTAAAAAAGAGAATAAACTTGAAAAACTTAAAATCTAAGGTTATGTTAGGTACATGATGCAGATGCAGACTAGTTTACAAGTTCAAGGCTGTGTTAGTGCTTGATAAAGCTCGTAAAAATATTAGTTGAATTCGGAATGACGTCTAGAAAAAGTGTAAAAGTTTCACACCCACACATAAACAGTTGCAAAAGTTATAAACAAATAAAGATTGAAAATATAACAATTTCGTCTTTTGCAAATAACTGGAAAACTATTAATATTTAAGAAAATCGAAAGAACGATTCTTAAAAAAGCCAAACTCCCGAAACTCTATCTCTCAGAGCTCTGCGCGGCGAACACTAAGCCGTTACGATGCTCTGAAATCGGCCGTAATAAGTAAAAATATTTTTTTATGTTATCAAATATTAATTTAAAAAATTTTTAAAATTATGGTATTATTTAGACACTTAACGGAACAATATCCCGTTGAAAAAAAATTGTTTCACCGATTTTTCATAAAATGAGCCTATTGTTAATTAACAAATTTTTTTTAGAGTTTACGTTTATCAAGTCGGATAATTGTTAAACAAAAGGCACTAAAATTATTTCGCTTCATAGAGACCCTATAAAAATTTTTTTGCCATTTTATTATTCGCGAAAATCAAAGAAATGAACCCTGTAGGGATTTACCTTCGATACAAAGGAATTCACGTATAAGGAAAAGTTTATATAGTAAAGTAACAGCGGAAATTTGTCATGATATATAAATCGCTGTCACATATTGGTGAATTTGTGTGTATCGAAGGTAAATCCCTACTGGGTTCATTTGTTTGATTTTCGCGAATACAGTATTGTGATTAAAAATTAAAAAAATGTCTTAAAATTTTTTTTTAATTGTTTATCATAACGTTTTTCTTTTTTCATTATTTAAACAAATTATTAAGAAAAAAATGTATTCTTAAAATTTATTATTTGCAATTCTCTACAAGACGAAAAACAGAAAAATTTTTGTTGTTAATTTATTTGTTTATTTAATAAACAATTTGTTATTAACAATCGCCGAATGTTTTTAAATAGAAAAAAAAAACAAAAACAACCGTATACATAAACATGTAAAAAGAAAAATAAATTTAACATGTTTATGTATACGGTTGTTTTTGTTATTTTTTTTTTCTATCTAAAAAGAATGTAAACACATTCGGCGATTGTTAACAAAAAATTGTTTATTAAATAAACAAATAAATTAACAACAATTTTTTTTTCTTTTTTCCATCTTGTAGAGAATTGCAAATAATACAGTTTAAGAATGATTTTTTTTCTTAATAATTTGTTTAAATAATGAAATAATGGAACAAAATATTATAAACAATTAAAAAAATTTTTTTTATTTTTAATCACAATATTTTTAGGCTATTGTCTATGTCCAAAAAACGAGGGTTGAAAGGAACTAAAACGTTAAAGGGTTTTACTGTTTCTTATGTTCAATTGACCCCAAAATTAAAGGGGTGCATTTTTGAGATCGAAATAAAAAAGTCCACTTTTCACATTTTTGAGTTTTACTGAAAAACTATGCATTTTTCCTATAAACACGTCAATAGAAAAGTTGTAAAGAATTAAATTTCCAATCGAAGTGATACCTTCAGAAGTCAATTTTTTTTACAAAAATACGACCAGAAAATAAAACAAAAAAAAACGGAAAAATGCATTTTTTTGTTTGTTTTAGCCTTAACTTTTTTTCGGGTACATTTAGGCATAGATATTCTGCATAAAAAAAGCTGACGTTTTACCCGTTAATAATCATTTTAACGGTAAAACGCCAGCTTTTTTTATGCAGCAATGTCTATGCCAAAATGTACCCGAAAAAAGTTACAGGCTAAAATTTAAAAAAATAAAAAATTTTGCATTTTTTCGTTTTTTTTTGTTTTGTTTTCTGGGCGCTTTTGTAAAAAAAAATTTGACTTCTGAAGGTGCCATTTCGATTGGAAATTTAATTCTCAACAACTTTTCTATTGACGTGTTTATAGGAAAAATGCATAGTTTTCGAGCAAAACTCAAAGCAACAATAGGCTCATTTTATGAAAAATCGGTGAAACAATTTTTTTCCAACGGGATATTGTTCCTTTAAGTGTCTAAATAATACCATAATTTTTTAAAATTTTTTAAATTAATATTTAATAACATAAAAAATATTTTTACTTATTACGGCCGGTTTCAGAGCATCGTAACGGCTTAGTGTTCGCCGCGCAGAGCTCCATTTTCAACATTAAATTGAAATTATTAATAATAGACATAGAGTTTCGGGAGTTCGGACTTTTTTATTTGAAATTCATTCCTCTTTAAAAATCTTCCTTTAAATTTTCTTAAATATTAATAGTTTTCCAGTTATTTGCAAAAAACGAAACTCGTTATTTTTTCAATCTTCATTTGTTTGTAACTTTTGCAATTGTTTATATGCGGGTTTGAAACTTTTGCACATTTTTCTAGGTGTCATTCCGAATCCAATGAGCCCTCACTCATATGTTCACGAGCTTCATTAAGCATTAACACGGCTTCGAACTTGTGAACTAGTCTATATATCTCAATGCAGCGGTGGTGTATGTTTTGGTGAACAAATGATCCTAAAAATTGTTAACAAATTTGTTTTTAGTAATTCTTATTTTAACTTTTCATAAGATTAATTTAATATAGAATGGATCATACATTTTGTTTTAAGAATGAATTATTTTCTTCCAATTGTCATTATCCATCCATCCAAAAAATGGTTCAATTATTTATTATTTAATTTATCCAATTTTATTTTTTAAACTGTTTATTTTTATTTAGATTAGGAATAGAATAATATCAATGATCTATTTTAATGGAAATGTATCGATCATTTTTTTTAATGTCATTTTTTTTTCATTCAAAATTGAAATTAATGATCCAAAAAAAATGTGTAGATTAATATATTTCTGAGTACACAATTTTTAAAATATGTATACAACTATACAATTATAATAATTTTTATAATAATTTCTTATGGTCTTAAAAAATAATAAATTAAAATAATTGAAATTTTGTAAGTTAAAAAAATAAGTAATGTAAATATTTGTAATTGCCAATTTTTTTGAAATTAAGAAGAAAAATTATTTCAATTGTTAATGTGGAAAAAAAAAATAATTTTCACTATTGCAAATATTCATTTTTGCAAATAATTTTTACTTCTACATTACGGATTAGTTTATTAATTTAATCGAAAATGCATAAAAAAAACATTTTTTGCAACCTTGGTTGAAGTACGCGAATTTCGACTAATTTAAAACGATGTTTCAAACAATACTCCAATAATTCGTCTGCAAAATTTTCTCGCAAAAAAAATTTATATTTTGTACTTTATTTTTAATATATATCAATAATGTCAAACAAATAATTCTAAATTTAGTAGAAATCAGCAAGTGTTGACAGTAATAATAATTTCTTTCACTACAATTCAAAGATTAATTTTAAAAATATTTAGATCACAAAATTCCACGTGTCTAATACCTATAACCAAAATGTACATAAAACGAAGCGTGTACAAGTATGTAGATTTCGCAATACACTCTTATTATACTTGACCACAATTAAAAATTTTGTTAACAATTTGTAGGAGCATTTATTCACCAAAACATTCACAACCGCTGCATTGAGATATCGGGTATCTGCATCATGTAACCAACATAACCTTAAATTTTAAGTTTTTCAAGTTTATTCTCATTTTTAATGTTTGTATACGCATTTTTAGCTTGGAGCCGGTACTGGCTCTAAGCAAATATTTAAAAATTCGCGTAAATAATTTTTTAATATTGTTGATTAATAGAAATAGACTGCTAATTACAGGTTAGATTTCCAACCTACAAAAAGAGTCCTATTTTATTGGGACAAAGTATTTAGAACTTCATAAACATTACACTGAACTAGATTTTAGTTGAAAATATGGGAACCAGGCAGAAATTTTAATAATAGTTGCGTAATACTCTTAAATCTTAAGAAACACATATTTTTGAGGTTAGTTGTGACGTCACTCGCAGATGCCCTTACTGCCGTCATAAGGTGAAAAGCAGCATCTAGATATTTGTCATAAATGAGATTCTAATAATATATGAGCACCCAAGAGTTCTGCAGTTAAAAATATTATTAAAAAATTATAAAGTACAAAAACATAAGTGGATAAAAAGCAGCTACATGATTTTCTTAATTAATATTTACTAGTTGGGAAAAAAACAAACGCCTTTGTTACTTTCCTCGCCAACCGACAATTTACAGATGGGCTATTCTCCTTATGACTTATGACGGCAGTATAGATGTGACGTATACGCGTCTTGTAGGCAACGCAGCAGCTACGAAACCATTTTATCTTTGTCGTACGCATTCTTTATTTCTTTTCAGTTATCGTGACGTCACAAGACCAGTGTCTTACGTTTGAAAAAAAATTAAACAGGTAAATAAATTCATACCTGCTCGAAAATGATGGGTAAAAAAAATGTCAAAAGCAAATGTTCAATATATTAAATAATGAACAGAATGGTATAAAAAAAATTTCGTTTCACCGTTCAAAGTGGTTTTAATTGAAAATAAAAAAATTAAAATTTTTATAACTTTTTTATTAACAATTTAAAAAAAAAATCCATTTCTCTGAAACGAATGTTTATATTTTTCTAAGTAAATAGAAAAAAAAAAAATTTTAAATTCATTAACTTTTCAGCACGCTATGATTTTTTAAAGTTGTACATACCATCCCTTAATTTCTAACCAGCCTAACTCCGTTAATTTTAGTAATACCAAAAAAAGTCTAGAGATCATTTTTATATAATATTTCATGCTTTACAATTTTTGTTTGAAACTTTTTTTACTAGCTTTTACACATTTTGAGTAATTTTGAAAAAACACTTTATTTTATTTTTTTTCACCCCTTCCCGGGGGTTCAGAAAAAAAATTCTTTCATTAATCGTGTTCTAATACATCAAAGTAAGTCATATCAAAAATTCAAGTATTTACCTCAAAATTTTGATTTGCCGACTTATTTAATTGGACCATTGCCAGCAACGAGTGGCTAAGTTCAGTCTTCCTACTGCGCAAACTCGGCAGCCCCGTGCGCAAAGTGCATTTGTACCATTTTTCAGCTCACATCGGCTATCCATTAGAGATGGGCAAAGTAACTCTTTTTACCGATCCGTCTCTTCGCATCTGGCTCCTATAAACGAGCCGGCTCAGTGAGTTGACTCAAAAGAGCTACATGACTCACAATTCACTTAATAATCCACACGGTTCGCATGTCATGTGCGCGTTGAAAAGTTATATGAGCGGGTGGGGTGAAGATGTCATTTGCTGGCACAAACCATGTCAGGACTCATGACTCTTGCCACTGTGGAGATTCGGAGAGATAATTTTTTACACACTTTTATAGAGACAAATACGCGCATTTTAATTATTATAGATACCTACATTTGTAAGCAACTTACTTATATTAACTATATTCCAACAGACATTTTAAGATGCCACCGTCCAGAAAAAATAGCGAGATTTGGAATCATTTCTCTAATAAACAGTGAAAGTCGATTCGCACGCCAATGTGCACCTACGCACACATCAAACACAATGCCTATTCTCAAACATAATCAGCTGATTCAAGTGAACCGAATTATCTGAAGAACCGAACGACTCGTTTCTATTCTATCGACGTTCGAGTCGTGGTGACTCGACGGCTGTAAATGGGCCGGCGTTCATGAAAAGAGCCGAGAATCATGTAATTCGGAAATCGAGATCCGATTCACTTGACTCGCAGTACTGAGCCGGCTCTTTGAGTTGACTCGCTCACGAGTTACCCATGCCTACTAGCCATTTAATATATAAAGGTCAGTGGGTATACATGTGTGTAAGCCAATACATTTGTCTCAGTTTCTTCACTTATATTACTATAAATCTGTCCTCCGCCACTCAATATCTATTTTCTACATTTCGGAATGACTCTTCTAGAATTTTAAAATACTGCCGGTATGGCTGACGACGATCGGGATATTTCATAATATAGACGTGCGGCCGCTTGGGCATTTTTCTGACATTCGCCGTAAATTAAAAGAATCTACCTTTTCATTTTGTGTATATTGCATCGTAAATCGTATCTTATTTTGAATAAAGCACCTAATTATAAATTTACGAATAATAAATACGCCTCTATTTCAATCAACAATAACGTTTTGACAGATGCTGTGTGCAATTTTTCATGTTTTTCACAGATTATTGCAAGATATGGACACATAATTCGAAACTTTTCCACAAAAAGCTTAATATTTATTTTAATTTATATTCAATTTTTAATCGGGAAAAACCATCTAAAGCAAATTACCACTCCATCTGATAAAAAAATAAAACATACAGGGTACTATTTGAAAAAGTGAAGTTCTGATAAATTGAATTTCCATGAAATGGAAAAATGGGAAAAACATTTCTAAATCCAAGCAAATGAACAAAATAGGCCAATTTTACATTTCATTTGTTGAGAAATACCCTTTTATTCAAATTCAAAGCCTACTTCGAATTTTTTTAAATTTGTTCCTGAATTCCAAAGCCAACTAGAAATAGCACATAAATGCCATTTCCAAGGTTATTTTTCATCCGATTTTAAATCTGAAAACAGCGTTGGAAAGAGAAATTACAGCTTTATGAGAAAAGTGACTTAAATATACAGGGTGCTATTTAAAATAAGAAAATTGTGGCAATTTCCGGCCATACCGGAAGTGATCTATTTACCACCGAATGGTTAAAATGTGGCCATTGATACCTATATTTGATTTCCCAAATTTCAGAATTTTATTTTTAGAACTGTATAAAAAAAGTGGGGGTGTAGGTACTTTCTTGGTCACCCGGTATATTTTTGCATAGTTGGATCCTGCTGGTCAAAATAGATATGATGTGACCCTCAAAAAATATAGATTTTTTAAAATTTTTAGTTTATTATTGTAAAAAATCAAAGTATTTCTTTTTTTAATTATAGATTTAGTACAAAGAGAAGGCAGACATTATGCATATATTTTTTTCGTAATTTAAAGATCTAATTAAATAACAGGTGACCCATAGGAGTTCAATTGAAAAAAAATAGTTTT
Organism: Rutpela maculata; assembly: GCA_936432065.2. Classification (NCBI taxonomy): domain Eukaryota; kingdom Metazoa; phylum Arthropoda; class Insecta; order Coleoptera; family Cerambycidae; genus Rutpela; species Rutpela maculata. The sequence continues at coordinate 15,024,321 of OW386289.2, read as the reverse complement.
CGTTGAAAAACCAATATCATTAAACTTAATGAAGAATAAATCGTGTTTAATGTTACTATCTGAAGAGAATATTTTAGAGGTGATTGCAGATCGATTTTTAATAATTTTGGCAAAATCACAGCCCAGCAAACATTTATACGCGGATTTTTGTTGGCCCTATGTCATACACCCGGCATATGAATTGACGGCCTGTTACTGGCATACTTCATTGGGCCGGCATAGATAGGTCACTACGGCCGGGCAGCCGGGTACAGATCATTTGCCATCACTTGCCGTCTTTGGGCCGACATTGTGCCATCATATGGAAATCACAATGTCGACACTTCTACTATGGGCCGTTAAATTAAATTTGACTTTACTTAAGTGGCCCTGCATATGGCCTACCCAAGGTATCTAGTATTGTCATGTTCAAACTTTGGGAGCGTAAAGTAGACTTAATTGCAAGACTAAAAAACGCAAAAGTGGTAGATCAATTTTTATGTTTGGAAGTTACAGGACTATAAAATTTTTGATCAGTAAATACAAAAAAAGCATCTGTCATCCGTGGTCAAATGGTTCGTTTTTTGTCAGTTATTCCCACATGACTAAGTTTTTTTTTTAATTTACTGTTCATAAATTTAATAGGCCTGTAACTTCGGAACAAATAAAAATCGCACTACCACTTTTGTGTTTTTTAGTCTTACAATTAAGTCTACTTTATGCTCCCAAAATTTGAACATAACGATATGGGACACCTTGTACATATACTTGCAACTTAATTAGGCCATAAGTAACGATTTTTATTATTTTATTTTTTTGCTACTTTAAAAATTAAGTTACCACCATATGCATATTTATATTCAAAACTTCTTTTACATATTACGCATGTCGTCAATAACCACATGCATCACGTAACACATACCTACTGCTTGATTAGAATTGTCAACCGACATATTTGGGAACGTCTAAATGAATGTTTGATTAAATAAATATACCCATATCGTGGTTTTTAGTTTTGACCCTTCTAAAAAAATGAAAACCGGTATATTTCTATAAAGTCGACACATTATTTCTTAAGAACTGACTCCAAGTTACTAAGAGAAAATAAAATTTTATTCAATACTTTAACATTAAAAATCAACAAAACGCAGTTCTCTGAACTTAATAAAATACATTTCATATTCCAACGTATATATCGTCTTATTTCTGTTCTCCTTTGCTTTCAATTATATTCTTCATCTTCTCGATTAGTAAAAGATCGTACCAAACCGGTTATGGTAGCTCCTATTTCCCATTGGATTTCCTCGTATTACAGCTGAAACAAGTTTTCTTACATCATATTTCCGAATTTATTTATTTTTTGACCTGATAGTATGAAATATTAGGAAAACAAATCACAATTTTATTCTCGAGGATTTAAATCCTTAAAATTTAAGAAAACGTGAACATGGCCACTTAAACCTAATAGGTAGTCTATATTACAGGTTCAAAGCAGTAAGACTCAGAATATTTGTTTTAATGTTATGCAACAAAATTTCAGACAAGGAAGAAAGAGTTGTTTAATGTGCATATGACATATTGTGATTTTAAAATGTTTTGTACCTTATACATACATTCGTACTGTCCGTGTTGTACCTTTTTATAATATTTACAATTTATATGACCTATACTTATATTATGTTACCCATATTTGCTGCTTTTGTATTAGTTTTACTTACCAAATATGCATGTAATGTATCACATAAATAAAGAATTTAATTTAATATACGATAAGTATGCAACAAGTGTAGATCCGGCCATTGTAAAATCCAAAGTAAAAAAAAAACACCTCGAAAACAACACTTGGATGATCTAAATTAAAGTACCTACTTGTATATTCGTGCATATTATACCCTCATTTTGGAATTTTGGTAACCGGCATCTCAAAAAAATATAGGGTAATGATCATTAATTTTCAATGGCATCAGGGGTTGTTTTTGACATTGTTAAAAGAGTAATGGTTGAAAATTTTTCACGTGTGTTTTGTAAACATAACAAAAATTATTATTAATCAAATGTGGGAAAGCTACAGCAAGTAATCCTAATGTTATGTAATATGTACTCACTTTTGTCCATAATAAAAGTAGATGTATGTTGACTCCAGTTTTCTTTTTAATTTGAAAAACTATCTCATCCGTCTGCTGAAAATTCCAACAAATCATCACCACTATCAACGTATAGATATAACCTACCAAACCTAGAAAAACAGTATAATCAATACCATCTGTAGGATATATAGTCCCGATGGATATTATTGGGCTTCGACATATACTAAACACAATTTGAAAATTGATTAGGTACCGCACATGAAAGAAAGAAAATTAACTAAAAAGAAGTTAAGTATTAATTAGTATAGCAAACCTTCTATCAAACGGGGGTGACGTAATAGAGCCGTGAGTCTTTTCCATTCTTGTGTACACACCGCTTGTCTCAATTTCAATTTTATCCTGCCGAAAGTGTAATTGACAGACCTTAAAATAAAAATAAATAGAAAATTATACCTTATTTCATTTTGAAAATAAAATATAAAATTAAAGTACTTATTAAATCAATCGAAAAATTGTAAACATAACCTTCAAGCAAATCATGACACAATTATAATTTTTTCATAAACTTAACACAACATATACATATTTTATAGACCCATCAATTACTTACTTCTTCACGACAATAAAGACTATTCAATAAATAAACAAGTAAAACTCCAAAACTCGAAAAAATAACCAATAACGCTATTTATGAGCCTTGTCCACGCACTTTGTCCTTGTGTTGATGACTCATCAATTGTGAATTTGTGCTTGCCAGTGCTAGGTGGTGTTGGTATATACAATTCACATTTTTTCCTACATTAATACCAAAAAAATGTAATATTTACCTACATGTAGTCTATTTTATGATTAAATAAAACATAATAGCTATATTACATATTGCAACATATTAATTGTTGAAATAATCAACGGTCAATTGCCATTTTATCGTTGTTGGGCCATCAAAGCATTTTTATCATCGCCCTATAGTTACTTATAAGACACAAAGCCAGCATCATTACACGACAAGCGACAGTCGCCCGGCAATAAATTCATTGGCCCGGCACTTTGCCGGACTTGCTATGTTTACTGGGAGCCTTCTATGATTAAATCTAAAAATTAAGAAACCTATATTTTTTTGAAAATCAAAGTAATATTTGAGGAATCAGATCATATGTATTTTGAAGGGCAGGATCCAAATATGCAAAAATGTACAGGTTTTCTCATTTAAAAATTTGATTTAATGTCAATTGCATCGAAACCGGACGTCAGCTATTTTACATCATATAATTGGAAATTTCATCCCATATCAGAACGCCAAATTTGAAAGAAATCCATTAGCCCATTCAAAAGTTACAACAGTGTCCGTTCGACTGAGCCACCCGGTATACCACTACTCACTTTTGTATGTGAAATTTTATTCTCTTCCTATATTTATTTTCACATTTCTTATCATTTTAGCAGCGTCTATTCATTTTAATGCGGGTAAGTTATAACATAACTTATTTTTTTCGTTTTAGTACACCAAAATAATTAATAAAAGCTTCTTTTTAAAAATATTTTTGATATTTACTGGTCCACTGGCAACTCTGACCAGATGATAACATAGTTCCGAAAAGTGAAGCGAAAACAAAACAACACTTCTCAGATTTGAATGTAATTTAAGCTAAAAATTCAAGGTCAATCACTGACTAAAAATAATAAAACCAGTTTTCGCATGATAGTCGCGTCATTTGTTCAATGTGGTTCGTTTACGTCGGAGTAACTCAGTTTGCTGCCCGAATTCCCGGCCGGAACATTTGGTGATTGATAATATGATAATGACCTATTTTATAATTAGTTCTGTAGTGGAGTCACGTTAGGTTTTTACCACGGAAAACGGTTAATAGACCAGTAAACCAGGCTCGAGTTACTAAGGTAAGATAGGCATTTTTTCCCCCCGTAAACCAAACTTGGGGGGGTATAGAGTAGTCCATTGAAATATTACATTTGCATTTTGGGTAGGAAAAGGTTTTTTTTCGTTGTGTATGGAGAGGGAGTGTAATTTTAAAATTGAGTTATCGGGGTCGGCTGCCTCCCCTTTTGGCCGCCATCTTGAAAAAAACGGGTGCTAACAGTTCTTGCCCTATATTTCCGTAACATTTTACAAAAAATTTTTGGTTTTTCGTTTAGAATCGAATTATCTACAACTTTAATTCTCTACAACTTTATTGTCGTAAATTGAATAATTAAAAATTTATAACCCTTGGTAGATAAAAATTTGTCACACAATTTTCTTTTAAGCTCTAAAACTTTTTTTCTTCAATTTTAACAGAAAAATAGACATCATATTATTCTCTTCAACCTTTACTCTATATTTTTCCATTTTAAATTGATAGTTTTTTTTGATATATATTTTTTTTAGGTTTAGGGTTTTTTTCACTCCTCTCCAAAAGTCAAATTTCAACGCGCATTCTTGATGCTTGATGTAGAAGGGTTAAGGGAAAAGATAGATACAAGTCTTCTTAAAGCAAGCGCGGATCTAGAATTTTCAATAATTTTTTTCTCGTCTGTGGCGCATGGGACCCATACGAAATATGGGAAATAACATATCGAGAAGCACTTCTCTAACGACCCCTAAAAAAATTTGAAAAAAAAGCAGTTTGCGAAAAATTTTTTCAAAATTCGATTACCCCCACCAGGTTTAGGGATTCCTGTTTAAAATTATTTTTTTTGTCATACGCATTTTACTTTTCATAAAAATACAGCAGCACGTTTTGAAGTTTATGAAAATATTTTCATTACTAACTGAGATACAACGAATTGAAATTTTGTGATTTACAATTTAACAAATCACAAAATTTCAATTCGTTGTATCTCAGTTAGTAATCAAAATATTTTCATAAACTTCAAAACGTGTGGCTGTATTTTTATGAAAAGTAAAATGCATATGACAAAAAAAATAATTTTAAACAGGAGTCCTTAGACCTGGGGGGGGGGGGGTAATCGAATTTTGAAAAAAATTTTCGCAAACTGCTTTTTCAAAATTTTTTAGGGGTTGTTAGAGAAGTGCTTCTCGAGATGTTATTTCCCATATTTCGTATGGGTCCCATGCGCCACAGACGAGAAAAAAATTATTGAAATTTCTAGATCCGCGCTTGTCTTAAAGTTAATTATTTAATGTGAAAATTAACTACTCGAATTAGTACTGCTTTAATCACGGACTCTGAATGAATAATAATTGTTTTAGTGAATAGTAATTGTTTATTTAGTGAATAGTAATTGTTTATTCATACGACTTAAAATCAAGTAACAATATAATATTGTATGACTTACATTTCAAAATAAACGTGTGTATGGACATTTAGATATATAAACATATTATTTTAATCCAATATTTATTTGTTTTTAACTCTATGAATATTGTGGGAGGTAATGGCTTGGTAAACCCATCGGCTAGCTGCTCACCAGTGGCGTAACTAGAGTCGATGAGGCCCGTGTGCAAGATGATCTGGTTGTCCTCTAAACTTTATAAAACAAATAAATTTCGTTAAAATAAAATAATTCAGTTTAGTTAACATAAAATAAAAAACATTTTTTTATGTATAGCTCCTAGAGGCCCTGTAAGGCCCTCTAAGTTCTGAGGCCCGTGTGCGCCGCACCCTTTGTCCCATGTAGTTACGCCACTGCTGCTCACCTATGGGGATATATTTGAGCATTATGTTTTGTTAGCAATTTGTTCTCTTATAAAATAGTATTAATTAATACGTTTAGTACGTGTATTATACCTATTTTATTTAATCACCATATATCGTAGAAAAGAATAATTTATAGAGAAATTCATTTCATAACAGCCTGAATTCAAATATCGAATAAAAATGTCTGACTGTGGGTGTGTATGTGGTGTGTAGATCGTTTTAACGGTGTAAACACGATAACTTCTGTTAGACTTGGAATATATAATGGAATATATATAAACCAGCATAGTAGAATACTTTAGAGCAAAATGTTATTAAGGTTTTTTATTAAGCACACAAAAATATGAACACAACTTCTGAACCCAATATACAGAGTGTCTCTTTCGAACCAACTTTATCTAGATTAGATGATATATCAATTTTACAATAAAATATGGTATATGGTATTTTTAGTAAGACTTTTTTGTTTTTTTTTAATGCCTTATTTATATGCGAAGTTTAGCTAATGCTACTCTACCACTTAAACAGGACGGCGAGATGCGATACGGTCACCCATTCAAGTGACGGATTCACCCGGCGTGCTTAACTCTGCCGATCGAGCATCAGTCTTCGAAACCGGTACCGTACTTCACCTCACTATTTAGAGCAGCGAAAAAGAAGTAAAATTGTGTCGTTTTTTTTATCAGCTTAGAACAAGATCAGACACAGTGGGTATTATAAACAACATCATTTTACACATAAAAACACGAAATACGACATTTTTTAGTGGTCACAGATATTCTTATTTAAAAAAAGTGTAAGATTTTTTTTTTTTAAATCATGTTTTTTGTACATCTATTGCCATATCTCAAAAATAAATTGAGCTATCGATGTGAACTTTTTTTTGTTATAAAACACACACTTAAGCGCTTCTTTTTATACATAGGATTGCTAATAAAAAAAAATGTGAACATGCCAAAAACGTAGATGACCCTGAAAGTTTAGAGAATACGCCATCAAATTTTCACTAAGCGAGGAACTTTTTTGTTTTTGAAAATTTTGTGTAACATGCTATGAAGAAAATGAAGTCAATAGACTAAAAAAGTTTTTAGAAAAACACTATTTTCATTATTAGCAATAGTTTGTTAGTTACGAATTTTTTAGTATGGAGGAATTGTTGAAGCGTACGCGCGCGGCACTTAAGAATAATAATGATTATGTATTGTGTGTAACGGAACTTTTCATTATTATTTTTTTATGTTTAGGACTGTTATCACGTTTTAGGATTTGAAAGGATAACTTATTTTTTCCAGTGGCGCATTAAGGACTAAGGTTGAAGGCAAAAAGGAATTAAAAATCTTAAATAGGAGTATCTGGGATAAAAATGCATTGCATTGGTATCTCGGAAACGGTAAAAAATAATATTATAGTAAATGGAAAAAAAAATGCGCGACTAGGGGGCTAATAAAATTCCATAAACAGAAGTTTAGGAAAAGTAATAATTTTGTGTTTTGATAAAAAGTAAACTATCGAGTTTTTCTTTTTTTTGCGTTATTATTGGAGCTAAATAGAAAAGACAGTTTCTTAAAGCACTTTTTTTTTAACGTGGCAATCTTAATATTTGTATCCGACATTTCCTGTGTCAGAGTCCCTATCCGAAACTCACATGCATTGCATTTTTACCCTAGATCCACACAATAATTGAGTAAACGTGTTATTTTCGCCTAAATTAGGTAACAAAAAAGAAAAAATATCCTAAATTAAGTCTCTTTTAATTTCCGCAGCTCTAAGTATAGAAACCCTGTTTCCATAGCTTGTGCACAAGTTTACCGTTCTCCTCTATTACTACGCCACATAAAATCCACTCCATTTTATGATGAAACTTAGATTGCTTTTTTATCTTAAATATTTTTTTAGCAGATAATCCACGCACAATTCGCACAATGGCCATACGCTCTACAATATAATACAAGTGGTAATAAGGGAAAGAATATCGTTACACATTTTACTTCCACATCCAGTGTAAGTACAGTATCGACAAAAATATTTTTGAAAATTTCTGTTGTTCAAATAGGCTTAGAATGTCATGAAACGTCGAGATTTTAAGTTTGAGCAAAAAAAAATTCTGTCTGTCAGTCTGTCTGTAACTTTTTTGTGCGCACAATTACTCTGGAACCGTTTAAGATAAACGGTTCCAGAGCAAATCAAGCAAGTAAGAGTCCATAAAATTGGTATTTAGTATATATAAGAGAAGCTAAGGTCTCAAAATGTTTTGGCATTAACCACCCCCATTACCAACTCCCACCCCATTATTCAAGGGGGCGAAAAAAATAAAATTGTCATTTAGTGTGTGTTCAAAAACCAAAGGCCTCAAATTTTTTTTTACTTTATCCACCACTACTACCACTCCCCTTCCACCACCATCAGCACCACTACCGATGTGGTATATCGTTTTTTCTACGATTGTGCTGAAAGTCAAATTTTCTAACTTCAAAATGACTGCAGAAAATGTCACTTTGCCGCACGCCGTGCGGCAAAGAATTTGCCACACGCCTTGATTACATCTTCACACACACAAAAAATTTTATATTTTTTACTGGTAATAACAATTAAATTCTATAAATGTATATTAATTACACATGAATTGCAATTACAAAGTTACATTTTCAAACTTCAGAATGACTGCGGAAAATGTCACTTTAAACAAAATCTGACAGGCAGCAAATTTAAAATTTTGGAAAGACTTTAAAAAAGGGAAATAACTTCACAACCGTAGAAAAAATAGTATGTAACACACATGTGGCAAGCTTCATTGCAAAACTCGTATGATAGGATACTTTCATACATCGTTTTGCAATGAAGCCCTTGCCGCACTTGTATTACAATCTACTATTATAGGTTTTTGGGGTAGACGATTTCAAATATTTTATTAAAGTTCCATAAACAATTATTTCCACATTCAAATTTGTTTCGTTGTGAGAGACTTGGATAGAAGATCTGGATGTGGAAGTAGTGATTCCTTGGGCAGCGGTTTTATAATTTGACCTTCGACGAAAACGAATAACGTAAATCGTACACCGCCCTGATACTAGTTAGTTTTAGTGGACGCGGGCGTATTAATACTCAATTTCTGCAATTCGCGCGATCCAAAAAAATCACTGTACCTAAACTATCAAAGACACAATAAGAATTATGCTATCAAAAACTTTTTTGGTCTTTTGGCTTTATTTTCTTCGCAGCACGTTATACAAAATTTCCAAAAACAAAAAAGTTCCTCGCTTAGTGAAAATTTGACTGCGTATTTTCTGAACTTTCAAGGTTATCTAAGTTTTTAACATGCTTAAAAATGTTTTAATTAACAATACTATACACAGATAGAAGCCCTCAAGTGTGTGTTTTATAACAAAAAAAAAAGTTCATGTGGATATCTCCATTCGTTTTTGAGATATGGCATTAGATGTTCAAAGAAACATGATTAACAAAAAAAAAAAAAAAATATTCACACCTTTTTAAAAATAACAATGTCCGTGACCACTAAAAAATGTCGTATTTCATGATTTCTAATGAACATCGACCTACTTAACGAAATGGTATATGGCTCAGTTTGTTCTAAGATTAAAAAAAAACTCGAGAAGGAAGCGACTTTTCCCCCGTTTTTTACTCCACTAATTATGAAATAAATAAAGTTGTAGTCGGGTGTTGCCGACTGCGAATATCTAATACGATAAACTCTGTTGGGCTTAATATTTTTCTTTAGAATTTGGAATATATAAAATAGCAAGGCAGAATACTTCCTACTGAAATTGGATCATTTTCGTCATACAGGGTGATCGTCACAAGCGTAAATCATGTGTATCATGTTTATGTAAACTATATTTTATTATACCCTTAAAGGCCAAAGGTTTTTAAACATTTCTGAATAAAATTTAATTCTCTACAATTTTCTTCATATCTCTTACTATTTTGGCACCGTCTTCATTTTATAACGTTTGTTATTTTCTTGAGGGCAAATTATAAATCTTTAAAAAAATGTCAAATAGCAAAGCCCGGCTATTTTTAAAAAACTATATTTTTATGGCTGTTGAAATAAAACATATCTAATTAACAATAACAAATTTATTATGAAGCGAAAAGACATGGTAGAGCAATTGACAAAGCAGCAAATAAAATTTGTGCTTGGAGTATGATCACAAAAATCAAACAGAGCAAAAAAATTGGTACAGAGAGACAAACATTTATAAAATAGGTACTCACAATAAATCACAGATACTGTTCCATAAAAAGAAACACCTTTGTCGGCAAAAGGCCACAATACACAAAATAATATTGCAAAATATATAGATAACTAAATTATTAATATATATCAATAGTTGGCCAACGTATTTGTCCTTAAGTAGAAAGGTAAAATGACATCCTACTAATAAACAAATTGTAATTTTTATAGGTATCAAAACAAATCTCTATATGTAACTAAAGTTAATAAACATAACAAATGAAATGTAGCATTTCATGCTACAAGGCACATATAAAAACAAAAGGTACGAAACATAGAAAATGTTTATAACTATTAAATGAGAAAATTCATTATCAGTCTTTTTAAACGGGACTAGGCACTCGCGATCTCGAAATGCCGCACGTAGCACTTAAGAGTTAGTTTTTGCGTTGATTGCCTTTGAAATATAGAATAGTTTGATTACTTACATTGAAGTTGCCTGTCAAAGGGAATACACTTTCCTCTAAACACCGTACACCTCCAGAATTGAGCACTACAGTGTAAGTAGACTCAGAACAGCATTAAAACACTATTTTTACGTACAATTGTACACACAAAAGAATATTTTTAGATTACACTCTTAAAAAAAACAAACATAACCATTTAATGAACTCCCATTAACGGGAAATGGTTAATTGTACTAAACAAATCATAAAGATAGGTAATAAAATCAGGGTTTATAAAGACTCAACCCTCTAACACTAGGACGATTATTCATCTTACGAATTTCACGTCAAAATCAATCATGTCTGCCGCTTGGTTCGGTATTTATCTCTTCCCCCACTAGTAGTCGAAATACCTCTACTCCTTAAACCCGCGAATTTAAACTATGGTTTCTCATTAGAGGAAAGGCATTATTTTCAAATGTTTACCAGTAAAGCCGAGAACTAGGCGACGGTTACGTTACCTTCTAGAACCTTACAGTAGCGGCGATAATTTATTTTTTAAGAGGTAACAAAATAGGTAATTTATGTACGGAAAATACGAAATAATGTAATTTAAGGGCTTTTATGCCTGGAAATAAAAATGACCGTTACAATTTTAATGTGTGTATTGTCTTCTACATATATAGATTGACTACAATATTACAGCCGTCACTTCTGCCGTCACCATTCTCCATGCCAAATTTCAAGGCCCCAGCTCATCGGGAAGTACCCCAAACGATACACCGGACAGAAAAATATAGGTAAAAACAGCAGAGACCCTGATCGAATGGAGGATTTTATATGTATCAACCATCCACAAAAAAGGTACAAAAAATGACTCAAAAAATGATCTTGGTGTAGCAGTAATAGCAACCGTAATGAGAAACCTGATCGAAGAACACATTGAAGACAAACAACCCGAGGAACAATCAGGATTTTCGAGCTGGCAGATCAACCAGCGACAATCTGTTCACCCTAAAAATAACAATGGAAAAGAGGGTTCAACGAAACAGTGAAACACACATAGCTCTGATAGACCTAGAAAAAGCGTTCCAGAATCACAACTGTGTGGTGTAGAAATGCAAAAACTCAACAAAAAAGGTACAAAAAATGACTCAAAAAATAATCATGGTGTAGCAGTAATAGCAACCGTAATGAGAAACCTGATCGAAGAAGACATTGAAGACAAACAACCCGAGGAACAATCAGGATTTTCGAGCTGGCAGATCAACCAGCAACAATCTGTTCACCCTAAAAATAACAATGGAAAAGAGGGTTCAACGAAACAGTGAAACACACATAGCTCTGATAGACCTAGAAAAAGCGTTCCAGAATCACAACTGTGTGGTGTAGAAATGCAAAAACTCAACATACGTTGCCAAGCTACTCAGCGATACTAAAGATAATACTGCTAGACTAGAGTAAAAATCGGCAGTACACTCACGGAACCATGTAGAATAGCGAATGGGCTAAGACAAGGCTGTTGTTTAAAATATACATAGACCAAGTCTTGAGAGGATGAGTCGGTAAATGTCAAAACATGGGCAAGCAAGTAGGAGACTTTAGAGCTCTTTTTCAGATGACCAAGTTGTGATTGTGGAAGATGAGCTATATGATTAGAAAGCTCAATGAAGAATACAAACGCGCTGGTCTTAAAATAAATCTAAATAAGTGTGAATACTTGATAGTAGGTAGTGATTCCAAAGGTACATAGCCTTTGGAAAATGGGAACATTAAAGGCGTGAAAAAAATGCAAATACCTAGAGGTCGTCTTAAACAAATGGAACAAGTAACGATGAGATTCAGGAAAGAATAAGTAAAGGAAGGAAAGCTATCGGAGCCCTCGACTGTGGGAAAAGATATAAAAAGAGAAACGAAAAAGCGCATATACAAGACCATTGTCCAAAGCGTCACTATATACGGGGTGGAAGTTTGGGACCTAAGTAAATACAATAGGAGAAAACTTTTGGCTACGGAGATGGATTGTTTGAGACGGAGCTGCAGAACTTCGAGACCTGAAAATATACGAAACGAGATCATTAGAGGGAATATGAGCATGGAAATAGATATTACAGACGAAGTTGAACGGAAACAACTGATTTGGTTTGGTCATACAAAAAGGATGCCTGAAAATAGATGGCCCAAAATAACATTAAATTGTATACATCATAAGGGGTAAACAAAAGGACATATGTTAGGCAAAGTAACAATGCCACATATAAAACGAAATCGCATAATCATTGCGGAGCTGTGGCATAGCACGGTTGTGCACTGCATAAATTGTGGCCTACATTTTTTTTGTTTTCGTGTGCTACATTTTTTCATTGAGCAAATATTTCAAATATAGCTCAGGGGCTCAGTTTTCTGCACAAGGGCCTTACGACTCCTTGCTCCGTCACTGCGCATAATATTACGATTTCCCATAAGAACGCATGTTAAAATGATTAAAAATTCCGAGCTAATTTTCTCTTGAATCATGAAGACCAAAAATCTGATATTTGGCAAGGTGTCTTATAAACACATAAACTTTACTTTAACTAAATTTCATTTAATTCTGAGTGAAAATATGTCTCTCCCGTACATCCTTAACACGTTCGCTGTCTCTATGGTTAGCCATGAACCATACGCAAGAAGTCCCCTATATAAAAAACCACATACCATATTCAGATCATGGGACTCTGTAATTAAAAAATTACATGCATAGAGTCCAATGAGAGATGTTTTAATATCCAAGTCCGTGCCCCAAATATGGTACAAACGTATGTTTTGTATAGTAACCTTATTATACAAGGGAGTCCTTGTAGATAACCTGCCTATTCGTCGACAGTCCGTCTTAGAATCCAGTATGAAATAGAACCTAAACGTGAGCAAATTATGGGGCACAGGACTTACGAAAAACATAAGTAATGACCCGGTCACTAGTCAGTGAATGTGTTAAGTAATTTACAACCTGCCAAATTACTTATTTAGTTCATGACTAAGCGATCGTTATTATGATCAATATTAGGTGAATTTTTACATTGAAAAAGATCTAATAATCCCGTGACTCTAAAGGCATTTTTCAAGTAAAATTTAGGTTTTAATTTGGGTTTGTAAAATAACTTAATTTATGTATGACATATTAAGAATTTTCGGGGACATTTCTGAGGGAAGTTTTAGGTGATTCTTAACACAGCACAATAATACATAAGGCCATTGTACTCTGAAGAAATATCTTAGATAGAAAATAAGTACTCTACAAATGAGGCATGTAATTTCAAACAGTTATGATTTCATAGCTCAGCTATTAAGGGGAGATTAAGTAATTCTCGACTTCATGAAATTATTCTTGTCTTAGTGGTTGATCTATATTGCTTGTTTGCTGATTAAGTAGTAACATAGCTAATTGAAAGTATGTTTCTGTTGCAGTTCTATTTCTGATTTTGATGGCGTTCATATCATTCTTTAGGATGGGTGAAAATCAGGAGACATTGAAAGCAGTGCTTCAAGGAAATGGGGAATTCTCTAAACAATTGTACATTTCTCTAGCGAAAACACCAGGCAATGTTTTCTTCTCACCAATTAGTATTCATGCCATCCTTTCGCTTGCATCCCAGGGTTCCGGAGGCGTAACTGAAGAAGCGTTCACCAAAGTATTGAACGTTCCCGACTTGAAGACAGCTGCAAAAGGTTATAAAGAAGTCATGAAACGTCTCAACTCCGTTAAAGATGTAACTCTACTGATAGCGAATAAAGTGTTTGTGAAAGATAGTTATAAGCTGCAAAAGGCATTTCAGACCGTGGCTAAGAAGCATTATTTGTCTAAAGTGCAGTCGTTAGATTTTAAACAAGGGGCATCCGCAGCAAAATCAATTAACAGTTGGGTCGAGAGTAAGACTAAGAATAAAATTAAGGATGTCATCAATGCCAGCGGTTTAAACGATGAGACCCGTTTGGTGCTGGTAAACGCCATTTACTTTAAGGGCAAATGGGCTTTACCTTTCAACGTACGAATGACAAGAATTAAAAAGTTCTACTTGAACGACAACGACACCGTGGATGTCCAAATGATGCATATAACTGACGATTTTTTCTTTAAGCATGATGAGAACTTGGACGCGAAGATTCTGGAGATGCGGTATACCAACAAGGACATCAGTTTGATTATCATTTTGCCCAATAATAGAAACGGGATAGCTGAGCTGGAGCAGAAACTTTCCGGAACTGATCTCACAAAGGTTACAGAAAATATGTGTAAACAAGAGGTGCAAGTGTCCCTTCCCAAGTTTAAGATCGAGCAGACGATCGATCTTCAGGATTCCTTGACCGCGGTAAGATATGCAAAAAATTAAAATGGTTGGTAAAACCAACCAAGGTGTACACCTCGCAAGTTGCTTTACCCAATAGGCAAGCCTCTGATTTCCACCAAATATTACTTCAACTTTAGCTCGTTAATCTGTAAAAACAAACAAGAGAAATTAATATATATACAGTGTGTCCAACTAAGTCGGCACCATATGGGAAACTTTTTTATTATTAGTTTTATGAAAAAAAGTTATTCTTGATAAAAAGTTTTGCATGGCCTAAAACCCAAAATAAAATAATCAGATATCAATTTTTTTGTAGTCGTATACGAGGTTTGTCAAAAAATGTAAATTTTGCTCAAGAGTAAAGTACCTTTATTTATTACAATATCGACAATCGTTATTAAGAAAAGTTGATATCCAATATTATCCATCTACCATGAAAAAACGATTTTTAATAATTGTTGGGTGTAATATCTGTTTTCTCATGGTAGATGGATAATATTGGATATCTGACCGTCAGTGGCGGCTGATGAAATTTCAATATTTTTTTTCTCGTCTATGGCGCATGGGACCCATACGAAATTTGGGAAATAACATCTAGAGAAACACTTCTCTAATGACCCCTAAAAAATTTTGAAAACGCAGTTTGCGAAAAAATTTTTGAAAATTCGTTAGCCTCCCCTGGGTCTAGGAGCTCCTGTTTATTTTTATTTTTTTTTGTCATATGCATTTGACTTCATAAAAATACAACAATAGATTTTGGATTTTGTGAAAATATTTTCATTACTAACTGAAATACAACGAACTGAAATTTTGTAATTTACAATTTAGCAAATTACAATATTTCAATTCGTTGTATCTCAGTTAGTAATAAAACTATTTTCATAAACTCAAAAATCTGTTGTATTTTTATGAAAAGTCAAATGCATATGACAAAAAAAAAATAAAAATAAACAGGAGTCCCTAGACCTAGGGAAGGCTAACGAATTTTCAAAAATTTTTTCGCAAACTGCTTTTTCAAAATTTTTTAGGAGTCATTAGAGAAGTGCTTCTCTAGATGTTATTTCCCAAATTTCGTATGGGTCCCATGCGCCACAGACGAGAAAAAAAATATTGAAATTTCACCAGCCGCCACAGCTGACCGTAGTTTTCAATTAGGATCAACTTTTCTTAATAACGATTGTCGATATTGTAATAAATAAAGGTACAGTATGTCCAACTAAGCCGGCACCATATGGGATACTTTTTTATTATTGGTTTTATGAAAAGAAGTTATTCTTGATAAAAAGTTTTGCATGGCCTGAAACTCAAAGTGAAATAATCAGATATCAATTTTTTATAGTCGTATACGAGGTTTGTCGAAAAATGTAAATTTTGCTCAAGAGTAAAGTACCTTCATTTATTACAATATTGACAATCGTTATTAAGAAAAGTTGATCCTAATTGAAAACTACAGTCAGATATCCAATATTATCCACCTACTATGAGAAAACAGATATTATACCCAAAAATTATTAAAGATCGTTTTTTCATGGTAGATGGATAATATTGGATATCTGACCGTAGTTTTCAATTAGGATCAACTTTTCTTAATAACGAGTGTCGATATTGTAATGAATAAAGGTATTTTACTCTTGAGCAAAATTTACATCTTTTGACAAACCTCGTATACGACTACAAAAAATTGATATCTGATTATTTCATTTTGGGTTTTAGGCCATGCAAAACTTTTTATCAAGAATAACTTTTTTTCATAAAACTAATAATAAAAAAGTTTCCCATATGGTGCCGACTTAGTTGGACACACTGTATATATATGTTAGATCACGGTTCACATGAATGACTTTTTAAAAACTTTTATTTACTTAAGTGGAGCCAACAAAGCGTGTTTAGTCATATTTATAACATACAGAACCTGAGTAAGCAAAATATAGAACAAAGGAAATCCAGTTCTGCAGTCATCACAAGTTATGAGAAACAAAGGTGAAATATGATATCTTGAAGATAAGCAATTAATAAGAGAAGTCGTTATCATGTAATATGATATACCTGTGAAGGTTTGTTATGGCTAAGTCTTGGTAATAAGCGTATAATTTTATATAACAACTTCCCTCTTAATAAAAAAGTTGATGTTATGCAGCAACTTTTGAAAATTGTTAGAAACGTTAAATGAATATAATGCAAAATAAATTGAAACAATGTTGAATGAATACAAAGCAAAATAATAAAATACATAAAAGTTAAAATTGGTAAATGATAATAATAATAAGCGAGTAGTACATTACATAAATGTGATAAGAATAAAATACAATGGTCTAAATTAATAGACAAGGGTAAAACTCCACATATGAAAGTCTATGTTAACTCGATGTCCTCTTCTTCTTGAGGTTTAATACCGGGTCGCTTTCTTGGAGGGATCAGTCTAGGAAATTTGGTAAAAACTCTGCTTCGCTCTGAAGGAGGTGAAGGAGGGTTGTCCGTTTTGGGTTGGATTCGCAATGCTTCACATCTTCTTCTTCTGCATTTACAAGTTATGTAAAGTAGAACTAATAGAATGATGAGAGTGATTATGAAATATGTGAACCAAGATACGTGTTTGGTCACAAAAGGCTCGTTTATGAGGTCATCCAGGTCTTTGAAATATTGGTCTAATTTGGTTTTTGCAATATCTAGATCTTCTACGTCGAGACTGTTTAATTTGAGTGGTTTTAATTTTGGAATTTCGATTTTGTCGGGCATGTGATTACAGCATTCAAAAGGAATTTGGATAGAATGTGAATTGTCCTTAATTTCGGAAAAGTCTTTGGCACTGGCTTGTATTCTAGTAATGCCTGCATAGGCGTAACATCCTGGTTGTAGTTTGATGATGGAATTTTTGTTGATTAACTCTGTTGTGGATTCTCTCTTTGGACAGTTGATGGTAATGTGAAGTGGTTCGGAATTAATTACTAGCCATGTGTTGTCTTCAAGTTCTTGGACGTTGTATCCCCGACTAATAATGAAGGAAGTTTGACAGTTCTCTGGAAGTTTTGGCAATGGTTTTAGTATTCTGGCTGCACATATGGCATTTTGGTCGATAGGATATGCAAACAGGTTAGAACATAGTTTGGTTCCAAAATAAAGTGGTTTGCATTCTTTCAAATTTTGTATAGGTATGTACATCAAAGAATCATCATCTCTCGCGATATATTTTTGTGAAATAGATAAAATATGATGTAGACCAGTTCTGTTATCAAGTATCGGGATAGGGTATAGGTGATAGGTGTTATAGTTTTGGGGTTCAACAAGTGGTATTGTTAAAACAAATACTAAGTTAGAATCCATTTGAAACGCTTGCAATTCAGTAATGTCCAAATACTTAGCAACTGCCGATAATTTAATGGGGAGAGGCAAATTGTTCCTTCGTAAGCTCTGTGAAACTTCTTGTAGTGCTGTCACTAAGTGATTAGGGGTTATGATTGACGTGTG
This sequence comes from Rutpela maculata, assembly GCA_936432065.2. NCBI lineage: Eukaryota > Metazoa > Arthropoda > Insecta > Coleoptera > Cerambycidae > Rutpela > Rutpela maculata. The sequence goes on along the minus strand of OW386289.2, from coordinate 15,006,168 downwards.
AATGATTCCTAGTCTGGCAAATGTTATTGAATTTAGAATGTCGTTTAAATTTTCTTCGATATACAAATAGCTTGCCATTAATTGTTCGCAAATGTATAAAAATTTTAGTTTTATGTGAGCAGCCTCAATAGCTTGAATCATTGTTTGAATTGTGTGTTCTATTTCTTCGAGATCTTTGTTAAAGGTTTCCTCGTCAATTTGTAATTTTTGTATAGTCGAGTTGAAGTTTTTAATAACAGAAGTTGTAACTGAAATTTGATCTTTGATTAAGTTTTCCAATTGATGTTCGTCATTATTTAGTTTATTTATACAATTAGTATAGTACTGGCCATCTTCAGCATCTAGGTTACCAGTTATGGATTTGAATATTGTACCGATACCGTTAAGTATTCCTCGTTTATATCTTTTTGTATCTGAAAAGATTTCGTCAAATTTCATTTTTATAGAGTTGGATATTTGTGTTAAAAGGTTAAAGTCTGTTTTAATTTTACTCGTAAAAATAATTGACTTATGATCACCATTATGGAGAGTGTACAAGATTCTGTCTAAGATATTTTGATTTTTGTCAAAAGCTAGTTTGAGGGATGAAATGTTTTTATGCACTAGTAGAGTCCATTTGTCATTTGTCACCACGATGTCCGTGTCTTGGTGGTAGTATACACCAACGGTGTTATTGATTGGGGTAATTTTGTATTGACAGAGTGCTGATCCGAACAGCAGGAGAAACCTGAAAATAAATTTAATTTTCAGTATATGGTTTCATTCTATCAAAATTTACTTTGGTTTCTTGTTTCGTTTCGAGATTTAATAAGGTAGCAGAATTTTGAAAAATTTCTTTTATTTTAAAAGGACCGTTAAATTTGTTTTGCAATTTGTTTTTGATTTGTGATTCTTTTACGTAAACTAAGTCACCTATTTTGTACTCAGATCGTTTTTGGGGAACGTTTCTGTCGAAACGAACTTTTGCTTGCTCTTTTTGAGATTGTGTTCGACTACGGGCTATTTTATAGTAGTGGGATATTCTGTTGTTTAAATCTCTAACGTATTTGGTTATTAATTCTTTTTGGTTATATAAAGTTTCGGGTGGTCTGTTAGACGTATGCCCAAATACAAGTTCGTATGGGGTGAAACCGTGTGTTTTATTTACCGAATTGTTATAGCGTATTACCGCATATGGTAAGATTGTGAAAGGATGTTCGTTCGGATTCTCGGTTTTATGAATTCTTATCATTTCGGCTAAAGTAGCATGAAATCTTTCTATGGATCCGTTCGATTGGGGATGTCCTACGCTTGAATAAGTTAATTTTATGTCGTAGAGGGTGCAGAGATCTTTGAGCAAACGGTTGTCAAATTCGCCACCGTAATCGCAATGGATTCTCAATGGGGTACCATAATGTTGAAAATATAACAACAAAGTGTTTACGACAGATTTTGCGGATTTATTCGGGACTGCGTAGGCTTGCGTGAATTTGGATAATTCGTCGCGAATGGTTAAAGCGTAATTTCGAGTGAGGAATTCAAATAGATCGATATTGATTCTTTCGAATGGTGTTCTTGGGGTTTCTGTGACTACTAGAGGGTTATTAAGGTTTTTTCGGCATACTTTAGTCTTTTGGCAAGTTTCGCAATTTTTTATAAAATTTTCAACGTCTTTAGTTAGACCTTGCCAAGTGTATTTCTCTAATTCTTCGAATCGTTTCATTTATTCCGCGGTGTAGATTATTTTTACCAAAATGATTTTGCTCCAATATAATTGGGATTTCATCTTCGTCGGCAGTTCTGACGATATCTTGACAAATTACTACTTTTAAATCTTTTTCCGCAAAAATGAATGATAGAATTTCGAGTACGGGGAGGTCTAGGTTATTTTCGACAAAGTATGTCTTAGAAAGGTATAAAACATCTTGGTTTTTAAATAATACCAAAAATAAATGTTCAATTACGGATTCGATATCAAACGGTAGGGTAATGATAAAATATCTCCTATGTCTGACTGTTTTGCTCGATACAATATTGATTTTATCGTTGTGAAATTCGGGGTTTTCTTCGAATATGTCCTCAATAATTTTGTGATGTAGGTCTTGTAAGTTATTTTGTTGGAAGAAGGTTATAATATCTTTATGTTCTCGGTATAAGAGTTGTTTGTTTGAGGCTTTGATTTTTGAATAATCTATTAAAGATGTCGTTGGTGAAATTTTCAAATTCTCGGGAAATTTGTTCGTTAGTGATTTCGTTGTTATCGTCTGGGTTTTCGTCGTCGTCTGACTCTTCGTCATTCGCGGCTAGAACCTTTGAATAGAATTTGGAACATTCGGAAAAATGATTAATTTTGATTCTGGAAAGTGCGTCCGCGTTCTTATTGATTTTGCCGGGTTTATAAATTATTTCGTAGTCGTACTCTTCTAATTTGAGTCGCCAACGGGCAAGTCTACTTCCTGGGTCTTTTATAGAGAATAGCCAGGTGAGTGGTCTGTGGTCGGTTACAAGCTTGAACTTTCTACCATACAGATAGGGTCTAAAGTGCTTTACACTCCATACTGTCGATAAAAGCTCGCGTTCCATCGTTGAATACTTAGTTTCTGCACTGCACAAGGTTCTAGAAGCATAGGCAATGGGTAAATCTTTGCCAATAGGCCCCTGGCTCAGCACCGAGCCGACGGCAAATGCGCTCGCATCAGTGGTTAGAACGAAAGGTTCATCAAAGTTAGGGTAGGTTAATATCGGAGTTGTCGTTAATGTTTGTTTTAAATTTTGAAAGGAATTTATACAATCATTGTCGAAGAGAAATGGTATGTCTTTTTGTAGTAGTTTTGTTAAGGGCTTGGTAATCTTGGAGAAATTGGGGATAAAGCGCCTATAATATCCGGCTAAGCCTAGAAATGATTTAATTTCTTTTTGATTTTTAGGTTGAGGGAAATTTAGAATAGCGTCAACTTTCGAAGGATTCGGTTTTACGCCGTCTTTTGTAATGAGATGTCCTAAATAAGCGACATCTTTGCGGAGAAACTCGCATTTGTCGGGTTGAATTTTGAGATTGGCTTTCTGTAATCTTTTGAATACTTCTGTTAATCGAGAAATATGCTCGTGAATAGTAGGGGAGTAAACAATAATATCGTCCATATAAACGAGACATCGTTCGTTTTGTAACAAAACAAAATGTTATCCATCACTCTTTGAAACGTTGATGGAGCATTCTTAAGTCCAAAAGGCATTCTTACGAATTCAAAATGACCATTTTCAACTGTGAAAGCAGTTTTTTGAATGTCTGCGGGATTAATTTCAATTTGGTGAAAACCAGAAGCCAAGTCGTGAAATATTGGCATTTGCCAAGTTGGTCTAAAAGATCGGAAATGTTGGGCAGAGGATATTTGTCACCAATTGTAACCTCGTTGAGTTTGCGGTAGTCGACTACGACGCGCCATTTCTGTTTACCAGAAGCGTCCAGTTTTTTGGGAACTACCCAGACAGGAGAGGACCAAGGTGAGATTGAGGGTTGAATAATACCTTGACTTAACATTTTCGATACTTGGGACTTAACTTCTTCTTTATGGACCTGAGGATATCGATACGATTTAGTGAGTATCGGTCGGGAATTTTCGGTGTCAATAGGGTGTTTGATTTCATTAGTAAAGGTCAAATTGTCTCCTTCTAAATAGAATATATCTTGAAAGTCTAAACAAAGCTGCGTTACTATTTCGGCCTCTTCTTCGTTTAGACGATCCAAGCGCAATTCGTTCCTGATTTCGAAGGATCTGTCCGTCGTTAGTTGTTGGTCAGAGTTTTGCGCGTTTAAGTTAAAAATTGACTTGAATTTTTGTACTGGTTCTAGTTCGAGGTTCGAGAAATTTACCGTTTTTGGTATTGCATTCGCGTTTATATTGAGGTTAAAAATTCTCCATTGCTATCGATTTTTACGAGAGCATTCGGTAAGCGTACCCTTTCGTTTTCCTGGGCTAACAGTATAGCCTTGGTATTTCGCAGGTTACATTTTAGTTTACAAATTTTTTCCATGCGAGGTTCAATAGAAATAAAATTTTTGATGTTGCTTAAATTTGAATTTTTGTATCAGAATTAATAGTTGGTTGTAAAGGTAAATTTACTGTAGTTTCTTCCGTAACTTTAAATAGTGGTACGGTTTTGAAATTTGTGACTAGTTGTTTATTTTTAAAGTCTACTTTGCATTCGTAATGTTCTAGGAAGTCTGCGCCTAATAATCCATCGAAATCTATATCTAGATTATAGATATAAAATTTGTGTGACTCATTTGAAAAGGGGATGAGAACAGATTCGTTGATATAAATTTTTTGATCAGTGATACCCTGTATGTTTACATTTTCAGGAGATCTACGTCTGTAATTTTCAGCTGTTTTAGGTTTAAAAATTGATATACCTGCGCCAGTGTCAATTAAAATTTTAAATTTACCAGTTGCATCCTTCATATAATAGAGATTTTTTGAATTTACAGTTAATAGGGTATGGGAAAGCGTATTTACATGAACGTCTGTTCTGGGAAATTCAGCATTGGGTCGAAACTGTCGTTGAGGTTCATAGTTTGTACTTGAGTTTCTAGTTCCGTAATTGATTCGAATTGGTCTGTTTGTTGTGTCGGAGTATCCGTGGGGTACTCCGGATCTAATCGAAAATCCTGAGGATTAGCAGTATAATCCTCGTACTGTTCGTATTGAGAATTAGCTGTATAATTCTCTTGGAAATTTTGGTTAGTTTCAAAGTTATAATTTTCGTAAGTATCTTCTGCAGTTTGGTAATCAGAAGAATAGTCACTGTATTGATTAAAATCGCATTGGTTTTCATAAGGTTCGTAATTTAAATGGTGCGTTTTTTGTTGATTAAAACGGTTGAAATTTGGGTTTGGTTGAATAGCAGAGGGTCTTTGTTGGTTGAAATTCGGGTTCGGCCTTATGGCTGAGGGCCTGTTTTGTTGTGGTTGACTAGATTGATTATTTTGAGGAAATGTCCTCTGATTAAAAAGATTGGTTTGAGAAAAATTGTGAAAATTTGGGTTTCCTTGATAATTTGGTCTTTGAAAATTTTGTGACGTTGTTGGCCTTATTTGCGATTGTTGCCTTGTGCGGCATTCGCTTATTACATGTCCATTTCTTTTACAAAATGAACAAAATTTTTGTTGGAAATTGGGACCTTGTGGTCGTTTTTGTTGAGGAGGCATTGTATTTTTTACTTGGTTATTTTTTGGGAATTTCTGTGATTCGAAGTAGGAAAGTTGTAGCTCTCTACGGATTCTGCTAACGGCTTTTAGTATACTAGGAGGATTGCTAGCACGAATGATGCGGCCTAAGTTTGGTTCTAAGCCCGTTAGTAAATTATTAAGTGTCATCGTTTCGATGAGATCTGATTGTGCAGCTCTTTGCGTTGTCGTGAGAGTTTGCTTTTGCACTGCAGCGTGCATTTTCGCATTGTGCGTTTGTAAACGCGAAACAAATGTTAGGGCGGATTCACCTGGCAATTGGTGAATGCGCTGCAGGTCCTGAATTAGGACCGTTAAATCTCGAGAATCTCCAAAATGAGTTTCTAAAAGCGCTTTTATTTCTGGCCATGTGCCAGGATTAGGCGAATTTATTAATTCGGCAGCTTTGCCTTTTAATTTATTTTTTATGTGGACGGTCAAAAGAATTTTTTGATCTCCAATTGCCATGCTTTGGGCGCAATGACAGGAATTTAAGAATGTTTGTAAATTTATGGCATTGCCATCAAATTCTGGTATTAGTGAAAAAATTTCAGAGAGCTTGTAAGGCTCAATTTGCTCTGGTTGTTGTTGTTGACGTAGTAGTAGTAGTAGTAGTAGTAGTAGTAGTAGTAGTAGTAGTAGTAGTAGTAGTTGTTGTTGTTGTTGTTGTTGTTGTTGTTGTTGTTGTTGTTCGGCTGGTGCCGGTGCTGTTGGTTGAGCTGTCTCTGGTTGAGCTCTATCTGGCATTTTGCTTTGTGTATTTAGAAATTATTTGAACTAAAAGAATTGTCTGCGTATCAGCAGTATGATACGAGAATTAAATTAAAATTAGCTTGTTACGTTGCGTGCGTAAATGGATCGTATATTAGCTGTATAATACACAATGTTTCGTAAATACGAAAATAAATAAACTTAAAATTAAATCAACTTGTTTCGTTGCGTTTGTAAAGGAATGGATTCACTTTGACAAGAGAACTGGCTTTGTGCGCCGAGTGTATTAGCAGTATAATACACTTTTAATAGAATAAGTTGCGAAGAATAATAAAATAGTAAAAATGGTACGAGATGATTCTTAAATGACTTACGTTAGTTTCGTTTCCATGGGTAGGTTCTTCGTCCGTCAAGGGATTGGGATCCGCCACCACCAGTGAGGAAGGTCTCCTTGTTCTCGCAGGTGTACACGCACTAGTTAGGCACCTTCTGCAGATGTTGTCCTTGTTCTTTTGTGCTTCACTACCAGTTAGGCTTCTTGTTCTGATGATGTTTACGGATCCTACCGACTGCGCCAATGTTAGATCACGGTTCACATGAATGACTTTTTAAAAACTTTTATTTACTTAAGTGGAGCCAACGTTGGCTCTTGGAGAAGGAATATAATAATAATTAGAAGTGTTTCATTCTAAGTGAGTTTAATAACTGAATCAACAAAGCGTGTTTAGTCATATTTATAACATACAGAACCTGAGTAAACAAAATATAGAACAAAGGAAATGCAGTTCTGCAGTCATCACAAGTTATGAGAAACAAAGGGGAAATATGATATCTTGAAGATAAGCAATTAATAAGAGAAGTCGTTATCATGTAATATGATATACCTGTGAAGGTTTGTTATGGCTAAGTCTTGGTAATAAGCGTATAATTTTATATAACATATATATATATATATATATATATATATATATATATATATATATATATATATATATATATATATATATATATATATATATATATATATTTATATTTTTTATCTAACCTATAAAGTGATAAAAAAATTCTGAAAAAATTCCTTGACCTTTATTGGACTTGAACCCTTGCAATTTTTTGCTAAAGTCAATAGTTTAGGATTAAAAAGTTCTTAAATGTCTAAAAAATAACGCAAATTACCTAACTTTAACAAGCTGTATTTTAAAAACTGTCCATAGGATTGGCTCGATGTGATAAGAAATTTTGATCAGCATGACATGAACTACAAAATACCAATTTCAGCCAATTCCACCGAATTAACATTTTCATGGGTTTTGTTCCGGAGTCCTTTATAAAACAGTTAAATGTGGCGAGTCGATCGTCAATAATCGGCTTAGTATATTTCTTCAACTGGTCTTCTTGAAAAGTGATTACAAAACAGAAGCAATTGTAAATAGTAACTAGAAATAGTGTCTCTGGCGTACGCGAGTGCATATAATTGGAGGCAGCTCCTAAAATATTTCCATAAACCTTAAAAAAGGTAATTTTAAAATTATTGACAGTGACATTTGATTTAATTTAAATATAAAGAATTTTTGCGTCGGGCATTTCTTCCCACGTCGACCGGCTTTTCTAATAGCCGTGAAGTCAGCAACTTATAGACATTAGCGAAATTAGAAACATAAGCTAACATCTAAATTCTTCAACATCTTCGTGAACACCTACCCCCGATCAGTGGAAACTGATTTAGGGGGTACGGATAGTATGGAGGGAAACGCTAAAATAAAGCTGGATATGCTAACAAATAAAAACGTTACTCCGTCCACTTCAAACCCCCACCTTGACAACCTGACCACTGACACTGAAAGTGAAGCGTTCTGGGAATCAAACAAAGAAAAGGCGCGTTCTAAGGAAAAAACTGAAGCTGACGAAAAGAAATGAACAATTAACAGGATCCGACACAGAAGTGAGTCAAAGTAGCAAAATTAGTCAGAATAGCATTGTGGAAAAAATGATCGAAGGTGAAAGCGATGGAGAGATGGCCAGAGCTTTCAGATTGAAAGCGAGGAAAAGACGACTGACGGACGAAGAAGACGACACATTTACACATCCTACGACAAAAACACAAACACAAACTGTGAACCAAATACCCACCGCAATAACAATTACAAACAAATTTGAAAGAGCTGGTAAAATTAGAACGCAACCAGATATGCACATCACACCTAAACCAAGAAATGAAACAGAAAACAACACTGACACGAAGACAAAGGCGAAAAGGCCACCACCTCCAATAGTTATACATGAACAATTCTTGGATCACAAAACATTAAACACCTATTTGACTGCAAAATTGAAGGACAAATTTTATTGGAAGCACACGGCAAATACGACCATACTCCAGACCGCGACATATGAGGACTGGGTTCTGGCCAACAAGAATTTTGACTCTGGAAAAATCGAGTTTCACACCTATACCCCCAGAGAGGAGAAGAATCATGCTTTCGTTTTACGGGGTCTCTACCATGAGGTAGACGTCGAAGAAATTAAAAAAGAGTTGAAAATTCATGATATTGTGGTAAAGGAAGTCTATACCATGAAAGGTACTAAGTTTCAATCCTTCATGGTTGTAACTACAAGTGCCACAACATTGAAAAATCTTGAGCAAAATGTCAAGTATTTAGACTATACGGCAATTCACTGGGAAAGGCACAACAATAGCAAGAAAATAATCCAGTGTCACAGATGCCAGATGTGGGGACACGCCACATCAAATTGCCGCAAGGTGTTTAAAATGTGCCAAATCGCACTTAACAAATCAGTGCACCAAAAGTATAGAGGAACCTGCCAAATGTGTTAACTGCGGAGAAGCACATCCAGCCAACAACGTGGCGTGTTCAGTTTATCAAAACAAGATCTGGCAGCTAGAAAAACGGAATACAAGAGTACCTCCTCGACCGGAAAGCAAATATGTGGTTGCCGCCCCTCCAGAAATAAACGCGTGGAGTAATAAAGCCACAAAGCAACAAAGACAACAACCCCAGTTATCTTTTAATTCTAAAAACTTCCCTCCTCTACCACAGAAGACGTCAAATCAAGATCAAACCAGGGCATCCACTCAGGCGTCTCAGGTTGTAGCAACTTCCAGACCTTCAGTAAATCCATCGTCAATAGATGAGTTGCAGTACCAATACCAAAGAGTAGAAGCTCTTATTAATATTGATCAAATGACGAATAGGGTAAGATCGTTGGCTGATCAACTTGAACTTTGTAATAGCGAGAGTGCCAAATTTCAGGTTTTTTATAAATTTATGTTAAATATCGATTCTTCTAATGCCTAATAATTTCAAACTCTCTTCGTGGAATGCTAATGGTATTGGCAACAAAATTCCTTTTCTAATCAATTATTTAACGAGGCATAAAATTGACATTATGCTCTTAAACGAAACCAAATCGACTGGACGTGACAAGCTAAGCGTTCGAGGGTACACGACAATTAGACGAGATAGGGCTGACCAACACAGAGGCGGAGGTGTGGCCGTGCTCATAAAACTCAAATATAGCTCACACACATCGTACTCTACGGAATACTTCCGTGGAGAATGTGTGTGTGACGTTAGAAGGTGGCATGAACATCGTCGCCGTGTACAATAAACCTTCGAACAGCTTCACAGCGGGTTGTCTGGAGAATTTGATAAATGCTGGCCCACGCTGTCTGGTAATAGGCGATCTTAACGCTAGACATAATGCATGGAACTGCCATCGTAACAATACGAATGGCTGCACTCTGTTCCAATATGTCAATAATCACAATGTCATTCTCCAGTATTCAAATGATCCGACTCACTTTCCGGATAACGGCGGTACACCGACAACCATTGACATAGTGGTCAATAAGGGCGTGATCAACTCCACGCTACCTGTTGCGCTGGAGGAGCTCACCTCTGACCATAATCCAATTCAGATTGAATTAAAAAATATGTCAAGGGAAGACACTACACGAAAAATCACTTCTTATAGGGACGCTGACTGGCGTCTCTATAAGGCCCACATTAATACACATCTAACACTCACCAACACTATTCACACAGCCGTTGAACTGGAAAGTGCAGTGGAAGAGTTTACAAGGGTACTGCAGAGTGCCAAGCAGAGTGTAGCATCTACAATAACGATAGATCCATACAGAGACCGACTTGACGAAGCGGTCAAACAAGACATTAGGGAAAAGAATAGATTAAGACGACGATGGCAGCAAAATCGTGATGTCGACGCTAAGATCGAAATGACCAGATTGCAACGGCGCATTCGAGATTCCATAACCGCCTGGAGAAACAGGAAATGGAGTGAGAAGCTAGAAGCTTTAAATCCTCAGGATAACTCGCTGTGGAAACTGACCAGGGCGCTAAAAACCACACGGCAAGTCATGCCTGCGCTGACCAAAATTAACGGACAGACAGCCTTAACAGACTTGCAGAAGGCGAATGAACTAGCTGACAACTATGAAAGAGTACATAACGAAAACACACCAAACAATCCTGAACACGACCGCATTGAAAGAGACGTAAACAATGTTATTGGCCATGACATCCAATTAACGAGACCTGAGTTTATAAAACTCATGGTCAAACCCTTTGAATTAGCGAAGCTAATAAAGGCACTTCCAAGTAATAAGGCGCCGGGGAAAGACGGCATCGAATATAAATTACTAAAATATCTGCCTAAAAAAGGCATTGTACAGCTCATGTATATCATTAATGCGATTCTACGATTACAACACTGGCCTGACATGTGGAAATGCGCTGTGGTCGTCCCCATTCTGAAATCGAATAAGAACCCAAAGATCGCGGGCAGTTATCGGCCAATCTCGTTGCTGTCTGCGATCTCCAAGTTAGTGGAGAAGGTCATCCTAGACAGACTAAGTGCTGCGCAGGATGGACTTCACATTGATGATGAACAACAATTCGGCTTTAGGAAGGGAAGGAGCACAGTACAACAAATCGTGAGAATCGTTAATGATGTGGCTATACAATGCAACCTGGGAAAAAGTACCACAATGGTACTTTTGGATGTCGAAAAAGCCTTTGATACCGTCTGGATCCCGGGCCTAATATAAAAAATGATGGGATATCGCTTTCCGCGGCACCTCGTCAAACTTATACACTCGTACCTGACTGGCAGAACGCTGCAGATTCGAGTGAGTAACAAACTATCTACACAGCGGGACATTCGAGCGGGCGTCCCGTAAGGGTCGGTCCTTGCACCCAAATTGTATAATTTGTATGTTTCAGACTTCCGCACATTCCCAAATACCAAACTTGCGAAGTACGCTGATGACACGGCCATGTACGCTCATAGCCATAGTGCACAAGCAGCCAACATGCTTCTCAAGGCATATATGGCTCGTGCCATGGCGTATTATGGCAAGTGGAAGATTCGAGTAAATGTGGAGAAGTCGGAAGCAATGGTCTTCACGCACAACTTTACTAAAAATAAAATTATTACACCTATTTCGATCAGGGGAAATCAAATTCCAACCAGGGAGTGCGTGAAGTACTTGGGGGTTCACCTTGACAAAAGACTGACATTCTCCAAACACATTAACGAAACTGTACGAACAGTCTATTTTATATCCAGGAGTCTGTACCCGCTCCTGGCCAAGAATAGCAGACTAAGCAGACATAACAAAAAATTAATTTACACCGTTATAGTGAGGCCGGCCCTTACATATGCAGCACCAGTATGGTGCAGCGCATCGATGACGACAATTAAAAAACTAAGAGTCTTGGAACACAAATTTATGCGCCTCATATCAAATTCATCTAGATACACCTCCCTCAGAGATCTCTATGAACGTTGCAATGATATAACACCACTAGCAGACTACATCAAGATTACATCTGAGAAATTTTATCAATTCAAACTTGGTGATAGCCCGCTAACAAACAACATCACGCGCATCAGAGAGCATAATGCACCATTTAGGATAAAACACAAATTACCATATCAGGCGTTGCCCATCTTCCGGCAACTTAACTAGCCAATAATCTCTCTTCCATACTCACACAACTTTCAACTTTAACTTTTTCCTGCTCTTTTTTTTATTTTTGTCATTTTTTGTTATTCACTGTTTTTTGTCCTTTTAAATTCCTTTTCACTGCAACAATTTTAAATTATTAATAACAATTTTTTAATAAACAGAATATTTTTAATAGAAAATTATGTGGCAAAATTTTACCGCACGTTTTTTTCGCATTACAAAAAAGGGTTTTTTTGACTAACGATTTTTCCCTTGCCGTCAATTATGCTTTTATACATATTTTACAATAGCGTCTTTTGCATACATTAATTATCTTAAGTAGTTTTTCTTTATACCTAATTAATCTTATACACATTTTAATTCGTTTTATTGCGAAAGGAGTTTGTGTTCAATTTTCAGTTGTTTATAATCTGAACTGGCCTCGTCCCGTCCAGCCTTTCAATTCCACGGCGCCTCGCACACTGGATGTCTGGCTGGCTCCGAAGCGTGTGCTTGGGGAGGAAATTTTTATTTATTATTTAATTTGAAATAAAGTTTATTTGATTTGATTTGATTTTGATTATAAAACAGTTCAGTTGCAGGCAACCAGATAGTGATTTCTTCAACTCTAATATCATCAATTAGCATTTTAGAAGCATTAATAAAATAACAATAAAACAAAATAATCCTATAACATTTAAATTATAAAACAAATTTGCTGGTTGGGTAATAAGTGCTATGAGAAGTTTAAGGTGAAATCGGTCCATTGCTTCTTGTAAAATTTGAACAATTTATGTATTAACATTCAAATATTCTGCTAAGTTCTTAATTATTTCCGGTTCTAGTTATCACATGGCAATAATAAAAATACCAAATTGTTCGCAAAAAAGTTTCGAATAAAACTAAACAATGAAAGATTTCTTTTTGATAATTTGTTAATTTATAAAAAAAAATGAAAACCACTAAAATTTCATTTTTTGGATATAATAATAATTTATGAAGCACAATATGTAATAATACATCAATTTTAATTAAAATTGGTGAATTCACGTCCTTTGTTGAACTAAACCTTCCTGCCGAAAAGCGCAAAATATCTATTTAAACTGTTAAAAATAAAGAACGATTTCGAAATTTAAGTGGGAGCAACGCGATCAAATCAGAGGGGAGTGGGTGGAAATTAGCTAATAAAGTACAGAGAGCTGTTGTGTTGGTTGTCTAGTTTTGGCGTTTGTACTTTCTTTACTATTGCTCTACCTACTTACAATAACGCCTGAAAGGTCAAGAACACATCGAGACCAAGATTCAAATACACGAAATGAGTGCGCATCGGTTATAAATGCAATTTTTGCAATCATTTTTAATTATATCGAACTCCATCTACTAAAACAGCATGTACTAAAAAAAAGTTCCAGCAAAAAGCATTTTTTAGCGAACTGGCTCATGTTATTAAACTGATCAAAAGATATTCTTGTAAGTAAATTAATACTACACTTCTATTGAAGAACATTTTTAGCTAAAACTTGTTTATTAACCAACGTGAAGAGAGATCTTCCTAATAAACAAGGAGTCTGCATCATGTAACCAACATAACCTTAAATTTTAAGTTTTTTAAGTATATTCTCATTTTACTTCCACATCCAGTGGAAGTATAGTAACGACAAAAAATGTTTTAAAAATTTTTATTGTTCAAATAGGCTTACAATGTCATGAAACGTCGAGATTTTAAATTTGAGCGAAAAAAAATTTTCTGTCTGTCTGTAACTTTTTTTGTGCGCACGTTTACTCTGGAACCGTTTGAGATATTGACTTGAAATTTGGTACACATATGTACTTTAATGAGATCTGGAATTAGATTATATTTTCATCTTGTTCCGTCGGAGGGTTGGGGGGTAAATTGGGGTAAATTTGGGGTAAATAGTTAAATCAAGCAGGTAAGTGTCCATAAAATTGGTATTTAGTATATACAAGAGAAGCTAAGGGCTCAAAAAAATTTTTGGCATTAGCCACCCCCATTTTTAAAGGGAATGAAAAGAAAATGTGATTTAGTGTGTGTACAAGAACCAGAAACCTCAAAATATTTTTTATTTCATCCACCCCCACTACCACCTCCCTATCACCACCCCCATCCCACTACCAATGTGGGGTATCGTTTTATGGGTTTTTGGGGTAGAGGATTTCAAATATTATATTATTAAAGTTCCATAAACAATTATTTCCACATACAAAATTTTTTCGTTGTGAGTGACTTGGGTAGAAAATCTGGATGTGGAAGTAGTGGTTCCTTGGGCAGCGGTTTTTAATGTTTGTATACGCATTTTTAGCTTGAAGCCGTACTGGCTCCAAACAAATATTTAAAAATTCACGTAAATAAATGTTTCAATATTGTTAATTAATAAAAATAGACTGCTAATTACAGGTTAGGTTTTCAACCTACAAAAAGAGTCCTATTCTATTAGGACAAAGTATTTAGAACTTAATAAACATTACACTTAACTAGATTTTAGTTGATAATACGGGAACCAGGCAGAAATTTTAATAACAGCTGCGTAACACTCTTAAATCTTAAGAAACACATATTATGTGACGTCACGTGCAGATGACCTATAATAGCCACACTGCCTACCCTTCACCCCACTTCAGCTTTAGCTTTACTGATGAAACTTTGTAATTGGCATTGTCCCCTCTTAAGTGCATCAACTCATCGGGGGGATAATTTTTTTTTTTCGAAATTGAATTATTACGTGTATCTTACGATGGTATTAACAAAACAAAGTGTTTTTTTTTCATTTAAACGGTTATTTTTGGAATTTGTTTATAATTTTCGAAATTATGATTATAAAAAAAAAATAAAATAACTCTGGATTTTTTATCACATCAAAAACGGTAAACGAATTATGAATGTAGATAAAAAACCAAAATAAAAAAGTATTAATGCTCGGTCGCTTATAAGTGAACGACTGAACGTCGTGTTAATAAATGGATTTATGTAATATTTAGAAGTACTTTTGTCAAAAATCGGAATTCATTAGTATTATGAACTATATTTTTTTCAGTGTATGAGAAGTCAAGTTCTCAAAATTATTTTGGCTTCAGCCACCCGTATTAGCACTCCATTATTAAAGGGGGTAAAAAAACCAAATTGTGATTTTATTTAGCATGTGTACAAGAACCAAGGAAGGCCTCAAAAATTTTTTTCGCATCAGCGACCCCCACCACCGACGTGGCATATCGTTTTACGCATTTTTGGAGTAAACAATTTCAAATATTACAAGTATTTCCACATAATGGAATGCAAATATAGTATCGACATTTTTTTCTTTATAAGAGACTTAGAATAGGATGTGGAAGTAGTGATTCCTTAGGCAACTGTTTTTTTTAGATTACGTATGAATATTCAGTGTGATTTTTTGTTCCAGCTCGGTCTTGGTAACATCTTCAGCCGAAGTGCTGATTTCTCGAACATGATCGATAGTTCGGAGCCTCTCTATGTCAGTAAAGTTGTCCAAAAGGCATTTATTGAAGTCAACGAAGAAGGAGCTGAAGCAGCTGCGGCCACTGGTAAGTGTCTCTTATTAAATCTTTTAACCAGGTTTGGCATTTTTTGGTTCGCTTTAGCTTGGCTGCTTTCCTCGATTTCTGTGTATTCGTCCCTGTACTAGTCCGTCTGTACTTCTGTAGGGAAATTGATGTATCCTAATTTTTCTTTTTCTTTATAGGACGGTTAGAGGTGGTTATAACAACTAATTTTCAATCGGGAGATGAACCGTCGTTTGGTACGTTTTCCTACAATGACGTCAGCAACTATGGTGGCTGGTCATTCCTTACTATACAAGGTGTCCGGAAATGCCGATTACAAACTTCTCGTGCATATTCTACATGCAAAACTATGAAAAAAAAGTTCATGTAAATATGTCCTCAAATGCTTCCCAAGTAACCCAGTCACTTTATATAAAAAAAAAGGCCAAACCTCTAAAAAAATCCAACCGAAGATTCTCTAGCGGGATTCTCTTTACTTTGACGTCACAAGTAATTTCTCAAAAGCCCATAAAGCCAACTTGACGGCTACAAAAGTTACAGAAGTTCAAAGGCACGAAAATCAGTTTTTCTCAAGTATCTCGTAAATGGGCTCATTTAGCACTTTTTTTTTATTTGATTATCTGAAAGATTTTATCATTTTAAGACCCTGTGCAAAAAACCAGAATTTTGCGAGACCTATAAATCGTCTAAAAAAAATTATAAAAATGGACCGCACCCGAGGTCGAGTATCGGCCGTGACGTCTCTTGATAGGAACCAGCTAGCCGAAGCGGCTAGCTGCAGCGCGTTATTATAGTTTCACAATATTACAAATCGTTAACTTAAGCAGTATGTTTTGAAACTTATGCGTATTTGCGAAGAATGTCAGTTTATCAACTATTTGCACCGATTTATATTACTATCCTCTGACGTCACGATGTTGGTCGCACCGTGATCTTTAAAAGTCGTATATTTCGAAAACCACATATCGGATTCATCTGAAATTGTCAATATCGTCTAATTTTAAGTAATACTTTATCGACAAGAAGTAACAACTACTAAATGAAATTCATTGAATGAGCTCATTATCGGTTTTACGTTAATTTTGGTTATTATAGAATTTGTTCGCCAGATAAATCTGCATAAAAAAGGTTCTATACAAAATTTACATAGAACTAATAGTTTTCGAGATAGATTATGAACATAACTCAAAAATCCGCTGATATTCTTTTCGAATAAATTGAATAAAAATAAATGTATTTCCTTACTAATGACCAAATTAGAAATGTTTAAAATTAATAGCATACAAGCCCCGGATGATGCTGATGTTTTAATCACCGAAACAGCTTTGAAGCGGTCAATTGAGAGCATTATAGTTGTTAGAGAAGATATTGATCTCTTAATACTTTTAATAGGACGCACTCCGATTACTCACAATATTTATTTTCTTAAACCCGAAAAAGGAAACGTCCAATCGAAGATCTAAAATCCCTGGGCAACCCAGACGTATGCAGATTGTAGAGAACATATTCTATTTTTACATGCTGTTAGTGGTTGCGATACCACTGTTGCTTTATTTCGAAAAGGAAAAATAATAGAAAATTGTTCGAAAAATGTGCTAATAAATAGTGGCACATTGTTTATTTTGGCTATGTACGGAGCTCCAAAAAAAGATACTTCAATTGATAATTATAGATATTTTAGTTATGCAAAATGCACTAGACTAAATAAGCCTGTGCAATTCACAGCTCCGCAACGGCAGCTACTTAACAATATCTATTCAGGGTATATTACCAGGTTCAAACTTGCCTGGGAAAAGATTTAGACCCTCAGCAATGGGGTTGGACTTTAAACAATAATTTATTAGAGCTAACAGCTAGCTACTCTGATTCCTCCTGCAGCAGATAATCTTCTCAATTCTATTTTCTGCAACCGCATAAAAGGTTGTGGCACCAATTGTGTATGCAGAAAAATAGGATTGCCATGTTCCGTAGTGTGTGGCTCTTTTCGGGGCCTATCGTGTCTCAATACGATGTCCGAGGATACAACCGTTGAATCTGAGTTCAACGATAATGAAGCCGACCTCATTTCGTTATTTTTCGCTGAAATGATTGTTGATGAAGATGAAAATATTGAAAAAGTGGAAATAGAAGAGATAGACGGAGACGAAGAAGAAGAAGTCAGTAAAATTATTAATTATAACCCATGAATTGGGTCTACAGGGGACACCATGTAAAAAAAAACGCGCCTTGCATTCTACCTCAAAGGTGCAGCGCAATGCCCGAATTTTCTCAGCCTCATATCTCAAAAACTATTGGTTCTACATAAATTTTGTACAGGACCTTTTTTATGCAAATTTACCTCACAAAGAAATTTTATAATAACCGAAATTAACGTAAAACCGATGATTAACGAGATATTTGAGAAAAACTGATTTTCGTAACCTTTGACGTTCTGTAACTTTTGTAGCCGTCCAATTGGCTTTATGGACTTTTGAGATATTATTTGTGACGCCGAAATAAAGAGAATGGAAAATCTTCAGTTGGATTTTTTTAGAGGTTCATGTATAAAGTGACTGAACTAAAAAGTTACGGTCCTTCGAATAGGTTTTACTTAATATTTCAGGAACTCCCTGTGCTGCAGCGATGAAAATCGGCACATTATTAAGTATCTATAACGGCCGTTGTTTCATGGTATCGGCCAAATTGAAATTAGTACCAGATGGCGCTCTATCACCCGAGTCAAAATATCTATTACTTACACCTCAATCCATTCCACAAAACAAAATCAGGGTACATTAACTTTCCTACAAAAATGTACTCGGGCTCTTGATTATCCTGCATGCATCATGCATTCATTCGTCACTGCCATAATAATAATAATAATAGTAATAGCTACAATCCTAGCTACCTGTAGCACGGTTCGGCCCATGGGCATACCGTTGGTCGTTTAGACCCCGGTTAACCATGAACCAAAAATTCCAATATTTAGTTGTGAAAAAAAAAAAAAACAATAGCCTGTCAGAATTCGGCAGAATGGTTGGCAGACCAGATGCAGCAAGCGGTTATCTTGGGGTCACTTCGTCTACTTAGGGCACACGATTTAGTTATTTACAGTCACTCCACAGAACGTGGAGAGTGGCTGTAAGGAATTTGCCGGTGCGGCTACCATGTGGCATCGGGGGCCACGGAAGTCCTGTCCGGCAGCGGGCTAAGCGAAAATAATAATAATAATAATAATAATAATAAGCCAACAAACCTGACGTAGTCCTCCTCGACCGCCAACTCAAGACAATGTTTGTCGTGGAGTTCTCGACAGGAGGAGGAAAAACGGACAAAATATCGAGATTTGCTCTTCGAACTCCGCGGACTCTATCCAGACCATACTGTTAAGATAGTGGTACTGATTATAGGAGGCAGAGGTCTTAGCCGGCAGAATGCAGAAGACCGTCATCCTCGGTTCATTACGTCTGCTCAGGGCAGACGATTCTCGGACCCAGTAGTCACTCACCCCACGGGCGTGGGGAGTGGCTACCGGTACTACCAGCTCCCCTCTGTGAGTGTCGGAGCCACAGAGTTTAAAGGCTTTTACAAAATAATAATAATAATAATTTATTGTTGCTATAATACGAAATAATTACACAAGTCAGAAAAATAACATGATACCTATATATAACATATAAATATAAAATTACTTTAAATGTAAAAACACAAAACGGACGTATGGCATAACATAATATAATCCAGTCAAATTGTGTTTTTACCAGGAAAGTTGTGGGGTAGTTTTGATTTCTTCCATTTTATATGTTTTTGAGGCGCTGAATCCGAATCTGAGGTTTGCTAACAAAATTTCGTGACGCAACATTGAAAAAAAATGCAAAAATAATGTAAAAAAATCTCATTTTCTTGCGTTTTTTTGCTTATAACTCGAAAACTATTAACTTTTCGTAAATAACCTCTCTATTCAAAATGAAAATACATAAAATTTCCTTCAAATTTTATTATATAGGTTTTCTTCTCCGACGAATCGTTCGGGATCAAGCGCTAGCTGAAAATTGGCGTATTTCGGCTGTCTCCGCAAAAACCACTCCGTCAATGCTGTCATTTAATGAATTCCTTCTAGTTTTAAGTTGAATACAATGTATACACTGGTTTCAACTGTTATGCCATCTCCAGCACTAAAAAAAAGCATTTTCAAAATCATATTATATTTAAATTCTGTGCAAATATAATTCCGTCTTGTACGTCTTTTCATTTTATTTATTCTCTCCCGGCCTCCCCAAATGATTTTATAACTGCCCCGTCTGGTATAAAAGCCCTCTGTCTATGCTAATGGAAAAATTTGATGAAGTAAAAATTGATTCACAGCAAGCTGTGGAGGACGCTGATATCCTAATTATCACAACACCTCTTATGTTGGCCCCGTCAAATGAATATGTGACAGTGGTGGAGGAAGATATCGACCTTTTGGTGATTTTGTTTGGCCTGGGTTTTTGCGGAGGCAGACAAAATACACCAGTTTTCAACTAGCGCTTGAGCCCGAACGGTTCGTCGGAGAAAAAAAAACCTATACGATGAAATTTATAGGAAATTATATATACTTTTATTTTGAATAAGGTTATTTACAAAAAAGTTGATAGTTTTCGAGTTCTAAGAAAAAATCAGCAAAAAATGAGATTTTTCACTTTTTGCATTTGTCTCAATGTTGCGTCACGAAATTTTGTTAATAAACCTCGATTCGGATTCAGCACCCCAAAAAACATATAAAATGGAAGAAATCAAAACTACCCCACAACTTTCCCGCTAGAGACCCTTTTGAGCATAAATTGACTGCACTAATAGTGTTATTGTAAAATGCGTAATAAAATTCTAATAAAAAAGATTCAATATATATATATATATATATATATATATATATATATATATATATATATATATATATATATATATATATATATATATATATATATATATGTTGTTTCTCATGTTTTCGCTGGTGTTGAATGAAGTGTTGTTGTGCTTCCGGGTGTTTTCCCACGTAGTTGATAGGCAGCTTTCAGCGAGAGCCTGAAGATGGCAGATGGGATTCTGCCGAAACATCGTTTAGACAACAATGGCTCCAGCGGGAGCCTATCAACTACGTGGGAAAACACCCGGAAGCACACCAACACTTTATATATATATATATATACTTCACTTCAGAAGTAGACCACAAGACTGTCAAAACTGGTCAACCCGGAAGGAGACTCGGGGCCCGGAAGCCAACAGCCAGATGAGAAGTTATATTTTAATAGCATTGACGGATTGTTTGTAGTCCACTTAAGTTCGTTCGCCTAAATTTGATCTGCGTGTCTAAGCTCTGATCTCCGATTCAGACATAGAATTATCGAATTTTCCAACCTTGAAATTGAGCGGATAACCGGTAGATAACTGCAAACTCTACCTAACTTAATAATTATTCAGGAATTAAAGTGAGCATAATAAATTAATTTACCAAAACCGCAATGTAGGCTCTCATGTTTTTCGTAGGCAACTTTATGAGTTGCCTATGAAGAAGAAAAATGTGAACTTATGAAAAATTTGATGAAAACTTGTGTATTCTCATTTTAGCAATGGGACAGGTGTTAATGTGTGCGCTTTCACCTCCTCAAGAATTTGCAGTCGATCATCCATTTGTAACAATTCTTCAAGCTAGGCAGGCAAACAAAACGAATGTTTTATTTGAAGGACGCACCTATAAACCACAATACTGAAATGTAACATGGCTTTATAGTACAGAACTAGAGGTTTTAACTCTAAACTACCCAGATAGCATTTATTATTCCACGAATGTACATTTTGCATTCCCAATGTTCTAATTGCATTCTGTACTTGCCATGTATGTTCCCTCAACATTCCCATATAAATAATATTTTCACATATACAATATGATTATACATACGATATAAATGGAATATACAGAAAAGTTTATGTTCACAGTCGCATATACTGTGTACACGTATCAGGGAACGTTCTTCGTATATGTGTTCATGTACATCGTATGGACATTCGTCAATGATTTTATCTGTATAATACAGGTATATTTTTTGTAGAAATATTTGCATCGTCCGAGCGCCGCACCGATAATAATATCATCAAAAGTTCAGCACTTTTAACTCGAACGCTGATATTGGTTCGATTTTGAACTAATAAAAATAAACCTGCATCACAACTGATGAGACAGCAATGCTAGTTTTATAGTACCTATCTACCTACCTACAAAAATAATTATGATGTTTCTCTATCTATATAGATCTGGTTTAAGTACATTTATAATCATCCCCTGTGTGGTGTATGACGTTTTATAAATTTTAAATCGTTCGTCAATATTGTATATATGAAATATGTTTTAAATTTTGAATCCAGACTTTAGATTTATGATCAAATATTAAATAATAATGAATATGAAATATTAAATAATAGTGAATGAAATATTAAATAATAATGAATAATAAACCGTTTTTAATTTATGTACCGTGTTCAATTAATTAGTAACTATCTCGGTAACTATCGGCATTTCTTAAGCAGGTAGTTCAGACTTAGAATTGTTATTTAATTACATTTTATCTTTTATATTTAGATTTCCGTTTTCCATGTCATTACAATCCCCTTGTAGAATTTTTTAAATGCGCGCCACGGTCCTTAGATTAGTGCGCATGCTCATCGTACTCTAGCAGACACGTCACGCTTCTGCTGTCAAATGCATCAAATGTTGATTTCATTTTGTGTTTTGTTTTTGATTTCCCGTGATTTATTAATTAGTCCAAGTATACATTAATTGCATTGCAGTAAGTATTTTACAGTTATTGTATACAATATAACTACCACATAGTTTTGTTGTCATTTGCAGATATTTTATATTTAGACACTAAAGTTTAATGTTTAATGTGTATCCCTTTGTATATATTATACTAAGCATACCACCTATATTAGTTATAATAATTACGGCGTTTGTAGGTATCGATTTTTTGGAAAAAAAACTGAGGTGGTCTTTGTAATGGTCTCGGTCCACGAAAAGGAAGCTTGGTGGTCACCATTCAAACGGAAACAATTTGACTGATCATTGAAAAACAGGAGAAAACCCCCCAGAAACGTGGACACTTTACGGGGTGTTTAAATCTTATTTTCAAGAAGGTAGGTTCGATCTATTTCAATATTAAGGAGCTTTTGTTTATTTAAATCACAATCATTGGATTTGATTACAACGTACGAGTTGTGATAGGTATTTATTTGTAGTAATTTGCTTTATACCTATTTCAGAGGATTATAGAAGAGCTGCAATTAATTGAAAAGGGCAGAGATCACATCTGATGTAAGAGTGAACAAAAACAAATCAAAGGACTATGTACAAAAAACACGTTATTCCTCCCGTCAGATGAACATAATGATATCGAAGAACATATTGGAAGCCGTCGACTTCCCAAGAAATTTTGTCCATACTAGAAGCTGAAAGAAGATATGTTCTTTTAATAACTCTGGTAGGCATTTATAATCAAGTACTTACCTAAAATTTCGAATGTTCACTTGAACGAATTTCATAGGTATGAAAAAGAAAAATTAATAAAAGCCACACTTCGATTTAGGTGTAAAAACTTAAGTATTGTGGATATTTATTGTCAGCAAATGTGGCAATGAAGTGTTTATGCCTAAATCGATGTGTGGTTTTTATTAACATTTCTTTTTCATCTAAAATTCATTCAAGTGAACGTTCGAAACTTCAGGTACTTTTAAAATCACAAGTATAAATATTTCCGAATTCCAAACAAATATCTATGTTTTGTAGGTAAAGGACACCGCATAAAACAAATGAAAAAGAGGACACAGTCAAATGGGCTGAAAATGGCCAGTTTGAAAGGTCAAAGATCAGGAAGATCGGTACCCACTAATGTCATAGTTGAAAGTATTACGTGACGAGTTGTTTAATGTTGTTATTCATATTCATAAGACCGGAAATGCCGCAGGTTTCATGAATGAGGTGGTGATTTTTTTTAAGTTCCTATGCTTACTTTAAAGTGAGGGTGTGCATGTGTGTGTATGTGTGTAGTGGGGGGGGGGGGGTTGGTTAGCGTGCGTGAGAGAGTGAAAGTGTGTTCCTATCAAAGAGTTGTAATGTATGAGCAGTGGACAGCGCGCAAACGGTGTGAGCATTCTCATCCTTCTCACACAGTTCGTTCTCTCTTTGTCGCACAGTACATGAGGGGCTGTGTTGCTTTGTAAAACAGAGTGGAGAGCAAAGGAGAGGGTACGAGGTGTGCGACAAGGACAAGGATGCTCGCGCCGTCCAGCAAATCAACGGCTTATTTCCTCTACTCTTTGGTTAATATGTGCAAATACATTAGAATAACAACATTAAACAAATCCTCGTCATAATATGATACTCTCAACTATGACAGCGGGTACTGATATTCCTGATCTTTGACCTTTCATATCTCAAAAACTGGCGATTTTCAGATATTGTGCCCATGAAAACTTTTGATCAGGATATTATGAAGTACAACTTACTACATTTTCAGCCCGTTTGACTTTACCTTCTTTTCCATTTATTTTGTGCCTGCCGTGTCCTTTATGATAATATCAATTTGTTTAATTTATGTTTGATCAGTTTTATTTTTTCTGTAAGATCTTTGTAAGATGTTTTTATGTTTTTCACCTTTATCATGGCCAGTTTTTAAAGAGAAATAAGTACCTATTCAAATATAATACAATGTATTTTCTTTTGTAATTGGACTAGCACGTGTATCTCCTCCGCTGGACAGGAAGGAAATACCTTCTCCTAAAAATTGGAAAAGCTAAAAGAAAGTATTCAGCCAGTAGGATCAGTCACAGATGATGTGTTGAGAATGAAAAGTGGACTCTCGCAATTACAAGTATCACCATCGGCAACACCTGGACACTGGTTTTGAAAATGTAAGCCCTCCAATTTTTACTATTTTTTATTTATTGACAAAAAAATTCGTTATAGTAAAATATGACAGTTCATAAGTTGCAAAGAAAATTTTTTTGTTAAAAAAAAATCTCAATTGAAATTTTTGTCACAATTGTTTTTTATTATTGCAATTCATTTTTGTAACAAAAAATAAAAATATATTTAAAGTAACAACTGTTTTATTTATACCTCTTCCTAAATAAAATCATGTTTTGTTCTTGGCAATTTAAAACACGATTTGAAATAGATAAAACTTTAAGGTAATGTGATCATTAGGTTTTTTTATAAATAACACGTTAAATATGATTTTTAGGCTGATGTTTTAGAGTGATAAATGTTTGATCCATTTTAAAATGGTTTTTAACAGATTTTATTAACGTAAAACTATTTTTTTTTTTACATATATTCTTGGACCTTTGTAAAGTATTGTTATAGCAAATACAGTTTTATTTAAGTTTATTTAGCATTTGTATGCTCCATTCAATAAAATTTGATGAATAAAACATTTGACTTTAGTTGAAAACTAATGGTAAAAACAAATTTTCTGTGCATATATTCCACATTTACTTACATAATATTCTTCACAAGGAATGTGAAAGTGGAAAATTAGAATAAGTACCTAATAATTGACTGTAACAATTAAACTTTAAAATTAGATATTGGATTTATTATATGCAAGTACTTCACTCATATCGTGTATTCTCTTGAGTTTAATTATTATAATAATTTATTATTTGCTGTAATCATAGATGAGTCGCTGCGTCATACTGAACATATTCAGAATGAAGCAGCGACTCATCAATGATTACAATAAGTAATAAATTATTATAATAATTAAACTCTGAAGAAAATACTTGGCATGAGTGAAGTACTTATAGCTGCCACTGATACATAATGTTCATTCCTACAATATACATGCATCATAGATTTATGATCCATGTGTAACATACCAGGCACCTACGGTTTAATTCCTACGAAGGTAGTACTCATATACCGTGAACATGCAGTGTACATTGTGAATGTAGGATGGACCTTCCTCCTTTATACCTCATGTATCTATCAGTATATCAATATACGTTTCTGGTTCATATCAAGTTCCGTTTTGGTCTATGGGTACGTTGTAGGAATCTTACTCGTATATCGAGAGGCGGTCATCTGTACGCCTCTCTGACATTTAGATTTTCTACATGGAATACAAAATGAATATTCATTCTTAGTTCCATGGGTACATAAAGTACATTCCGAGCACATGCTCTGAATGTAAAAATGCTATCTGGGTAGTATCATATAAATTAGATTTCGTTCATTCTTGCCAACTCAATAGTAAATGTATCAAAGAAAAGTTTATATATTATGTGAAAGGGGGGAGTTTTTAGAGAAAACAAAAACGTTGGAGCTGAAGAAGGATCAAATTTTGAAAAGAAACAGTAACACATTCATGTCCCAATTATTAATAAATCAGTCTATTTTAAACTTGGGACAGTTGTAGACTTCTTCGAGGTAACTAAAACCTCATATACCTATTGGATTATGGGTGTGAAAATGCGATAAATTTTCAGCTAAATCGTATTAGGGATCTTTTTATAAAATAAATATTACCACCATTTTATAGGTCATCCTATAGAACCTCTTCGTGCTAAATTTTGTTAAAACATCTCGAGTGGTTTGAGTCATAAACAGGTAAATATTATGTTTAAGTTAGGAATAAAGTTATTTTACATTTCTTGCTACATTGAAATGATTAGCAAAAAAGTTATGTCATGGGCCTTTTCAGTTTACCTTTGAAATCATAAATAAAAATTTTAACTTGACAGTAATTGAGGCTTAAGGCCTTGTCGTTTCTTTCTATCGTTATCTGTTGTTTAAATAATTATTTTTTTTATTTTTTTTTGATTTCAACATAATTTAGCACAATGAGGTTTTGAAGGATGCTCTATGTGGTAATATTTTTTGTATAAAAAATCTCCACTTTCGCTATTTTTGCATTACGAGCACATTTTTTTACCTATTGATTGGATTAAAAGCAGATTTCTTAAGTTGATTAAAGAACAACATAAACAAACATGAACTTGAACTGGATGGTCAATTCCTCGTGAACCATCTTGTAAATAATTCTAATTACAAGAAAAAACTGCCTTTTAATATTTTAAAATAAGTATATTGATCTATATATGTTTCGGCTTATCAGGCCTTTCTCTAGTGTAAATACAAAGATTACTAGGAGATTATGTCGGTGCTAAGACTTTCAGAGAGCTGGTGATATGATTGTTGGTTCTCGTGTCTTCTTCCACGTTGGGTGCTTGACATTTTGACCATTTTGTCGTGGTCTTCTTCTGAAGCGAAGTGAGCTCTGCTTGGCTGATCTCCTCTATTTATGCAGTACAACGGAGTGGACATCACTTAGTATATCCGATGGAGCTTTGTATCAACTCGACCTAGTTCAACTTCAAACAAAAATATGAAGCAGCAATAGGTTCATCTTTATCACCAGTACTCGCTTGCATTCGAAATATACCCCTGGACAACTGCCAATTAAAACCGAAATGTTGGTTTCGATATGTGGATGACATTATCATTATATGGCAGCAAGGTAATGAGGAGCTGGAGAATTTCAAGGACCACCTAAACAACTTTCACCATAAAATCGAATTCACCATGGAAGTAAACACATCTAGTAAACTTCCGTTTCTGGACGTCCTCATATATAAAAAGAAGAATGGAGGATTAGGGCACAATACAGAAAACAGACGCACACCGACAGATACTTACACGCTAACTCCCATCACTACCCAGTACAAAACCATGCCATCGTTGACACATTGGTACACAGAGCAAAGCAAATTTGCGAGACCGAACATCTCCAAGAAGGATATCGGACTTTAAAGACGTCACTACAGAAAAATTGATGCAAACCGAAGGACATAGACAACGCAATAAAGAGACAAGATACAACGAGGACAGAAGAAGGAAAGAAATACACGGCAACAACTTACCTAGATATATACAAGGATGTGCGTATACTAGGGAAAGAAAAATTTTTGTAGTATTTTATTGTGTTAGAATTATTTGTATTATTGTTGTTTTGGTGTTACTTATCGATATATTCTTATGTAGGTATATATGTGTGTATACAATATTATGCTTTTTATACACATAATGGAAATTGCACTTAATTGTAACTTTGTACTGACAACATCCATGCAAAATATTTTTGTAAACGAGGGCTTATGAAATAAATAAATAAAAATACGATCGGAAGAGTTTTGGAGAAAAAGAACATCAAAGTAATATATAATGCGAAACAGAACGTTGCACAACTTTTTCTCGAATATCAAGATCCAGAGGAACTAGAAACGCCAGGAGTATATGGCATCCCATGTTCTTGCGAATAAGTTTACATCAGAGAAACCAAACGGAATATAAATACCAGCTCAAAGAACACATTAGCCATCCAAAGAATAGAAATTCTACAAAATCAGCAGTTGCCAAACACTCAGGCGGCAGTTTGATAAAATTCAATGAGACAAAAAAATTAGCCAACGCCAAGAATTATTGATCAAGTAGATACAGAGAAGCCATTGAAATAAATAAATCGCCTAATAACTATGATCGTTACAGCTGACTGCAATTACCAATAACGTGGCAATGAGCAATAATCCAGGACATGCCTCCTGATAACCTGTATAAATAAAGGAGCGCACTTCGCTCCAGAAGAAGACCACAAGATGGTCAAAACTTCAAGAACAAGACAAAGTCAACGCAGAAGGAGACCTGGGACCCGGAAGCCAACAGATGAGAGGTTATGTTTTGACAGTTTTGACAGATTGCTTGTAGTCCACTCCAGTTCGTTCGTTTATTGTTCATGAAATAAATGACTAAATTTAATCTGCTTGTCTGTACTCTGATCTCCAATTCAATTGACATAGAATTATCGAACTTTTCAATCTTGAAATTGACCAACTAACCGGTAAATAACTACAAACTCTACCTAACTTAATAATTCAGTATTTAAAGATGTAGTGAGTTTAATAGATTTATTTACCATAATCGCAATGTAGGCTTTCATGTTTTTCGTAGGCAACTTTATGAGTTACCTACGACGGAGAAAAATGTGAATTTATGAAAGATTTGATGAAAACCTGTGTATTCTCATTTTAGCAATGGGAGTAATGTCGCTGTGCGCACCACCACCTCCTGAAGAATTTGCAGTAGATCATCCCTTTGTAACAATTCTTCAAGTTAGACAGGCAAACAAAACTAATATATTATTCGAAGGACGCATCTATAAACCCCAATCCTGAAATGTAACATGGCTTTGTAGTACAGAACTAGAGGTTTTAACTTTGGAATAATGACATATAAATTAGATTTCGTTCATTCTTGTTAACTTTATAGCAAACGTATCAAAGAGAAGTTTCAATATTTGGGGAGTTTTTAGGGGGCGGCACCTAAAAAAAAAAAAAAAACGTTGGAGCTAAAGGAAAATCAAATTTTGAGAAGAAAAGGCTCTGTTGACCTTTTTTATATAAAATGATAGTCTTTAAGTTATAACCACTCGAAAATTGGGAGAAAAGAGGTACGTATTTCAAAACGATCTTCGTCAAATAACTCGAAAAGTATGGCATCGAGCGAAAACGTGCTAGAGATAAATAAAAAAGCTACTAAACTGAGGATGACTTCCGTTTGTTTCTAGTTTTTGTAGAATTAACGGTTTCGGATATCTAGAAGTATAAAAATGGCGTCCTAAGAGAGTTACGGCCCTTCAAATGTGGAGCACTAGAGTAGGATTTACTTAATATTTCAAGACCTCCTAGTGCTGCAACAATGAGAATCGGTACATTATTAAGTATCTATAAGGGCTGTTATGCATGGTATCGGCTAAATGGAAATTCGTACCAGATGGCACCCTAACACACGAGTGCTACTGTTACTTACACCTCAATCCATTGCACAAAACAAAATCAGGGTACATCAACTTTCCTACAGATTATTCCGCATGCATCACACATTCATTCGTCACTGCTATAATAATAATAATAATAATAATAATAATTTATTGGTGACATAATACAAAGTATTTACACAAGTCAGAAAAACAAACAACCTGATTAGATTAGATTGAAAAAGGAGCTGGCTGATTGGCCTTGGCCACCGCGAACCCTGTCGATCTATTGTGGCTCTCCTTGTCTAATTTTACTTAGAGCTCCTTATACAGCTTTGTCTTTTGTATCAGACTCCACAGCCTTGATAAGGGCTCCTTGGAATAGCTATCTGCCCTTGGTTTCTCTTCGCCAAGTAGTTGGAACCTCAGTCTGGCTAGGCCTTCGCAATGCCACGGCACATGTACTGAGGTTTCCTCTACCTCTTGACAGAATTTGCATGTTGCATCCTCTGCCAGGCCCATTAGACTCATGTGTCTATTAAGCATACAATGTCCAGTTAGAAGAGCTACTATTATTCTAATGGCCTTTCTATTTTGGCGTAGTAGGTCTTCCGTGAATTTGGCCGATCGTTCTTTAATGAACTTTTTGGCCTGTCTCTGTTGTGGGAAATTCTTCCACCAATCTAGATTTATTTTGTACTCATTCGTTAATGGATGTTCGTATACGTGGCTTAGCCACACCGCAAAAGGGTTCGGGTCCTAGATGGGGCCTTAGATGCGCCTTCTCGGAACAGTTCATCAGCATTCTCATTTCCCCTGTGTCCCTCGTGTCCTGGTACCCATGCTACGGTCACTTTGTTCTGACTGGGTTTAGGTCTGTAAGGGCATTTATACAATCCCATACTAGTCTTGAATCGACCTTTAGCGCTGCTTGGCTATCGGAAAAAATGGCAATTGACTGGTGTGCAATTCCTTGCCTCATTATTTCATTTTCACACCACTGCATAGCGGCCACTTCAGCCTGAAATATTGTAGCGTGTATTCCTAGACTTATCGGGATCTTCATTTTCGACCTTATCCCGTAAATCCCACCTCCCACTCCTTGCGTCTTGGAGCCGTCCCTATACCAAATTGTTTGCGCCGATATTGGAGGACCGTTTTTCCAGTCCTCTCTGTCTGGTATTTTGATTTGAAAATTTTTGTAGAAGTTATACTTTGGGACCTTGGCATGTCCTTGGGCATTCCCAAAATGGGATCTGCCTTCAGTTTTAAGTATTACTTTTGGTGCTCTGTTCCGTGTTGTGCCTTGCATTAGCCTATGTACCACTGAATGAGGTTCTCCTTGGATAAATATGTGTAGTGGTGTCAGGTCTAAAAGGACTTCCAATGCAGCCGTGGGAGCAGTTTTTATGGCCCCAGTGGCACACAGGCAAGCAAGCCTTTGTACGCCACTTAATAGCCTTACTGCTCCAAGCTGCAGTGTCTCGGTCCACCATACTACCGATCCATAGGTTATCATGGGTCTTACAACCCTAGTGTATAACCATAGGGTCATCCTGGGGTTTAACCCCCAGTTTTTTCCACACATCTGCCTGCACCTTCCTAGGGCAATTGTTGCTTTCTGTGTGACTTTTTGGATGTGGGAATTCCATGTCAGCTTTTGGTCGAAAATGACTCCTAGGTATTTAACCTCGCTGGCAAATGGAATTTCTAGTCCATTGAGCCTTAGAGGTTTTAATCCTCTCAAGGCTCTTTTCCGTGTAAAGGTGACGACTGTAGTTTTGTGAGGATTTATGGAAAGTCCTTCCTTACTATACCATCTGTCGACAATATTTAAGGCTCTTTGTGAACGCTCTGATATCATGTTCCCAAATCGCCCCTTGACAACTATCGCTAGATCGTCAGCATATCCTAAGCAGGAAAAGCCTTCTGCGGAAATTTTTCGGAGGAGTTCGTCAACAAGGGTTGCCCACAGCTGTGGAGATAATACCCATGTACTCACTTTTGCCTCAATGGTAGCCTTGCCTAGAGTGGATACTATTATCCTCTTTTCTAGGCTGGCTTTAATCCACTAGCAGAGTACTGTTGGGACTCATCTATTTAACAACGCATTCGTTAAAGATTGCCTTGTCGCGTTATTGAACGCTCCTTCTATATCTAGAAATATTGCTACTGCCATTTCTTTGTCATCTAATGACTTTGTCAGTAGCCTATTTAAATCATCCAGCGAGAGGTCTGTTGACTTTCCCTGCTGGTATGCATACTGACGCTCACTAAGGGGGTTTTTCCCTTAGTATTTCGTCTCTAATGTACCTGTCCAGTAGTCTCCAACGTTTTAAGTAGGAAAGAGGAGAGGCTTATGGGTCTATATGACTACCTATCTTTGGTACTACATATAACATGCTTAATTTTTGTGTGGATATTACCTTCTATATATTATAGATTGGCTATATTTGAGACACGCCATTTTGCAATTTTTTTAATTTTCTCCATGCCAAATTTCAAATTCTCAGCTCATCGAGAAGTACCTCAAACGATTCACCGGACAGAAAAATAACAAACAAACGTTTTTACACTTTGCTTTATATAAGTACGGCGTGTTCTAACTTACACATTCATATCTCAATTATTAATAAGTCAATTTATTTTAAAACTGGAGCAGTTGTACACCTCTTGAAGGTAAATAAAAGCGCATATAGGTACCTATTCAGTTTATTCCATAGACACGTGGATTAGGGGATCAATTTTCAGCTAAATCGTGTTAGGGATCTTTTTATAAAAGAAATATTATCACCATTTTATAGGTCATCCTTTAGAACCCCTTCGTGTCAAATTTTGTTAAAATATCTCGAGTGGTTCAGCAGTTATAAACAAGTATGACGTTTCAAATATGACGTTAGAAATAAAGTTATTTTACATTTTTTGCTACAAATTTGAAATAATAATCGAAAATATCATCGTACTCTCCAAAATCGCAAAAAAAGTTCTGTCACGGGCCTTTTCAGTTTATTTTTGAAATCATAAACAAAATTTTTAACTTGACAGTAATGGAAGCTTAAGGCTTTGTCGTTTCTTTCGGTCATTATTGGTTGTTTAAATAATTATTTGGATTTTTTATTTTCTTTTTTATTATTTTTTATTTCAATGAAATTTAGCACAATGAGATTTTAAAGGAGAATCTATATGGTAATATTTTTTTATTAAAAATCTCCACTTTCGCTATTTTTGCATTACGAACACACTTTCTTTACCTAGCAGATTTTTTTTAATTGATTAAAGTACAATATAAACAAACATGATAGGTATTTTCATAATAAATAAAAAAGTGTGTGTAAGTTGTGATTTGCATAATACCTATATAATATTCTCTAATGATAGGTTATAATACAGAATTATCGAATTTTCCAACCTTGAAATTGACCGGCTAACCGGTAGATAACTGCAAACTCTACCTAACTTAATAATTCAGTAATTAAAGATGTAGTGAGTATGATAAATTTATTTACCAAAATAGCATGTTTTTCGTAGGCAACTTTATGAGTTGCCTATGAAGAAGAAAAATGTGAACTTATGAAAGATTTTATGAAAACTTGTGTATTCTCATTTTAGCAATGGGACAAGTGTTAATGTGTGGGCTTTCACCTTCTCAAGAATTTGCAGTCGATCATCCGTTTGTAACAATTCTTCAAGCTAGGCAGGCAAACAAAACGAATGTTTTATTTGAAGGACGCATCTATAAACCCCAATACTGAAATGTAACATAGCTTTGTAGTACAGAACCAGAACCTATTAGATTTCGTTCATTCTTCTCAACTCAATAGTAAATGTATCAAAGAAAAGTTTATATATTATGGGGGGGGGGGAGGTTGGGGAGTTTTTAGGAGGTGGCACCTAAAAAAAACCAAAAACGTTGGAGCTGAAGGAGAATCAAATTTTGAAAAGAAACGGTAACATATTCATTGCTCAGTTATTAATAAATCAGTCTATTTTAAACTTGGGGCAGTTGTACACCTCTTCAAGGTAACTAAAAGCGCATATACACATTCAATTTATTCCATAGACGCGTGGATTGGGGGTGTGAAAATTATTTATTATTTATTTATTTTTATTTATTTTATTACAACAAAATTAACAAAACAAAATGTCTTAAATGGGATCAATTTTCAGCTAGATCGTATTTAGTGCAGGCAAATCCAGATTTGAGTATGAACTATCTGGGGACAGCTATTTCTTTATCGAAATGGATTCATTCATGTATAATGAGGATATTAAAGTCCCGAAAAATCCCGATGTGAGCTAAAGCCACCATTTAGAAAAAATGGCCGCCAGAACTGTTTCTTTAGAAGGACATATCTCAGTAACCATTGCTCCGATTTTAGATTTCTTTTTTTCGTTCTCTTCCCCTTTTTATGTACAATCGAAAGTGTTATTACATCTTTGGGCATAAAATAGAAGATAACTGAAGAAAATAAGACTTAAGTTCTTGGAAATATACAAGGTGTCCAGTTAGTGCTTCCTCGGAAGATTGTGCAAAAACGGGTAACTTTATAAAAAAACTTTTTTAACAAAACTTTCAATGTTTCATCTCTACTATAACGTGAAATTATTTTCAATTATACAAGGTGTCACAAAAAGGAGTTACACAAGAATGTATAATTTTTTTAATGTAATACTCTCTAATTTTTTAGCGCCAGTTAAGCGTCTAAGGGTCCTGAATTACACCCTGAAATTTTTTGCCAATCGGATGCAGCGTTGCCAAGTTATAATTTTTTTTTCCTTTTTTTTTGAGCAAATTACAAACATTTTTTTGACTACCATATGTCCGTGATTTATTAATTGTTTTTTCTAAAAATGTAGGGTGTTATTCGATAATGATGCATTTACTGAAAAACATTTTTGAAATAAATTATTATTATACCGGGTGTCCAAAATATTTGTTTACATTTCTTGTTATTTAATTATTATTTTTCTTAAATTTTTTAAATGGAATTCCTATATTTTTTTACATGAATGAATAAAGCATAAAATTCCCCACATTCTAATATTATACATTTAATTTTTTTATTTCAAACCGTTTTTGAGATATGATTATTTCAAATAAGTTTTGCGTAAATTGAGGTGCTTTTTATTTTAGCATTAAAATCTAGTATGGCTTTGGTCTTTTGTTTTGCGCTTGTTTTTCACTCTATTCTATGACATTTCTCGAATGTGTTTAAGATTATCGTGATTAAGTTGAATTAATATTGTTAATATTTAAAAATACGAATTATAATTATTGTCAATAAGATTTAATATCTATGGTAAATGTTATGTTATTGGTGAATATGATGGAAACTGTTTATTGGCATCAAGAATGTATGGTCAAAAATATCCCTATAGGAGATGTCCTGATGTGAGGTCTCTAGAAAATTTGAAAGAACGTTTTGAACGTACTGGAAATTTTGCATATGAAAAGAAGGCGAGACGACGAAATGTATTGTAATGAAGAAAATGAGCTGGCTATAACTTTAGCGGTAATCGAAAATCCTACGGCACGTGTTCGGGACTTAAGTAGGGATTTAGAGGTCTGTGAATCTAGTGTTCCCCTATGTCTTCGTAAAAATATGTTTCACCCCTATCGAGCTCAGATGCATCAAGAGCTTTGGGATGTGGATTTAAATCTTAGATTAAATTTTTGCCAGTGGGCTCAAAACCAAATTGGAGAAAATTAAGAATTTTTCAAATTTGTATTGTTCACGGATGAATCAACGTTTCATCGCAACGGATTTGTGAATAGGCACAATTTCCATTATTATGCCAGAGAAAACCCTCATGTTGTACAGAAAAATCAGAACCAGAGTTTAAATGTAAGGGAAGGAATTGTACATGATTATGTTATTCATGCTTCTTAGATTTTACGCAAATTACGTTTCCACAAATAATCGAGCATATTCCTGATTATATTACAAATAATATGTGATTACAACTTGAAGGTGCACCACCACATTTTAGTAGAAATGTTCGTCAGGTCATTGGTAATCAGTTTCCTGAAAGGTGGATAGGAAGAGGAGGCCCAATATTTTAATAAACTGTTAAATAATATCTAATTTATTGTTTTATTAAATTATGTTAGGTCTCATGGCATGGCCACCTAAGTCACCCGACCTGACTTCAGTGGGTTTTTTCTTTGGGTATTTGTGAAGTCAGACGTTTATAAAGTAGAACCAACGACTCGAGAAGATATGATGGAAAGGATTCGTCGATGTTTCAATCGTATAAATGTTGATATGTTACACTGTGTAAGGCCCTCATTTATCATGAGACCTCAGTGTTACCTGAATCAAAATGGTGGACCTTTAGAGCAGTTGTTAGCTTAGTTTCAATATCGTGAAAAAAAATTATTGCTCAAGAACCGTTCATAAAAGAAAGTGTACGATAACAAAATGTGAGAAATTGTAAGCGTTACTCATCCATTTAAAAAATATAGGCATTCCATTTAAAAAAATTGAAAAAAATGTAAAACAAAATATAGATTTTAATGCTAAAATAAAGAGCACCTTAATTTACGCAAAAATTATTTGATATAATCATATCTCAAAAAACGTCTGAAATAAAAATAAAGAGATATTAAAATGTGAGGAATTGTATGTTTTATTCATTCATGTAAAAAAAGTATACCTAGGCATTCCATTTAAAAAAAAAAATGGGAAAAATAATAATTAAATATCAAGAAATGTAGGCAAATATTTTGGACACCCGATATACCTACTAAAGATTTATTTCAAAAATGATTTTTAGTAAATACATCATTATCAAACAACATCCCACATTTTTAGAAATAACGATTAATAAATTGCGGAGATATGCCAGTCAAAAATGTTTGTAAACTGCCCAAAAAAACAGAAAAAAATAACTTGGCAAAATATTTTAGGGTGTAATACAGGGCCCTTGGAGGCTTAACTGGCGTTAAGGAAATGCAGGCTGTTCTATTTAAATTAATTATACTTTCTTGTGTGACTCGTTTTTGTGACACCTTGTATAATTGAAAATAATTTTAAGTTGTAGTAGAGACGAATCATTGAAAGTTTTGTTAAGAAAGTTTTTTTATAAAGTTAGCCGTTTTGCACAATCTTCCGAGAGAACACTGACTGGACACCCTTTATACCTTAATGTACATTATTAGAAATGATTACAATTTTATATATAAATAACTATTACTCCGTTAATATTTGAGTTAGTATCATCGGCCAAAAAACAAATGAAACCTAATTGTGTGCTCTAGAACTTTTATTAAAATTATTTTTTCAAAAAGTGACTAGAAATTCCAGTACAAACGTCTCGAGTTTACAAAAGTTTAAATTTCCGTAATATTTAAATTATTTTTAAATTTACTAAGTTTATCGTTTAATTTATCGTAAAATATGTAATCATACTTTCTGTAAAATGTGAAGTGAGGAATGGAACAAAAAAAAAGAAATCTAGCAGCGGTTACTAAGATATATGATTTTAAAGAAAATGTCTCTGGCGGTCATTTTTTATAAATGGCGGCGTTAGCTCACGTCGGGATTTTTTGCGGCTTTATGTACTTATTCTACATTAATAGAGCTATCCATTGCAATAAACAAATAACTGTCCCCGAATAGTTCACGCCAAACCCATTTTACACTGAGATTTGCCTGGTCTAATTAGGGATCTTCTTATAAAAGAAATGTTACCACCATTTTGTAGGTCATCATTTAGACCAAATTTTGTTAAAATATCTCGAGTGGCTTAAGAGTTATGTTATAAACAGGTAAGTATGACGTTGAAGTTAGAAATAGAGTTATTTTACATTTTTTGCTACAAATTTGAAATAATAAACGAAAATATGTATTCGCCAAAATCGCAAAAAAAGTTCTGTCACGGGCCTTTTCAGTTTATCTTTGAAATCATAAATAAAATTTTTAAATGACAGTAATGAAAGCTTAAGGCTTTGTCGTTTCTTTCGGTCATTACTGGTTGTTTAAATAATTATTCGGATTTTTTTTTATTTTTTATTTTTTTTATTTCAACAAAATTTAGCACAATGAGATTTTAAAAGATGCTCTATATGGTAATAATTTTTATAAAAAAATCTTCACTATTTTTGCCTTTCGAAACTCACCTATTGATTGAATTAAAAGCAGATTTTTTTAATTGATTAAAGTAAAACATAAACAAACATGATTGGTTATAATACAGAATTATCGAACTTTCCAACTTTGAAATTGACCGACTAACCCGTAGAAAACTGCAAACTCTACGTAACTTAATAATTCAGTAATAAAAGATGTAGTGAATATAATAAATAGATTTAAAGGGTGTTTTTTTTAGAGGAATAGAACTTTGAAATGAA
The DNA here is from genome assembly GCA_936432065.2 of Rutpela maculata. Lineage (NCBI taxonomy): Eukaryota > Metazoa > Arthropoda > Insecta > Coleoptera > Cerambycidae > Rutpela > Rutpela maculata. The sequence goes on along the minus strand of OW386289.2, from coordinate 14,968,549 downwards.
ATTAAACACATAAAAATCTTGCTAACGCCCATGGTATTGAATTTATTGGAAATGTAATTTTATGCCATTAGTGCTTAAATATGATTTCGGGCATGTGGGTGCCGCGGCTGGCTCGAATGTAGGGCAATCTGGAAGCCCAATTTTTGATCTCTTTTTCGAACAGTTGGGGCTGTATGTCGGCAATAACTCGTCTAATGTTGGCTTCCAATATTTCTGGATTATCGGCGTAGACTAGCGACTTCGCATGTCCCCACAGAAAATAATCCAAGGCGTGATATCACACGACCGTGGAGGCCAATTCACAGGTCTACGACGCAAAATTTTTTGGTGAAAATGAGGATCAACAACAATCTTGTTTACGGCCCTTTCACCGAACGTCCGACGCAAGTGATGGTCACGCGGCTTTACTTCGTGCACGAGCTGAATCTTGTAAGCTCGTAACTCAGGATCTTTCCTCAAAATCTTCCATAAGGTGGATGGACACAGCTCCAATTGCTGTGCACGACGGCGAATCGACTCATTCGGATCCTCCTCAACACTACGCTCCACAGCAGCAACAACTTCTTGGGTGCGCACTGTACGACGTCTCTGCGGATGTACATTATCAATCAGAGTATGCGTGGTGCGAATGGTTGTTCGAATAAGTTGCTCGGATGGACGATTATGTCGACCGTAAAATGGACGTAGCGCACGGTAAGTTTCGCAAACTGAACCCTGATTTTCGAAATAAATTTGCACAATTTGCAAGCGTTGTTCTACCGTAAGTCTATTTATGGTGAAATGGCAAAACATACTGAGCACAAATCAGCTGTCAGTTGTTAAATTAACTGTCTCTAGAAACAGTGTCGCCCATTCAAAAAACAAACTTCTAAAAAAAACACCCTTTATTTATCAAAACCGCACTGTAGGCTTTCATGGTTTTCGTAGGCAACTTTATGAGTTGCCTACGAAGAAGAAAAATGAAAATGTATGAAAGATTTGATGAAAACCTGTGTATTCTCATTTTAGCAATGGGAGAAATGGTAATGTGCCAACCACCACCTCCTCAAAAATTTGCAGTCGATCATCCATTTGTAACAATTCTTCAAGCTAGGCAGGCAAACAAAACGAATGTTTTATTTGAAGGACGCATCTATAAACCCCAATACTGAAATGTAACATGGCTTTGTAGTATAGAACTAGAGGTTTTAAACCTTGAAATAGTGTCATATAAATAAGATTTCGTTCATTCTTGCCAACTCAATAGTAAATGTATCAAAGAAAAGTTTAGATATTATGTGAGAGGGGAGAGTTTTTAGGCACATAAGAAAACAAAAACGTTGGAGCTGAAGGAGAATCAAATTTTGAGAAGAAACGGTAACACATTCATGGCTCAATTATTAATAAATCAGTCTATTTTAAACTTGGGACAGTTGTAGATTTCTTCGAGGTAACTAAAACCGCATATTCCTATTGGATTATGGGTGTGAAAATAGGATCAATTTTCAGCTAAATCGTATTAGGGATCTTTTTATAAAAGAAATATTACCCCATTTTATAAGTCATCCTTCGTGCTAAATTTTATTAAAACATCTCGAGTGGTTTGAGTCATAAACAGGTAAGTATTATGTTTAAGTTAGAAATAAAGTTATTTTACATTTTTTGCTACATTGAAATGATAATAGAAAATGTCATCGTACTCGCCAAAATCGCAAAAAATTCTGTCATGGGCCTTTTCAGTTTTCCTTTGAAATCATAAACAAAATTTTTAACTTGACAGTAATTGAAGCTTAAGGCCTTGCCGTTTCTTTCTGTCATTATCTGTTGTTTAAATAATAATTTAAAAATTTTTTTTTATTTCAACAAAATTTAGCACAATGAAGTTTTGAAGGATGCTTTATGTGGTAATATATATATTTTTTTAAATCCCCACTTTCGCAATTTTTGCATTACGAACACATTTTTTACCTATTGATTAGATTAAAATCAGATTTCTTAAGGTAAATAAAGTACAACATAAACAAACATGATAGGTTATAATACATTGAACTGAATGATCAATTCCTCGTGAACCATCTTGTAAATAATTCTAATTAAAAAAAACCTGCCTTTTAATATTTTAAAATAATTATATTGATCCCCTATATATGTTTTGGCTTATTAGGCCTTTCTCTAGTGTAAACACAAAGATTACTAAGAGGTTATGTTGGTGCTAAGACTTTCAGAGGCTGCTGATCTGGTTGTTGTTTTTCGTGTCTTCTTCTACGTTGGATGCTTAACATTTCGACCATCTTGTCGTGGTCTTCTTCTGAAGCGAAGTGAGCTCTGCTGGGCTAAGCTCCTCTATTTATACAGTACCTACAAAGGATTGGACACCACCTTAGTAGATCTGATGGAGCTTTGTGTCAAGTCGACCTACTTCAACTTCAATGGAAGCCTATGTAAATAAAAATATGGAGCAGCAATAGGTTGACCTTTATCACCAGCACTCGCCAACTTGGAATGGAAGTATTCTAAATATACGCCCTGGACAACTGCCAATTAAAACTAAAATGTTGGTTTCGATATGTGGATGACACTCTCATTATATGGCAGCAAGGCCATGAGGAGCTGGAGAATGTCAAGTACTACCTAAACAACTTACATCATGAAATCGAATTCACCATAGAAGTAAAAACATATAGTAAACTTCCGTTTCTGGACGTCCTCATATATAAGAAGAAAAATGGAGGATTAGGGCACAATACAGAAAACAGACGCACACCGACAGATACTTACACGCTAACTCTCATCACTACCGAGTACAAAAACATGCCGTCGTTGACACATTGGTAAACAGAGCAAAGCAAATTTGCGAGACAGAACATCTCCAAGAAAGATATAGGACTTTAAAAGCGTCTCTACAGAAAAATGGACATAAACCGAAGGACATAGACAACGAAATAAAGAGACAAGATACATCCAGGACAGAAAAAGGAAAGAACTACACGGCAGCAATTTATCTACTATATACAGGGTGTCTCACCGGGAACTGAATCGATCAATATAGAGAAAAGTACGCATCAGAAAATTTTGAAAATTTTGTGAGTTACTAAAGTCAGTGTGGCCAATCCAACTAAAATAATTACAAGCAGCTGGCGCTTCCGCTTATACCGGAAGTCGATACCAACTGGCTTATTTTAAATGGAACACCCTATATATTTCAGGGTTTTTGAAAAGAGCGTAAAATTCTGAGTCAAAAAAATGTAGGATACCCTATGCCTAAATCCATCCGTTTCAGAGATATTTGACATTTTATAGAAAATTTGACAGGTGCAACGGTTTGCAAGAACCGTTATAACTTTCTTCGTGTAAAATATCCTCATTTGCTTCTTGGCACCTAAAAAGAACACAAGGAGAACTACGTTCTACAACTGAAATAAATTCAATAATATCATATCAAGTGTTCCGTTTTTCGCGTTACATTTTGTCAACTTCAAACCGCGAAAACTTGTTTAGGTCAAATGGAACACCCTGTATTTTTCTACAAGTTGTGTAAAATTGAATTCCCTTTTTTCTGATATTAGCATTGTGGGGTTAAAGTTTTCAACTTTTTGAAATATTTGCGATTTTATTAGAAATTCATGAATTGTAATCATTTCATCAAAATAGCCATGATTAGAAACAATCAGTCATTATCTTATGTCAAAAAATGCCAGCACCTTTAAATTACACCCACGAAGACTTTTCAAATTTGTTTATTATTTATGGAGAATGTGATAAGGTAATATCAAGAACTTGCAGCACATTTGCTAATCGATATCCAGAAAAACGGAAACCGTCACCAAACACTGTAAAACGCATACTGGAAAATTTTAAAAATTATGGCTCTGTCAAGGCAAAAATGCAAAGAAGAAAGCCTATTGTTGATGATGAAAACATTGAAATAGTCATTCTGGGATATTTTCGTGCATTTCCAAGGATGTCATTAAGACAAGCTGCTCTGGAATCGGGACTATGCAAGGATTCAATTCACAGAATCTTATTAAAACATAAGTTTCACCCGTTTTCATTCCATATGGTTCAAGGATTAAAAGAAACAGATTTTCTAAGAAGACAGAATTTTTGTGAGTTTATTCTAATAAGGTCTGAGGGTGACGATTCTTATTTGGGAAATATTATATGGACAGATGAAGCAAAATTTACTAAAAATGGACTTTTTAATAGACACAATTCGCATTATTGGAGTGACTCAAATCCTCATATGTTCAGAGAGCAAAACTTTCAGGAAAGTTGGCAGTTCAATGTTTACTGTGCCATAAGAAACGTTAGAGTGGTGGCATTACAATTTTATCAGGAAAATTTAAATGGTAAATTAAATTTACTCTTCTACTAATATGTATAGGTAAATTTTTGTTTTTTTTTTTAGGTGAAAGATATCTGAATATCTTACAAAATTTGAATAATGACTATTTAGAAAATTTATCTCTCGCCGAATATAGAAACATTTTCTATCAGCACGACGGTGCCCCCCCCCCCCACATAACGCATATTTAATTAATAATTATTTACAAGAAACTTTTTATGATCAATGGATTGCCAATAATGGACCTTTCTTATGGCCTCCTCGCTCGCCCGACTTATCAGTTCTGGATTATTTTATTTGGGGAACTATTAAAAATAAAGTTTATGAGAGCCCATTAACAACCATTGAAGATTGTATGAAGAGAGTAAGAAATACATTTCAAAACATATCACAGGATCCAATTAGAAGAGCTACCCATGAGGAACTAATCCGAAAGTGCGAAAAATGTGTCGAGGTTCGAGGGCGGAATTTTGAGCAATTATTAAATTAAAATGGAATCATGTTTTAAATTGATCTTATCTCTGCTATTTTAGTTCATGCTGTATCTTCAATTCGATTAATATGCATGTTACAGTGTTAGTGTTATTTTCCGTTTTTCTGGATATCGATTAGCAAATGTGCTGCAAGTTCTTGATATTACCTTATCACTTTCTCCATAAATAATAAACAAATTTAAAAAGTCTTCGTGGGTGTAATTTAAACGTGCTGGTATTTTTTGACATAAGATAATGACTGGTATCGACTTCCGGTATAAGCGGAAGTGCCAGCTGCTTGTAATTATTTTAGTTGGATTGGCCACACTGATTTTAGTAACTTCCAAAATTTTCAAAATTTTCTGATGCGTACTTTTCTTTACATCGATCGATTCAGTTCCCGGTGAGACACCCTGTATATAAGGATGTACGGATAGGATCGTTGCACGACTTTTTGTCAAATATCAAGATCCAGAGAAACTAGAAACGCCAGGAGTATATAGCATTCCATGTTCTTTCGGAGAAACCAGACGGCATAAATACCAGCTCAAAGAACAGATGAGCCATCCAAAGAATGGAAATTCTACAAAATCAGCAGTAGTTGCCGAAAACTCAGAAGAAACCGCGGCCGTTTGATAAAATTCGATTAGACAATAAAATTAACCAAGAATTATTCGCCAAGTAGATACAGAGAAGCCATTGAAATAGATATATAGCCTAATAACTATATAATCGTGACAGCGGACTACAATTACCAATAACGTGGCAATGAGCAGTAATCCAGAACATGCCTCCTGAAAACCTGTATAAATAAAGGAGCTCACTTCGCTTCAAAAGAAGATAACAAGATGGTCAAAACTTCAAACACCCAACAAAGTCAACGCGGAAGGAGACCCGGGACCCGGAAGCCAACAGCCAGATGAGAGGTTATGTTTGAACAGTATTGACAGATTGTTTGTAGTCTACTCCAGTTCATTCGTTTATTTTCATGAAATAAATGCCTAAATTTAATCTGTTTGTCTATGCTCTGATCTTCGATTTAATTGACATAGAATTATCGAACTTTCCAACCTTGAAATTGACCGGCTAACCGGTAGATAACTGCAAACTCTACCTAACTTAATAATTTAGTAATTAAAGATGTAGTGATTATAATAAATTTATTTACCAAAACCGTAATGTAAGCTTTTATATTTTTCGTAGGCAACTTTATAAGTTGCCTACGAAGAAGAAAAATGTGAATTTAAGAAAGATTTTATGAAAACTTGTGTATTCTCATTTTAGCAATGGGACTAATGTTAATGTGCCGGCCACCACCTCCTCAAGAATTTGCAGTCGATCATCCCTTTGTAACAATTCTTCAAGCTAGGCAGGCAAACAAAACTAATGTTTTATTTGAAGGACGCGTCTATAAACCCCAATATTGAAATGTAACATAGCTTTGTTGTACAGAACCAGAGGTTTTAACTCTGAAATAGTGTCATATAAATTAGATTTCGTTCATTCTTGTCGACTTAATAGTAAATGTATCAAAGAAAAATTTCTATATTATGGGGGGGGGGATTGGGGCGTGTATAGGGGGTGGCACCTAAAAAATAAAACGTTGGAGCTGAAGGAGAATCAAATTTTGAGAAGAAAGGACTCTATTTTTTTGTATAAACTAATAATCTTTAGGTTATAAATAACCACTCGAAAACTCAAATAACTCGAAAAGTATTACATCGGGCGAAAACATACTAGAGACAAATAAAAAAGCTACTAAATTGAGGATGACTTCAGTTTGTTTCTAGTTTCTGTAGAAATAATGGTTTCGGATATCGAGAAGTATAAAAATGGCGTCAGCACGTTTTAAAGGCGTAGTAATTAGATCAAATGTGAAATATTTCAGAAACTGTGGCAGTTATGGCACTTATGTCAATATAAAAGAATATTATTAAAACGTCAAAAATGCTAACTACCAAAATGAAAGACTATTAATTAGGCTTTTAAATGGTTTATTTCTATAGCATAAAGAAACAAAGAAGTTATGACACAAACAATGTGCTTCGTCACATTTTCTAAACAAAAACCTCGCCAATTTGTTAATGTAAGAAATCAGTAGTCACTAATTAGAAAAAATATATATTCATGTACTGTCGTGAGCAAAAAAAATAGGACAACTATTTTTTTTCTAATGTAAATCTGCCTCTATTTGCACGCAATGAATTTTGACAAATAACTGACAATGTCACAAAACTAGATTTTAGCAAAAATACGTTATAAGACTTGTTTCATTTTTTTTGCGCACGACACAGTACTCTATTTCTCGTTAACATATAGTATGTCCTAGACACTGAAATTTCTTCGTTCGTTACAGTACTTGCTTAAGAAAAAGATGCATATTAAACTATAAAAGAGTTTTCGAAAAACTTAAAGTTTTCATTTATCTTAATATTATTTATTCATCTCAATCAATATTAGTTTAGCAAAAAATGCTGGATATCAAAAATAAAGCTTACAAACCGAGCATGAATCTGTTTTCATTAATATTTGTGTAGGATGAATAGTTTCGGAGATATTTAAGTTTATAGATGGCATCCGAATGTTTATAGGTAGATATATACTCAGTGACGTAGCCAGGATTTTTATTCAGGGGGGGGGGGTCCGAACATTTTGAAGATACGAGTAGAGTAATCCCGTTGGGATATACAGTGTGTTTCACTTGAAATGGTAACACCCCAAAAACTTTATAATTTTTTTTCCGATTTGAATCGAATATTACTTAAGTATAGAACAAATTTATAACCAGAAAAACATTCGCCTCCTACAAATGCAAAGCCACCTGCGGTACCAAAGTATGTGGAAAAAATGAAAAAATTATTATTTTTTTATTTTGATTAAATTTTGGACAAATCTGAAAAAGTTTCACTAACAATTTTTCGATAAAAATATGCCTAATATGATTGTTTGATTTTTTCCGCATATTTTGATGCTTTCAAAGGACCCCACACCATTAGCATTGGAAAAATCATTTCGGTGGAATTTTCTTCAAACTTTGGGAATAGCTAATTCAAATGCTTCCGAACAAAAAATGTCATATGAAAAAATTTATTTAATGCGTAAATGATTTTTAATTTTTTTAAATTTTTCAAAGATTTTTAACTTCCAGTCACTGTAATTCTGCAGGGTAGGCATTAAATCAATTTTTTCATATGACATTTTTTTGTTCGGAAGCCCTCGAACCACCTATTGCCAAAGTTTGAAGAAAATTCCACCGAAATGATTTTTAATTTTTTCAAAAATGTTGAACTTCCAGTCACTCTAATTCTGCAGGAAGGCATTAAATCAATTTTTTCATATGACATTTTTTGTTCGGTTCTCGAACTACTTATTCCCAAAGTTTGAAGAAAATTCCACCGAAATAATTTTTCCAATTCTAATGGTGCGGGGTCTTTTCCGCATTGTAAATGTCCCTTCAGTCGATTTACATTTTCGAAGCATCGCGACCCACAGCTTGTTGAAGTAGATGAAATTCTATCACTTTGAAAAAATGCTAGTTGTTCCACCTCCCTTTTACAGAATTCAAATATCTTCATTTCTTTTCGAGAATTGAAGCTCAGAGTTTTGAGTGAAAAACCCTGTATTTATAGTTCTGCTAAAAACCAAAATTATTTCAAATGTAATAATATCACATATTGAAATGCATTGTTTTTTTTTAATAAGCAGGGTGCTAATGTTGGTCCCACATGCAGGCGACCAAGCATCTAGGAATGGCCCTGTGGTGAACTAAAAAGAAACAATTTTCTTTACTTCATCTTGTTCAGTTCTGTTTATTTTTGAAAAAAAAAAAAATGTTATTGAGGAATCTCTGGAACGCTTCATTATAAAAAGGAACTAGATTTATACAATCACATCACATCCGTCATATTCGTATGCAGCAGGTATGCAGCTATGTCATATATTGTGATCAAAGAGATCAATAAATTATTATTATTATTATTTTATTATGATGTTGACTTCGTCATCAATATGGCTGCAATAAAATTGCAAGAAACCAAACCACGATTTGCAACAAGGCTGGCGGCTGGAATAGAAACTTCAAGTTAACCAGACAAATTTTCAACAAAAACCGAAAATAAAATTAGTATAATAATTTTTAATATCATGTGTGTCAATTATTTAAATGTCAATTAATTTCGGGGGGGGGTCCGGACCCCCTGGACCCCTCCCCTGGCTACGTCACTGATATACTATATATTTAGTTTAAATGCTGAATATCTTAGATACTTTCATAAAAAATTCTGAGGAAATAAATTAATAGTAAATTATTCAGTGAGCGTGTAATGATTGCTATTAGTCAAGAGGATGATGTTTCAAGCACGAACCGAAGACGAGTGTTGTAATTCATCCAAGTGAATAATAACTGTTATTATATAGTAGAATACTATACCTTTTCTACCTCTAATCATCGGTTGAAATCATTTTTTCGTAAAAAACTTGTGTAAATTATTAAAAAACCTAATGGTATGGGGTAGTTTCCATTTTTTTAATTCAGTTTTGGTGATATATATCGAGTAATGTTATTATTTTAGCAATTACTGCATAATCAATTTAAACCAAAACAATAATTTTTTAAATAAAAATAAGAAAAGAATACGCCCGTCTAGACGCAGATTTCAAACGATTTTATTTGGCGGGAAATAATTTAACCAATAACAGACAACTTTCGCTTAGACTGTAACCAGCTTATTTGAATGCCAAATTGTGTATTTTCTTTACATTATTTTGCCACTTCTTATAACACTTCTATTTTGCTCAACATCTTTAAAATCAATAAATATTATATACATGTATTTAGAAGGAATTTAAAGTTATTTATATTTGTTATTATTTAGAAGTTATCTTGAAAAGGTAAACAAAATTCGTGGCGAGTATTATGTCGCAACATTGTATAAAAACAGCTCTCTTCCAACTTTCAACTTTGCTTGCTTGCTGTTAGTTGTCAATTCTTGTCATAATATAAGTGAAAGAAACATAGGTTAGATTTACTTGTTTGTTTATGTAGCGTTTGATTTCGTTTTTTTATATTTTATCAATAAACTGTTAAGATGGAGTTGAATTTTGTGAAAGGAGATTCATCCAATCTGCCCAAAGTTGATTACGACATGATAGATTCTTTCTATAAACAAAATTTGGATTTTTTGTCAGCAAACGTGAAAAATGTGAAAACGCAAAGGTAAACACTTCTAGAAGTGTGTAAGTACACTTATTATTAGTAAGTGTATTTTGGATCTGTAGAACTGGTTTAAACTTACTTCAAAATGATCTTCACAACAAAATATAAACGAACCTGAAGGGATGGGATCAGAATTATTTGAAGCTTGCCACCAAGTTCTTCGAATATCCATATTTCTTGGAACAGTTACAAAAATTTTTTCCCACGCACTTATACTTCTGTTTCCACAACTTTTTATAAAACATCTCTTCGACGACATTATCTATTATTTTTAAATAACAGCAAATACCTCGATAAAATAAATTGAAATGTTTTAAATCAACACGATCGTCAGAACACATCTGTCATTTGACTGGCCGTTGACATTGTTGTCATGTTTTGCTAAATATGTTTTCAAAAATCTAATGGGCATTAAAAATTATTTAAAATATTAATAATTCACGCCCATTATTATTTTTTACATAAGAAAATTAAATTTCGTGGATAAATATATTAAAATTGATTTAATAAATAAGCTTTATACTCTTGTTTTCTTCAAACATCCTCACTAGAACTAGAGAAGGAATTTCAACTTAGCAACACCACATTGTTTTGTATAAAAACATTCTATCAACCAATATATACAGTTCAACTACGTCACCGGCAAGTTTAACGACGTCACCAATTTAAAACACCTGTTGCTCCACTTATTATAACTTCTGTTTTCTCAAAAATTTGATAATTATTTTCGCGGAAATCTGTATTGGAAGGCTTGTTTCTACATATTCTATGATATTATTCAATAAAAAAAAAATAGGAAAATACCCCAATGTATGACAGATTGACATTTGCGTGACAGATTCAATTGAGTGATGGCATAAGTACGCGATATTTTTGAACTTTCAATCGTCTTTTGTGATTGTTCCACAACTGTTGAGTAATGAATATGAACTCTTGTGACTGATTCTAGCCCATTAAGTAATGAATTGTTACCCACAGCCGTGAGTAATGAGCCCCATTACTTGTTCAAAAAAGTATCTGTAATAAATGAATTATTCAATAGTCGCAGAAAAAGATAATTAATCAATCTTTAAAATGATATTCTATTTGTTTCTGTATCATAAAAAAACCGCTGCCCAAGGAACCACTACTTCCACATCCAGATTTTCTATATCCACCAAGTCTCTCACAACGAAAAAATTTTGTATGTGGAAATAATTGTTTATGGAACTAAAATGATATCCCACATCGGCAGTGGGATGGGGGTGGTGATAGGGGGGTGGTAACTGGAGTGGATGAAGTAAAAAAGTATTTTGAGGTTTTTGGTTCTTGTACACACACTAAATCATTTTTTTTTCCATTTCCTTTAATAATGGGTGGGGGTGGTAATGGGGGTGGCTAGTGCCAAAAAAAATTTTGAGACCTTAGCTTCTCTTGTATATACTAAATGCCAATTTATGGACACTTACCTGCTTGATTTACCTATTTACCCCCCATTTACCCCAATGTACCCTCCTTCGAGGGATAAGATGAAAATAGAATCTAGTTCCAGATCCTGCTAAAGTACATACGTGTACCAAATTTTAAGTCAATATCTTAAACGGTTCCAGAGTAATCGTGCGCACAAAAAAAAGTTACAGACAGACCGACACACAGATCGACAGACAGACAGAATTTTTTTCGCTTAAACTTAAAATCTCGACGTTTCATGATATTCTAAGCCTATCTGAACAATAAAAATTTTCAAAATTATTTTTGCCATTACTATAATACTTCCACTAGATGTGGACGAAGTTATGGCCGAAATAATGTGCGTTTTCACATTTTTTTAATAACATGCCGCCATTTTATTATTGTAATGATCCAGTAATAATTTTTTTCAAAAATGCTGTTTTTCGTTAATCACCTAGATACTTATTTCTTTTATCTGTTTAAAACATTTGCTTTAGAAACAAAATTTCGTGCGTCTTTTGAAGCCGTCATTTTGAATTTTTTAATTTTGGCTTCAGATTTGTAATCAGTTATCCCAAAAACATGAATATCCTACGTTCCAAAAATAAATTCTAAATACTTTTTCAAATATTAAGGTGGGCACGTCGTGAACGTAATTTCTCCTACATCCCTGAACCGATTGAAAAATTTTTCTGATAGGCTGTTAGAGACGACTATAAAATGACACTAGCAGGCCTGTAGCTAGAGGGGGGGGGGGGCAGGACAGGCACTGCCCGTCCTGGAATAAGTTTCGCCCGACCTACGGTGATCATAATGGGGGCAATTTTAACTGTCTTTTTAATATTTTGAAAGAGATTGGGTAAAAATTGTAAAATTTTTGGGACTTTTTTTACGGGCCCGTCCTGAAAAACTGTTTGCCCGCCCTAGAAGCACTTTCTAGCTACAGGCTTGGATACTAGGTTACTGAGAACAAAAGAAAGAAAATATTTTTATTTGTGTGACAATCAAAAAAAAACTTTTGTTGACTTTTCAATAGTCTAGTTCTATAAAATTGTCTCTAAAAGCTTATCAAATTTTTTTTTAATCGGTTCGGGGATGTAAGAGAAATTGTCGAATTACGAAATTAGTTTGTTAAGCACGAAATCGCCATATCTAAATTTAGAGGTAATTTTCACCCCTTGACGGTAAGAGTAAGTATTCGGACCATATAGAAACTGATGACGATACATTTTACTACAATATTAACCCAAAATGAAAAATTATAGATACATAATATGAGATTATTTCTAAATTTTACATATTTTTTACCTCTAAGCCCTGTACTATTGGCTACTGCACAATTTTCTAATTCATATTGTTTAGATCTGTACTATTGTTTATATTATTTTGCTTATTAAATACTATATTTTATCACTCTGTGTTATTATCTCTGCACTAAATTAATTTATTTAAAGGAACAAGCCTTATGTGAATATACACGATGGTCTAAAATTGTCTCCCGAAATTCTGTGGCCAGGGCCGTACTGAAGCCTACTACTTTGGGGGGGGGGAGAAGAAAAAAAAAGCCAACTTATATCCTTTACATCGCATAATTTCAATAAAATAAAAACTTTATATGGGAAAAGCTACTAAGACTAATAAATTTAAATCGAATTCAAATTCACTATGTACAATGTACAGGTTGCCGTAACCAAAGACGGAACAAGGACATTTTTCCGTCGATAGAACCGTTTATAACAAAAACTAAAATTACCATTTGATGTATTTTTTCCGCCGAATCAAGAAGTTATAATAAAAAAACGAATATAAAATATGCTATTTCATGGTTCAGACTTCACGTAGCTGAAAAAAATCCCTGAATTTTCCAGGTTTTCCATGACAAAATAAATGTTTTTCAATGACAAATAATAATAATTATTAATATGTGGTGATTTTTACTTTAATTTTCGATTTTATAAAAAAAAATACTTTGTTTCATAAAATCGTCAGCGAATGAATAGAAGGTTGCAATTTAAAAATAATTTAAAACAAGCTAAAAACGTACTCTTCGCCTGATCACTGAACTTTTTATATAATTGTTACACATTCTATAGGATACTCTTCGCAGTTTTCTTGTAAATAATGTTAGTTTTTAGACATCCTAAATTTTGTGATACCATCTTTGTTGTGAAAAAAATTATATGAAAAAAAAAAATGAAAAAAAAATACTCAACCTGTGCGGGATTTGAACACGGGACTTTTGGATTGCAACGCAAAACAACAACAACAACAACAAACAACAATAATATTTTATTTTAAGTTCAAGCACAATATATGTGCCTCACCGGATCCTAGCCCGGAGCCAGCCAGACAACCACGGCGAACATCGCCGAGGTGGGTGTGAGGCTGGGTGGGGTAGGTCCGATTCGGCTTGGAAATAAATTCGAGGGGGGGTGCTAGAAGCTCCTGTCTGCCACGGGCTGACTTAAAAACTAGATTAAAATTTTTGATGTGTCCACATGGACCTAAAGGTAACTTAAAAATAAACACAACACTAAGAACACTAAAATCGTAGGCGAGCGCACTTCGTAATTTTGATTGTTGATACGGGGAACACAACTAAACGAAAAAACCCGTTCGAACAAATGACGACCTTGTGGTCTGATCGCCGACAAGGAAGGTAGGGTGGAAATAAAATTGTGGTTTAAAAAATTAGGATTTACATAAGTTTTCGGCCTAGAGGGAATTTAGAGAGACAAAAAAGAAATGAAAATAACAAAAAGGATAAAAGAACAAAATTGTACAAACATAAATGGGAAGAAAGAGGGATTGGAAAGATGTAAAGTTGAGGAAAGATAAGAGTAAGGGTAAGGGTATTGGTAAGTTATCGTAGAAGAAAGTGTGGCTAGGGGAGCTGCCGAAAGATAGGCAACGCCTGGTATGGTAGGGGGTGTCTTATATCGAAAAGTATGGCATTATGCTGTCTGATTCGGGTAATGTTGCGGGTAAGCGGGCTACCGTCCAGTTTAAACTGGTAGAATTTTTGCGAAGTTTCTTGGACGTAGTCCGCTAGTGGGGTTATGTCGTGGCAACGTGCATAGAGATTTCTGAGGGAGGTGTACCTACCAGAATCTGAAATGAGGCGCATAAATTTGTGTTCTAATACTCTTAACTTCCGCATTGTCGTGGCCGGGATGCTGCACCACACCGGCGATATATATATCTTTCAACAATCATACATATTTCAACTCCTATTTCTATGGAATATATTAGTAAAATCCATAAACAAAAAAAAATATATTATGGAAATAATATTTCGCAAGATTTCCATTTTAGTACAAGCGACAAAAATTAAGAGAATATGTGTTTTTTTTTAATTAAATAATTAATAACTTTTTTATTTACCGATCGATTTTCTTCAAAAATAGTGTTCTTCCTATAGCTAACACTAACTTACTTTCTAAATTTCAATCCAATCGGACTTTTCTTTCTTAAGTTATCGTGCTTACAAGAAACGTGACGGACGGACGGACGGACGGACGGACGGACGGACGAACAGACGGACATTTTGAAAGTTGTTCAGAATTCGTTCACTAACACAATGATATGAAATTTTTTTCTCTACGAGCGATATTTACGATTTTAGAAATGTGCCGATCAAATACAAGAGTATAATAAAAATAAAGAAAACTATACCGTACCCCATTTGGGTTTCGAACCCGGGATCCTTGTATTCCGAGTCAAAAGCGTAAGAACTACACCACCACTTAACACGTAAAAAAATGTAAATTTTTACATTATAAGAGACGAGCTAAAATCATATTTCCACGGTTGTATATTACATTATGAAATGTATATTTGTAAAATATATAAATATTTAAATATTAAAATGAAATATCATTTCACCAGATTTCTATTCAATTACAAAAACATAAGAATAAAAAAAATTTCAAATTTTAATCATTAAGTAATAACATTTTTTTTACTGATCGATTTTGTTCAAAAACAATAGGATTCTTCCTCTAGCTAACACTAACTTACTGTCCAAATTTCAGTACAATCGGATTTTTGAGTTATCGTGCTTACAAGAAACGTGACGGACGGACGGACGGACGGACACAGACTGACATTTTGAAAGTTGTTCAGAATTCCTTCACTAACACAATGATATGAACATTTTTTTGTCTGCGGGCGATATTTACGGTTTTAGAAATGTGCCGATTAAATGCAATATACTCTTCGTTTTCGTATTTGCGAAGAGTATAATAACAGTAGGAACTCGTAAGTAGTTTATTGTTTTTCATATTGTGACTCAAAATTCCATGATTTTTGCGAAATATTTAAAATTCACTGAGATTTCCATGATTTTCTTAGGATTTTTGAAATTCCCTGAATTTTCCACGCTCTTCAGGTTTTCCATATGAGCCCGAACTCTGTATTTTTGTGTCATAAATCTTTTGTTTTCAATTTATTTGTTTTCGTTTATGATAATTTTCGGTTTCTGCGGAAAAAAATATATCGAATGGCTTTTTTGGTTTTCGACATAAACATTTGTATCGTTTGAAAAACGGCTTTGTTCAATCATTATTGGATCATCATGTACCTAAACCTAATACTTACTACTTAAAAGAAATTTAAAAAATCCTTGGTTTAATAAAATAAAAAAATAAGAACTGTTAAACAAAAATAGGTCTTTGATCATATTAAAAATTAAAAAAAATTAGCCTAAACAAAGTAAAGAAAAAGAATAATAATAATAATAATGATAAACTTTATTGTCCAAAAGACCATACAGTAACATAGTGTGGGACACGTCGAAATAATTGACCAAAGTCATCAATACAATAAAAAATAATTACAATAGGTGGAAACAGGAAAAAGTTCCGTAAATACCAAGTTAGACTTTGTTGTCTAATATCACAATATCAAAATACTACCAAACAAAACTAATAGGTACGTATACCTGATAATATTATATTAGATCAGTAGTAGAAACATATAGAATGTATTTAAAAATCATTGCTAGTTCTAGTATTTTTAGTAAATGAATTTATGTATAATAAATTAATATTAAAAATAGGGATTCCGTGTCGTGTAATCAATGGAAAACACACTACTGATAAAACAAAATATTTACAGGGTTGCCAATCGCTTAATAATAATTATTGTGTTAATTTCGCGATTGTGGGAGTTAGTGTAAAATTCAAATTATATATTTGTATGTGATGATTAGTTAGATTTAGCCAACGCCAACCGCCTTTGAACCAACTGCCCGAACTTTGGGGGGGCTCCCCCCCCCTGGGCCCGGCCTTGTCTATGGCTGATAGCACGTCCAAAAATAAAGGCAATCTATTATATAAAATTATTTTCGAAAACGAATAATAAGGGAGTTATATTCCTTTAAAGGGAGGTAATGAAAATCAGTTTTTCTGTAATATCTTCCGACCTCCTCAAAATATAAAATTAATATTTTAAATTTGGATACAGCCCGTCTGGATGCCAGTTTACATAGTATTAGTTAAATCGTAGCATCTCCTTAGGCTGACAGTCATTTACACGTAACTTTTTTATTTTTTACACCGGTATTTCTAAAAACTCTTATAAAACAATTATTCTCAGATCATTAGAAACAAAAACGGCTGCCCAAGGAATCACTACTTCCACATCCAAGTCAATCACAACGAAAAAACTTTGTATGTGTAAATAATTGTTTATGGAACTTTAATAATATAATATTTGAAATCCTCTACCCCAAAAACCCATAAAACGATACCCCACATCGATAGTGGGGTGGGGGTGGTGAAAGGGGTGGTAGTGGGGGTGGATGAAGTAAAAAAATATTTTGAGGTTTTTGGTTCTTGTACATACACTAAATCACAATTTTTTTCATCCCCTTTAATAAGGGGGGTGGGGGTGGTAATGGGGGTGGCTAATGCCAAAAATTTTTTTGAGACCTTAGCTTCTCTTGTATATACTAAATACCAATTTTATGGATTCTTACCTGCTTTATTTACCCATTTACCCCAAATTTACCCCAATTTATCCCCCTACCCTTCATCGGAACAACATGAAAATATAATCTAGTTCCAGATCTCGTTAAAGTACATATGTGTACCAAATTTCAAGTCAATATCTTAAACTGTTCCAGAATAAACGTGCGCACAACAAAAAGTTACAGACAGATAGAAATATTTTTTCGCTCAAACTTGAAATCTCGACGTTTCATGACATTTTAAGCCTATTTGAACAATAAAAATTTTTGAACATTTTTTTGTCATTACTATACTTCCACTGGACGTGGAAGTAAAAAGGTATTCTTATGCATTTCGATAAACTGAGCCGTTCTCCAGTAATGTATACTTAAAAATCAACGTGCATTTACAACATTTTATTAGGAAATCCTTTCACACAAAGAATGCCTTGAAATTTAGTTTGACATATCTCGAAACAGTTAACTTTCCCAACTAGCAATGTTGGTATTTTATAAAAGCTGCAGAAATGTTTTCGACACAACGTTTATAAAACAACATTACTCTCAGAAACACTTTCAAAACGTTATTACGACAGCTATAAATGTAAAACTGGCACCATCTGTTGATATTCTGTAAAGCTTATGGCAACCATTACAAAATAATTGTACCTATAAACAATTCGACAGTCTCTAAAAAAATTCGCTACCACCACTATAAAACAGTTTTATTGAAGCTTCATTTAAATGCATTATAAAGCATATACTTCACTGTTTGTTATTATTGCTATAAAAACAAAATTGCTGTGTAGAGACACACCAATAAAATAAAACGATTGCTTAAATGTATTAAAAATGTCGCATATGGATTGGATTGTAGAGCTTGAATTGAATTGGTCTCATTTATTAAATTGTAATTTTATTCAATTACGGCTATAAAAAGTAATACAAAAAAATAGGAACAGTTATCATTTACGCCACCTCATGCTTCCAGGTAATCGGAATCTTCTCCATCATCATCGGCTGAATCTTAATCACTCGACACTCCCCTGTCAAAAAATCCTATTTCAAACTTATAGATAATTATACATTTTTTATGGGTAATCATAAGAACCTATCTGGTTTATAAGGTTTTATACAGTACATTAATTTTGCCATATAGAAATTATATTGGGATGAATAAGTATCTAAAGGAGTCTTAATTGAGTTGGAATACCCATGTTGTTATTGGTATGTTTCCATAAGTATTTATACTAAAAACAGTTTTTATATGGCATTACAACTTTTAAGTTGATAAGTTCTCATGGGATCTGAATAGTGTTGAAACTGAAAAGGTTTCATCAGTAAAATTAAATACGAGTTCTGTAATCTTTTATAAGAAACAATTAGTATATGGTTTTTGTAAGATCTGAGAGGTTGTTATCAGTTTAGTTTATATAATAATTTAATGAGGATTTATAAGGATACGTATTAAAAAGTGTTAATAAGGTATTACATCGAATATTTTTGTGGCTTTTTATGGGATCTGAAGAGTAATGAAATTGAAAAGATATACTAAGGAGTTCCTAGTAGACATTTTATACATTTTTATAAGGATATATTTGTACTTATTTTTATAAGATTTCATAGGTATATATCAGTTTAGTTTATATAAGAATTTAATGGAAACGTGTTAGGATGCATGTTAAAAATTATGAATAAGGTATTATCGAATACTTTTGTGAGTTTTTTTGGAATCTGAAGAGTAATGAAATTGAAAAGATATACCAAGAAGTTCCTAGTAGGCATTTTATACATTTTTATAAGAATATATTTGTACTTATTTTTATAAGACTTCATGCATATCAGTTTAGTTTATATAAGAATTTAATAAGGATTTATAGGGACATCTATTAAAAAGTATTAATAATGATTTACGACTATTCATTTGATTAGTGTTCATGGGGTTCCAATAGTAGTAAAACTAATAATGTTTCATCAGGAAACCAGGAATGAATTTTATAACATTTAATAAGAAATAATTAGTATATATAAGATTTGAAGTATTATTATTAGTTTAGTTTTATATAAGAATTTAATAAGAATTTCTCAGTGCACCCATTGAAAAGTATTATTTACAACTATTAATTTGAAAATTTTTCATGGGATTTCAATAGTAGTCAATCTAAAAAAGTTACAATACTTACTAAACTAAACTTACTAATACAATAAATTTCATATAATTTACATTAAAATTCATTATAAGATTAAAATCCATTGCAAGTATATACACATTGTATTTTAGAAAACCCTGTTATTCCCATAAAAGCATAAAAGTTTTACAATAGACCTCAAGCGAGGAATATACATTAAAAACTCACAGAATCCATAAAATTTTCATGTTTCAAACGCCATAAAAACTTATAAATACTTATAGGCCTCGTACTGAGAGTTTACATTAATATCTTTCAAATTCATATAAGAACCTATAAAACTTCGCAAAATTTAATTACTATAAATACTTATAAATATACCGATAGAGTTCATTCAGAGAATTTACTTTAAAGTCCCATTGCATATCCTCATAGAATGTTATAAAAACTTCGTGTTTATTATTAAAACGTGCACGCGTTGATAGACTTCAGGCAAGGAATTTACATTCAAAACACATTTCAAATACTTCAAGAACTTAAACACATCTGAACCACTTAAAATCTTCGTATTTCAAACACCATATAAGAACTTACAAATACTGATAGGCCTCGTATGGAGAATTTTCATTAAAAATACTTTTCAAATACATATAAAATATCTATAACACTTCATATTTCAATTACCGTGAAAACGTATAACTACTGATAGACCATATAGGGAATTTACATTAAAAACCCATTGTACGCAGCAAATATTATAAAAACTTCGTATTTCCTATTAATATATGCAAATGCTGATAGACCTCAGGTAAGGAATTTACATTAAAAACACATCTCAAATAGCCACATCAAACCATATTCAGAACTTATAAAAAACTTTGTATTTCGAATACTATAAAAACTTAAATATACTAATACATATAACTACTGATAGACTCCATATAGGTAATTTACATTAAAAATCCATTGTACGCAGCAAATATTATAAAAACTTCGCATTTCCTGTTAATATATGCAAATGCTGATAAACCTCAGGCAAGAAATTCACATTAAAAACATATTTCAAATAGCCGCACATCAGACCACATTTAGAACTTATAAAAAAACTTTGTATTTCAAATACTATAAAAACTTACGTATTCTAATAGGTTTCATACGAGGAATGTACATTTAAAACACACACACACACACATAATTAAAACTTATGAAAGTTTAGTGTTACATCATGATACTATGAAATATAAGATACGCTCGGTACGAGTACCAGCTTTTGACCTGTTGTGCGCATAGCGTCTCTAGTCAACTTCAAATAGAGCCCGCGCCCGCGACAGTCCCGTGTCCAATATCTACCTAAAAATATATCGAAAACCGTAATATAAGACCTAGAAAGCTGATTGCAGGCAATTTTACTTTTTAATATCATAGAATTCTATGACTGCTTCTGTCAGCACTTTTCATTTTGCATAAGGCCGTTGTGGATTTAAATGTTTGTGAAAACACCTCCAAAATAATTGATGCAAGCACGTATGATCTTTTGCACTGTTGATTTTTCAGCGGGTTATAAGCTATTTATTTTGTTTTTATTTAATATTAAATTTTAATTCGTTTAATTAAATTAAACAAATAAATAGTAGTAGTAAATAATATACTACTTTAATTAGTTTAATTATGAAACAGTGCATTAATCTAACGCTATTCAGGAAAATAGACAAACAGTCAAGAATGAAAAATATTTTTTCTGTTATTTCGAAATAAATTGCCGGATTCTTTAATGTTTCTATTATGAAAAACATGTTGCATCTGCAAAATACTGTTTTCGCAGTATGACTTAATTTAATAGCGCAGGATATACCGTGTGTGTAGTCGCGGGCTAGGCATGGGGAGTAAGAATTACAACATCGCGTGTGCCAGCTGGCTGAAATGAAATAACAGAGCTGGGATGCCCACCGACGGATGAATTTACGGCTGCCGGTGTTGTCATATTTCTCGCGCTACGTGAATGTACATGCCTAATGGGAAATTACACGCACGGTATCAATGTGTTCTCTCATGTGTTCTCTCATGGTAATTATTACAAATATTTGATAACCCTCTATTGATTTGCTGAAAAATCTCAAGAAAATCTGAATTCGATTTCATGAAACAACACTAACGTAGTTATTTCTCACACCGCATTCTCTGCGCTGCTGTATCGTTAGCGAGGGCGTTCCGTATACTTAATGGCAACTTTCTCGAAAACTGTTAGTCCTAGAAAAAAAAGTTTCAAATAAAAAAGTTAGCTCCATCCTTTACCTTCATACGTCCTCAATATACTTGGTATCTAATTCGAAAGATAAAAAAGTTTCTCGCTTGTCTTATTAGAGCCTGTAAAATTTCACAGTTTATCGACATGGTCTTAGAAAAAAAATCATATTTTCTTTACTTATTAATTCTTTTACTTTTACCTTCATATTAACACATTTTATTAACAGATATAGAGTCATGACGTAGTAAAAATTTGAGATTAACTCGTTGGCCCGTTTCGGAGTTAGGGCAAGTTAAACGAAAGAATAATTGAATCTATTATTCTTCAATTTTCTCACATTTTTGGATTCTATCTTTTGTCTCGATCAACCAAAAGAATCGTAATTTCTCATTTCATTGAGGGATAAGCTTCCAAACACTTCGGTTAAGGTAATTCTAGTTTACATCTAATATAAAAATTGACCGCTAAACTAGTTGACTTTTACGTGACGTAACAGCGGAGACTGCGGTAAGGGGAGGTATGCGTGAGAGCGTATCTTACTTTCTTAGTATCATGGTGTTACATACTCCAGCCTTCAGTAGAGGGAGCTGTTATACATGTCGCTAATTCATATCTAATCTAATGTGACCTAAGAAACTAGCGTGGGCTTGTTAAATTGAAAGTAAAGCAGTCTCTTTTACTGCTAACTTATTAACTGCGTTTAGACTAGAACGCTAGAGGAAACAAGAGGACTTTTGCAGTATTTAGTGTTTACCACTATATTTACTATTGATATTTGAAATATGAATAAGTAAGTAAATAATATTTACTTATCTATGTAAGTTTATGGGATTTGGCATTAAAAATATATTTCAAATACACAACCAAAATCCTTAAAATAACCTATAAATACTAATAGAATTTCTATGGGAAATTTACATTCAGAACACTATACAAACCTATAACAATCTATAGAAACTTTTAATTACATGTACTATAAAAGCTCATCAATACTAATAGATATCATATGGGAATTTATATTCAAAACACTACAAAAATCTATAAAAACTTTTAATTAAGTATACTATAACAACTTATCAATACTGGTAGATACCATATGAGAATTTACAATTAAAACACATTTCAAATACACACATCAAAAATTATAAAAACTTATACATTTTTTTTAATAAGTTTTTATAAGGATTTCTTGACAGGGTCGGGAGTCTACGTCTGTAAAACTTTAATGAAATGATTAGAAAAGTGTTATTCCTTTGTTATTGTACTTATTGTTGCTGTTCCGATCTTCATCTATATATTATTGGAATCATCTAAAAGTACCCAACAGTCAACGCGGAAGACCCGGAAGTCAACCTAGATTTGTAGAGTATAAGGTTGCCTCACGATCCCCAGCAAAAAATGCCATTAGCTAATGAGCAGCTGGTGTGAAATCACACCAGATGCAGGGCCTGGTTCAAAATATTGTAAGAATTTGTGTAATGTTGATAAATAAGCAAAGAACTCGCAATGACCTGCTTGAGGTAAGGGCTAATTATCCTCGCATTTTGAGTCACCATCTTGCTTGGTGGTAATCAAGATAAGTTGTAGAATGTAACACTACAGATCATAGTATATTTCAACCCATATTTCGGGCCTCTACGAACCGTGCTTCTAGAGTGAGATAACTGCGCCGCTACTACGCGTTAGAAGAACAAGGATAGTCCGACTTTTCACCGCCGCACTCGCGTCATGCCTAAAAGCAGAATATGAGGGAACCTTATACTCTACAAATCTTGGAAGTCAACAGCCAGATGAGAGGTTATGTTTTAAAAGTATTGACAGATTACACAGCCCCACAAAAAAAAATGCTCAGAGCAGTGAACCAGACCCATGTATCCCTATGTATTTTCGGTCACTGAATCCGAATCCGAGCTCAAAAAAAATCGTACACCCCCAAAATCATTAGCTAGAGTAAAAAAATATCCCTGGAATCCCTGTCAAAAAAATCTCATCAATCCGTATTGAAAATTATTAAAAATTAATAAGTATCTATGAGAACCTATATGGTCAATAAGTTTCTATAAGAGTCAGATAAAGTTGCTGTTGAAATAGTTATCAGTTTATATCAGAATTGACCAGCAAAACGAGTCAAGCCATATCCATTTGTAAATCCAAACATTTACTTATACCACATCAATGAGAATTTATGAGCACAGTATCTAATGTAATTTATGCGGCTTTCCATGATTAAAAGACAAGTGTTTCTTTAAGAAACGAGCTGCATTAGGTTAGAACAGTTTTGATTTACAATTGAAGATTACAAATTATAATGTTTGAATAGGGATTTATGAGATCAGTTTCTATGAGTAATAATGGTTTTTTTTCAGTAATATATCAAATGTGTTTTCATTTGTTTGAATGGGTAAAAAGAAAGGTCAGTTTTCAACTGCAATTACAAATACAAGTTTAATCACTTCGAATGGGGTTATATGCGATTAATTTCTAAAAGTATTTATGCTGTTTTCCGAATATAATTGTGATGAGGTTTAATCAGTAACAAATTGTTCACTACTTGTTATGATATGGTCGGAAATTCCAAGTACACATTTAGTATTCCTTAAAGAGGATTGATGAGAGCAGTTTCTACGAGTATCTATTTGTTGTTCCTCTAGTAAATTATATAAGTCTTTATCAGTACAGATTCGGATCTAATTTAAATATGAAAATTATATCAGAATAAAGCAACTAAATATTTTAAACAGTATCTATTTGTAAATCCAGATATTTACTTATACTATCTCAATGAGAATTTATGAGAACAGTATCTAATGTAAAACGTGCGGCTTTCCGTGGTTAACTGGCAAGTGTCTCTATAAGAAACGAGCTGCATTAGGTTAGAACAGTTTTGATTTGCAATTGAAGATTACAAATTATAATGTTTGAATAGGGATTTATGAGATCAGTTTCTATGAGTATTAATGTTTTTTTTCAGTAATATATCAAATGTGTTTTCATTTGTTTGAATGGGTAAAAAGAAAGGTCAGTTTTCAACTGCAAATACAAATACAAGTTTAATCACTTCGAATGGGGTTATATGCGATCAATTTCTAACAGTATTTATGCTGTTTTCCAAATATAATTGTGATGAGGTTTGATCAGTAACAAACTGTTCACTACATGTTACGATATGGTCGGAAATTCCAGGTACATATTTAGTATTCCTTCGAAAGGATTGATAATAGCAGTTTCTACGAGTATGTATTTGTTGTTCCTCTAGTAAATTATATAAGTTTTTATCAGTACAGATTCGGATATAATTTAATTATAAAAATTATATCAGAATAAAGCAACCAGATATTTTAAACAGTATCTATTTGTAAATCCAGACATTTACTTATACTATCTCAATTAGAATTTATGAGAACAGTATTTAATGTAAAACGTGCGGCTTTCCGTGGTTAAATGGCAAGTGTTTCTATAAGTATTAAGTTAGAACAGTTTTGATTTGCAATTGAAGATTACAAACTATAATGTTTGAATAGGGATTTAAGAGATCAGTTTCTATGAGTATTAATGTTTTTTTTTTCAGTAATATATTAAATGTGTTTTCATTTGTTTGAATAGGTAAAAAGAAAGGTCAGTTTTCAACTGCAATTACAAATACAAGTTTAATCACTTCGAATGGGGTTATATGCGATCAATTTCTAACAGTATTTATGCTGTTTTCCGAATATAATTGTGATGAGGTTTGATCAGTAACAAATTGTTCCCTACATGTTACGATATGGTCGGAAATTCCAGGTACATATTTAGTATTCCTTCAAGAGGATTGATGAGAGCAGTTTCTACGAGTATGTATTTATTGTTCCAATAGTAAATTATATAAGTCTTTATCAGTATGCATTCGGATCTACTTTAAATACAAAAATTATATCAGAATGAAACAACCTATTTTAAACAGTATCCACTTGTAAATCCAAACATTTAAAGATATATTTTAATGAGAACCAATCAGAACAGTATATAATGTAACGCGTGCGGCTTTCCGTGGCTAAATTTTAAAAGTATTTTTAACAAATAAGCTTTAACGGATTTGAACAGTTTTAATTTGCAATTCCAGATGAATAGTTTTAATTGTTAAATAGGGATCTATGAGGTCAGTGTCTTTGTGTAATGTGTTTTTTTCCAATAAAAACACATTTTATTGAAAAAAAAAAACATTGCACTGACCTCATAGATCCCTATTTAACAATTAAAACTATTCATTTGGAAATGCAAATGAAAACTCTTCGAATCCGTTAAAGCTTATTTATTGCAAATAATTTTAAAATTTAGCCACGGAAAACCGCACACGTTACATTAGATACTGTTCTCATTAAAATATTATCTTTAAATGTTTGGATTTACAGGTGAACAGTTTTTAAAATATTTGGGGTTTCATTCTGATATAATTTACTGTAAGAACAACAAATAAATACTCGTAGAAACTGCTCTCATCAATCCTCTTGAAGGAATACTAAATATGTACCCGGAATTTCCGACCATATCGTAACATGTAGTGAACAATTTGTCACTGATCAAACCTCATCACAATTATATTCGGAAAACAGCATAAATACTGTTAGAAATTGATTGCATATAACCCCATTCGAAGTGATTAAACTTGTATTTGTAATTGCAGTTAAAAACTGACCTTCCTTTTTACCTATTCAAACAAATGAAAACACATTTAATATATTACTGAAAAAAAACATTAATACTCATAGAAACTGATCTCATAAATCCCTATTCAAACATAATAATCTGTAATCTTCAATGGCAAATCAAAACTGTTCTAACCTAATGCAGCTCGTTTCTTATAGAAACTCTTGCCATTTAACCACGGAAAGCCGCACGTTTTACATTAGATACTGTCCTCATAAATTCTCATTGAGATAGTATAAGTAAATGTCTGAATTTACAAATAGATACTGTTTAAAATATTTGGTTGATTTATTCTGATATAATTTTCATATTTAAATTAGGTCCGAATGCATACTGATAAAGACTTATATAATTTACTATTGGCACAACAAATACATAGGTACTCGTAGAAACTGCTATCATCAATCCTTTCGAAGTAATACTAAATATGTACCTGGAATTTCCGACCATATCGTAACATGCAGTGAACAATTTGTTACTGATCAAACCTCATCACAATTATATTCGGAAAACAGCATAAATACACTGTTAGAAATTGATCGCATATAACCCCATTCGAAGTGATTAAACTTGTATTTGTAATTGCAGTTGAAAACTGACCTTTCTTTTTACCCATTCAAACAAATGAAAACACATTTAATATATTACTGAAAAAAAACATTAATACTCGTAGAAACTGATCTCATAAATCCCTATTCAAACATTATAATTTGTAATCTTCAATTGCAAATCAAAACTGTTCTAACCTAATGCAGCTCGTTTCTTATAGAAATACTTGCCATTTAACCACGGAAAGCCGCACGTTTTACATTAGATACTGTTCTCATAAATTGTCATTGAGATAGTATAAATAAATGTCTGGATTTACAAATAGATACTGTTTAATATATTTGGTTGCTTTATTCTGATATAATTTTCATATTTAAATTATATCCTAATCTGTACTGATAAAGACTTATATAATTTACTAGAGGAACAACAAATAGATACTCGTAGAAACTGCTCTCATTAATCCTCTTGAAGGAATACTAAATGTGTACTTGGAATTTCCGACCATATCATAACAAGTAGTGAACAATTTGTTACTGATTAAACCTCATCGCAATTATTTTCGGAAAACAGCATAAATACTTTTAGAAATTGATCAAATATAACTCCCATTCGAAGTGATTAAACTTGTATTTGTAATTGCAGTTGAAAACTGACCTTTCTTTTTACCCATTCAAACAAATGAAAACACATTTAATATATTACTGAAAAAAAACATTAATACTCATAGAAACTGATCTCATAAATCCCTATTCAAACATTATAATTTGTAATCTTAAATTGCAAATCAAAACTGTTCTAACCTAATGCAGCTCGTTTCTTATAGAAACACTTGCCATTTAACCACGGAAAGCCGCACGTTTTACATTAGATACTGCTCTCATAAATTCTCATTGATGTGGTATAAGTAAATGTTTGGATTTACAAATGAATACGGCTTGACTCATTTTGCTGCTCCATTCTGGTATAAACTGATAGAAATTTCAGCAGCAACTTTACTCCAGGCTCCAGTAGAGGGAGCTTATGCGTGTCGCTAATTCATATCTAATCTAATGTGACCTAAGGAACTGACGTGTGTTTGTTAAATTAAAAGTAAAGTAGTCTCTTTCACTGCTAACTCATTCATTGCTTCTAGGCTAGAATGAGGACTTTGCAGTATTTTGTGTTTACCACTATATTGGTATTTCTATTTGAAATATGCAATTTAAACTGTACATTTGTCGGCATGCATATCCAAATTAATACTAATAAAAAGGCATAATGGAAGTTTACAACAAAAATACATCTGTAAAATATACAATTGAAACTGTACATTTGTTGACATGTATATCCACATTAATACTAATAAAAAGACAATGTTGAAATTTACAATAAAAACATGTTGATAAATGGTGTGTTACATACGATAGATACTGGAGAAAGGACGGACTGAAACTATTATGATATTACTTATAAAGTTTAGAATTTCTTTAAAGTTGTATCTGTAATTCCATATGTTTACAGATATAAGGGCAAGAGTGCATTTGCAGACATTCAACTGTAGATTTGTTGATGTATATTTCATATAAATACTCATGAAAGGGCAACATGGTAATTCCAAATAGCTCATTCGGAATTACTGTTTCATAACCGATTTAAAACTTAATAAAACAGACAAAATCCTGTCTGTATAATACTAATATAACTTATAGGAACGATAAAACCGCATCACTTTTTTTTTATAAGTTTCTATGTGAAATTTTTGGCAGGGATGGGGTAAAAAGAAGATTAAGCTACGAGAATAGCTGTTACACCTTAATCAATCGAATTATACAAATTAAGGTTAAACAGCAGCGTACATACAATATACCGGGTGACACAGGAGATATGTAACACCCCCCCAGATAGCACCAGATAATCATAGAATATTCTGTAAATCTTCTCACTGACATGTATATATCTGAATAATCGTATCATATTCCTGGAATATATAGGTTCCAGCGGAATATTCCTGGAATATGCATATTTTAATATTATAATGTTATTCTCACGGAATATTTTAGAATTATTCTTACTGGAATATATTTGATTTCATATTACAGACATATTCTAAAAATAATCGTTATGATGAGATAAATTTTGCTTGTTTACCTAATCATTATGTCGTTGTAGGCAACAATAAACAAATATGATCCTTATTTGGAATTTGCGATAAAGAACACATAGCACAATCGGGATAAAGGATGACAAATTGATGTACCTGGATATCCCAGTCCGTGAAATAAATAGAAAAATGGATGTACCTTTTAGGATTTCCTATATTAGGATGTCCTCAAGGCAACCCATTTTGGTACGTACCAGAATATTATTTTATGGATGTCAATGGACTATCCTGAATAGGTTCCATTTTGGTATTAACTATATCGATTAACATCAAATAAAAATGGATATACGATAAAGAGTCCTAAATCTCCTTAAGATGCACCCTAATATTATGGTCTTAATATATTTAAATAAAGCGCCATTTTGATTTCCGACAGGCCAAACTGATCAAAGCAAATACCCTAAACACAAAGCATCTAAACTATGATGTGATCTAAACACACAGCATCTGCATTAATAGTTTTTATTTCTCAAATATTTAAATAATAATTATTGTGAGTGACTATATTTTAAACTTGTACCTTTGTGTCTTATCCATTTAGTTCGGCTTTATTTGAGTAATAAACGCTATAAAAAGTAAGTAAACAGATATAAAAATATAACATAACCTATTAAACTTCATGTTATGATAAATATCTGATCGTGGTTGAAGATTTAATATTACTTAGTAGTGTCATGTTGTCATGTTCGAAACCTCGAAAATTTAATACGATTTTTTCACATTTTCAGAATGCCAAAGGAAGGTAAAAAAGGAGGATTTATATTCACACTCCCATATTTTAAGGGACACAATTGCTGAGAATCCTACGATATAAAATTAATTTGGCTCAAGAATTGAATACTGAAGTCAGCTTGGAGAGAAAATGTGAATCACTTGAAAGAATTGTAAAATCTGATAATAAACCGGACGAAATTGAATTTGAGAATGACTGCAAATAATGTACTTAGTTAATAACCTCAAACCATCTAGCAACTAATTGTGGATGAAAATAAGTAAGTAAATATTGTACTTTAAGATAATTATTTTAAACTTTTATTACACTTTTAAATGAAAAATAGGATACGATATCAGACAGAACACAGGTGGACAGACTGCATGAAAATACAGAGACTTATTACAATCTTTTATCTTGCAATTCTATTTGTCAGAGTGTACTGTATGTATTTTAATTTACAATTCGGTAAATTATTATTATTCACTGTGTACTATACGTTATACCTGTATACTTCAATCATTTCTATATTTTTATATTACCCACTTTTTATTTTTTTGATAATATTGGTTCAAATAATAATAACTAAGTTTATTTTAGCTGCAACCACGAGTGAGTATATTATGGAAAACGATGTTAAATGGTTACCCGAGAAGCGTAAAAGAGAGGAGCGAGGCAAAGAAAAGAGTTGAGAAGTAGAAATGCACTACATGCTAAAAATTTATATTCCGTTATTATTAGATTTGCAAAAGTAATATAGGTATTTATTTTATATTTTTCTAGGAAGTTTGCTTTTTAAAATTACAAATGTTTTTAAATAATTAACTTATTTCCATTAATAAAATAGTGTTATTATTATTTAAATAGCACTTAATTCCATACATATAAAATACTTTTGTTTTTTATAAAATTGTAGTTTCTTTGGCGATGGTTAATAAACCGAATCGTAATAAAATAATATTCTATTTATTAACTGACCGTAAATCCAAGAAATTATGTATCAAGTTATAAGGAAAGAAATAGGCAAGTGCAAATATTTCAAAAATGTGCATATTTGACAAAAATTTTACAATTTTTTTTTTTTAATTTAACACGTTCGCTGTCCCAATGGTCAGTAAGTATGAGGTGAACTATAACAACACGTGCAATTTTAGTGTTATTCTCACCCGATAAAAACAAAACTTTAAAATTACGCCTTTTATAATAATATATTAAGATAATATTAAGAAAGCTACCGATCAATTCGAGTAAGGTGTTTCGGCA
This sequence comes from Rutpela maculata, assembly GCA_936432065.2. Lineage (NCBI taxonomy): Eukaryota > Metazoa > Arthropoda > Insecta > Coleoptera > Cerambycidae > Rutpela > Rutpela maculata. Next base: position 14,937,432 of record OW386289.2, on the reverse strand, counting down.
AAGCTAAAAATTTGTAGATGGATGATTCAGTACTAGTTAAATTTTTTTAGTGTGCAATTAATTACATAGATATTATTAAAATTGTATTAGAAGTGTTTCTTTTTTTTTTGGGTAAAATCGGGAAATTCTTGCTCTGTTTACATTGCAAAAATGTAATTACTCTTACCAAGTAAGCTCCTATTACATTTTGTGTGGGGAGGAGATGGTAAAAAAAAATAGGTGAGTTACAATTTTAGCTTTTTACTTGGCGAACACGCAGCTTTGAAATAATGCTTCTTTTGATAGTAAGTAATCAGTTGAAAAAAAATACAAGTTTTTTTATTCCAACAAGGTCTAATTTAAAAGTTAATTGTAAATGGAGGGGACTATTTACAGGAAAAAAATGAGCCTATAGATATTCTGAGGATATTGCTGGAATGATCTGGATAATGCACAAAAGAATAATTTAGGAATAAATGAAATTTTAATCTGTAGATATCCTAGGATTAATCCTGAAATAACTGGTATATTTCAGGATTATTCTTAGGGAACAATCTAAGAATAATTCGATTTTGAACCCATGGATATTCCAGGATTAAACATGGAATAATCTGGATATTCCTGCAATATTCCCTCGGAATATTCCTAGAACTCAAAAAAAATTCTCATTTCGATATTCTGAGAATATTCCTCGTAGAGTGTATATATCTAGATCATTTTCTAAGATTAATCCAATATGCCGAAAAGATTATTCCAAGAATATTTTAGGAATATATTGTGCTATCTGGGCCGTAGCATGTTTATTTAAAAAGATATTATTATGAAATTAGGTAGACTTATATAATACATGATTGTCCTTTTTTTGGTACAAACAAGAAATTTTTTCTACTTCCGGTTTCACCGGAAGTGACATCTACTTCGTTATTTTAAATAGCACCTTTTATATATTTTTTTCCTATCTGATTCTACTTAAATTTCTCTTTTCAACTATGTATACCAAGATGACATTCGTTTTTAAAATGGCTGCTGAAAACCATTTAATTGCACTAAGTCAAGTTGGCTATGGAATGAAATGTGGCGGTAATTAATGCTTAATATGCTGCGATATCAAAAGAACCCTGGTACACAATTTTGTGTTTCATATTTGTTTTGTTCTAATCAGTAGCCGAAGAGACTTTGTAGAATTTTTACATTAAATAAAAATCTCTAGACTAAATCCCTGAAATCATAAAAACTAAGATAGAAACACTAATTTTAAATTTGACCCATTTGTAAAATTTTTATTCATCTTTCACTTTTACCCAATACAATTCATTGTTATGTCTGATTTTGCTTGCTTTTAAATAAAATTGTTTTCGAAGAATCTCAAAATGCTGGCCATTATTTTTCCTGCAGCGTCGAATTCTTGTAACCAGTACCTCTAAGCACATTTTCTAACTACATTTCAGTAAACTAATTTATTGCTAACCTAACTCTCATTTTTAAGTCTTCCCTATTTTGCAGTAGAGTTTTATAAACCATTTCCTTGAGATGGCCCCATATGAAAAAATCAAGTGGCGTAAAATTCGAACACCTCTTGGGTCATCTAATTGGTAAAAGTGAAATATGAATAAATATTTTGCAAATGGATAAAATTTAAAATTAGCGTTTCTATCTTAATTTTGTGATTTCGTGGATTTAGTCTAGAGATTTTTCTTTAATATAAAAATTGTAGAAAGTCTCTTCGGCTACTGATTAAAACAAAAAAATATGAAACACAAAATTGTGTACCACGGTTCTTTTGATATTGCAGCACACTAAGCATTAATTACCACTACATTTCATACCATAGCTAACTTAACTTAATACAATAAAATGGTTTTCAGTAGCCATTTTAAAAATGAATGCCACCTTGCTATACATAGTTGAAAAGAGGAATTTAAGGAGAACCAGATAGGAAAAAAATATATACAGGTTGCCATTTAAAATAACAGTAGATGTCACTTCCGGTGAAACCGGAAGTGGAAAAAATGTCTTGTTTGTACTAAAAAAGGATAATCACACATTATATAGGTCTACCAAATTTCAAAATAATATATTTTTAAATAAACATGCTACAGGGTGTTACATATTTCCTGTGTCACCCGGTATATGAAACACACCCCCAGGAAGGGATGAGAACTAGCCCCATATATAAAAAAATCGATCCAAAACAGCAATGACTGCTGAAAAAGCTCAAAATGTCTAAGTTTTGTTAAAGTAATAAGAAACTGCATCAGGATCGACGTAATCTTCATAAACTGCTCCTATAGGGTTGAGAAAAACCACCTTCAAGTTGAAAGGACACGAGAAAAATAAGAAAAAACGTAAAATCCAACAGGATTTCTATTTTCATGGATGCTATGATTGGCTGAAGTTGCATAGTACTCTAAAATAGAACTGGAAACTAACGTACCATCAACGTCCTACACAAGCCTGTAGATAGAAAGTACTTTAAGGGCGAGCAAACAATTTTTCAGGGGGGACCCGTAAAAAATTGTTTTAGTCCAAAAAATTGTTTTGTCCGAACAAAATTTTGATGAGCGGGGGGGAAAATCCAAAAAATTTTTAATGGGGAGAGAAATCCAAAAAATATATTTTTCACCCAATCTCTTTCAAAATATTAGGAAGGCAATTCAAATTGCCCCCCCTTGCGGTCGCCATAGGTCGGGCGAAAATTATTCCAGGACGGGCGTGGCCCGTCCTGCCCCCCCCCCTAGCTACGGGCCTGGTCCTACAGTGTCAAACCTCAGAGGGTGTGAAAATTACCCCCTATGTAAGATTTAACCATAAAAAGTTACAGTGACTTCCTTCTATAAAAATTCGAAACACCTGCGTTGTATGGAAGTGGGAAGAAACTAGACTGTGTTCGACGCTGTGCTTGAAACCCACCCCTATGCTATGATTGGCAAAAATCGTGTTGTATACTCAGAATTTGAAACTCATGTCAATGTTATTAAGTAACAACCCCAGAAAGGTAGTTTTCATCCCCTAAGGAAGTGGAATTGAATAACAACAGTAGTACGTGACTTTCTAAGTCTAACCAATCATAAAAATGGAAATACTTTTAGATCTATGTTTTTTTTTCTTGTTTTTTTTTTTCTGTGTCATTACTGTCATTTAAGATAAGGGGTGATTTTTGGCAGCGCTGTTGGTGGTAGTTTTCAATATTTGAGCCAAAACTAATGCCGACTCTTCTCACTTTTACAAATCTCCGGAGTATCGAGCTTTTTCGAGAGTCACTGCGGCTTTTTTCAAGTTGAATCTTGAATGGGCGTAGTTTTCACACTCTCTGAGGGTTGACGCTGTAGGGCGTTGATGGTGCGTAAGTTTCTAGTTCTATTTTAGAGTACTACGCAATTTCCTGCTGGATTTTACGTTTTTTCTTGTTTTTCTCGTGTCCTTTAAACTTGAGGGTGGTTGTTCTCAACCCTGAAATGGCAGTTTATGAAGATTACGTCGGACCTGATGCAGTTTCTTATCACTTTAACAAAACTTAGACATTTCGAGCTTTTTCAAACAGTCATTGCTATTTTGTATCGATTTTTTATATAAAGGGGCTAGTTTTCGCCCCTCCCTGAGGGTGTGTTTCATATATATTGTATGTACGCTGCTGTTTAACCTTAATTTGTATAATTCGATTGATTAAAGTGTAACAACTATTCTCTTAGCTTAATCTTCTTTTTACCCCATTTCAGGGGTATTTTTTGGCTCTAGCTCATGATTTTGGGGGTGTACGATTTTTTTTGAGCTCTGATTCGGATTCAGCGACCGAAAATACATGGGGATACATGGGTCTGGTTCACTGCTCTGAACATTCTATTTTTTTTGTGGGGCTGTGTTATTTGTAGTACACTCCAGTTCGTTCGTTTATTGGTCATGAAATAAATGCCTAAAGGACCCAGCACATTTCTTATGTAAAATAATGCCCGGTAGATTTGGTTGAAATTGAAATATGTTATTTATGAAATCATCCTGAATAAAAGTCTCCATGGGAGCAAGGCCGAAAAATTAATAGTTTTTTATTTAGCATCCAAGTGTTCATAAGATAATTTAGAGTGAGAGTTAAATATCTCGGAAACTGTGACACCTACCTCAAGGATGCTAATAGGTAGAATAATAGGTTATTAATTAAGCTTTCAACTGTTTTTTATTTGTTTCTGTAGCATAAAAAACAAAGAAATTATGACCGAAGCAATGTGCGTCTACACATTTTTTTTTAATAACAACGTCGCCCTTTTGTTATTATACTCTTCGCAAAAACGAATAGTATATTGTATTTGATCGGCACATTTCTAAAACCGGAAATATCGCTCGTAGAGAAAAAATTTTCATATCATTGTGTTAGTGAACGAATTCTGAACAACTTTCAAAATGTCCGTCTGTCTGTCCGTCCGTCACGTTTCTTGTAAGCACGATAACTTAAGAAAGAAAAGTCCGATTGTATTGAAATTTGGAAAGTAAGTTAGCGATAGCTAGAGGAAGAACCCTATTTTTGAAAAAAATCAATCAATAAATAAAAAAGTTATTAATCATTTAAATAAAAAAAATTTTTTTTCAAAATTTCTGTCATTTGTACTTAAATAGAAATCTTTCGAAATGTTATTCTCTATAATTTTTTTTTTGTTTTTACATTTTACCAATATATATATATATATATATATATATATATATATATATATATATATATATATATTTCACAATGATGTATCTAATCCGTTGAAATATAATTCTTGAATGATATTCATTCAAGTTTTCTGGTAAGATGAAATAGCCCAATGGCTAAAGCATTGCAATCCATAGGTCTCGTGTTCGATCCTCACATGGTGATTTTTTTTTTTCATATATTTTTTTTCCACAACAAAGTTGGTATCACAAAATTTAGAATGTCCAAAAACTAACATTATTTACAAGAAAAATGCGAAGAGTATCCTATAGAATGTATAATAATTATATAAAAAGCTCAGTAAATCGGCAAAGAGTATAATGCTTCCACTAGTTGTAATTTGCCATTACTAATAAAAAAAGGAATTTCAAACACTGCTTCTCATTAATATATAGCATGACGAATAAAAGTCTCCATGGGAGCAAGGCCGAAAAATTAATAGTTTTTAAGTTATGGAGCTTTGAAGTTGTCTATCCGTGGTATATAAAATTCGGAACGAATTATGATGCGGCTGAAGAACAGCTCGAGTTTGACACGAATTTTCAAAATTAGAAATCCAACAAACTAATTACCCTCCTCCCTAGATATGGACCACAATACGAACCGGAAGTACGAGCCGGAAGCTGCATAATTAAGTCCATTTTTTTAGAGTGAAAACTTTTTCTTTTTCAGTCTCAGTATAGACCTGCGTGTTAAGTACGTATAAAGGGTAAATAAATGGATTTCATGTCTTCTCGCTAGATATGGACCACAATAACACAAGGCTGAAGTCCGAACCGGAAGTTGCATAATTAAGTCCATTTTTAAGGGTGAAAACTTAGCGTATATATAGACCTGCGTAATAATTACGTATTCAGGATAAATGGACGAGTTTCAGGCCTCCACGCTAGATACGAATCACAATAATGCGAACCGGAAGTTGCACGATTAAGTCCATTTTTAAGGGTGAAAATTTTTTTAGTCTCAGTATAGACTTGCGCATTAAGTTGATATAAAGGGTAAATAAATGGATTTCAGGCCCCCTCATTAGATATGGATCACAATAACACAGGACTGAAGTCTGAACCGGAAGTAGCATAATTAAGTCCATTTTGAAAGGTGAAAAGTATTTCAGTGTATACAGGGTGAGTCATGAGGAACTGTACATACTTCTATCCTAAGTAGAAGCACCTAAGACGAATACCAAGTGACCATTAAAAAGTGTTTGTTCCCTTTCTTTACTATCATACAGAGTGATTTATGAATTTTGTCCAAAAATTGTTTTGGTCATAACATTTTAACGGTTAATCCGATTTGCCTGATATTTTACAACAATGTACACTGTTGCCTAACAATCATCATACATATCCAAAATTTAAAAAATCCAGGGACGGTTTCAAAAAAATTTGTTGGATTGCTTCGTATACGATAGTTCACCCTGTATATGATTTATCTAAAACTTGATATGAAATTTGTATAGGACACAAATAGGTGGTAAAACCTGAGTATTTGAAATTTTTGTCACTCTCAACAATTTTTTTTATTAACGATCAATTTTCAAGTTAAATGAAAAGTTTGGCAAAATGGAATATTTTAATGTATACTAATATTTATTAATACAAAAATTTAGCTAAAAAAAAATATATATCTACATAACTCGTGTCTAGGTTTAATAAGTACCATCAGTTTAATCAATTTCCAGGCCAGGTCTTAAAAATGTGGCTGATGTGGTTCATCTAAAAAGTTGCCTCTGTATGTAATTTCTCCAATTAGTCAAATTGCTTCCAAAAAGACAGAAATAAGTAGCCAAATTTGTGTTACCTTTTTAAAAACCATCCTGTTCAATGCAAGCATTGAATTTAAAATAAATACAACATACGGGTCTACGTCCTTTAGTTTGTCACAGACGTCTATGATCTCCATAAATTCAAAAAAAATGGATGCATAATGTCTGAAAATTAAATAAAATGGAAGTACCTACATAATAACAAGCACTAAAGGACGTAGATCCGTATGTTGTATTTATTTTAAATTCAATGCTTGCATTGAACAGGATGGTTTTTAAAAATATTTCGAAAAATTTATAATTATCGTTAAAACTGATCTTAAACTGAATATTTAGGTTGGACACTTTAAATGGGGGAAAGTTAGATAACAGAAATTAGACTACTTATTTCTGTCCTTTTTGGAAGCAATTTGACTAATTGGAGAAATCACATACAGAGGCAACTTTTTAGATTAACCACATCAGCCACATTTTTAAGACCTGGCCTAGAAATTTAATAAAATGATGGTACTTATTAAACCTAGGCACGAGTTATGTAGATATTATTTTTTTTTAGCTAAATTTTTGTATTAATAAATATTAGTATACATTAAAATATTCCATTTTGCCAAATTTTTCATTTGACTTGAAAATTGATCGTTATTAAAAAAGTTGTTGAGAGTGTGGCAAAAATTTCAAATGCTCAGGTTTTACTACCTATTTGTGTCTTATACAAATTTCATATCAATTTTAGATAAATCATATAACTATCGTATACGAAGTAATCCAACAAATTTTTTTGAAACCGTCCCTGGATTTTTTTAATTTTGGATATGTATGATAGTTGTTAGGCAACAGTGTACATTGTTGTAAAAAATGAGGCAAATCGGATTAACCGTTAAAATGTTATGACCAAAACAATTTTTGGACAAAATTCATAAATCACTCTGTATGATAGTAAAGAAAGGGAACAAACACTTTTTAATGGTCACTACTTGGTATTCGTCTTAGGTGCTTCTACTTAGGGTAGAAGTATGTACAGTTCCTCATGACTCACCTGCGTAATAATTATGTATTCATGGTAAATGAACGGATTTCAGGCTCCCTCGCTAGATATGGACCACAATAACACAGCGCTGAAGTGCGAACCGGAAGTTTCATGATTAAGTCCATTTTGAAGGGTGAAAACATGCAATCTGTATATAGACCTGGATAATAACTTCCAGTTCGCACTTCAGCGATCCATATCTAGCGAGGAAGCCTGAAACCTGTTCATTTACCATGAATATGTAATTATTACGTAGGTTTATATATACGCTGAAAAAGTTTTCACTCTAAAAAATGGACTTAATTATGCAACTTCCGGTTCGGACTTCAGCCCTGTGTTATTGTGGTCCATATCTAGCGAGGAGGCCCGAAATCCATTTACTTACCCTCTATATGTACTTAACACGCAGGTCTATACTGAGACTGAAAAAGAAAAAGTTTTCACTCTAAAAAATGGACTTAATCGTGCTACTTCCTGTTCGTATGTTGGTCCATAGCTAGGGAGGAGGCTAGTTAGTTTGTTGTATTTCTAATTTTGAAAATTCGTGTCAAACTCGAGCTGTTCTTCAGCCACATTATAATTCGTTCCGAATTTGATATATCACGGATGGACCACTTCAAAGCTCCATAACTTAAAAACTATTAATTTTTCGGCCTTGCTCCCATGGAGACTTTTATTCACGATGATTTCATAAATAACATATTTCAATTTCAACCAAATCTACCGGGCATTATTTTACATAAGAAACGTGCGGGGTCCTTTTATCTGGTTGCTCTGTGCTTTGATCTCCGATTCAATTTACATAGAATTATTGAACTTTCCAACCCTGAAATTGACCGGTTAACGTAGATAACTGCAAACTCTTAACTTAATATCTCAGTATTTAATGATATAGTGAGTAGAAGAGATTTATTTACCAAAAATCGCTATGTAGGCTTTAATCTTTTTCGTAGACAACTTTATGAGTTGCCTATGAAGAAGAAAAATGTGAACTTAGAAAGATTTGATTAAAATCTGTGTATTCTTATTCTAGGAATGCAACGCAGGGTACTGTGCCTGCGACGGCCACTTCTGCAATTTGCAGTGGATCATCCGTTTGTAACAATTCTTCAAGCTAGGCAGACAAAAAAAACTAATGTTTTATTCGAAGGACGTATCTACAAACCCCAATACTGAAATGTAACATGGCTTTGTAGTACAGTAACTAGAGGTTTTAACTTCGAAATGAATGACTGAAATAAATTTCGTTCATTTTGGCAACTTAATAGTAAAAGTAAATGCATCATAAATAATTTTCTATATAAATGCATCAATGAAAAGTTGGGAGGCTTGCTAATTTATAGGGGGTAGATGCCACCCCTTTTTGAGAGTAGCACCAAAAAAGAAAAAAACGAAAACGGTGGAGCTCAAGGAGAATTAAATATTGGGATAGAAAGTTCTATGACACTTTTTATATCAGTTAATAGCCTTTAAGTTTTAACCACTTGGAAATTGGGATTTTAGCTTGAGAAAAGAGGTATTTTACACAATCTTCGTCAAATAATTCGAAAAGTATTACATCGAGCGAAAACATGCTAGAGACAAATAGAAAAGCTACTAAATTGAGGATGACTTCCGTTTTCTCCAGTTTCTGTAGAATTAATGGTTTTGGATATTAGAATAAAGATGGCATGTCGTCCGAATATTATTTATAAGACGAAGTAATTAGTTTAAATGTTAAATATCTCAGAAACTATGGCATTTATGGCACCTACGTCAACATGAAAGAATATTATTAAAACGGCAAAAATTTTAACGATCAAAATGAAAGACCATTAATTAAGCTTTTAAATGGTTTCTTGATTATTTCTATAGCATAAAAAAAACAAAGAATTTATGGCAGAAACAATATGCTTCTTCAATTTTTCTAAATAAAAACGTTTTGTTAATGTAAGTCAGTAGTTAGAACAAATATATTTTCATGTACTCTGTCGTTAATATACAGTGTGTCGTAGACGCTCAAATTTGTTCGTCTGTTTACAGCATTTGCTTTAGAAAAAAAATGTATTTTAAACCATAAAGGAATTTTCGAGAAATCGTAAAATGTTTGTTTTTCTTGCAGTCTCAATAAGTATTAGTTTTAGCAAAAAAAATTGTGGATATAAAAAATAAAGCTTATAAACTGAGAATGAATGTGTTTTTTTATATTTGTGTATGATTAATAATAGTTTCGGAGATACTTAAGTTTATAGATGTCATCCGAACGTTTATAGAATGAAATATTTAGTTTAAATCATGAATATCTTAAATAATATGACACTTTCATAAATAAATTCTGAGGAAATAAATTAATGGTATAATATTCAACGAGCGTGTAATGATAGCTTTACTCAAGAGGATGAGGTTTGCGGCACGAGCCGAAGGCGAGTGTGGTAATTCATCCAAGTGAATAATAATTAATGTGTACAACAGATTGACATTTCCATGACAGATTGAATCGCGTTATGGTATACGCGATATTTTTGAACTTTAAGTCGTCTTTTGTGATTGCTCCACAACTATTGAGTATCCAATATGAACTCTTGTTTAGTTATGGCCAAAATAATATGCGTTTTCACATTTTACTTCCACATCCAGTGGAAGTATAGTAACGACAAAAATTTTTTTTAAATTTTTATTGTTCAAATAGGCTTAGAATGTCACGAAACGTCGAGATTTTAAGTTTGAGCGAAAAAAAAATTTCTGTCTGTCCGTCTGTCTGTAACTTTTTTGTGCGCACGTTTACTCTGGAACCGTTTGAGATATTGACTTGAAATTTGGTACACATATGTACTTTAACGAGATCTAGAACTAGATTATATTTTCATCTTGTTCCGTCGAAGGGTTGGGGGGTAAATTGGGGTAAATTTGGGGAAAACAGGTAAATCAAGCAGGTAAGAGTCCATAAAATTGGTATTTAGTATATACAAGAGAAGCTAAGGTCTAAAAAATTTTGGCATTAGCCACCCCCCTTACCACCCCCACCCCATTATTAAAGGGGATGAAAAAAAAATATGATTTAGTGTGTGTACAAGAACCAGAAACCTCAAAATGTTTTTTTACTTCATCCATCCCCACCCCGCTACCGATGTGGGGTATCGTTTTATGGGTTTTTGGGGTAGAGGGTTTCAAGTATTATATTATTAAAGTTCCATAAACAATTATTTCCACATACAAAAATTTTTTCGTTGTGAGTGACTTTGAAAAGAATCTGGATGTGGAAGTAGTGATTCCTTGGGCAGCGGTTTTTAATAAAATGTTGCCGTTTTATTATTGAAATTGTTCAGTAATCATTTTTTTTTTCAAGTCTGCTACCCATTACGCAGGACAGTCTTGTTTTTCGACAGTCTTGTTTTTCCTGTAAAGAAAACGTCCCACAAGAAGTCCCGCATTGGTTTATTAACTTATTTCTAAATCAAAAGCACGAGCAAAAATTGTCAACGGATGTGGTAAACCCAGGAGTTGGGGTAAAATCCCACCCTGCTACATTTGTGGTAATCAGGGGGAGGAGGTAAGGGGAGATTCTAAAATCCGGCTGCTACAGCGACCATTGTAATATCTGAGGAGTGGGGGTAATTATTTATTTATATATAATAAACGATAAGATTTACCTGTCTCAATAGGGGTTAGAAGATTCGTTGCCACCACCCTGTATTAACAGGAAACAAAAATTCCTGGTAACTTTCTTGAAAGACGAGGGAGGGGGGTTCGTGAGCCCTGAAAGTTAAGTGGGAGAGAACTCTGGTCGAGAATAATACTACGTATCTAAATGTAACTGACTTTAATAAAATACCAAACTTACTGTAATAAAACACATCAATGATTAACAAACAATGAATTAGATTTTTAATAAAATGAAAACATTATTAACGTGAAGGTAAAATTTCTAGGTTTCGACAAAAGCATTTAAACAACATATAAAACAGTAAGAGAAGACTCAACTCTCCTGCAGTGAGTAGGCCCCCGCATCAAATTGCGGGGGCCTACTCAAAATTTTTGAAGCGTCTCTTTTTTTTCTCGAAAATGAAAATGGATGAGCGGAGGTATGGAAAATCTGAAAAAAAATGTTTTACCCGAGTTTCATAAGTGATGAGCGGGGGTAGAAATCCGAAAAAAATTGATGAGCAGAGGGGAACAAATCTGGAATATTTTTTTCCTGTCTCATAATCCAAAACGAATAATCACTTTAGATCGGACGGGCCCCTCACAGGCCCAGCCCCTAAAATCTGTACCCAATGGACCCCCCCATACGGGGGCCCTGGCAGTGAGTGTTATTTCGCAGTACGAGGACATTTAACAATATATAAAACAATAAAACACTTATAACATTTTTCTCATTCTTTCCTACGCCACTCACTATAATTTAACACACTGAGCCCGGTGTTGGTACAATTTGACCCCCTGGACCGCGAGGTACATACGCTACTCATACTCAGGTCACATTTTCGATCTGACAAATTTAGAACTTTGCAATTTTTTTTTTAATTTCGCCCCTCCCCCCGCTCATTAATTATTAAGCACGGGGACCCGCCAGAGATTTTATCCAAATTTTTTTTTTCAAAATTTTCCCCCCATTCATATCAATTATTAAGCGCGAGGGTCCGTTCCTCCCCACCCCGCTCATCAATTATTAAGCACGGGGGCCCGTTGGTATTGGAAGGGCCCGTAGCGGGGGCCCGCCAGAGATTTTGGAAAAATTTTTTTTGTCAAATTTTTCTCCCCCGCTCATCAGTTATTAAGCCCGTGGGGCCGTGGGCCCGTTGGCTTCCGAGAGGCCCGTAGCGAGGGCCCGAAAGATTGTTTTTCTCGCTCATCAATTATTAGGCGCGGGCCCGCCAGTGAATTTAGTACCGGGGCCCATGATTTGATGTGGGGGGCCTGCACTACACTCTTATAAACCCCAACTACTGTCTACTCTTTTTGCAGGCAGTATAATTTCACTTTGTTTTAAATAAAATGGAAAATTTCAATGACTGATATATATTTTGTCGGACTACCATGACTTAATGGTAACAAAATATAAAATTTAATATCTAACAGTTTTTAAGAAAAATACTGTTTTATATATCATTAAAAAGGTTATTTTATCACCTTTCAGATGATGTAAAGATACACGGGGTGTTCGTTTTAAAAATCCAAAATAAAGTTCATATCTCCGAAATGCTACTTTCAATTGATTTTCTGAAATGACTTTTGCAAAATACATGTGCTTTTCTATAACTTTTATTTTTGAACTTTTTTATGTAACTCCAAAAATAACGAAGATAAATGAGGTTCTAACGGTGGCACGACCACCTTGTACAATTCGATGAGCAAGCACATATTCTCTCTCATTCTGTGCAATTTTGAAATAAACAAATATTTCCTAGGTACCTTGTTTATATTTATTTCTGTAAGCGGAAATGCCTTATCTATGCTTTTAGACAAAATGTCTAGAAATGATTTCCGTTTATTGTTTATATCAAGATCTTCGTTCGTTATATTTACCCAACTCCAGTCAGCTGTCTCCATCAGTGATTTTTGTTGTAATAGTATTTTTGTGTGTCCGCATTCTCACAAAAGATTTTTTAGGTCTACAAATCTACAATCTAGGCAACGGTTTTACTTTTAATGTCGCCAGTATTTTTTGACAGATTATTTCACTCATTAACGCGATAGCCAATGCCATCCCGTTTTTTGTCAACATTGCACCAATCAAATGTCATAATTAGTGGTAAATTAACCTAGATCGGCTTTTGACAGTCGACAAATATCGCAACAATATTTTGACATATGTCATGTTTTGTTTCGTGAAATATTTTCCGCAAACAGGACCACTCGTGCCTTTTAGTTTTATCTATAAATTTCTTCTCTAGCTTATTGCTAACTGTTAACGTAACTTGTAAATTGTATTATATACGTAGTAATATAATAATATAAACATAACATAAACACACCAAATAAGTTGACAACTCCCAAGACTGTGTGGAATGTATAGGCTAGGGACAAGTTATACACAGCTTACAATGGATCATAATAACGTAATGACAAAATAATAATTATCACAAATTAAATACAAAAATACCTACCGAGCAGGCAAGTCAGTTATTTCACATTAAATACAAATGTACTTACATACGATAATCCATCAGAAAGTAACAATACAATAATTCAGAATACTTATTCCAACTCAACTCTCAGAGCATAAATTTGCTTAACTAAACAACTGTAACTTAATTTTTACACTCCTTAAATTGAAAATAAGAATTAAATAAGTAGACATATATCAATGAACACTTTACAGTCGGTTCAAAGGATCTTTGAACTGACGTCATCATCTTATTTTGCCTGAACTAATTTGTTAAACGATGGCAATGATTTGGTACCATAGGCGGGGCAAATTGATTATTAAAGTAATAATTAATAATATTATTAATAATGATTAATAATAATAAATTCGACTAGACTAGACATAAAGAATCAGATTAGCATTTGGCAATAGACTCAATTAGAACAAAAAAACAGATTTCTAGCTTGCAAATTTAGGTAAAAAGAATTAATTGCCTTACGAAGAAAAAACAATTCCTGTGCCACTGATGATTGAATCATGAGACCGATGTGCTTATATGTATGTAGTCTAGACGTATGAGTTACCATTACTTTCAAATTTAATGTGCAGGACGAGCGTGCGTAGGTCGTAGACTGTGGAAGGCATACATCCTTACATCCATTCCAGGAAGCTCGATTGTCATGAGTGAGACACCAATATACAAACGATAGTCTTTGATTGCTATATGTATTCGTGACGTCAATTCAATGATCCATTGCACCGATTATATATAATAATTCTTGTATATTACACTATCTGGCGATTCTCTGTATACAACGTGATCTACCATGACATGCGGAAAATAAAATGGTGGAAAAGCCCCTGTAAAATTTTAGAGTGATCCGAGGTAATTTAGTAATTATAGTTGCATTAAAATTTGCAAAGATCGCTACTGAACCATGGAGTTTAGCTACTTTTAATGCTTTCAATTGTTTAGATGCTATTTTTAGTTGTCTGTGGTCAGTAAATAGTGACCTTACTTGAGCAAGACCATATCGAAGATGTTTACATTTCCTTAAGTAGCCAGCGCGTGCGATCAAAGAATGCCGCGTTGTTTGCAGGGGCGGACTAACAGGTTGCGGGGCCCTGGGCTATTAATGCTTTGGGGCCCTTCTAAATACTGAAGTAAACCATAATAATAATAGCACGTAGCCGCATTGCACTGACAAGACAAGAGCAAAAAATGTTACATATACTTTTATATTTATTATTTATACCGTCAATGAGATCACCAGTACACAGCATAGTTATAATCATATCATATTTGGTTTTTTTAAGTCTGTTTTCAGCGTTCGGGGGCCCCTCCAGCATCCGGGGCCCTGGGCTTAAGCCCCTAAAGTCCCCCCTTTAATCCGCCCCTGGTTGTTTGCTTTCGGTGAACGCCGCGGCAGGTATAAAGTACGGCCTAGTTTGGTGTTTTTTGTTATTCTCGGGTTTAAGTAAATATCTTACTTATTATTGTAGAGGAGTTTACTGGGTCAATGTGTCGAAAGACATTGACCCATGAGAATTAAATTTTAAATTGTATTCGTAAATCGATGTTCAATACGCCATTCGGTGCTTAGAAAACAGTGCATTTATTATAACATTTTCTTTGACTTTCCATTACTTTTACGTTTTTTGCTGTGCTGTATTCTACAAAAATTATTTAAATTGTTGCTATTTTTGTAGTGTGATTAAAACCAAAAAGTCACTTCTACTCTCTCCAGCTTTCCTGTCAGTCCCAAGTCTGATAAAGGGGGAGGAGAAGTGATATGGTTGTACCGCGTTACGTCAGATCGGTTAAAGTCATTAGCGGCGCATTTCTACAAAAAAATAAGGTAATTTTTTTGGTCATTTTTTTTATTTTTCATTTTTTTAACTCCTTTCGGTAGGGACAACATACTATTAAGTTTTCCGCATGTCACGGTAGATCACGTTGCTGTCACTAAATGGCGATACCACAACATAAATAGGCAGAACATTGGTAGTGCTCTCTCTGTCTTTATACATAATGTGATTGGTCAAAGCATGCTTAAAAATTGTTACAGTGAAGATTCTCCAATGCGTGGACCAGTCTATACATTACAATACTTATGGTTCAAGGTTATTGGTTTATTGCTTGTCATTACATTTAAACTATTGCGAATTCCGTGGACTTTTAAGTATCTGCAGCTACGATTGTTAATCATTATACCTACTTTGTTCTTTATTAAATGAGTCGGTTTGGAAGTACATTTTTAGGTGACATAAATGATGAAATTGAAAATAAAGGTTAGTAACCACTAAAAAATTATAAGAAAACGTCTGGAGGCAGTTAATGGCAAAACTTAATATTAAAGATATTTTATGTATTTTATTTATTCGTGTAATATTCTCCCCAAATACCACTCGTGCTTTTAAATTTGCCAAAAGGTAATATAATTCTTTTAAATTGGCACTTTATTATCAAAAATTAAATTCTTCCTGCTAAAGCGCTCGAGATTTTAATCAGATAATAAATTATCACTCTGTATGTTACTAGGCAACAACGTTTTCGAAAAAATTTTACCGATTATTTCACTCATTAAGGCTATAGCCAATGAGAGCTCGTTTTTTCACAACATTGCACCAATCAAACGTCATTATTAGTAGTAATTCAAGCTAGATCTGCTTTTGACAGGACCAACATGCAAAATTTATCGCTCTAATTTTTTAGGTCGCTGCAGCGGCAAATATTGCGAAAATTTTTTGACGTTTTGTGTCGTGATATGTCTTCGGCAAATAGGACAAATCGTGCTTTTAAATGTTATCTATAAATATCTTCTCTAGCTTATTACTAATTGTTAACGTAAATTGTAAATTGTAGTACTGTATTAATAACCTAAAAAGCCAATGCTGTGTGGAACTTATATAGGTTTGGGACAAGTTATAGGTACACAGCTTTCAATGGCTTAATACGTAACATAATTACAAAATAATTTTCCCAACTAAAATTAAATATGAATATCTACGAAGCGGACAAATCAGTTATTTCATGATAAATACTCAAATGTAGGTACTTACTTATGGTAATTCATCAATCATTACAAAGCAGCTAACACTTATTTGGAAAATCAAAACTCTGCAGTATCACTATATACAGTGTGTTTCACTTCTCGTGAAGACACCCCTGTATCTTTTTTATTTGTGGCCGAATTAATTTCAAATTTTTATCAGCCATACAAGTCCATAAGGTGACTTTATTCAACACATAAATGCCGTCTAAATCTAAAACGCCGGCCTACTGTGATAAAAAGAAAATGTTAATTTTCGAGAAATCATAGTAGGCTTAGAGATAGACAAAAATTTTGTTAACAAAAGTAGTTGTGTAAAATTTTGTGAAAATCGGAATATTTTCAAAAAAAAAAATTTTGTTTCACTTCTCGTGAAGACACCCCTGTATCTTTTTTATTTGTGGCCGAATTAATTTCAAATTTTTATCAGCCATACAAGTCCATAAGGTGACTTTATTCAACACATAAATGCCGTCTAAATCTAAAACGCCGGCCTACTGTGATAAAAAGAAAATGTTAATTTTCGAGAAATCATAGTAGGCCTAGAGATAGACAAAAATTTTGTTAACAAAAGTAGTTCGGAATCACTTGATATGTCCCCCTGTAAAATTTTGTGAAAATCGGAATATTTTCAAAAAAAAAATTTTGTTTCACTTCTCGTGAAGACACCCCTGTATCTTTTTTATTTGCGGCCGAATTAATTTCAAATTTTTATCAGCCAAACAAATCCATAAGGTGACTTTATTCAATACATAAATGCCGTCTAAATCTAAAACCCCTGCCTACTGCGATAAAAATAAAATGTTAATTTTCGAGAAATCATAGTAGGCTTAGAGATAGACAAAAATTTTGTTAATAAAAGTTGTTCAGGATCACTTCATATGCCCTTCTGTAAAATTTTATGAAAATTGGAATATTTTCAAAAAAAGAGAACACATAAAGAGAACTTTTTCCAACAAATGAAAGTTGTGAACAAAAATCAGCATTCAATAAAACACTAAAAGGGCTTTTTATTTATCAAGTTGAATGTAATATCTTTTCTTTTTTTCTTTTTGTTATCTCTCTTCTGGAGGAGTAACTCTCCATCATATCCTTCCTCCTTATCGGCTCAGAAATTTAGGAACATGGACGGTTTTATTGCGTTGAATGTAAAGAGTGCCGTGAAATTAACTGTCAATATGTATTGTTTTATTTATTTCGTCATTGCTTTCATGACAGAAGTGATTGTTGTTATTTTCTGTGGAGTTTGTTAGTTTTTCTTGTTTTAATAATTTTATTCATACTAAAGTTTCCTTATTTCATATCTTTTCTCATAATGGTTAGAATACTTTTAACTACTGATGAAAAAATTGAAATAATAAAGATAGTCGGTGAAAATGTACGGTCTTCAAGAGAAGCAGCAGAAGAATTTAATTTAAGACATCCTCTAAGACAACCAATACACCATGGTACCGTAGCAAGAATATGTCACTTGTTCAATACAACTGGCAATGTGCTTAAACCGAGAGTACATCTTAATCGAAATCACGGAGATGATAATGTTATATTAGCGGCGTTTAACGCCAATCCCACTACCAGTCTTCGAAATATGGCTCGTGACCTTAATTTGTCGGCATCAAAAATTTGGAGATGTTTAAAACGCCATAAGCTACAACCGTTTAAACCAAAATTTTTACATACCTTGGAGGAAGGTGATGAAGAGAGAAGATTAGAATATTGTTTATGGATCCAAGGTAATTATTTAAACAATAGAGACTTCTTGAAGAAAGTAATTTTCACGGACGAGGCAACTTTCTCCACCAACGGGGTAGTGTCATCACAAAACTCTAGGTTCTGGGCAGTAGAAAATCCTGATTGGATAATAAATTGTAAAAGGCAATATTCCCAGAAAGTAAATGTGTGGTGCGGAATTTTTAACGAAACAATAATAGGGCCGTTTTTCTTTTTTCAAAATATAAATGCGTTAAATTTGCTAGAATTTTTAAATAATGATCTTTGGAATGCAATTGTTGATTTTCCTTTGGAACAATTGTATTTTCAACTCGACGGAGCATCTATCCACAATTCCGTAGTAGTGAGAGCATGGATGAATGAACATTTTCCCCAAAGATGGATAGGACGAAATAGCCCTTTAATACATTGGCCACCCAGATCACCTGATCTCACTCCAATGGATTTTTATTTTTGGGGTCACATTAAAAACAAAGTTTATATGACCAGACCTCAAAATATAGAGCAGCTTTGTGAGAGGATAAGGCAAGCATGTTTAGAAGTTACAGCTCAAGAACTGCGAAGAGTTGTAAAAAATAACGGATTGAGAAGTGTATTACACTTGAGGGTGGGTTAGTGGAAAGGGGCGCAATATAATAAATAAGTAAAAAAAACCATTAACTTCTTTTATTTTTGAACTATTCTAACACTGCGGCTTTTGCTTTATCTGTATTTTTTTTTTCCGACAATATTATCATTCATTATTAGTAGTCTTCTCTGTAAAAACAACGGCCCTTTTCAGGGCCACCAATTTAATTCAAAAAGAATTCGTTATATGACAGCATCCTACCAACCTACATATTGTTGACAGATGTTAAAACTCATTAAAGTAATTAGATTTTAATTTTAATTATTCTAAGGCCGGCATTTTAGATTTAGACGACATGGGGCGTATGAAGTGATCCTGAACAACTTTCATTAACAAAATTTTTGTCTATCTCTAAGCCTACTATGATTTCTCGAAAATTAACATTTTCTTTTTATCGCAGTAGACAGGCGTTTTAGATTTAGACGGCATTTATGTGTTGAATAAAGTCACCTTATGGAGTTGTATGGCTGACAAAAATTTGAAATTAATCCGGCCACAAATAAAAAAGATACAGGGGTGTCTTCACGAGAAGTGAAACAAAAATTTTTTTTTTGAAAATATTCCGATTTTCACAAAATTTTACAGGGGGGCATATCAAGTGATTCCGAACTACTTTTGTTAACAAAATTTTTGTCTATCTCTAAGCCTACTATGATTTCTCGAAAATTGACATTTTCTTTTTATCGCAGTGGGCCGGCGTTTTAGATTTAAACGGCATTTATGTATTGAATAAAGTCACTTTATGGACTTGTATGGCTGATAAAAATTTGAAATTAATTCGACCACAAATAAAAAAGATACAGGGATGTCTTCACGAGAAGTGAAACAAAAAATTATTTTTTGAAAATATTCCGATTTTCACAAAATTTTACAGGGGGGCATATCAAGTGATTCCGAACAACTTTTGTTAACAAAATTTTTGTCTATCTCTAAGCCTACTATGATTTCTCGAAAATTGACATTTTCTTTTTATCGCAGTAGGCCGGCGTTTTAGATTTAGACGGCATTTATGTGTTGAATAAAGTCACCTTATGGACTTGTATGGCTGATAAAAATTTGAAATTAATTCGGCAACAAATAAAAAAGATACAGGGGTGTCTTCACGAGAAGTGAAACACACTGTACATTATAATTCGTTGCACTTAAAGTCTCTCTACTTAAACAAGTAAACCTTAACTTAACTATCAAACTTCTCAAATTAGAAACAAGGATTAAATACATAAATATATATTAATAAACACTTTAATATAATAATTCAATTCACTGTTTACTAGGCTAGTAACTAAGTTAAGCTAGCGTTACTAGATGGCGGTACCATACCATCTGAGCCGGCAGCCTTAGAACGTAAAAGGGATAGATTGGTAATATGCAATTTGTGTGATTTAACCGGTAATGTGATTGGTCGAAGCGTGCTTTGTTGTGATGACTAGTCTTATAAGTTACAGTACCTATGGTTTAACGCATATTGTTTTTCGTGATTGTCATAATTTAAACCTACTTTGTTTTTTATTAGATGAGTCGCTTTGGAAATGCATTTATATGTGACGTAAATGATGAAATTGAAGATAAAGGTGAGTGAGTAATCTCTAAAAAGCAACAAGGAAACGTCTGGAGGCAATTAATTACTGAACATAATATTGAAGATATACTTAATGAATTATTTATTCGTGAAATATTCTCCACAAATACCACTCGTGCTTTAAATTTTATCTAAATATTTTTTCTCAAGCTAAGTCGCCCCTAGTTAATATAACTCGTGCAAATTGGCAGTTTATTATCAAAGATTAAATCCCTCCCGCTAAAGCGGTCGGGATTTAATCAGATAATAAACTGCCAATTTGCACTCTATATTACCAGGCAACACGCTTTCGAAAAAATTTTCGATAAAATTTTAAGCACTAGTGATATTACATACGATAAAATTCTAAGCACTATAGTGATATTACATACGCTAAACTCATGTACGTTAATAATAATTTATTACCTACTTCATCTCTAATCTCATACTAACCGTGACATTAATTTTCTTTATTTTTTAAAGGCTAAGCTGATATCCAATTATTTGATAAATTCATTTTTCTGAAATCGATCAGAATGTCTAGTTTTTCGGCGCAATTTTATACCCCAAAATACACTATACTACTAGAATTTTAATCCGTTGCTAAGTAACTATCAGAAAACAGTCCGGGAAAGTTACCGTTTCAGGCCTAGTTTTTATATATATACAAGTATTTTCCCGGCCTAGGCCGGGAAAGTGACCTTCCCGGACTGTTTTTTATATATTATGGTATATATATTTTTATTTTTATATGTTTATAATAATATTGATTGCGATTTCAGAAAAAATAGAATGGGTACCTCGTAGTAAAAGCATATTCCCTGACACCAATGCTTGTTTACATCGTCATCCGGGAATGTATTGTTTTTACTACTAGATACACAATGTACTATTATGAGAAATTGATAATGCATTCTTTATTTTAGGGTTTTGTCCTCAAGGCCTTTGTGCGCGAATTCCTAAAGAGTTTACAGCTGACCATCCATTCATAATAATTCTTCAAGCTGGACAAGACGATAAAACACGTGTTTTATTTGAAGGACGCGTTTTCAGACCACAATACTAGTTTTTTAAAATTATGATGTATATGTTTAGATACAGTGCGTGTAATTGCCTATTAGGTATGTACATTCACGTAGCGCGAGAGGTATGACAACACAGCAGAATATTTTCATAAACTCCAAAATCTGTTGTATTTTTATGAAAAGTCAAATGCATATGACAAAAAAAAATAAAAATAAACAGGAGCTTCTAGACCCAGGGAAGGCTAACGAATCTTCAAAAATTTTTTCGGAAACTGCTTTTTCAAAATTTTTTAGGGGTCATTAGAGAAGTGCTTCTCTAGATGTTATTTCTCAAATTTCGTATGGGTCCCATGCGCCATAGACGAGAAAAAAAATATTGAAATTTCACCAGCCGCCGCTGTTTTCTAAACCATTTTTTTGGCCAAAATAAATGACGGGGGAGGGGCACGTGCCCCCCCCCCCCCTGGATCCGCCACTGGACGACAATACTAGTTTATTAAAATTATGATGCATATGTTTAGACACGGTACATTTAACTGTGGGTATTACATATGTCCAGTCAGTATGGGTGACTGGAAATTGAAGATATTCCTTTGAAGGGGTTAAAGTAGTAAATTTAATTATGTTATTAAGTACTAATGAAAAGTATAAGGATCAATAAAAATTGTTTTGAAAGTGATTTTTTTATTTTTAAATAAATTTAATAAAATAGAAAAACAAATGGCATAGATATGAAATGGAAATCAATGAATTCAGAAAAAAATCTATACTTTATTGAACACGAGGAGCCACCACCCTCCCATATGAAAAAAAAAGTTTTCGATAAAAAGTGATTTGTTCAATTTTGGAGGCTTCGTAAAAGTTGAGATCATTTCCGGGTAAACCGGAAATGGTCTCATATCGTTTTTATTTCCAAAAATCCATTTTTACTGGTAGTTTATGCCCCAAATTTCAAATGAATAAGTTAAAAAATAAAGGAAATATAGGGGGGAGCCACTATTCTGTGGCACCCGGTATAAAAATTGTAAACATTTTTAGCCCTTTCAGATTTTGGAGGGTGATAGAAAAGACTATTTCCAAGATAGCATAATTGGGATTTAATAAATAACAGAGTTTAAGAGGGTAAAACACCTCAAAAGCTATCTAAAAATAATGTAACTTGTGACAGTTCAGAATTAACAATTAAAAATATAGTATGAAAGCAGATATATTTCAATAAGGATACAGCAGGTAAACAGTGTTATCGTTGCTTAGTTTCATTGACATACAGCATACAGGTCTCAGCACAGTAGCGACCACCCTTGCCTCACCATTTGTCAGGCCCACTATGTCTGGTTACCTCTTACAACTCCATGCATTACATTAAATTAAATGTTATCTCCACTGGCACCTTATAAAATTTCTGGGTCCCAATTGTTTACATTACTGCCTATAACAAGTACAAGGTTATGTTGTAATCACATTATCAAGTAATTAATTAAATAAAGGGCTGATAGATTACCTGGATATTATAAGGTACAATAAATATTTGTTAAATTAAATTCGTAAATGTTATTCAGATTTGTTTTGATTTTGATTGGCAAATGTCAAAATTTAAGTTAGGGATTTTAAGATTGGTATCAATGGACGGCCTGATTTGCAAATTGGCGCAAAATCACCCTTTTTTGCTTTCAAAAAGACAAAAAAGGAGGAGACATTTTTGATTTGGCTGGTTGCTGAACAGGGAGGTGTTCTCCAAATGTGAATTTAAATTCTCTAATAAAATAAATCAACCTAATAAGAGCTAAGGTCAGTAGTTTCTTTTTTTAACAATATTTTAAATTTTAAATAAATATACATACCTTGGTAGTTGTAATAGGTGTAATACTTTTTAGGTTTTTTTGTATGCCCTAAAATACTACCCTTCAGCCTCTCTGCTCTTATGTTGTGCCTACTGGACATGTGAGCCATTTAAAACTTCAAAACAAATATATGCATAGCAAATTAATTACTTGGTGCCAGGAGGCCTGATGAAAATTCCTTGCCTTGGGCGCAGAGCTTATTTTTTTAGAATCGCAATCACTCGTAGAGGGTCTGCATGTGGTAAGCGGAATGCTGGCTATTATTTCACCACAGACGGGTGAGTGTTTTTCTTCTTTTTGAACCTGCCAGATCGCGGTGCCATTACTTTCGAAAGAAGCAAGTAGTCTTCAGCGACACAAAGGCGTGAGCCATCGTATATTTGTCCATTTGCCTGTATATTGGTGATCATTTACTATTCATTATTTGATCTAGTGTATACTTATGCCATTTTATGTTTCTTATACTTAATTCTGATATAACTTCCTATTTTTTATTTTGTCATCGCATGTAAGCCAAAAACAGCTGTTTGCGGTCCTGAAAGCTATCGACATATGCCTAGATGATATATTCTGCAAATAATTTTTATACTAATTGTATCATATTCTATATAATTTATATAATTACTTACCTATATACATAAGTATATTTCTCTGCTATTATTATCTGTGATAACCTCCACTTGCATCGTGATACTTTTCTTTATACTAGCATATATTAATATTATACTTTTTTCTTTGAAGTTTGTGTTTTGTCTGCTCTTTCCCTACCTCTGCCAATTAACCTTGGCTGGCGCCCGAAGTTTACAATCAATTTCCATCTGTTCATTTAATATACACAAGTTATCTTTTGAAACTTTATAGTTGACATAAGAGACCTTGCCCACGACCCGCTGTCGACATATGAGCTGCCGAGTAGCCGAATTTTTAATGATCACTTTGGACCATTTAAATTTGGTCGTGACTGTTTACGTCACAAAAGTGGCGCAACCCAATCGTGGGGCTTTGTTTCAGTTGTTGAATTGTTGAATGAGTGAAGTAACTAGTTGTAATATTATTTTCACTTTAGCCGGAGCTGTAAACTTTTCCCTAATTACCTTTCCCTATCCCTTGAGAGACAAAACACAAATTTTGTTTAACAGTTCAAGTGTACGAGGAAGACACTGTTGCTTGTCTGAAAGCTTTGGAAATTAATTTAGGCACTATCAGATAACATTGTTTACTGTGCAGCTTAAACGTTGAAGTCACTTTGGCAAGTTATTGTTAGATATACTGAGTGCGTACAGAAATATCGGCATATAATAAAACATATATTGTGGTAATTATTGTTATAGAGGCATTACTGGGCAATATTGTTATTTATTTGGTGATTTAAAGAAAAATTACAGCCAAGTCAAAATAATTTTATCACAATAGGCAAATAATATAAAATTGCATTATTTATTTTCTAGAAATGTTACAAATTACAGATCAATGTTATGCTACTAAAATTGTTAACATTTATTTACTTTTAATGTGTAAAAACTCGGTTTGTTCTTTTTATTGTTAAAGTGTACTGATTTATACAGGGCGTACAAATACAGAGGTGCATTTTTCGTGGTTTTGCTTATGCACCTTTGTTAAAATCTATGTAATATGTTCGTTAAAGTGTATTGGCAATGGTGTTATACAGGGTGTGCTTATTTTAGTGAACTAGTTACAATCTATATAGTTTGAAATATTTTATTATCTATTGTTTGGTTTGTTCGTTGCCTGTTATTGTTATTTTACACAATATTTCTATAGAATAATATCATACTGGGTGTTCCTACTTGTTAGTCTAATTTACTTGGTATTGCGTTTTCGGTTATCTGTTTTTTGTAATCATGGATATCAGTTACGATATGGAACCACATTACTTGAGGGTACATGAAATTAACTACGAGTTAAAAATACGAGGGGTAGCCACGACTGCGGCTGATATACCTCAAAAGCGAAAATTTTTGAGACGGGAACTGAGAAAAGATTTAGCTCGACCTGCTGTGCAATATGAAGTTCAGAACTTTAACTTTGATAATGAGCGTGCAGAAGTTACCGAGAGCATCAGTTCAGTAACTGAGTTGGTCGATAATTTTGATGGAACAAATGGCGAAGTTTATAAAAGGATTCGTACTCGACTAGTTCATTTGGACGGTAGACTCAAGCGTATTCCTGACAATATTGGTGAAGAAGTCAGTGGTTTTAGAGGAGATAGCTTAATTTTGGTTGCATCGCTCGAAAGTGATGTGGAAGAAATATTAGAGAAATATAATCAAGCACAACAAGGACCTAAATTACAGTCTACGTCAGACAATTCTAATAGTAAATCCTATCCACTTCACAAATGGTCATTGAAATTGGATGGTACAACTACACAATTCTCTGTTAATTCGTTTCTAGAACAAGTCGAAGAGTTAAGCTTTGCTCGTAATGTTTCAAAGGAAGAACTTTTCAGATCATCGGTAGAGTTATTTACAGGTCAAGCTTTAGTATGGTATAGACATGCAAGAAGTAAGGTTGATTGTTGGGATGGTTTGGTATCACTCCTACGGAAGGATTTTCTGTCTACCAGACACGACAAAGAACTTAAGGAACAGATTAATGCTCGAAAGCAGGGTGAGGACGAACCTGTTGTAATTTATATAGCGGCAATGGAAAATCTTTTCTCTCGTTTAGTCAAAAGTGTGCCACAAGCTGAAAGATTAGAAACCATCAGACAAAATCTACTGCCTGACTACCATATGCATTTGGCTCTGCAAAATATATCTTCGCTGGATCAACTTGGGGAAGTGTGCCGAAGTTTAGAAGAAGCTAATAATTTAAAGAAGCAGAGAAGTAATAGTCATCCAAGGAAGCATGTTGCAGCTATGGAACCTGATTTGGAATTCACATCGAGACCACATACCAGTGGACACTCAACGTTACGCAGAGGAAACAATAACAATGGTCCTAACCGAAACAGAGTTAGTATAGTTGATGAAGTTAGATGCTTCACTTGTAAACAGACAGGCCACGTCAAACATGAATGTCCTCGAACAAAGAGAACCCCTCATTGTTTTGGTTGTGGTAAAGAAGGTGTAATTCGTCCTAACTGTGACCGGTGTTCAAAAAACGCCAGACCAAGAGGCACACAGTAGGCCGGTGTCTCTCAGACCACACTGATGCTAAGGTCTACCGAATTCGTTCTTTGCGGAATACTATGCATCCAGCTGTGAATACCATAACCTCAAGAGTGAATACAATAAGTTGTGGCTTTGGAGATAAATTTTCTCACGGTAAAACCACTTTGGTTGAGTGGAATGCTTGGAAAGATTTTGTGAGTAGTTTTTATTCCAAAGACTTAGCTTCTCAGGTTACGGGTATTTGTCATGACACTAGCACAATTAAGAAATTTAACGATATGGATAGTATAGAATTCGCCGATGAAGACAGCGATATTGGTAATATGAACCTCGAGTCTAATTTAGTATTAGTACAGAAACGTGAAGATAATAGGCCCTATATTAAAGTTAAAGTTTTTGGTAGTAGTATAGTAGCTTTGTTGGATACAGGCGCTAGTAACTCTGTGTTTGGTGCAAAAGGTTTGAGATTTTTAGAGAAATTTGATTTAAAAGTGTTAGAGGCACCTGAATTAAATATTAGTACAGCGGATGGTACCGCGCAGAAAATATCGGGATATGTAAATTTACCAGTGCAGATAGGAGATGTTTTGCATGTTATTAGAGTTTTGGTTGTCCCTTCATTATCACACAATCTCATACTAGGTAGTGACTTTTGTAAGACTTTTGGAATAGTCTTAGACTATAACAGAGCATCATATTTTGTTGGCGATAATAAGTCAAAGTTGGATTGTTTGTATGAAGACATGTCAATTTGTGAAATTAACCATTCAAAAGTAGTTCGGTCGAAGTCTGAACTAACAGCAAAGCAGACGAGTGAACTAGATGCGGTCATAGAAAAATTTAAGGCTTTGTCTTGGTTGTCTGGTACGAAGTTGGGTCGTACAAATGCAATAGTACATAGGATCGATACGGGCAATGAGTCACCAGTGAAGCAAAGGCATCATAATATGTCTCCTTACGTGCTTGAGCATCTTAATAAGGAGTTGGATAAAATGTTAGATTTGGGGGTGGTTCGTCCTTCAAATAGCCCTTGGGCATCTCCAGTTCTTTTGGTTAAAAAGAAAAGTGGTGACATGAGATTCTGCTTTGATGGTAGAAAACTTAATAGCCTGACCAAACGAGATGCATATCCGTTACCTCACGTAGATCACATTCTGAGTAAACTCACAGGTGCTCACTATCTTTCTAGCATCGATTTAAAATCAGCTTTTTGGCAGATACCGCTAGAGGAGAGTTCTTGTGAAAAGACTGCGTTTGTTGTGCCATCTAGAGGTTTGTTCGAATTTGTGGTAATGCCTTTCGGTTTAAACAATGCCGCCCAGACTCAGCAGCGACTTATGGATAAAATTTTGGGATATTCTATGGAACCGTTTGTCTTCGTTTATTTAGATGACATCATTATTGCTACCCCAACTTTCGAAAAACATATTAATGTTCTGAATGAAGTTTTGCAAAGATTGAAAGAGGCAAATTTAACGATTAACCTCGAAAAGTGTGAGTTTTGTTTACCGTCATTAAAATACCTGGGATTTCTTTTAGATGAAGAAGGATTGCGTACCGATCCGGACAAGGTTTCAGCAATGTTAAATTACCCTCGTCCTGGTACAGTAACGGAATTGAAAAGATTCATCGGTTTAGTTGGATGGTACAGAAGATTCATTCCATTTTATTCCAACTTGACAGCGCCGATGACAAGTCTAATGAAAGGGAAACGTAAAGCGCAGAAGCTAGAATGGAATGAAGCCGCTGACGAATCGTTCCGGAAAATTAAGGAAGCCTTAGTTTCCGCACCCATCTTAGCTAACCCAGATTTCAGTAAACAGTTTACAATCCAGTGCGATGCATCAGAGGTCGGGGTAGGTTGTGTTTTGACACAATTAGCTGAAAATGGCCAAGAAGTCGTCATCGCTTTCACAAGTCGTACACTCACAGCTGCTGAAAAGAAGTATACAACAACTGAGAAAGAATTAATTGCTATTTTGCACGGGACACTGAAATTTCGTCCATTCATTGAAGGAACTACATTTAAAGTTATAACAGATCATTATAGTCTTCTCTGGTTGAATCATTTGAAAGATCCTTCTGGCAGACTTGCCAGATGGGCCGTTAAATTGCAGCAATTTGATATGATTATTGAACACAGGAAGGGCGCATTAAATGTGGTACCTGATGCTCTATCTAGGTCTCCTGTAGAAGTTTGTGTGGTCATGGTCAATAATGCTGACGCTGAAAATGACAAGTGGTATGCCAAAATGGTCAAAAATATCTTGAAACGTCCAGAAAAATATCCTGATTGGAAGGTAGATGCCGGATCTTTGTATAAGCATATCCCCTCAAATTTTGGTAACTATACAAATTTACCAGACTGGAAGTTAGTTGTTCCCAAGGGTCAACGCCTTCAAATATTTAAAAGTTGTCATGATGATGCTCAAGCAGCACATCTGGGTGTATTTAAAACCGTTCAACGTATTAGGGAGTTATATTATTGGCCTAGATTGCTACAAGACACAAAGAAATATGTTCGACATTGTAATGTATGCAATGCCCAAAAGGTTAGCAATTTTGCCCGTCCTGGTCTCATGGGAAAACCTAAAAAAGTAAGTTTTCCATGGCAATATGTATCAGTGGATCTTCTTGGGCCACTGCCACGTTCTAACAATGGATTTTCATATTTGCTATTAGTGTCAGATTATTTCACTAAGTTTTGCTTACTTCATCCCTTAAGAAAGGCCACTTCGCCGTTAATAGAGAAATTCGTAGAAGAACAAGTTTTTCTTGTGTACGGTGCGCCTCAAGTATTAGCATGTGATAATGGATCACAATTTGCAGGAAATATTTTTAGAAACTTAGCTAAGCGATACGGAGTTAAGATTTTTTACAATGCTCGCTATTTGCCTCAAGTGAATGCAGTAGAACGCGTTAACAGGGTATTAGAAGCAGCTATCCGCTCTTACCTAAAAGATACGGATCATCGTTGTTGGGATCAAGAGGTACCTAAAATTGGATACGCTCTACGTACCGCTGTCCATGAAGCGACGGGTTTTTCTCCGACAATGTTAAATTTTGGTCGACATGTTCCATCACAAGGAACTTATTATGGCAAGGTAGATTCGAAGGATATGGATGTGGATAATACTGACAGAAAAAAGTAT
Organism: Rutpela maculata; assembly: GCA_936432065.2. Taxonomy (NCBI): domain Eukaryota; kingdom Metazoa; phylum Arthropoda; class Insecta; order Coleoptera; family Cerambycidae; genus Rutpela; species Rutpela maculata. The sequence continues at coordinate 14,907,785 of OW386289.2, read as the reverse complement.
AGCGAGGACATGAAGAAACTTGAGGATTTATATGTCGATGTGAGACGTAGATTAGCAGAAGCTTATACCAAAAATGCTAAGAGTTATAATTTACGTAAACGACCAGCAGACACTTACCACGTAGGTGACAGAGTTTGGAAAAGGAACTATGTTTTATCTTGTGCTGCGGAGAATTTTGCAGCGAAATTAGCTCCGAAATTTGTATTATGTACAGTCAAGAAAGTTATTTCTTCACTAGTTTACAGATTGGAGGGTCCAGATGGTAAAGATGTGGGAAACTACCATGTCAAAGATTTAAAACCTTACCATGGGTCTGAACCAGATGAGTCGTGATAGAAGACGATTGTTTGCAGTGTGTGAATGCGTTGGCCAGTGAAAGTCGTGTGAATGCAGCATCTTGTTCTCTCTTTCCCCTAAATTTTGTGTAGTTTTCACTCATTTTGTTTCCTTGTAGATCCCGTAGAAAAGGCACGTATCTATTTCAATTTATAATACTTTAGTTTCCATATGTTCCTTGAAAGATTAATAATTTAGACAAATTTTCCTGATTTTGACATAGCTATCCGGATAGCAAAATCATAATCAAACCACAGCAAAACCATTGTAAAAAAAAAAAAAAAAAAAAAAAAAACAATAATGTTTATTAGGTAATATTAATGATCACGATTAGTGATGATAGTGACAATTATAAAATACCGATCTAGGCTCATGTAAATAATAGGTAGGGTTAAATAGTAGCTAGGTTAGGTATTAAACTCTAGCGTTAATATGAGAATAATTTAGTAAGTAGGATGCAACCGTTGATGCATTAAATTATCTACGAAAAATATTATAGCGGAGCTATAACATTTTTTAACTAGCAAAGGGGGGTGTGTGACAGTTCAGAATTAACAATTAAAAATATAGTATGAAAGCAGATATATTTCAATAAGGATACAGCAGGTAAACAGTGTTATCGTTGCTTAGTTTCATTGACATACAGCATACAGGTCTCAGCACAGTAGCGACCACCCTTGCCTCACCATTTGTCAGGCCCACTATGTCTGGTTACCTCTTACAACTCCATGCATTACATTAAATTAAATGTTATCTCCACTGGCACCTTATAAAATTTCTGGGTCCCAATTGTTTACATTACTGCCTATAACAAGTACAATGTTATGTTGTAATCACATTATCAAGTAATTAATTAAATAAAGGGCTGATAGATTACCTGGATATTATAAGGTACAATAAATATTTGTTAAATTAAATTCGTAAATGTTATTCAGATTTGTTTTGATTTTGATTGGAAAATGTCAAAATTTAAGTTAGGGATTTTAAGATTGGTATCAATGGACGGCCTGATTTGCAAATTGGCGCAAAATCACCCTTTTTTGCTTTCAAAAAGACAAAAAAGGAGGAGACATTTTTGATTTGGCTGGTTGCTGAACAGGGAGGTGTTCTCCAAATGTGAATTTAAATTCTCTAATAAAATAAATCAACCTAATAAGAGCTAAGGTCAGTAGTTTCTTTTTTTAACAATATTTTAAATTTTAAATAAATATACATACCTTGGTAGTTGTAATAGGTGTAATACTTTTTAGGTTTTTTTGTATGCCCTAAAATACTACCCTTCAGCCTCTCTGCTCTTATGTTGTGCCTACTGGACATGTGAGCCATTTAAAACTTCAAAACAAATATATGCATAGCAAATTAATTACTTGGTGCCAGGAGGCCTGATGAAAATTCCTTGCCTTGGGCGCAGAGCTTATTTTTTTAGAATCGCAATCACTCGTAGAGGGTCTGCATGTGGTAAGCGGAATGCTGGCTATTATTTCACCACAGACGGGTGAGTGTTTTTCTTCTTTTTGAACCTGCCAGATCGCGGTGCCATTACTTTCGAAAGAAGCAAGTAGTCTTCAGCGACACAAAGGCGTGAGCCATCGTATATTTGTCCATTTGCCTGTATATTGGTGATCATTTACTATTCATTATTTGATCTAGTGTATACTTATGCCATTTTATGTTTCTTATACTTAATTCTGATATAACTTCCTATTTTTTATTTTGTCATCGCATGTAAGCCAAAAACAGCTGTTTGCGGTCCTGAAAGCTATCGACATATGCCTAGATGATATATTCTGCAAATAATTTTTATACTAATTGTATCATATTCTATATAATTTATATAATTACTTACCTATATACATAAGTATATTTCTCTGCTATTATTATCTGTGATAACCTCCACTTGCATCGTGATACTTTTCTTTATACTAGCATATATTAATATTATACTTTTTTCTTTGAAGTTTGTGTTTTGTCTGCTCTTTTCCTACCTCTGCCAATTAACCTTGGCTGGCGCCCGAAGTTTACAATCAATTTCCATCTGTTCATTTAATATACACAAGTTATCTTTTGAAACTTTATAGTTGACATAAGAGACCTTGCCCACGACCCGCTGTCGACATATGAGCTGCCGAGTAGCCGAATTTTTAATGATCACTTTGGACCATTTAAATTTGGTCGTGACTGTTTACGTCACAAACTATTGTAAACTTTATTAAATCCAAATTACGCTATCTTGGAAATAGTATTTTCTATCACCCTCCAACATCTAAAAGCGTGAAAAAATTTTACAATTTTTATATTATTTTTAAACAGTTTTTGGGGTGTATCACCCCCTTATCCCCTGGTTTTCATTAAATAAAAATAATGCAATATTGGAAATGCTATTTTCTAACATACCCTAAAATGGCAGAGTGTTGAAAACTTGTTTGCAATAGTTATATTATTTTTAGATAGCTTTTGGGGTGTTTTACCCTCTTAAAGTCTTGTTTTTTATTAAATCCCAATTACGCTATCTTGAAAAGAGTTTTTTTTATCATCCTCCAATGTCTAGAAGCGTGAAAAAATTTTACAATTTTTATATTATTTTTAAAGAGTTTTGGAGTGTACCTCCCCCTTATCCCCTGTTTTTTTGTTAAATAAAAATTATCCAATATAGGAAATGCTCTTTTCTAACATACCCTAAAATAGGAAAGTGTTAGAAACTTTTTTGCAATAGTTACATTATTTATAGATAGTTTTTCTGGTGTTTTACCCCCTTAAACTCTGTTTTTTATTAAATTCCAATTATGCTATCTTGGAAATAGTCTTTTCTATCACCCTCCAAAATCTGAAAGCGCTAAAAATTTTTACAATTTTTATATAGTTTTTCCCCTGTTTTTAGTTAAATAAAAATTATGCAATATTGGAAACGCTCTTTTCTAACATACCTTAAAATAGGAAAGTGTTAGAAACTTCTTTGCAATAGTTACATTATTTTTAGATAGTTTTTGGGGTGTTTTACCCTCTTAAACTCTGTTTTTTATTAAATCAAAATTATGCAATATTGGAAAGGCTCTTTTCTATCACACCCTAAAATATGAAAGTCTTAAAAACTTTCTTACATTAGTTGTCTTATAGTTATCTTTTTTTTACAGTTTACAGTTTTTGGGGTGTTTCGCCCTCTTAAAATCCGTGTTTTGCTTTAGATAACTTTAGCTGCTCAACCCTTTTCAACATACATGTTTGGTTTTATAGGAAAATACTTTTCAATTCTGTAATTACGAAGATTTTAACTTCATGTGCATTATTTCGTTGGTCCTCTCTAAATAATCGTTTCTCATTTCTGATTTCGTTTCTGTCTTCAGCCACATGTTTTCCGGCGCAATTTCAGATCCCAAAATACACTATTCTAGTATTTTAATCCGTTGCCAAGCAACTATCAACTATCAGAAAACAGTCTGGGAAAGTTAACGTTCCCACTCTAGTTTTTATATATAAAAATTACTTTCCCGGCCTAGGCCGGGAAAGTTGCCTTCTCGGACTGTTTTTTATATATATTTTAATATGTATATACTTTTTGTTTTTATATATTTATAATAATATTGATTGCGATTTAAGAAAAAATAGTATGTGTACCTCGTAGTAAAAGCACATTCCCGGACTTCAATGCTTGCTTCAATTTACATCGTCGTCCGGGAATGTACTGTTGTTATTACTACTAGATACACAATGTACTATTATGAAAAATTGATTATGCATTTTTTATTTTAGGGTGTTTTGTTCAATTCCGCCGTGGGCTAATTCGATTACCTCCTAAACAGTTTACAGCTGACCATCCATTCATAATAATTCTTCAAGCTAGACAAGACAATGAAACAAATGTTTTATTTGAAGGACGCATTTTCAGGCCACAACAGCGGCGGATCCAAAATAAATTAACAGAAGGGGCACAACCATCAAAAATAAGCCGGAAGCGAAAATTTGGTATTTTCCAAGGTTCTCAAACGCCCCAAAATAAAAAGTAAAAAATTTGACTTGCAAAAACAGTGTATTCGAAAAATAGGTTTCGTCGAACGAATTTTCGTTATTTATCTGTAAAATATTAAAATGTATACGAGTTGCATGCCGACTCTTACTTGCTTTATAGTCTATTTTGAATTATGTTAAGTAGGTTGAAAAACCAACAAATATAGTTTACTCATTTATTGTTCGATTTATTAACAACTGGTAACAAACTTTTCCAATTTAATTGTTATACAAGCGTGCTAGTTTTACGCGAGGTGATAATATGCGACGCCATCAGAGGCAAGCATGTAAAAACTTAAATCAAGATGGCCAAAACTTAAATCAAGAATAGCAAAACGGCCAAAAGTGGATTCAAACCCTTCAACGTCTACAAGCTTGCAAACGTGTAACAGCTGTAATGTGACTCTAACAGCTAATCAGATGCAATCTCATAAAAGAACATTGCAACATAGAACAAATTCATGTGTACCTTTGATGGATGGTGTAGAAATTGTTCGAAGTGCTTTCAAATATAGAATTATAACTTACCGAGTGCACAGTGAAAATGAGAAATTAGACTATATAATATTTTTCAACGAAATTAGACCTAAAATATTAAATTTATTAGAAGAAGTGCTGTTACTTCACAAAACAGTAAAAATAAACATGGAGACGTTTGCCAAATACATATTGCAAACTCAGAAATGAAATCATTTAATACCCCCAATAAAATTTTGGACCAGAGTATGGATTTAGGCAACTTTCTCGATACCTTTGTGGACATGATGGTGACACAAACTACAGAGTTCCAAGAACGTGATTCCGGTATGTAAATATCTATTGATGTGTGGAATAATGATTAATAACTGCATATTATTTTTTAGGATGCGCCCTCGTGCAAATAAAATTTGTTGAAATAAATGTAAATAAGTACAGTCCACTGGGTGGTTCATCATACATCAAACTACCAAAGTTCATAGAAAATAAAAGGGCCATAGTGAATATAGAAAACCAGGATCAGTATTATTTTGCTTGGGCTGTAACTTCAGCGCTGTACCCTGCAAATGGTCGAACATTTGACATGTCATCTTATCCACACTATTCAAGAGTTTTAAATTTGACAGGTATGGATTTTCCAGTTAAATTGCGGGATATTTCAAAATTTGAAGAATTGAATAATATATCGGTTAATGTATATGGTTTAGAAAAGAAATTTGAGAATAATAGAGTAAAGTATGATGTTGTCGGACCTTTGCGTTACTCTGAGAAGAAATTGCGTATGCATGTTAATTTGTTATTAATTTCCGCGGAATGTGATGAGGATCATCATTGTACGGTAGACTGTGCCAAAACTCACTATTGTTGGATAAAGAATTTATCTAGGTTAGTTTCACATCAAATTTCTGCTCACGAGCATAAAAAATATTTTTGTGATGGATGCTTGCTGTATTTTAGTAATGAGCGTCAGTTAATGCTTCATCAGAAAAATGATTGTAATCATATTTATACAACAACACCATCGAGACAATTTCGGATTGATAAATATGGGAAACAGGTACCGGAAAATATATTAAAATTTGAAAATTTTGAAAGGCAAATGCAAGTACCATTCGTAGTGTATGCTGATTTTGAATCTATTCTGAAACCAATAAACACATGTGAGCCAAACCCTGAATTCTCTTACACTAATAAAACTTTCATACATGAGCCCTATTCCTTTGCATATTTCATAAAATGTTCTTTTGATAATTCCATTTCCAAGTTTGAACTATACAGGGGATCCGATGCAGCTAAAGTTTTTGTATCGCGTATAGAGTCTGATTTAAGAGAAATTTATAATACATATTTGAAAGATATAGTTCCAATGACTCCTCTGACATCATCGGAGAGAGAAAATTTTAATAACGCAACTGTTTGCGGTATATGTGAGAAACCCTTCGAGAAGTGAAAGATCATTGCCACGTCACTGGTAAAATAAGATTCGGTGCTGCTCATTCTATCTGTAATTTAAATTATAAAATACCAAATTTTATTCCGGTTATATTTCACAATATGAGCGGATATGATATACACCTATTTGTGAAAGAGTTATGTTCTCATAAAGACAAAATTGATGTAATACCACAAAACAAGGAAAAATATATATCTTTCACAAAACATCTTTATATGCATGATTATGTTAACAGCAAAGGAGAAAAGAAAAATAAATTTTTAAAATTACGATTCATTGATAGTTTCAAATTTATGTCGGCATCACTACAAAATTTAGGAGAAAATTTAACCGATAACCAAATGGTTATGACTAGAAGCTTTTTTGCTGATAATGTAAAATTTAATTTAATGCGACGGAAAGGTGTGTTTCCATACAGTTTTGTGGATAGTTTAGAGAAGTTAAATAATAGAAATTTGCCTTCCAAGCAGGAATTCTATGACAACTTAAATGAAATACATATATCAGATGAAGATTATGAAAGAGCTAAAAATGTATGGAGGTTGTTTGAGTGTCAGAGTTTGGGCGATTATTCAGATGTCTATTTAAAATCAGATGTGCTTCTTTTATGTGACGTATTTGAAAATTTTCGCGAAATTTGTCTGAATAAATATAAATTGGATCCAGCTCAATATTATACAGCTCCAGGTTTATCTTGGGATGCTATGTTAAAATTGATAGGAGTGGAACTAGAACTACTGACAGACATTGATATGATTCGCTTTTTTAAAAAGGGTATACGTGGCGGAATAAGCCAGTGTTCAGAAAGGAAGCATATTGCGAATAATAAGTTTCTTCCTAATTACAATCCCAATGAGCCGTCATCATTCATTACTTATCTAGACGCCACGAATTTATATGGACACAGTATGTCTCAGGTAATACCTACAGGTACATTTGAGTGGTTATCTGAAAGAGAAATTATCGATTTAGATGTTACCAATATTTCAGATCAAAGTGCATGCGGGTATATTTTTGAAGTGGATATACATTACCCTGAAGAGTTGCACGATTTACACTCAGACTTGCCATTCTTAGTGGAAAACGTTATACCGCCTGAATCAAAATCAAAATCATCGAAATTAATTCCAAATTTGAATGATAAAAAGAGATATGTTGTACACTACAGAAACTTGAAACAAGCCATTAGAAATGGTTTAATGGTATTAAAAACGCATAGAGTGCTTAAATTCAATCAGTCACCTTGTTAAAAAAATATATCGATTTGAATACAGAAATGCGAAATAAAGCAACCAATAAATTTGAAAAAGATCAGTATAAGTTAATGAATAATGCGGTTTTTGGTAAGACAATGGAAAATGTCGATAATAGAAAAGATATTAAGTTAGTTACTCACTGGAGTAATCAAAGAAAAACTATAGGTGCAAATACACTAATAGCTCGTCCAAATTTTAAGTCATGCACAATTTTCTCCGAAGATTTTGTAGCAATTGAAATGGGTAAATTGAAAGTACTGTATAACAAACCAATTTACGTGGGCTTTTGTATACTTGAATTGTCGAAGACGGTTATGTATGACTTTTTTTATGATGTTATTAAAAGTAAATTCGGTCATGATTCTTCGTTGTTGTATATGGACACAGATTCGCTAATTATTAAAATTTTTACCGACAATTTTTACGACTTTATTGTACAAAATCCCGAAAAATTTGATACGTCTAATTATAATGAAGGAAATAAATTTAATATTCCAAAAAATCCATCAGTGCTCGGAAATATGAAAGATGAGTTCCCTGAGGATCCTATTATTATCTTTTATGGTACGGGTGCAAAAGCTTATTACGTGCAATCAGTTCGTAATGAGCTAAAGAAAGCCAAAGGTGTAAAGAAGTCGGTGATTAAAAAAGAATTGACGGTAGACGACTACAAGAAAGTCGTTGAACAAGGGGGTTTAATATTTCGAAAAATGAACACATTTAGAAGTCATTTACATGATATTTTTACAGAGATGCAAAATAAAGTAGCTCTTTCTCATCATGACGGCAAGCGTTTCATTATCCCAAATACTTCAAAGACGCTCCCCTGGGGACATTCTGATATAAGATTCTTTCAAAGTGAGCCAAAGCAAAACTTTGATTGGTTAATATCAGCCGTAAATAGTCTCGAACGAGGTGTTGAAAAAACAATGATAATTTAGATGCTTTACTTGCAGCAATAGCAGAGTTAAGTCAGTCTAATCATGCTTTTAATACTTAACGCAAAGATCGGCAAACATAATACAAAACTGGAAAATTCATCCCAATATTTTACTTAATCAGAAAGTAGTCAATAATTGTAACAAATGTATGTATTCTCTTATTATTCGTTAATAAAATTTATATATAAATTGTTGTGTTTTTCTTAATATATGAGTTCTCTCAAAATAAATGGTAGTCAGATAATGTAAAGCTATTCACTATTTAGTTGTACTGCTACTGCATCTAGCCATTTGCTCCAGCAGTGGTTAATTTCAACCAATAAAAAATAAGAGTGGGGTGAAGAGTGGGATTAATTTACAACCAATGAGAATAAGGGTGAGGTGTGGAGTAGGGGAGTTGGTGGGGTGAATTCCTCACGTTAGCGTCACTGATGCCGAGGAGGAAGTTCTTTTCATCTTCAACTTTTAAGTCGATCAGACGTGTTCGTGCTTTTAAAGCTCTAATTCTTTAAGTTTTGTATTCCTCTGTGGAAATTTATCTCTAAAAATTAGAAATGGAAGGTGCAAGAAGGTCTTCATCACCAATTGTGAATACCCTGACGGCGATGGCATTCGTAGCCAACTACCGACCATCGCAGGATGATATTGTGTTACCCACGCGCAATAATGGCGGCGGCTCACAACGGCTACCGATGGCTAGCAATGACTTTGGTGACATCCAGGTAATTTCTTATTTTAATTAAAACAGAAAGTGTGTAAGTTGTGAAATGCTTAATATCTAAATAATATTGTCTTTTCAGGCGGATATGTATCTTACCGAGGAAGACCTTAACAACATCGACCCAGCTTTTTTGCGTCTCCTGGATGAAGTTGAAAATACGCCTCAGTCTGTCAAGAAAGGTCAACCAGGGAGCAGCAATGTCGGCGTCGGTACGACTGCAGCGTGTCAGGGTGAGTTGAGTGTGCCGAAAAAAAATCTCGCTCGATCTTCGCCTACTGTTACGAAGAAGGTATTCATCGATGATGATGATGATGATTCTGATTTTGAACCTTGCTCGAAATCCAAGAAAATTAAATCAGCATCTTCGTCATCGAAGAATAAAGTTGACGATGCACAGTCAAGCCTTTCAAAGACTTCTCTACCTACGAAGGATGGTTTAGTGGTCAAGGCGAAACCCTTGGCCTCTAAAAAATCCAGCAACAAAAGGACGCTGGTAGGGAAATCTAAGAAGGTCGATGATAATTCAATTCTACGCAACATTTTAAATGAGAATAAGTCTGTACCAGCCCTTCTAAGTCCTATTAAAGATAATCCTAAAAATGTAAAATTTGACATATCAAACAAAGGCAAAGGGCTGGTAAATAAAACTGCTCCAAAAAAGTCGGGTGTGAAAGAGATGACTGTGCCTCGTAAACTTACCGGTAGCAACGGTTTAGAACAAGCCACTTGTTCTAAACCGTTGAGACCGGAAATTCGTAAGAGTATTCCGGTTGTGAATCGGAATGATTCCGATTCAGAACCGGAGATTTTTTCTCAAGCCGGCGATAGGAGTATCGTTAACAGTTTCGCTAATCTGTACGCGAAACTTAAAAGAGAGGCAGCGGAAACAATGGCGGCTCGACAAGGCGATGCGCGATTGATTACCTCTGCTCGAGATATGATAGAGCGGGGTAATACCATACTGAGAGAGGTAGAAAATCGCAGAATCGCCGACGAGCGAATTAAAAAGAGATTGAGGGAGATTGAGAAAATCTTGAATATCTGATGAGACTTTTGCTCATCAAATATTCCATTTTTTCCCCGCCTGTGACTTTGTGTATGAAATCGGGTAGGATAATTTTAAGCATATTTTTAGTATTGTAATTTTAGGATAGTTTCTAAGTGAATTCAAAAAAAAAAGAAGTAGTTTTAAGTCTTTGGTATTATTAGAGTAGTTATTTGTATGTATATTATAATTCTTTTTTTTCATTTTCTTTATAAAAATTTTATGTAATAAATAATTCTGCAATATCTGTTTTTTTTTTTGTTTTATTTAAATTAAATGTATAAAGTTAGGTTAAGAAACCTAGGCATATATACACATATATACCTATATTTATACAGGTCATTAAAAAGACAAAATTTCCTCAAGGTTACGCAGGAGAATGCGTCATTTGACTAAAAATTACAACATTTTCGTGGCGCGAAAGTCAGCTATGCTGTCTTTCTGACTTACGCGCCTCTCGCCCGCTTGCGGCTAACATCATGTTGATTGTGGTATTATAAGACTTAAAATCAACTATTTCATTATTTGACTTTATTCATATTTATTCAATAAGAAATATACCCGTTCTAATATTACAAAGCTCTAAACTGTAACATCTCTAAGTATTATTATAAAAATTTAAAAAATGCATATTTAAAATTATTGATGTTAGCCGCAAGCGGGCGAGAGGCGAAAGACAGCATAGCTGACTTTCGCGCCACGAAAATTTTGTAATTTTTAGTCAAATAACGCATTCTCCTGCGTAACCTTGAGGAAATTTTGTCTTTTTAATGACCTGTATAAATATAGGTATATATGTGTAAGATATATTATTTACAGTATACTGAACTTCAACAATTTACTGAACTATATGTATTATTATTTGTAAATAAAAAAAAAATTCAAAATACTGATATTTTATTTCTTATATAACTAATATAAATAAAATATAAAAATATAAATAAACAATATAAAAATAAACTAAAAATATGTTAATCTGAGTCGCTGTCATCCATTGGCACTGTATCTACAGACCAAGCCGATGGCGAAGAGGGTCTGCTGGGCGGTTCTTCCTCGGAGTCGCTGCCACCCATTGGCAATGTATCGACAGACCAAGCCGATGGAGAAGCAGATCTGCTAGGCGGCTCGGCTTCCATGGACCAGCTACCACTATCTGGATCCTCTTGATGCCCCAAATCTTCGTGGTGGGACACCAACACCACCCAGCTGCTGCTATCAGGACCTTTCCCATCGTAGGAGTGCGCAACTCTAACATCGTACTCCCAGAAAGACAATGCTGTTTCTGTGGATTCGCTGGAACTCACAACATTTTCTTGGGAAGCCATTTCTCTTCCAGCTATGCAGTTTAACTGAGGACCAAGCGGTGAGGAGTTTCTCATATAAGCACACCCCCACTCCACCACAACCAACATAAACAAGACTTGTAGATAATTTTAATCCGTTTCTGCATCGGATACAGACGGTGAACTTTCAGAGGATACTGCTTCTGAGGAAGTTTCGCGGTATCCATTTGTAGTGCTATCGGCCGGATCCGGTGGCTCCTCTGAAACCCACGATAAATATGAACTCCACTCACCAGTTTCATTATCTTGGTATCTTACTACTTCGCACCATATCAATGGTACGACATTCGATGACATCGAGTCACTGGTAGAGGAGACGGTTGGATCTTGGATTGTATCCATATTAAATGCAGAAACTCAAATGAAGAAGAATATATTAGTTCCTACTATTAAGTTGATTTACCCCCACTTTATTTTGCTCTTAAAATATAAAATAAAAACAAACATTTTCATAAAATAGATATATTTATTTACAAGAAGAAACATATTTATAAGTATTATTTACAAATTGAACTAAAAATGAACCTAAGGACTAATATACATTTATTTACTTAAACTAAACTATTTACATATTTACAATACTAAACTATTTACAATTTAAGTTTTTTATTATTATTGCAAATGTTGCAGATCTCCACTGGCCTGATTTGGTACAGCGGATCTCTGCAGCATTTACAATAATCCCTCTCCCCATCCGTCAGACGTGTTGTGGCGTGGTAGTCGACATGCCGGTGTAGTGCTAGGTCAACACGTCGCTGGTAACCTATGTAGCATCCATAACATAGATTATACTCTGCACCATCCCTTGTATCCACAGCCACATATGTCATGGTGGTGCAGAATATTTCGTCTCTGGGGAATCCTCTTAGGAGATACTTGTTCGTGAGCTCTAACTCCTCTTCATCGTCCGATGCATCCGCAACGATGCCATCATCGTCAGGATCAGCTGCTCCCTCTTCAAGTACGATACCATCATCGTCTTCCTCATCGCCTTCCTCTTCTCCTGCGAGAATCCCCTCTTCGGCTCCAACAGCATCGACATCGACATCACCTTCGACACCAGCCACATCTGCATCACCCTCATCGTCGCTCCACATATTGTTGATGAGGTCCAGTTCTGCCAACCAATCCAAAAATTGCAGGTTGGCACATCCTCTGGGTACACCAGCCATGAAGTTTGGTACAGCAGCCATTGTTAGTGTAAAAAAAATAAGCGTAAACGTAAAGATTTGTTAAAGTGTTGAAAGTCTACTGACTCATATCGAGCTCCTTCTCGTTTATATGTAACGGGCGACGCTATGACCTTGGCCTTAGATGGCATGGCAAGCTATAACCTAACAGTCCAAGTTGTGAGACGCGTTAGGGAAGCTGAAGAGTGACCTTGGTCTTGGATGACGTCAGCGCCCTCAACATCTATTAAATGCGAATGAATACGAAGAGGAGCATAGTTATTTTCTGCTTTCGTACTGCATCTACTATAAAGCATTAACAAGTGTTAAAATGCCTTTTCCAAAAGAGTGGGAATCCAAAACAACCATTGCCGCATACCCATATAGTACGTATAACCAAATTGTGTGTCATAATTGTTACGTGTCCTTACCGAAGGAGTACATGAATTCATGTACGGGATTGTGTAGAGAATGTAGAGAGGCGAATCCTATGCCAATTAAGAAAAGCCAAGGGCTTCGAGGAAGAGATTCAGGCGAACGCCAAGAAAATGAATGCCGCAAGTGTCTGCAGTTGTTAACTCGCACAAATTTCGGAGTAAGCAGAGATATTTGTGATGTGTGCAAGGTGGACCATCCATTAAGGCAGCGGTGTCTCTCTTGTGATAGGTATAAAGACGATTGTTGGAACAATGTGTGTAGGATGTGTAGAGAACATAAAATATTGTGCGAGAATGTTGGTCATTTTTATGGGAGTTTTGTGCATCACGAAAGAAAATGCTGGTGTTTTAATCAAGAAATCCAGTTGTTAAGGCATGAGATTAATTCATGGAATTAAGGCATGGAATTTTATGAAGATGTAAAATTTCTTTCTTTATTGTATTTAGATTTAGAATAATTTATATTTTGCCAATAAAATATATTTAAATAAATTTGTTTTTTTTTTCTTCTATTAACTTACTGATATATAAAATGTAAATAATGTTACAGTGAAATAAGGAAAATAATGAATTTTAGACATTTAAATAGAACACATTAATGTCGTATACATATTTTATTACTATACTACTGATACACAAGTAAATATATAATTGATTATGCATATTTTACAATGTTTAATATTTAATAAACTACACAACGTCCATTTTGTCAATCCAAGAGTTGTGTTCTTTGGAAAGCCCCATCCATTTAACAAATATTCTGTTTCCTTTTTTCCTTAACACCTTCTCCACTAGATATATATCGGGATATTTAGTTTTTTGTAACTCCATTTCATAAAAACATCCTTTAATTGGTTGGCCATACATATCTTGAAGCTGATAAGTTGTTGGGTTAGTTATGTTTATTTTTACAATTTTAAAAAGTTCAGTTGAAAAATTGACTGTAAAACCTTTTTCAAATACACCTTTGTATGCACTTATTCGAACTACGTCACCAACATGAAACTTAGGTTTTAAAGCAATCCTAATATTATCATAAGCACTCAATTTTGTGGATGGTTTTACATCAGCAGGCTTCATACCAATCGTGCGATGTACTTTGTTATTGTACATATTTGTAACGTTGGCTAGAATGTCGAACCATTTGTATTTACCTCTAGCTGAGAATTCTTTATATAACCAATTTTTTAATGTCCGTATCACTCTCTCCACAACTGCTGCTTTCTTTGTACTATACGTCGAGTAATGATTAATGGAATGTTGTTTCATTAAAGTGGAAAAGTGTTTGTTGTAGAATTCGGTACCTTGGTCGCTTTGAATATTCTTAGGCGAGTAGTTTGATTTTTGCAAAATGCTCCTCATGCCCTTCGTAATTTCAATTGCCGTTTTATTTCTTAAAGGTCTTGTCCACACATATTTTGAGTAGAAGTCAATCACTACGAGAATATATCGATAACCTTTATTCTCATTAGCATATGGCTGCATTTCAGCCAAATCAATTTGCCATAAATCACCGTAACCCTTGATGATTGTTCTTCTTCTACGGAAATTTTAATCTGTGCAGCTCCTCCACAATGCCCCTTTTTGTACTACTAATTTCCATGATAACTTCTTGATTCCAATGGGGAGGATACACCTAACTGGTAGATGTTTGCCAATAGACTAATTTCTAATAAGTTAATTCTTCTAATTTAACACGTTTCTCAATTAAATTATTAATCTGTTTAGTGTTTAGAGTAACTGCATTTTCAACTTCTTTATGTTTTTTGACAGTATCTTTTTGTATTTGTTCATTAACATACTTTTTCATTGTTGCAATAACTTCTCCTTTTTTTCTTTGCATTTGATCATCAACATACTTTCTCACAGCACCACTAACTAAGCCAGCTTGATCATTAACTTTATGCATTTGCTCATTAACATACTTTTTCATAGCTCCACTACTTAAGTCAGCTTGACTATCGACATACTTTTTCATTGCTGCAATAATTAAGTCACTGATCTCATCCATAGCCTTATGGATTTCTGCAAAGAATGTAGCAAAGCGATTTTCAACATAGTTACGTGTTACACCATCCTTACTATCTACTGGTTCTCCAATGTTCTTTAAACGTTTATTCTGGATATCAAAGTGATTATCTGTGGTGAGGTTAAAGCCAAGACCTGGTGGACCGCGTACGACTAATGATTTATTAGTGCCGCCTCTTCTACGTCCAAACTTGTCAATTGTGTTGTGAACAGGTAGCATTTCTGATTACATCTGATCTGATTTAAGTATTTCACAATATATTATACTTCCCAATTAGATATATTCACAGGGAAATTTAATAAAATCAATGTTTCTTTTTTATTTAAATTATTTCTTCCTACGTTGGACACTCCTTACTGAAATTAAATTTAATTTCGCTAAAAGATTATTTTTTCTTCTCTCATTTCCTCCAACAAACTAACTATTTCATTGTTAACACCACTATTACCTGCCATTTTTGAACTATACAGCAGACGTAGACGATCTACCAACTCTTTCGGTTTATTCCAATAAACATAATCCACACCTCTACTATTGTATAATTTCTTAATAGGCATACCCGAACCTTTTCTAGATCTTGTCATTACTGTAGGAGATAACAGTGGTTTTATAATTTGACTGAATTTCTTCCATTTCTTTTCATTCAAACCCAGACTTATATCATAATGGTTATACGGTGCTTTTGTTTTATTTAATATTTGCCGATATATTTCACGCTCTTCATCTCCAGTAAAAGTCTCATCACTACGTAGAACTGATGGATGTTTCATAAATATTACATCATACAACTTAGAACTGCCAGGATACTTTCCCACTCGCTTATTACCATACCACAAGGTGATATTTCCATCAGAAAAGCGTATTTCGCTATTACCCATTAGTAGTTTATCTGTGTTGGGATCTAGACGCACACCGTATATAGTATCATATTTATGATTACCAGACTTTAAATTTTCTACATGCTGTTTGATCACATCACCCTTTTCTGCACTGCTAAGGATACTTTCTGAACCTGGGGGTACTCATTAACGATGATCTTGGTGGCGTTTCCATAAAATATGCTTGACTTGCATTATTCTCATCATCATCACTAGTTTCAGATGTAACTTTAAATACACTGGTACTAGCTCTTGCACCCCCTGGTGTTTGTGTTGGCTTTTGCGTGTGCGTTGGCACATTGTTTTGTGATTTTACCTTTGAAGCGGATGATAAGACTTTTAAAGGTGTGGTTATAGGTTTATATATCTTCTCCAGCGTTAATTTATTCTCAGCATCTCTATTCTTGAGAGAATTGAATTTCTTACGTACGGAGTCGGTAGCCTCAACTAATTGACGTTTCAGACTTATTTCAACTCCCACATCTCTATCCATATTAGCTTTCTGCTTAATTTCGTCGATGTAATACCGACGCTGTCTGCAGATCGATTGAAGTCCTAATTACAATTCCTTATGGATATATGAAACTATCAAGTCCTTTCCTGTATCTTCCCTCATTTACTTCTCTATCTTTGTCAATTACAAGAAACCCATATCTTTCTTTCCAACATTCTGCACACATTTCTTGAAATAACTTAAAAGATACGTCTGGTGAGACATGATCAGAGAAAATGTGATGTAAATTCATGTCATCCTGCTTGAACAATGCTATAAAATTTGCGTTATCCCTCACTAACTGCTTTGGCACGCGAGAATATGTTTGTGCCAGATAAAAACAATCTACATTTCTATGGCGACCCATTGAGAAAAACGCACGAATTACATCTTGTTTTTCACATATAACATCATCAAATATAAATATAGAATCAGGTTTAGCATCGGATGGCTCCATTATATCTGCATTATTACTGAAGGTGTAAAATCCCAGTCCCTTAATAGGTTCTAATATCTTGCGCAAATACTCGTACTTGGGTTGATATAGAGACTTTGAATATAGGTAAATGTTTGCAAAACGAAGTCCAAGGGGGTGAGTAAGCAGAGATATAAGTAAATTTGTCTTTCCACAGGCACTTGGGCCGATTAATAGTCCACGAATAGTTGTGGGAAGTAATGGTCCATGGCGCGATTCGACTTGTAACCCACCTCCAACTTTTTCGTCTAAATTGTCTACAGCAAACTTCTGTCTCTGCTTTACAATACGCATTGTAGCACGGTTGAAGACTATATAAACTGATGTATGCATTACAATTGTTATTTAAATGTTGTCAGTCAAACAGCACACAAGTAAAAACCGCCATTGCTTAAAGGCTGGTAGAGGGGTAGTAAATTCCTTAATAAATAAGCTTCCATTTGAACTGCATTTACCGGGAGGTTATCAGTACTGCGGCCCCGGTACTAAATTACAAAAAAGATTAGCGCGAGGTGATCCAGGTATAAATAAGTTGGATTCTGCGTGCAAGCAACACGATATTGCATACGATCAAAACACGAACGATTTAGCTGCCCGACACAAAGCAGACTATCAGCTTGAACAAGCTGCTTGGAAACGAGTTAAATCCAAAGACGCAGGTATAAAAGAAAAGGCTGCAGCGTGGTTAGTTACTACCATAATGAAGGGGAAACAACGTCTCGGTATGGGATGTAGGTCAACAACATCTCGTACTACAAAAAGAAAAAATATAATTAAAAAGAAGAATAAAAACAGGAAGAACGTTAAAAATGTAGCGTTCGGTGCTGCAATAGTGCGCAAGGTACGTGATGATCTACGTAAGGTCGGTGGCAAGCGGTCTATTGCTAATGATGCAAAAAAAATTGCTCAAATGGCGCTTCAAGCAGCACGGCGTCACATGAGGGCGGCTGGTGGAAAACGCAATATTCGTACACCTCGCATAATACCGATTCCGAAAGTTGGTGGAATTCTACCTTTAATACCTATTTTTGCAGGATTATCAGCGTTAGGTAGTTTGGCTGGAAGTGCAGCTGGTATAGCTAAAGCTGTGAATGATGTTAAAACAAGTAGAGAGGAATTGGCCGAAAAAAATCGTCATAATAGACATATGGAAGCGATTGCTCTAGGAAAAAGTGGCAAAGGATTATATTTGAAACCGTATCGTAAAGGTCTGGGTCTTTATTTAAAACCACAAAGTTCAAAAAACTACTAGACACCCTACCTCGAAAACCTCTCACCGACATCGATCTTAAATATTATGCTGAGAAGATGAAGGTACCATATTTTCGAGGTATATTTATGCGTGACAATCTACCAAATTCTGGACCACATCATAATGAATCCTCCATCATAAATTTGGATAGTATAGATGGCCCTGGAACACACTGGGTGGCATATAAAAAACGTGGCAGTTTAGTCACATATTTCGATAGTTTTGGCGATTTACCCCCGCCAAGAGAACTAGTCCAGTACTTGCGCAACGGTTCAATGTCTACAAATAAAATCTACTATAATTATGAGCGCCAACAAAATTTTAACACATATATATATAATCGTGTGGTCATTTGTGCTTAAAGTTTCTTTCCTCAAAAAATTAAATAAAAACTTTTCAAATGGAATCTGTAACACCATCAATGGATCGAGAAGCAATTAAACGGATGGGCCACTCATTGATTGCTTTCTCTAGACTACGCAGCTTATTGAAGATGAGTAAACAGCAACTTTCAGATATGCCTAAAAAGGTAATGATTGCATGTGCCCCTAATGAAATTGCGTTAGAGTGGGATAAGTTACACAGACATCTTCAGAATGATATTGACATTTTAAAATATCAGTACTGTCAAGAACATTATTCTAATGATGAAAATAATATCGATGTTAATGATGGCTCACCACCTCGAAAAATATTTTGCTGCTACTGTAAAGTGCACGAGGTGAACATGGTGTCAAATAATGACATAAATGTATCTCCATCACCCCCCAAAAAAAGAAGATTAATCCACAACAATTGCTGTAAATCACAATAAATTCATGCAGCAATCTCCAAAAACATCAGTCATGTCGCACACCTTCACTTTATCAAGCCGCTCAAGCGTGCTCAGTGCAGAATTTTATCCACCCATTGAACTAGATATGGGTAGTCGATATTGGATTTTATTCATACAACTCTATATTTAATGTAGACGAGACAAACAATCGTTTTTGTTATAGAGAGCGTCCAAAACTACCCCTTGTATACAAGCATATACCATATGGAGCCTATGAAATTGATGAAATATATCGAGCAATACTGAAAGCTATACCAGCTGATACAGAGGAAGAAAAAGAGAAATTATTCCGGCTGCGAGCAAACAACAATACGCTGAAGTGTGAAATTTGGTCAAAATATGGAATTGACTTTTCACAAGCAAACTCGATTGGCAGTTTGTTGGGATTTGAACCAACATACTTACATCCAAACCAGAGCCATGAATCAACACTCCCTGTTGATATTATGAAAGTACGAATGGTACGTGTGAATTGCAACATTATTTCCGGAGCGTATCTGAATGCCCTAAAATCCCACACACTCTTCGAGTTTGATATTGATGTTGAACCTGGATATAAACTTACCAAGGAGCCAGCTAACATCATATATTTACCTGTTAGACCTGAAGGACGTCAGTTTATCGACAACATTACTCTGCACATATTGGATGACAATGGAGATTTAATTAACTTTCGAGGTGAAAAGATTATTGTGAAGCTAGGATTGAAACAATTTTAATATTTCGAGCAAAAATGGGCTTTCGATATAATCAGAAACGATTGGCACATTGCCAATATAAAATGTTTAACGATAAAAAGAAGAGTGATTGTAGAAACCAATTCATTCAGCGTATACCTCTTAAACAGTTAAGACATAAGTTGTCGGCTAAGGACCGTGCATTTCTTCAATCTATTGGATTAAAACTGAGAGAAAATTAAATAACAATGGCAGCTTTTACATCTAGTGAAAAACTTGAAGTGTTCGACGAGCCCGTGTTTGATAAATCACTTGCCAGTTTACATGAGCATACGTATAAACCATACGGATCACCGTATTATAATAACTCGGATGAAATACGCATTCCTGTCAATTTTCAAGACCTTATACTCGACATTGCAAAGAGTTATATTTATATAGAAGGAAAATTTACTCCAAGTGATCTTACCAAGCGGTGTTATTTATCCAATAACACACTAGCTTTTCTCTTCGATGAAATCAGATATGAAATGGGTGGTGAACAAGTGGCTGTCGTTAGGAAGCCTGGTATCACTACCACAATGAAGACTATGTTATCATATGGACAAACACATCTCCGATCACTTTTAACTGCAGGTTGGGGTCTGACCGCAGAGAAGCAAGACATTTTAGATACTACCAGTCACGTATTCAGTGGTAGGCTGCCTCTTAAATACATCATGGGTTTTGCAGAAGATTACACAAAAGGTGTTATAAATGCAAAGCAGGAATTAATTTTAATCATAGCTCGATCTTTTAAAGATAGTTACATTGGTGAAGTTGATGCAAATCTAGAAATTAGCAAAATTGAGTGGAAGATAAAACATATTGTGCCTGAAGATAAACAAAAGCTTAAACTATTAAATAGAATTAATAAGGGTGGTAATTATGCCATAGTGAAGGTGGCTTACCGCATGTGGGATCTATATGAGCTACCTACTTTGCGTGATACATCGTCTGACATATGGGCTGTTAAAACCACTAGCAGCCTTGAGAGACCTCGATATATCATTATCGGATTTCAGAACAGTGGCAATTCCAATGATAGAACCAAGGACGTCACACAGTTTATATCTGCAGATATTAATAATATTCGACTATATCTGAACTCTGAAGTATTTCCATATGAGCGTTGGAATTTGGATTTCGATAAGAAACTCGACTCCGCAGCATACTATGCATACGAGAACTGTCAACGTAGTTACTATGATAGAGATATGGCTGAACCATTGATGGATCTGGGAGAATTCAGAAAATCCCCATTATTTGTCATAGATTGCTCCTGCCAACCGGATGCAATTAAATCATCCACTGTAGACATAAAAATAGAATTTGAAACACGAAAGACGAAGTTTCCTGCACAAACTCGTGTATATGCGCTTATACTTCACGATACATATTTAAGATATAGTGCACTGGATGGTTCAGTTTAGTCTGGAATTGCCGGCGCTAAATAAAACTTTCTTTTATGATGTCATCATTAAGCAACGAATTTCCTACTTTGATTATTGACTTACAAGGATTTCAATATAAAGAAAATGTGTTTACAGTAAAAGAATTGGCTGTGGTGTGCTGTAACACTAACCAGCAAGCACATTACTTTTTCAAGCCACCATATCCTTTTTCATCACTAACCCGAGGTGAACAGAATCAATATCGATGGCTACAGAACTACTATCATGGCGGTGTAAAATGGAGTGATGGATATATTCAACTGTCAAAATTTCCTATGATACTTCTACGGCTTTGTCAAAATACAGCTAATAATTATGGATGTAATGTATCACCACAGGATGTTATAATTTTATGCAAAGGCAGACTAAAGAAAAACATTCTACTACATCATCTAAGATGGAATAAAATCATAGACCTAGATGACTGCTCCCCCTGCATACCTAGTCTCAAATCTTTGAGTGTACCAAGATGTATGGAGCATATTCAGCCCAACAATAGTCATTGTGCTCTTGCAAGTGTTCACTATCTTAATAAATGTATTGTAGATTTAGATATAAAATTTGAATAAATATCTTTAAGTTTATTCATATTTAGTATTAATAACGCATTTTTTTAGATATGTAGCCAAGAAATAGGGAAATAAAAAATATAATCTAGTAATGTGTTTCATTTATTTCATATTTATCCTCACAATAAAATATAGTTCAATATTTCATTTTAATGTACATCATCAATTACAATTTTACAATAGTTGTGTAATTCTAATTACTATACATATTCACCTCAAAATGAAAAAAAAAACAATAATTGATTAACTACTAATTGAGTTGTCTACAGCTTCTTCATCAGGTTGGTCGAGTTGATATTTTTCAATAATTTTTTTAGGTAGATATTTTTCTATATCATATAGAAAACGTTTTAAATCTATTTGTACCATTTGCTCACAAAATTCTTCTAAATTTAAAATACCGCAGGAATATTTGCCACACAGGTTAGCACCAGTATTATATATTTCAGAATCCTCCTTAAGACGTTCAACTTGTTCAGCATCGAAGCAGAAATTTAGGTCATAGTTTATAGCATGCAGAGAATCCATACTTAGATCACTCAGTTGACAAGACAGTTTTTCAATGGCCGAATCAATGTCTTCCTCCCTTGTCCACTTTTGTGCCGAATATTGCATCCACATATTTGTTGGTTGTGGTAAAGCTGGAAATTAAATAAATAAATTTAGAAAAAATATAAAAGAGAAATTATAAAATTACTTACATGGGTGCTACTGATGAAAAGTAAATAAATTGAAACTAAATACTTGTGGTGCAAGTCTATGGTGACAAGAACCTACTACAACTATGCCTGATTCGATATGAGCTAATGAGTGATCTAAAATAAGATTATATTTTCTAATACTTCTACCGCAGCCATTCTTTCACTATACCCTATTTACTAACTAGATAATATTTTAAAACATTTACATATTTTCTGATATATTTAATCAATAAGTTTGAATTTTAATAGTGACCTCGATTTGGCACCGGCATATATGGGAGAACTCTGTCCTAAATACATCAACGCGTATTTACCGTTAGATGAATTTATTTCATCCATAAATGCACTTACAAGTTCTGCAATACGTTTAGGTAAAAATGATTTAAAAGTAGTATTTGTATCTTCGTCAAACAAATTTACTAAAATCGATTTACCAAACCGTGTATTAAGCATCATCATTTTCTTTATGATGTAAACTTTATTTAAGGTTAATGATGAAATAGGTTTTAATTCTAAAACCTCCGTGTCTTCAATGATACGTTCATTAAGAACTGATAAATTGATATTGGTATTCATATTTAAACAATTGTATACAGTGGAAGAATGCCAACTAATTATATTACAAAATTTTTCTTACTTGAAATACTTAAGATCACAACACTACCAACTTATTAACTGTAACCGAATCAGACTAAATATGAGTTTGCTCTTACAACGCATTCTCTTTTATGGCAACGTGCTGCTACGTCACAACACATTTTATCCTTGACAAACGTGCTTTTCGAGGTCAAGCGATGTGGTACAAGTCTAACACAAGATCGGGCAGTGTCTACATCTCAGGGTCGCTTACACCAACCAAGGTCAAGGTGGCCTTGACCTTGGTTAGTGTAAGCGACCCTGAGATGTAGACACAGAAGGCACAAACCACTTGTGCTTAACAAACGTACCTTTTCAAGGTCAAGTGATACGGTACAAGAGCGTGTGTAGCTCAAGGACGCTTACGTCATTCAAGGTCAAGGTCATGACGTCACATAAAGTGGTGGGGGGAGGCCCAATGTCGGCTAAGGACCTCTACTAACATCTAGAGAAGCACTTCTCTAATGACCCCTAAAAAATTTTGAAAAAGCAGTTTGCGAAAAAATTTTTGAAGATTCGTTAGCCTTCCCTGGGTCTAGGAGCTCCTGTTTATTTTTATTTTTTTTTTGTCATATGCATTTGACTTTTCATAAAAATACAACAACAGATTTTGGACTTTATGAAAATATTTTCATTACTAACTGAAATACAATGAACTGAAATTTTGTAATTTACAATAATTTAACAAATTACAATATTTCAATTCGTTGTATCTCAGTTAGTAATGAAAATATTTTCATAAAGTCCAAAATCTGTTGTTGTATTTTTATGAAAAGTCAAATGCATATGACAAAAAAAAATAAAAATAAACAGGAGCTCCTAGACCCAGGGAAGGCTAACGAATCTTCAAAAATTTTTTTGCAAACTGCTTTTTCAAAATTTTTAAGGGGTCATTAGAGAAGTGCTTCTCTAGATGTTATTTCTCAAATTTCGTATGGGTCACATGCGCCATATACGAGAAAAAAAATATTGAAATTTCACCAGCTGCCGCTGTTTTCTAAACCATTTTTTTGGCCAAAATAAATGACGGGGGAGGGCACGTGCCCCCCCCCCCCTCCGGACCCGCCACTGGACCACAATGCTAGTTTATTAAAATTATGATGCATATGTTTAGACACAGTACATTTAACTGTGGGTATTACATATGTCCAGTCAGTATGGGTGACTGGAAATTGAAGATATTCCTTTGAAGGGATTAAAGTAGTAAATTTAATTATGTGTTACCCTTCCGAAAATGAGTAGTTCTCGAGATAATCCAATATCAATTTTTTTGAGAAAATTCCCGATTTTTAACCAAAAAATTAAATAAATAATAAACAACTCATGTTTTTGGGCACTTATTTGAGTGTTTGCTGATAGCTAACAAATCAGTAGATGATTTTAAAAAAATAAATTCTCAAAATGACCGTAAGATTTGAAGTAACGGGGCTAAATTCATATATGTTGATAAAAAAATTGAAATTTTAGTTCGCAGGAAAATGATTTTCCCAGAAAAATTGTATGACACAGTACAAATTGCTTAAATAACTTCCTTGCATCATTAGCTATCCAACAAGGTACATACGTTGTCAAAAATCACACACATTAGGAAATACATTACGATCGATAACTCAGGTAGCGCGTTTTGTAAAGAGTGGCCGCAAAATTTGCCTCCTTTTACGTAGTGCGAAGGAAAGTTACAAAATTAACCCCCTATTTAAGGCATGCAAATATTGAAACAATAAATATTTTAAAATTTAGAACAATTATTGCAACTCTGATTGTAATAATAATTGCAATAAAATAATGCTTGAGTAACGAACATGAACCCCTCTGCACTATACGCAATGGAAAACAACCCTTAACGAGGGGATTAAAAATCAATAATTACAAAATACAGCGAATAATATGCATTTGGACTACAAAATGATCCTTATATTATAATACTTACTAATTAAACTACTGATATATCACAATATAAGGGCCATTTTATAGTCCAAATGCTTATTACTTTCACGTCCAGTATCCACATCAGTATGTTAACTTATGACAGTGGCGGCTGGTAAAATTTCAATATATTTTTTTTCTCGTCTGTGGTGCAAGGCACCCATACGAAATATGGGAAATAACATCTAGAGAAGCAATTCTCTAATGACCCACAAAAAATTTTTAAAAAGTAGTTTGCGAAAATGTTTTTTAAAATTCGGTAGCCTCCCCTGGTCTAGGGACTCCTGTTTATTTATTTTATTTTTGACAAATACATTTAACTTTTCATAAAAATACAACAACCCGTTTTAGAGTTTATGAAAATATTTTCATTATTAACTTAAATACAATGAACTGAAATTATTTAATTTACAATTTAACAAATTACAATATTTTAATTCGTTGTATCTCAGTTAGTAATAAAAATATTTTCATAAACTCCAAAAGGGGTTGTTGTATTTTTATGAAAAGTCAAATGTATGTAACAAAAGAAAGTAAATAAACAGGAGTCCCTAGACCAGGGGAAGCTACAGAATTTTTTTTTAAAAATTTCGCAAACTACTTTTTCAAAATATTTAGGGGTCATTAGAGAAGTCCTTCTCTAAATGTTATTTCCCATATTTCGTATGCGCTACAGACGAAAAAAAACATTGAAATTTCACCGGCTGCCACTGGTTTACGACATAAAACGTAAAACTCAGTTTACAGGATTGATTCGGAATATTTAAAACTAAATATGGGTGTTCCACAGGGATCCTTATTGGGCCCTGTTTTGTTTTTGTTATATGTTAATGATATAGACTCTTTGGCGTCAAATGCACATTTTACAATGTATGCAGATGATATATCTATTTTTAATCCTAGAGATAATCTATTGGAAGATAATTCTAACAGTTTATTGACTAATTTGAACAATTGGTTTTCTCATAATTCTCTATATTTCAATGCAGAAAGAACTCACCTAATTAGATTTCAGACCAGGCAAGAGAAATGTAATAGTTTAAATATTGATAATGAGGAAAGTATAAAGATTTTAGGCATATACCTGGATGAAACTCTAAACTGGAAACATCACTCTGAAGACTTATTTGTTCAGAAATATCAGATCCTTTCTAAATAAAGAACAGTTCATTAACTTATACTATGCCCAAGTTGATACACGCTTGAGGTATGGTGTCTGTTTCTTGGGATAACCACCCTAGCAGCAAATGTTTTTATTGTGCAAAAACGTATTTTGCGATGCCGGCGTACCGGCCATTCACACATGTAAAGATATTTTTAAAGAATTTCTTTTCTCTTACCAGTTTTATCATTGACTAATTTCCATATTTGCTTCTATTTTATAGTTTCGTCTTTACTTAATTTATTTTGAAAATGGGTTTTTTTAGTATGTATTATAAGAGACTTATATTCTTTTTTCTTTTGACAATAATTATTTTTTAACTGATTATCCCCTATATTTTTAAGTAACCAAAGCATATAACCATAACTATGAAACCTGCTGAAATACAAATCTTTCCATACAAGTGCCGATATACCGGAAGATGCATACCCAACGATTTATTTTCTATTATGGACCCAAACTATATAATATGTTACCCACAAAATTAAAAAGCATAAAAAACAAGCATGAATTAAAAAAAATCTCAAACTATTTCTAAATGAAAACTACAGACAAATAAAAGTAATTTTCCAGTAGTATAACGTTCAATCTATAACAATTTTGGGGCGAGCATAGAGGCGACTTCAATGTGAATATCAGTCGATATTCCGTTGAAGCAACGTCGAACGCGGTTAGTACTTGGATGGGTGACCCACCTATCTTGGGAAATACAGCGTTCTCGTCCCACCTTCTAGAGGCTTGTATATCAGTGTATACTCGGAAGTTACGTAATTTCAGACGAGGATTACGTAGTGGATATACCATCCTTCGGAAGGGATGTAAAGCAGGCGGTCCCTTGTCTATTAAATGTTTGGCAAGTAAAAGATCCCTACTCTTCTTAAGGGAAGAGGTTCGGCAAAATTTCCAGGTTGGGGGTAGCTCGTCTCCTGGCGTCGGTTATAGGCCCATAGTTATGGTTATAGGCCGACGTTAAATAATTATATATAAAAAAATAACAATAATAATAATAATTAAAACTAACAAATTTAGAATATAATATCCTCCTTCTCACACCACTATATAATAATTAAAATTAAAATTAAAATAGATTTTAAATGTAGGTATTTATCTAATTCTTACCACGTATGTACAATTTTCCACATATACTATAATCCAGTTACGTTGCTGCTTTATTTGTGAAAATCACGCAAAAGCTGCTTAGAGAGTTTAGGTGATTTCATAAATGTGCAGCAACATCTATATAATGTTATAGTAATATGAATGTTTATCTATGTATTGTATTCTACATATTTTATACAATTTTTATGTCACTTATTATCTATTTACTTATTTGTTATTCTGTTTTTTAAAGTTTGTCAACAAGAATTTGTATTTTTCTAAACAATAAACAATAAACAATAAAAAACAAAAAAAAAATAAAAATATTTTTAAGTTCGGTTTTTCGTGCTATTATTTCAGGTATTATTATCATTATTATCACTAGCATTTTTTTAACTTTAAACGTAGGGCAGTTAATTTGTATGGCAAATTTTAGAATGTTGATAAATTTAGAATAGATTAAATTAATATTACTATTGTATGCATAAACCGAGCAGAAACTTTCATTTCTTAAATATGTTCTGAGACGTAAGAGGTTACTCTCAGATTCATTTCGAATATACATTTCTCTATTTAATTTGGCATTATCTGGGAGATCTAAGTCAATGTTCATCTTAAGGGCAAAATGATCACTGATATTTAGGTTGTCCACTTCCACGCTATACAGAGATCTATTTATATTTGTTAAAATATAGTCAATTACTTCCACGTCCAGTGGAAGTATAGTAACGACAAAAAAATTTTTAAAAATTTTTATTGTCCAAATAGGCTTAAAATGTCATGAAACGTCGAGATTTTAAGTTTGAACGAAAAAAAATTTTCTGTCTGTCGGTCTGTCGGTCTGTGTCTGTAACTTTTTTTTGTGCGCACGTACTCTGGAACCGTTTAAGATATTGACTTGAAATTTGGTACACATATGTACTTTAACGAGATCTAGAACTAGATTATATTTTCATCTTGTTCCGTCGAAGGGTTGGGGGGTAAATTGGGGTAAATTTGGGGTAAAGAGGTAAATCAAGCAGGTAAGAGTCCATGAAACTGGTATTTAGTATATACAAGAGAAGCTAAGGTCTCAAAAAAATTTTTGGCTTTAGCCACCCCCATTACCACCCCCACCTCCTTATTAAAGGGGATGGAAAAAATTGTGATTTAGTTTATGTACAGGAACCAGAAACCTCAAAATATTTTTTTACCTCATCCACCCCCCACTACCACCCCCGTATCACCACCCCCACCCCACTACCGATGTGGGGTATCGCTTTATGGGTTTTTGGGGTAGAGGATTTCAAATAGTATATTATTAAAGATCCATAAACAATTATTTTCACATACAAAGTTTTTTCGTTGTGAGTGACTTGGATAGAGAATCTGGATGTGGAAGTAGTGATTCCTTGGGCAGCGGTTTTTACTCGATGTTATGACAGAGTTTCGGTTTATGAAAATTCTTGGAATGAAAACTGGGTTGATAAGAACATATTTTGCAATTCGAAAGTTTTATAAATTTATTATCAAGGGTGGCAAGCAATCGGTTTACAAAATGGCGGATGCGCAAGCATTAAACCAGTAAAAAAACAACAAAGAAAAACAGTTAAACGGCAAGCAAAAACAGGCAGTGTTCGAATACCAGGCAATAGTTTTACAATTATTTACAGCATTTAACATGCATGCGATAATTCTATTTCGAAATAATTAAAAGACATTTATGTTGACATAAAGGTCAGACAGTACTTTATCAGAGTGGTTATTAAGTGTTAAAAATATAAAATTATTAATTTCTGGAATTTTCCGATTTACTCGCTAGTCCTCGGACTATAACAAATTCTACAAAAATTCTTGAAGGTTATAGATTTTACTTTACTTCGCAAAATCAAAATAAAATGGACTGTAACTAGTAGTATTTTCCGAAACCAAAGCGTTCTGATTAACATTAATTTAATGTAGCAAAGTAACTAAACAAAGATAAGCCTTCTCTCCGTTTGGTTGTAGTCAGGTTCAATCAAATTTTAGTCGAAGTTGGTCAAGTCTAGTCATTCTCATAATTTTGTGAATTGTTAAATGATATATTGAACAACATATTTTAAGTTGGATTTATTTAACGAACCCCTTATGAGTTGCTCCGATAACACCGGAACACAAAAAAAAGTCAAGTATAAGAATGCAAGCCTGTCTTCCCATGCATTTTGACCAGCTGAACATGAATACGATGTCCGTTTTGCTCAATTGGCTCTTGCATTTTTCCTAACCTCAAAAAACAACTTAAGAATGCCCGAAACATCTCAACCAAGCAAATAAAAAACTTAAATGAGCTGACCACCATTTCCATACGTATTCTGGAACGCTGAGGCCGAATGTGACGTCAGAACCCAGATAGCACCAGATAATCATAGAATAATCGCGTCATATTCCTGGAATATATAGGTTCCAGCGGAATATTCCTGGAATATGCATATTTTAATATTATAATGTTATTCTCACGGAATATTTTAGAATTATTCTTACTGGAATATATTTGATTTCATATTACAGACATATTCTAATCGTTATGATGAGATAAATTTTGCTTGCTTACCTAATCGTTATGTCGTTGGAAGCAACAATAAACAAATATTATCCTTATTTGGAATTTGCGATAAAGAACACATAGCACAATCGGGATAAAGGATGACAAATTGATGTACCTGGATATCCCAGTCTGTGAAATAAATAGAAAAATGGATGTACCTTTTAGGATTTCCTATATTAGGATGTCCTCAAGGCAACCCATTTTGGTACGTACCAGAATATTATTTTATGGATGTCAATGGACTATCCTGAATAGGTTCCATTTTGGTATTAACTATATCGATTAACATCAAATAAAAATGGATATACGATAAATCTCTCTCCTAAATCTCCTTAAGATGCACCCTAATATTATGTCTTAATATATTTAAATAAAGCGCCATTTTGATTTCCGACAGGCCAAACTGATCAAAGCAAATACCCTAAACACAAAGCATCTAAACTATGATGTGATCTAAACACACAGCATCTGCATTAATAGTTTTTATTTCTCAAATATTTAAATAATAATTATTGTGAGTGACTCTATATTTTAAACTTGTACCTTTGTGTCTTATCCATTTAGTTCGGCTTTATTTGAGTAATAAACACTATAAAAAGTAAGTAAAAAGATATAAAAATATAACATAACCTATTAAACTTCATGTTATGATAAATATCTGATCGTGATTGAAGATTTAATATTACTTAGTAGTGTCATGTTGTCAAAAATTTAATACGATTTTTTCATATTTTCAGAATGCCAAAGGAAGGTAAAAAATG
The DNA here is from genome assembly GCA_936432065.2 of Rutpela maculata. Lineage (NCBI taxonomy): Eukaryota > Metazoa > Arthropoda > Insecta > Coleoptera > Cerambycidae > Rutpela > Rutpela maculata. The sequence continues at coordinate 14,877,057 of OW386289.2, read as the reverse complement.
AGGATTTATATTCACACTCCCATATTTTAAGGGACACAATTGCTGAGAATCCTACGATATAAAATTAATTTGGCTCAAGAATTGAATACTGAAGTCAGCTTGGAGAGAAAATGTGAATCACTTGAAAGAATTGTAAAATCTGATAATAAACCGGACGAAATTGAATTTGAGAATGACGGCAAATAATGTACTTAGTTAATAACTTCAAACCATCTAGCAACTAATTGTGGATGAAAATAAGTAAGTAAATATTGTACTTTAAGATAATTATTTTAAACTTTTATTACACTTTTAAATGAAAAATAGGATACGATATCAGACAGAACACAAGTGGACAGACTGCATGAAAATACAGAGACTTATTAATTACAATCTTTTATCTTGCAATTCTATTTGTCAGAGTGTACTGTATGTATTTTAATTTACAATTCGGTAAATTATTATTCACTGAGTACTATACGTTATACCTGTATACTTCAATCATTTATATATTTTTATATTACCCACTTTTTATTTTTTTGATAATATTGGTTCAAATAATAATAACTAATTTTATTTTAGCTGCAACCACGAGTGAGTATATTTTGGAAAACGATGCAGAGAGCTGTTAAATGGTTACCCGAGAAGCGTAAAAGAGAGGAGCGAGGCAAAGAAAAGAGTTGAGAAGTAGAAATGCACTACATGCTAAAAATTTATATTCCATTATTATTAGATTTGCAAAAGTAATATAGGTATTTATTTTATATTTTTCTAGGAAGTTTGCTTTTTAACATTACAAATGTTTTTAAATAATTAACTTATTTCTATTAATAAAATAGTGTTATTATTATTTAAATAGCACTTAATTCCATACATATAAAATATTTTTGTTTTTTTATAAAATTGTAGTTTCTTTGGCGATGGTTAATAAACCGAATCGTAATAAAATAATATTCTATTTATTAACTGACCGTAAATCCAAGAAATTATATATCAAGTTATAAGGAAAGAATAGGCAAGTGCAAATATTTCAAAAATGTGCACATTTGACAAAAATTTTACAATTTTTTTTTTTTTTAAATTTAACACGTTCGCTGTCCCAATGGTCAGTAGGTATGAGGTGAACTTTAACAACACGTGCAATTTTAGTGTTATTCTCTCCCCCAAAACTTTAAAATAACGCCTTTAATAATAATATATTAAGATAATATTAAGAAAGCTATACCGATCAATTCGAGTAAGGTGTTTCGGCAAAGCTAAAAATTTGTAGATGGATGATTCAGTACTAGTTAAATTTTTTTAGTGTGCAATTAATTACATAGATATTATTAAAATTGTATTAGAAGTGTTTCTTTTTTTTGGGTAAAATCGGGAAATTCTTGCTCTGTTTACATTGCAAAAATGTAATTACTCTTACCAAGTAAGCTCCTACTATTACGTTTGTGTGGGGAGGAGATGGTAAAAAAAATAGGTGAGTTACAATTTTAGCTTTTTACTTGACGAACACGCAGCTTTGAAATAATGCTTCTTTTGATAGTAAGTAATCAGTTGAAAAAAAATACAAGTTTTTTTATTCCAACAGGGTCTAATTTAAAAGTTAATTGTAAATGGAGGGGACTATTTATAGGAAAAAAATGAGCCTATAGGTATTCTGAGGATATTGCTGGAATGATCTGGATAATGCACGAAAGAATAATTTAGGAATAAATGAAATTTTCATCTGTAGATATCCTAGGATTAATCCTGAAATAACTGGTATATTTCAGGATTATTCTTAGGGAACAATCTAAGAATAATTCGATTTTGAACCCATGGATATTCCAGGATTAAACATGGAATAATCTGGATATTCCTGCAATATTCCCTCGGAATATTCCTAGAACTCAAAAAAAATTCTCATTTCGATATTCTGAGAATATTCCTCGTAGAGTGTATATATCTAGATCATTTTTTAAGATTAATCCAATATGCCGAAAAGATTATTCCAAGAATATTTTAGGAATATATTGTGCTATCTGGGAATTGGCCGATCAGTTAGAAATTTTGACATAACCTCAAAAAACAGCTAAAAGATGCCCGAAAAATCCCAAAGAAGTAAATAAGAAGCTTACATGAACTCATCACTGTATCTATAAGTAATTTGGGGCACTGAAACCGAATCCAAGGTCAGAATTTATGCGCGACGATCAAATATCTTGTAAAATTCATATTTAGGATGAAAATGTATATACCCAAAATTTACTGAACCATAGCCCGAAATTGACTTTGCTCTTCTTAATATCTGAACATATAATTTCCGACGTATTTTCACGAGCTGAACACAATACTGTAGTCAGAATTAAAGCGCAGTTTACAAACTTCCTAGAGAAATATCATTTCAGCATATATTCTCAATTCTCAACCCCAGTAAGCGGATATGGGTAACTTTTAAATTTTCAAGTATCTAAAGGAAAATGTTACTGAACAGTGACATTTTTAGGAAAAATTTTTCCGACAAAGTTTGCTCTGTTGAGAGAGGAATATGTTAGTACAGTACCTAGAGGTTTTAACTTCGAAATAATATCATATTGAACGAATTTCGTTCATTTTTGGCAGTATAATAGTAAATGCCTCACAGAAAAGTTTCTATATTGTGCGGGGGCTTGCTAATTTATAGGGGGTGGGTGTCACCCCCTCTCAGGGGGTGGCACTTAAAAAATATATATATATATATATTTATTGGAGCTGAAGTAGAATCAAATTTTAAGAAGAAAAGGTTCTATGCAATTTTTCAAATAAATTTAGTTTTTAAGTTATAACGACTTCAAAATTGTGATTTTAGCTTAAAAAAAGGTATTTCCAAACGGCTTTCGTCAAGTATCTCGAAAAGTATTACTTTATCGAAAAAATGTTACAGACCAATTACAGAAAGTACAAACTGGGAATTAATTATATTTTTTGTTTATTGATGTAGGATTAATAAAATCGGAGATATTTAAGTTTATATTTGGTATCCAAGTGTTTCGAAATTACCTTTAAAGTTTAAAATGCATTTTTTTCTAAAGCAAGTGCTCTAAATAAGCAAAAAAATTTGAACATCAAGATAATGCTACATCTTAACGAAAAACTGTATTTGAGATCATTTTTTTAAATTACTGGCTAATTAGAGTAACAAACGACCTTTTTAATATAAAAAAAATATAAATACGCACATTTTTCCGTCATAACTTATTTATTTCTTATGCTACAGAAACGAGTAAAAAATAATTTGAAAACGCAATTAATTGTCTTTCATTTCATTTCTTAGCATGCGTGACGTAAGTGTCACAATTTCTGAGATATTTAACATTTAAACTGCATTTTTCGTCTTATAAACTTTCGGCGCCGTTTGTAAACTTTCATATCTCCGAAACTGTTAAATCTATTTAAATAAATAAACAAGTGAAATTCATTATCAGTCTATGAGCTCCATTTTTGGTCTCTACCCATTTTTCAATAAAGCTAATACTTATTGAGATATTTGGAAAGGAAAAAAAAATTACGTTTTATCGAAAATACCTTTATAGTTTAAACTGTATTTTTTTTTCTAAAGCAAGTGCTGTATACAAACCAAAAACTTTGAGCATCTACGTTATGCTATATATTAATGAGAAACAGTGTTTGAAATTTCTTTTTTTTTTAATTACTGGCTAATTACAGTAACAAAATGGCGGCGTTGTTATTAAAAAAAATGTGTAGACTCACATTGCTTCGGTCATAACTTCTTTGTTTTTTATGCTACAGAAACAAATAAAAAAACAGTTGAAAGCTTAATTAATAACCTATTATTCTACCTATTAGCATCCTTGACGTAGGTCTCACAGTTTCTGAGATATTTAACTCTCACTCTAAATAATTATCTTATGAACACTTGGATGCCAAATGTAAACTTAAATATCTCCGAAATTATTAATCCTACATCAATAAACAAAAGATATAATTAATTCCCAGTTTGTACTTTCTGTAATTGCTTTGTAACATTTTTTCGATAAAGTAATACTTTTCGAGATACTTGACGAAAGCCGTTTGGAAATACCCCTGAGAGGGGGTGGCATCCACCCCCTATAAATTAGCAAGCCCTCGCACAATATAGAAACTTTTCTGTGAAGCATTTACTATTATACTGCTAAATATGAACGAAATCCGTTCAATATGACATTATTCCGAAGTTTTGCATATTTTTTACCTCTAGGTACTGTACCATATCATTTGGACTTAACATTTACCTACACCCTCCCTTGATGGCTTTTTACTTTTTTCCTTAGAGCTGTTTAGAATTGTATAGTTTTCTTTATTCTGTTTGATTGTCATATGCCATTTGTTTCTTTTACTATTTTTGCGACTAGGACACCTCCACGTGGTGACGGCAGGCAACTATTTATTTCGGCTAAGTTCCTAGGTAAAAAAAATGTCGTCATGGCAAAAGCAGTGAAAGAGTTTACGATGCAGGGGAGGGAAACCCCAGTATTGGCGGCCGTTCAGGTTGGGAAAGCGGGACCGCGGGCGCCGTGATCATGCAACCGCAGCTCTAGTAAAGTAGGAAACTTGGCTTCCTATAAGTATAGGGCTACAAGAAATTTGCACAACTGTCTAAATAATGCGAATTTCTTCTGTTTTGTTTGTAGTAAATTCGAGGTTCTGAAAAATCTAAAAAAATCAGCGATAAAATAGAAAATATTTATTTAAAATCTATATATGATTGGTTTAAATATATTCATTATGATAATATAAGAGCAAGTATTCTTTTCCTTGTGTAAAATGCGTTCTTAAGTTTTTTTCTCTTTTTCTGTATGAGCTAGAACGAACATCACTTGATACTAAATTGTCTTTATTCATAATCGCCGCTAAATATTCTGCCCTACCTAGACCAAGATATCTAATAACATTATTAATGTCACGTGTTTCCACCCTTAGGAAACTACCCCTTGCAAATTCCGTGGGTTCCAAAAATTATAACAAGAGATGTCCACTAACACGCTTTATTAAATATTTACTGGATACTTCACAAAACTATTATTAAATTAAATACACTTTACTGACTAAAAATCACAATGTTTATCACTTTGTTTCTCTTTGGAGTCTTAACCTCACTTTCTATACTTTCTGAACTTTCTGAACTACTCGCTGAGAATGCGGTCGGTCTTTTATACCTAAAAATGACAGATCTCGATTTTTCTGTGATGACGCCACCATTCTCTAGATAATTCCAGATGTCACCAGAACTAACTTCTGCTAGGTTCTTTCTCGAGTAGGTGCAAATACACTACATTCAGACATTCGATCTGTTGAAGTCTGTGCCTACTTTTTAGTAACCAACATAACCTTAAATTTTAAGGGGTTGCAACACATTACACTGCCCCCTCCTTAAGCCTGAACGTCCCGGTCAGGCAATTCAATCTTCGCCAGTCTATCCAAGTGTACGATCTTCATCTTGGACTTTTTACTTCGTTGAATCCGATAGACGATATCATTAATTCGGGTAATGACTGAATACGGTCCTTCCCAAGGTGGTTGAAGCTTCGGGGACTTCCATTCTTTCTGCTGTGGGTTGTACAGCCAGACCCGATCTCCCACCTTGAATCCTCTTGTACTGGCATTCCGATCATAACGAGCCTTCATTCGGTTACCAGTTTTGGTAATCTGTTCTCGGTCCCAATAGAATCGTTCTCGTACTTTACTCAACGTCTTGTTTACTCCAAGGTGTTCGCCGGATGTTTCATTGTGCGCTTTCTGGAGTACTTCTGGTACACGACACCTGGGAATCACTAAACGCATGGCAACCTGCTTCCCATCTGGGCTTTCCCATGCTCTTCTCAACAGCCCGTCTACAACTGTAAGTGAACCCCATTGTGACCATAAAGCCTTCAGCCCCACTCCTTTGAAACATCCTTCCACTCTGGGCGTGTTCCTCTTTCTACTGCTTTCAACATAGCTCCAATTTCCGTATCGTCCAGTTGCTCTTATCTTAAAGCTTTCTTTGTCCAATTCTCTGGAATCTCTTTCGTTTCGCTTACACAACCTTGTGATGGTAAACTACTTGGGATTCTTCGAAGCTGGCAAACCTTTATTTCCCTGGGGGCATCGCTTTCACCAGCCAGCACTTCTCCAGTGGCATGTACAACCTCAGGGTTCCACTGTTGACAATCTCGTCTTACATGCCCTAATTTTCCACAGCTATAACATCGAATACCCCCACTTGGCTCCCCACTGCTTGGTTGCTTGCTTTGCTCCCCTGAAAAACTCTACAGTAATTGCTTTACCATTCTGTGCAAGTCTCTCAGTAAAGTCTCCAGATTCTTTTTGTCCCAATACGACTCTTCGACAACTGCGGCATTTACCTTCTCCGGGCTTTGTTGTCGACAATCTCTCTTAATATGCCCTAACTTGCCGCAGTTGTAACATTTAATACCACCACTCGGCTTTCCTTTATTTTGCTGTTTATCCTGCTTTCCTAGGCCATCCAATTTATCGAATAGTTTGGTAAACATTTTCTGCATCTCAGTCAACATGGGGTTATGATTCATTTCTGGTTGCGATTCTTCGAGAGTCACAGCTCGCACTCTCGACCTTGGAGTATCCCTATATGCGGCTTCTACTTCCAGTGCACGCACCAAAGCTTCGCTACTACTTTAGTGTCTCGTCAGCCTCAGAACTCGCCTGACCTCTGCGTCCCTTATACCATCTAAAAAGGCCCCCACGGCTAATTGTTCCTGGAATTCTTTAGGTGCGCTTGGATACGCCAGGTCTCTCTATCGCAGCTTCAAATTCTTGTAAACTTTCCCCAGCTTTTTGCATCCGGGATTTCAGCTGAGCCTGGTATAATTGGGCAAGGTGTTGATCGCCATACCTCAAGTCTAAAGCAGCTTCCAAAACTTTGAAGTCCCTTTGTTTCTCCACTGGGATAGCCTGAAGTAATTCTGAGGCCTGGCCCCTTAACGCCAGAACTAATGCCTTAGCCTTTTCCTCGTTATCCTAGTTATTCGCCGATGCTGCTGCCTCGAATTGTCTCTTGTAGGTTATCCATGAGCTGTGGCCATCAAAGGAGGGAGGTTTTAATCGAGGGCCCGATGATGTTACTAGCTGGCCTCCTTTTTCTCTCAATTGTCGTTTAAGTCTCTCCATTTCTCCTTCGAACTCGCTCATTTTTCCTCTGATGTCTTCTACTTCCCCTTTTACTTGACTAACTTCAGTCTTGACTTCACCTACTTTATCTTCGACCTTATCTACTTTGTCATCTACCTTGTTTATCTCTTCTTTGATCTCACCCTTGACAGAAATGATTGCGTCCCGTTGCATTTTTATTTGATCGCTCAGGATTTTCCTTAATTCCCCCTGGCGTCTTTCTTCCAAGTCTTCCATTATTTTTTTAAGTTCATCTTTTTCCTCTTGACGTTGTCTTTCTTGCTCTTCTTTTTCTTCTTGACGTCGCTTTTCTTGTTCTTCTTTCTCCTCTTGCTGTAGTATCTTCAGGTCTTCCATAATTTGTCTCAATTCGTCTTTCTCTTCTTGACGTCTTCTTTCTTCATCCTCTTTTTCTTTTTGACGTCTTGTTTCTTCATCCTCTTTTTCTTTCTGAAGTCTTGTTTCTTCATCCTCTTTTTTTACTGACGTCTTATTTCCTGATCTTCCATCATTTTCTTTAATTCGTCCCTTTCTTCTTGACGCCGTTTTTCTTCCTCTTGCTGTTTTCTTTCTTGCTCTTATTTTTCTTCTTGACGCCGCTTTTCTTGTTCCTCTTTATCTTCTTGGCGCTGCTGCGCCATCATCCTCGTAAATTCCGCAAGTAGGTCCTTCATTTGTTTCTCCGTAGCCATGCTTCTTGTTGTAATGGGCAATGTTAAAATAAAATAAATTTTACTGTCACGTCAATATCGGTGATGGAACTTTCCAGAAAAATCTCGAAACAGCACGAAAAAGTCTTATCCAGAGTCTTGTCACTATCCAGTTCAGAGAATTTAATAATCTCCACTAATGTCCAAATAGAAGTCCTAGTAATTTTTCACGCACTAACACAAGTGAGTCTTTTTCAGTGTCTCTATCACTTCTCAGTTCAAAGGATTTAATTATCACACTAATGTCCTAATAAAATGTTTTACAATGTCTCAAAAATGCACTTAAACACTATTTTCCTGTTCGAAAATAACCCTCGAACAATGTCCAGTAAATTAGTCCTGTGTTAGCACTAACTCTCGAGAATACTTCTCGAACACTCCAACACAACTTCAGAGCTCCTCTTGTCATAAAATTCCGCTTTCTGATACCCATTTGTCACGTGTTTCCACCCTTGCAAATTCCGTGGGTTCAAAAATTATAACAAGAGATGTCCACTAACACACTTTATTAAATATTTACTGGATACTTCACAATACTATTATTAATTTAAATACACTTTACTGACTAAAAATCACAATGTTTATCACTTTGTTTCTCTTTGTAGTCTTAACCTCACTTTCTATACTTTCTGAACTTTCTGAACTACTCGCTGAGAATGCGGTCGGTCTTTTATACCTAAAAATGACAGATCTCGATTTTTCTGTGATGACGCCACCATTCTCTAGATAATTCCAGATGTCACCAGAACTAACTTCTGCTAGGTTCTTTCTCGAGTAGGTGCAAATACACTACATTCAGACATTCGATCTGTTGAAGTCTGTGCCTACTTTTTAATAACCAACATAACCTTAAATTTTAAGGGGTTGCAACATATTACATTAAGTTTATCATTTCACCAAATATTGGGAGTTTTAGTTCTTATCGAACAGTCACATTCACTGTCTTCATATTCACTGTCATCTTTTTGACTTTTGGAACAATCAGTTTCCATTAACCCTTTTTAGCATTAATTCCGGAAACATTTTAGACCGTGGGATAGTGACAGATTTTTTTAAACGTTTGGTTCCTATCTGGCCTTTTGGGAGCCTTTTGTGCCTGATTTGTACTAACCATTTTCGTGTTTATCAAACGGTTATCCAGGGCCCCTCAGCGGAAAACAGAAAAGAAAATTTCATGAAAATAAGGAATTTCAAACGTTTTGTTCCTATCTGGCGTCAAGTTAGACTTACGTTTTAAAGAAAAACATCCGACGGAAGCTTATCGCCAGACAAATTCCGAGGGCCGGAAGGCCCGAAATTTCAATGCGAAGTTGTAAGAAAAAATGGTCAAAATCAAACGATTTGGTTCTTATCTGGGAGTTGTATATATAGGTAAATAGATTATAATTATCGCGATATAACAAACGCCAGACAAATTCCGAGGGCCCAACAGTGAAAAAATTATTGTTCAAGTTGTCAACTATTTCGCGAAAATCAAACGATTGGTTCTCATGTGAAATGATTTTTTCTGTAAAAATTAACCTAAACGAAAATGTATTGTATCATTCACAGACATTTTTAGTGGGCCAAACATATTTTAAATCTTAAAAGAAGTGCACGAAAAAAAGCCATTTTTTCAAACGATTTATTCCTGTCTGGCATTTTGATTTTAAAAAGATATGGTAATAAATAAACCATATTTCAAGTCCCAGACCAAAAGCGTGGGCCAAACATATTTTAAATCTTAAAAAAAGTGCACGAAAAAAAGCCATTTTTTCAAACGATTTATTCCTGTCTGGCATTTGGATTTTAAAAAGATATGGTAATAAATAAACCATATTTCAAGTCCCAGACCAAAAGCATGGGCCAAACATATTTTAAATCTTAAAAAAAGTGCACGAAAAAAAGCCATTTTTTCAAACGATTTATTCCTGCCTGGCATTTGGATTTTAAAAAGATATGGCAATAAATAAACCATATTTCAAGTCCCAGACAAAAAGCTTGGGCCCAACCGTAGATATGTTGAGTGAAAGTATCGAAAAATCAAAAAACAGTCGTGTAAAAATCGATGCATTTTCAAACGATTCACACTCGTCTGGCATTTCATTAGCTTGTCATTGTAAAAGGGTATTATACACATTTAAACAAATTTGTTTCGCGTCACTACTTAAATGCCGCAAGCGCGGATTTATGGGGGGTAACGGGGTAACAAGATTCCGTAAACAATCAACTTTCATTTTAAAATTTCATAATTATTTTATTTTATATTTTTGAATATATATTCTATTTAGTTGTGTTTATAATTTTTTTTTTTGAGATTTTTTTCCCCCCCGCTCATCAATTTTAATTTTCGAGGGAAAACATTTTTGTTATTTTCAACACGCGGCTATGTTACCCCCCCCCCCCCAAGCTCAAGGTCCAGATCCGCCCTTGAAATGCCGTTTTTTTTCTCACTTGAAACTCATTTGGAATTTGATTTTCTTTATCACTGGATTCAATATAACTGTCACTTTCACATTCATAATCCTTCAATCGAATAATATTTATAATAAATAAGTTACATACTAGCAAAAGGACAAATATAAATTATTACATATTAATATATAATTTACAACTCTGCACTACACCATAGAAACTTAGAGTCCTCGTAAATCCGTACCTGTTTCATTCTCCCTTGGCGTAGGTAGTCAACTACACAAAAGTGATTTCTTCTCTCATTTTAATGCACGCGACATAATACACTAAGATGTGATGTGGTAGAAACATATATGGTATGCATTGCTTGCGAACGACGCTGCTTTTTATACTCCCCGCTCGTCCCGGGGTGATTTTTATTTATCGTTTGCTAATGGGGAACTTGCCCATTTTTTTTGTATTTCACTAAAGTGTGTGTTTATGTATAAAAACACGTCACATCGAATATCAGCTCTTAAATCGCAGTACTTACTTTGCAACAAATAATTAAAGTTGAAATCCTCGCTATACTCCTCACGAAAAACACTGTGACGTCAGATCGAGAAACTAGTCTCGCGTACGGTACGTCTTCACCCTAATTAATAGACTGGGTGGCGGTTGGCTTTGAGACGTCCGCATATTTGGTCTTTTGCTCTTTATGTTAGAGAAAAAATAAAAAAAGTGTCGGAAAGCTCAATCAATTCTCTTTACATAAGCTATCTACAAATTTTTCGAAAAAAACAATATTTATCGAGATATTCGAGGAAATGTAGGAAATTACACGTTTTCCTATAATGTATGTAAATCTAAAAAAATAATTTTTCTCTGAAACCTTTGTTTCGAAGGACCGAGATTAACGGAACGTCAAAGTAGTACAGATGTTAAGTGAACATCATATATGAGATCGATTTCAATTAATTACCGATTAATTACGGTGACAAAATGGAGAAATTTTACCGAAAAAAAAAAAAAAGTCCCAAATCCCGCGTCCCTCTAATTCCTTCATTTGTCGGAATTCAAAAATTAAAAAAAGAGTTTTAGCAAATTTTATTCTATTTAAATTAGCTGGAGTAGTCTTTTGGCGTAGGAGCCAGGATTAAAAAGTTGCCAACTGTAGAACCTCAAAATTTGCGATATATCTACATACAGCTGCGCCCCAGATTTTTGTCTGGCACTTGAAATATGGTTTGTTTATTAACATATCTTTTTAAAAAAACAAATCCCAGACGAGTGTAAATCGTTTGAAAATGCATCGATTTTTACACGACTGTTTTTTGATTTTTCGATACTTTCGCTCAACATATCTACGTCTGGGCCCAAGCTTTTTATCTGGGACTAGAAATATGGCTTATTTATTAACATATCTTTTTAAAATCCAAATGCCAGACAGGAATAAATCGTTTGAAAAATGGCATTTTTTTCGCGCTTTTCTTTTTGTCTGGCTATCCAGGGGGCCCAGCCAATTCGTCTGGGAATCTTAAATTGAAACTACTTATTGCCTAATATTAACAAAAAAACAAATGCCAGACGAATGTAAATCGTTTGATTTTCGCGGAATAGTTGACAACTTGAACAATAATTTTTTCACTGTTGGGCCCTCAGAATTTGTCTGGCGTTTGTTATATCGCGATAATTATAATCTATTTACCTATATATACAACTCCCAGATAAGAACCAAATCGTTTGATTTTGACCATTTTTTCTTACAACTTCGGATTGAAATTTCGGGCCTTCCGGCCCACGGAATTTGTCTGGCGATAAGCTTCCGTCGGATGTTTTTCTTTAAAACGTAAGTCTAACTTGACGCCAGATAGGAACAAAACGTTTGAAATTCCTTATTTTCATGAAATTTTCTTTTCTGTTTTCCGCTGAGGGGCCCTGGATAACCGTTTGATAAACACGAAAATGGTTAGTACAAATCAGGCACAAAAGGCTCCCAAACGGCCAGATAGGAACCAAACGTTTAAAAAAATCTGTCACTATCCCACGGTCTATTTGTATTATTAAAAAATAACACTCTTCACGGGTTCCAGGCTCCTCCCATGTTGTTGGATTTTTATATTTTACTTTTTAAAGTTCCTTCCATTTATTCAACATCTTATAAACATATGATGCAAGGTACCATGGAAAACCTTTATCCACTATCTCCATACTATAATATTGATTTTTTTTCGATATTTCGGAACATCGAATTTACTAAAAACAAGACAAGAATTTTACAGAAATAACTTTAAACCAAGAACTCTAAATCTAACAAAACTTAAGACAAGAACTTTTCACCGAGAACTCAAAATGTAACATATTGTAAACCTTAGGAACTTAACAGTTCTTATCTTAATTTATAATAGGTTTAAGTTTTTGGTTTAAAGTTTTTATCTCAGCTTATGTTGGGTTAAGAATTCTTAGTTTTAAAGTTCTTGGTTTAAGCTTTTAATTTATTTATTTGATTTTTGATCATTTTTTAGGTGTTTTTTGAGGTTATGTCAAAATTCCAAACTGATCGGCTAATTCTGACCTTATATTCAGTTTCAGCGCTACAAATTACGTACAGATATAGTGATCAGCTCATCTAAGCTTTTTATTTACTTGTTTGGGATTTTTCGGGCATATTTAAGGTTTCTTGAGGCTAGCAAAAATGTAAAAGCCAATCGGGTAAAACGGACATCGGATTCGTGTTCAGCGGGTCAAAATGCATGGGAATACATAGGTCTGCCTTTTCGCACTCGACTTCTTTTTGTGTGCCTGTGTAATTGATCATATATGTATAGGTGAATATTTCTACTGCTGTTGTCAATTTTACATGTATAATAAATATTGTTATTTTGCCGAATTTGGTGTTTTTCTGTTGAATGCGGGTGAAAATCTAATCTGACCTCTGGACATTTCCGTTTCTTCACTGAGTACATCCCAGCCCTACTACAACAGGCTGAGTTATGAGGCTAGTGCGGGACTTTTGCCCCACGTAAAAATTGTAAATGTGGCGCTCGAGTAAAACCGAAGTAGAGCTCAGCGTCAAAGTGACGCTTCCACTTGTTTATGCGCTAGGCAACTGGAAGAAGCCACGTCACAATATGGGATGAAATTTTCAATTATATGATGTAAAGAACCAAAATGGCCAACTTCCAGTTTCGATGCAATTTGCATAAAAATAAAATTTTTAAGCGGAACAATCTGTATATTTTTGTATATTTGGATCCTGCTGGCCAAAATACAAATGATCTGACCCTCAAATATTATTTTGATTTTCAAAAAATATAAATTTTTTTTTAATTTTTATTTTATTATTGTGAAAAATCTATTATCAAAGCATTTCGTTTTTAATTATAAATTTAGTACAAAGAAAAGGTCGACATTACGCATATATTTAGTTCTAAGTTTGTACTCTATACTATGTACATATTTTTTTGTATATTTCCTGCCCTGTAATTGGATGCACATCTGTCTGGGCAGCTGCATTCATAAAATAAAATAAAATAAAATAAAATGAAATATCATTTTTTTTAATTTAAAGATCTAATTCAATAATAATACTACGGGAGCCCACCTTAAGTGTCCGTGCACCTTCACCCCGATCCTTGGGGACAATGCTTTTCATAAAGATTAAAGCCTAAGGAACAATTTAAGACATGTCCTAAAAAAATGGCTGCTCTTTCAAAATGGCGTCCGTTTAAAAAAAAATTTGCAAATATTGTTTTTGTCATTTAACACAAAAACTAAAAAAGATGGAGAAAAATATTCTGCACAAAAAACAAAGTGCATAAAATTTTCTACAATTTTGTTCCTATAAAATATTTGGATAGGAGTTACCATTTTCCAGATACCATTGTTACTATTTTCGAGATAAATGTCTGCAAGTTATAATATTATTATTGTTATTAATTTTTTTCAGTTTGTTTCATTGTTTGTTATGTTAATAATATAAAGTTATATTATACGCGTTATTTAGTGATTTACCGATATATGAATTTCCATGTTTTCTTAATTTTGGACTCATTTATCTGGAAAATGGTAACTCCTATCAAATATTGTATTGGAACAAAATTGTAGAAAATTTTATGCACGTTGCTTTTTGTGAAAAAAGTTTTTGTCCATCTTTTTTATTTTTTTGGGTTAAATAACAAAAACAACATTGGAAACAGTTTTTCTTAACATATGGCCGCCATTTTGAGAGTACAGCCAGTTTTTTTTCTAGGACATGTCTTAAATTGTTCCTTAGGCTTTAATCTTTATGAAGAAACTTGTTCCCAAGGATCGGGCGGGGGGTGCACGTACAGCTAGGGAGGGCTCCCCGATTATAAGTATCCCATTAAAAAAAAAAATAGTTCTCGTTGAAAAACCAATACCATTGAACTTAATGAAGAATAAATCGTGTTTAATGTTACTATCTGAAGAGATAATATTTTAGAGGTGCTTGCAGACCGATTTTTAACAATTTTGGCAAAATTACAGCCTTCTATGATTAAAACTAAAAATTAAAAAATCTATATTTTTTTGAAAATCAAAATAATATTTGAGGGTCAGGAAATTTGCATCGAAACCGGAAGTCGGCCATTTTGAATCTTTACATTATATAATTGGAAATTTCATTCCATATCACCTTTGAAAAAAATCCATTCGCCCATTCAAAAGTTACAACAGTGTGCTTATCGATTGAGCCACTCGGTATACCACTACTCACTTTTTTATGTGAAATTTTATTCTCTACAACTTTGTTCCTATAGTTATTTTCACATTTCTTATCATTTTGGCAGCGCCTATTCATTTTAATGCGGGTACCTAAATTATAACATAACTTATTTTTTTTCGTTTTCGTACACCAAAAAAATAATAAATGCTTGTTTTTAAAAAGATTTTTGACATTTATTGGTCCATTGGCAACGCTGACCCGATGATAACATAGTTCCGAAAAGTGAAGCGAAAACAAAACAACACTTCTCAGATTTGGATGTAATTTGAGCTAAAATTATTCAAGGTCAATTACTGACTAAAAATAATAAAACTAGTTTTCGCATGATAGTCGTGTCATTTGTTCTATGCGGTTCGTTTACGTTGGAATAACTCAGTTTGCTGCCCGAATTCCCGGCCAGAACATTTGGTGATTGATAATATGATAACGACCTATTTTCTAATTAGTTGTATAGTGGAGTCACGTTAGGTTTATTATATACCTCGGAAAACTGTTAATAGGCCAGTAAACCAGGCTCGAGTTACTAAGGTAAGATAGGCGTTTTTTACTCTCGTTAATATCAAACTTGTAGGGTACAGAGTAGTCCCTTGAAATGTTATATTATCTAACCTTGCATTTTGGGTAGGAAAAAGTTTTTTTTTCATTGTGTAAGGGGGGAGGGGGGCATGTAATTTAATTTTTATCGGGGTCGGCTGCCTCCCCTTTTGGCCGCCATCTTGAAAAAAACGCGCTAACAGTTCTTGCCCTATATTTCCGTAACATATTTTACAAAAAATTTTTGGTTTTTCGTTTAGAATCGAATTCTCTACAATCTTATTGGAGAAATTTTTTGTCGTAAATTGAATAATTAAAGAGTTATAACCCTTGGTAGACAGAAATTTGTCACACAATTTTCTTTTAAGCCCTAAAACTTTTTTCTTCAAATTTAACAGAAAAATAGACATCATATTATTCTCTTCAACCTTTACTCGATATTTTTCTATTTTAAATTGATCGTTTTTTTGATATTTATTTTTTTTTAAGTTTTGAGTTTTTAGGTTTAGTGTTTTTTTCACTCCTCTCCAAAAGTCACATTTCAACGCGCATTCTAGTTGATTGATGTTGAAGGGTCAAGAGAAAAGATACAAGTCTTCTTAAATTTAATTATTTAATGTGAAAACAAACTACTCGAATTACTTAGTACTGCTTTAATCACGGACTCTGAATGAATAATAATTGTTTTAGTGCATAGTAATTGTTTATTCATACAACTTAAGTATTCAAATTCAAGTAACAATATAATATTGTATGACTTACATTTCAAAATAAACGTGTGTATGGACATTTAGTTATATAAACATATTATTTTAATTCAATATTTGTTTTTAACTCTATGAATATTGTGGAAGGTAATGGTTTGGTAAACCCATCGGCTAGCTGCTCACCAGTGGCGTAACTAGAGTCGATGAGGCTCGTGTGCAAGATGATCTGGTTGTCCCCTAAACTTTATAAAACAAATAAATTTCGTTAAAATAAAATAATTTAGTTTATTTAACATAAAATGAAAACATTTTTTTTTATTTATAGCTCCTAGAGGCCCTATGAGGCTCTCTAAGTTCTGAAGCCTGTGTGCGCCGCACCCCTTGCCCTATGTGGTTACGCCACTGCTGCTCACCTATGGGGATATAGTTGAGCATTCTGTTTTGTTAGCAATTTGTTCTCTTATGAAATGCTATTAATTAATACGTTTAGTACGTGTATTATACCTATTTTATTTAATCACCATATCACCGTAGAGAAAAATAATTTATACAGAAATCCATTTCATAACAGCCTGAATTCAAATATCGAATAAAATGTCTGACTCGGTGTGTGTGTGCGTGTGCGTGTGTGTGTGTGTGTGTGTGTGTGTGTGTAGATCGTTTTTTTCTAAACACGATAACTTATGTTAAACTTGAAATTTTTAATTCAAATTTGAACATACATAATCCAGCGTAATAGAATACTCCGTATTGAAATTGGGTCATATCCTCACCTCACACAGGGTGATCACCAGAGGACTTCAAACTCTCATTTTTATGTGAAGCATCTTTTATTTTGATTTTAGAGGAATGTTTTAGAAAATGTTACTAAGGTTTTTTGTTAAGCACACAAAAATATGAAAACGCACACAATTTCTAAACCGCAATATGCAGGGTGCTTCTTTCGAACCAACTTTATCTAGATTAGATGATATTATATTGGATGATGATTTACAATAAGATACCCACATAGCACAAGATATTCTAAGAATGATCTGTAAATGTCCTCTAGGGAGTATATATATTCGAAATAATATTGTATTGTTCCAGGAATATATATAATTTAACATGTTGATACTAGAATATTTCATACGAATAATAAAATAATATTCTTTCTGAACAATAGTATAATATTCTTAGTATATATATAATTTTTGAGAGGGAAACAATAATATTCCAAGAAAATAATACAAGAATATTCTTTTTGAACAATAGTCTAATATTCTTAGAAGATATATGATTTTTGAGAAGAAGACAATAATATTCCAGGAAAAATAATACAGGGATATTCCCATTAAACACGCAAACGTCGGTTGGAACTATAGGTAAGAGATGGCATCAAATGCCAATTATGTAATAATGTCAGCGAAGGCAATGAACTGTTATGTCACGTGTATTTAGAATTAATCGCTTATTTATTGGTATTTGACTCATTTCGAAGCCTTTCCAAGTTTGCAATAGATTTTTGTAGATAAATTTGGTTATAACTCGCCGACTTAGTCCTACTACTGGTCTATGAGTATTCACCTAATATTTCGTATCGGCAATCTAACATAATTCTCCGGTGTGATATCTTGAGACAGAATCTTACATGCAATATGCGCTACACTGTTGATTCTGACGAAAACGAAGAGTTAAAAATCGATAGTTGTAAGCAATTATCGTGTCTCTTGTAGTTTCGTTCCATTGTGGTATCATTCTCGTATATTAAACAATGATAAGTCAAGAAAATAATCATATATAAGTAACTGGTAAATGCCATTTCTGTTTAAAATTGGGTATTATTCGTCGACTTATTATTACATATTATGTAATGCAACATAAAAATCCAATAAAATAGGAATCAATCTGTATGTGAGAATAATATAAGCTTAAACCCATAATATTCGTGAAAGAGTGAAATAATAATCTAGGAATATTCTATTAAGGAGAAATTGTATTATTATAATATTTTTCAAATATTCCTAGAGTAACTTGATTATTCCTGTAATATGCGTTTTGGATAATCGTAGAATATCTAAAAATTGTGCCATTTGGATAAAAAAAGAATATTCCTGTAACGTCTGGATTATTTAAAAATTATTTTAGGAATAATCAAATCTTCCAAACGTATAATCAATGAATATTCCAGGAATCAAATCGTGCTATCTGGGTAAGATATATGCAGAGCCGGATTAAGGATTGGCGCGCCCCTAGGTAATCATGTATTTGCGCCCTCTTCTTCAAATTAACGAGCGGGAGGGGGGATGATGTAGAAATATGAAAAAAAAATTCGTCCGAGTTTCAAAATTGATGAGCAGGTGGGAGAAATCTAAGAAGAAATTTTGTAACCTAAATTGATAAGCAGGGAGAAGGAAATGGAAAATATTTTTTTTTCACGCATTGTCTCACAGGTTCGAACCGATTTTATGCAAGTTAGATTATATGTGACTCTCCACAGTAAATAAAGGGGGTACCGACCGAAAATTGTTGTTTACCGTAAAAGCGATTTCTATAAACTGCGACACAATTCAGTATTCTTGTTTTAAAATACATTCGTGCACTACAAGGCCTAGACGCAGCATTAAATTAATAATATCAATGGTAAGTGAATAGTATAGTATCCTAGTATATCTGTAAGGCCTGCATGTTTAGACTTGAGTGTGTTATATTGTTATTTTAACTCAGAAATTAGTGAATTTTTTAGTGAGTGTGGAGATTTTTATGGCACAGACGATGATTTCAATGTTTTAATGCCCGTTGATGACGATTTTTTATCTCAAAATGTAGAAAGTGTGGTATCTTGTGGGAGGACGATAACATTAAAACACTGAGGTTCTAAAATATGTCGGTTTATTAACCAAATAGGATACAATTCGTCAGGTGTTGCTTCGTGTATAGTTCGTCGCAGACTGTTGCGGAAGTCGCCAAACTTGCGCCTGTGCACTTGAGTACATTGCCAACTTGATAATATATTACCATATATTACACCCTCACACTTAAGTTTTGTCCCTTGTACAAAAAATGTCCTAGTAAATATATATTATAACATACATGTGTATTATTATTTTGACAACCTATTATTATCCACATATGTTTCGTGTAACATCTTTTACATCTACATTAATTTGTGTAATTCTAACAGAAATTCGTTTTACTTTAAATGTTTAAAATGTGTATTGTTTTACATTTTGTGTATATTTGCATAGTGGATAGGTCTGTACAAGTATTAAAATATTCAATAAATAGTATATTATTTACACTTATGTTCCCATTTCTATTTACAAAATAACATTTATGTACGTATATATATTTTTGTTCTTTTCACTCCGAATCTGTATTCAGAATGTAGTCGGAGAGGTATTTTGGCATTTTCCTGTCTCGCTTTTGTCTGCTGGTGCTAGTCGTTGGTTTATTTGACACAAGTTTTCTATTTCGAACATGTTTTTCTACAGGTTCACTTAACCTAGTTGTCATGGGACTTAACCTAATTGGTGACTCGTCTATATCGGAATCAGGGTCGTCAAGGCTGTGAACAGAGTGAGATTTTACACTTTGAAAAGAGCTATTTCCCGAGCTTTGACTACAATTACGTTCTCTACAGTTATCTGAATTTTACATTACCACATTTGTGTTATTATCAGTATAGAAATTTACATCGTCACAATTTTTGTTTACGTTCTCTACATTATGTGAATTTTGCATTACAACGTTTGTGTTATCAGTATAGGAATTTACATCGTCACAATTTTTACTTACATTTTCTACGTTGTTCTCAACATTGGGTACTACATTTGCAGGGCTGTTACAAGAGGGCAAATTTATGAAATAATCATCAAAATTGCTAGGACGTTCTAAATTCTTTTTCGCCAATACATTATTTTTAGTCGTCTTACCTTGAACGCTGCATTTCTGTATTTGATTTGCGTGTCTTTTCCATAGTTGATTATTTATCGTGTTACAGATATATATTTTTCAATATCCGCTTCTATCCAAGTTTCGGTGTTTGTTTTTCGATAGTCTCTTACTAGTACTTTTTCCCCTTTTGCGAACTCTCTTCTCCTTCCTCCATATTCCTTAATCTGTTTGTTCTGTTCTCTTTTGGCTCTTCCTACCGTCACATCCGTAGTTGTGTTTTCTTCTTCATAAGGTTCTTTTAGTTGTGTTAATCGGGTTCTAGCAGTCCTGCCGTTAAATAATAGTTGAAAAGGTGACTTCCCTGTTATTGCATGTTCTGTTGTTCTATATGTCAATAGTATTCTTGATATTAGTGTGGATTCCGGTACCTTCTCGTTCCTAGGATCATCCAGCGCCGTTTTTAGTTTGCTCTTGAAAGTTTTTACGATATTTTCCGCAGCTCCATTACTTTGTGGATGATATGGTGGAATCGTAATATGTGCCACACCATTTTGCTTTAAAAAATTTTGAATGTTCCCCGATACCAGTTGCGGTCCGTTGTCTGTTACCAGGCTTCTGGGTAAACCAAATCTAGCAAATGTCTCTCGAAGTACTTCTTCAGTCCTTTTCGCTGTGGTATTATTTTGCATTTGAAAAACTTTTATCCATTTGGAATATGAGTCGATTATGATGAAATACATCTTACCCTTTATCGGTCCTAAAAAATCTGCATGAATACGATCAAATGGTTTGTTTGTTATTGGCCATGGCGTTACATCTGTTTTCGGGGGATCTTGTTTGTTTATTAAACATGGATTACACGATTTAGTCATCTCCTCAATATCCTTATCGATATTTGGCCAGTACAGAATTGATCTGGCTACAGATTTAATCCTGGTCATACCAAAATGTTCGGAGTGCAATTCTCCAAGTAATCTTTTCCTCAACGTTTTAGGGATGATTATTCTGTGACCCCAGAGCAATACATTGTTTTATATTAAAAGTTCTTGACGTTTGTTATAAGGTTTTAATTCTTTACTTACATTCTTGGGCCATTTTTCTTCTCTTACATATTTCAATACACGTTTTAATTCCTTGTCTTGCAACGTCTGATGTCTAACTTCATCATTATTTATGGGCCATGCTTCCAAGTTTTCCGTAAAATTTATATAGAGAGCTTGCTCATACTCTTCTGTGGTTTCTGCTGGTAACGGTTTGCCTGAGAGATAATCTGCAACAGGATTATTCGTACCTTTAATGTATTGAATTTCATAATTAAACATACATAGGAATGCTGCCCAGCGTTGCAATCTACTGGCTGTCATTTGAGGTATTCCCTTATGGTCCCCAAAAATAGTAATTAAAGGTTTATGATCGGTACGTAATATGAATTTGTTCCCACATAAATACTGATAAAATTTGTTTGCTGCATAATATATTGCGAGCGCTTCAAGGTGTATCGTACTGTAATTTTTTTCTGCTGGTAATTGCGAGCGAGATACACATAAAACAGTTTTTTCTTTGCCGTCCACCAAATGACTTAAGACTGCACTAACGCCTAGCCTACTGGCATCAGTCGTTACTATAATTGGTAATTCAGAATTAAAATGAGTTAATGTTGTATCTGACGCTATAATTTGTTTAATCTTGTTAAAAGATTTATCACATTCTTCCGACCATATAAATTTGACATTTTTCTTTAACAAATTGTAAATAGGATGCAAAATATCTGCTAATTTAGGTACAAATTTGGAATAATAATTGACCTTGCCTATGAAACAACGTACCTCACTTATATTTGTTGGGCGTCCGGCATCAACTATAGCTTTTACTTTGTTTACATTTTCTTTAATCCATTTTTGTTTATTTTATATCCTATATATTCAATTTTCTCTTGAAAAAATGTACATTTCTCTTTGCTTAGTGTGAAACCAGCTTCTTGAAGTTTGCTGAAAACTTTTTCTAGGTTATTTAGATGTTCTTCAGTGGTTGAGCCTGTTACTATAATATCGTCTACGAAGTTTACCACACCGTCTATTCCTTGAAGCAATTGTTCGATTATTCTTTGGAATATGCTCGTTGCGGGAGTGATGCCGAAGGGCATTCTATTCACTTTATAAAGTCCTCGATGCGTGTTCCAAGTTAAAATGTTTGCTGTTTCTTCGGACAATTCAATTTGATTGTATGCCGAACGTAAATCTATTTTAGAGAACTGCTGTCCTTTGTTTAATTTACTAAATACTTCCTCAATTCTGGATATTGGATAATTTACTGGCTTGAGATGCTTGTTTACTGTGACTTTATAATCTCCACATAACCTTATACTTTTGTTGCTTTTTACCACGGGTACTAGAGGCGTAGACCATTCACTGTGTTCTATTGGCGTTATGACTTCTTCTAATTTTTTTAGTTCTACATCCATCACTTCACGATGAGCTAACGGTACTGCACGACATTTACAAAATACTGGTCTAACATTATCGCTAAGTTCTAAAGTTACTTTTGCATATTTGAACTTCCCGATTTTATTACTAAATAACAATGGATACTTCCCAACAATTTTGATTATTTCATTGTTTGTTGATATGTTATTTACCAAGTTAATTTTTACCTTAAACTTTGCCATCCAGTCCCTGCCAAGTAGATTTGTCCCTGATTGCCGATATAGCATAAATTAAACATTTTATTGTTTATTAAAACTTTTACAATAAAATCATTGTCTGCAACATTACAATTATCATCTTTAAAACTATCTACATCATTAATGACATTAGTATAAAATAAATTGAACCTTTCATTTTTACCTATGTGGTTTTCCACATTTTTGAAATTAGTTTCTTCATTTACAAAGTTTACATTTTTATTTTTAAAACAATTTTTGGCAACATGTCCTGCTTTAAAACACAACTGACATTTACTGTTTTTAAAATAGCATTCTCTTCTATGAATGCCATTGCAATATCTGCATTTTTGGCCAACTTTGAATTTATTTTTTCATTACTTTGATTTTTATTCCTTACAGTATTTTGATTTTGTTGACGGCCATTTTGTTGAAAGCAGAAATTTCCTTCTCCTCTGACGAATTTCTCCGAATGCGCTGGTCCAGTGTCTAAATTCGGACGACGGTCCGTTTGATGGCGCTGGTTGAACTTCCTGGTGGTTGTCATCTCAGGCGGGACATTTGAATTTGAAACATAACGAATGTTTACTACATTTTCAGTCTTCCGCGCAAGGGCAAAAAGTTCCTCCAAGGTTTTTGTCTCGTCTTCCTCACAAATACGGTCCAAGATTCTATCCGGTGATAACCCCGTGAATCCTTTAGAATTTTTGCTAGGTCGTTTCCGAATTTGCATTTTGTGGCATGGCTTCTTACACTCGCGTACCAATCTGTGATACTCAGATCATTTTGATCGAGTTTATAAAATTTCTTTCTTTCACGCCATACGCTGGTTTGCATGGAAAATTGACTTTGCAATAGCTTGTTTAATTCTTCAAATTTCTTTTCATGGGGAGCATCAGGGAATGTTAGATCTTTTAATAACTTGAATGTCATCTGACTAATTGAACTGAATAAAACTGCTACCTTGGTTTTTTCCTCCTTCACCTGATTTGCAACAAAATGTTGTTCTAATCGTTCCGAGTATATTTCCCAATCATCAGTATCACAATTGAACTCGTAAAATTTTTGTACAGCTACTGACGCCATTTTGCACTCGAGCACGTGGTAGGTTTTATACTTTTAAGTTCTTTTCTTCTGCTTTTCTTCGCCCACTTTATTCCATATAAATTTTATTCCTCCTCGCCACTGTGGTATCTTGTGGGAGAACGATAACATTAAAACACTGAGGTTCTAAAATATGTCGGTTTATTAACCAAATAGGATACAATTCGTCAGGTGTTGCCTCGTGTATAGTTCGTCGCAGACTGTTGCGGAAGTCGCCAAACTTGCGCCTGTGCGCTTGTGTACATTGCCAACTTGATAATATATTACCATATATTACAGAAAGTGGGTATAATGAAACTCCAGTTCATTTGGATTTGGATGCGCAATCTGCGGCAACAGGTACGTTTTCTGTCTTAAATTCGCCTGAACAGAATGTCCAACAACCGGAAAACAACCCAAGAATAGAGTTCGCTATAGATTTAGAAAGTTCAATAAGCGACCAACGTGAGGAAGAGATAATTAAAAAGTTTATAGATCGGGGCTGTGGTTGCAAGTACGGCAGAGATCAAACTTTTTGTAGCAGCTTTTTTACCCACGCACGCCTGGTAGAAATTAGGAACCAGCATTTGGAGCTAACCAGAGAGGAGTTAGATTTTGTTATTATGGGGAATTTGGAAGCCCACAGACGCCTAGGGCAATTCTCAGAAGTGTATTCCAACTATGACAAGGACCGTAACAGAGGCAAGGTTAGAAAAAGTACCCAGTGATTATCTTGCCAAGTTATATAAACCAGTACCCAATCTCCTTACCTATCATCAGTTTGTGGTTTCAGCTGATCATCCAGGTTTTGTGTAAATGTAGGATTAATGTAAACTCACCAGAAGTTGCAGTTGATATTGTAAGAGATAATGTTGACATTCTAAATGGTGGAACTGATGTCATTGAGCCCACAGGTTTATCACCAGCTAGAGAACGGTATTTGTATGAAAAGGTGGCACCATTTTGCTCGTCAAAACTAGCTGCAAGCATCTCCTGCCCTAAGCCACTCACACCAAACGCAAACAAAGATGACCAAAACAAAGAAACCTCAATCAATGAAACCAGTGGTAAAGTGGCTGTTGATAGTAAAACTCGACAAAGAACTGCAAGAAAAAGAAAATGTGGACAGTGCTCCAGTCATTTACACGATAAGAGGACATGTCCTGATGTGAAAAAATAAGAGAAAGTAATAATTATCACACAGAAACTTTTGTTTTAAGAATTTATTTTGAAATATTCAAAACATGATTTATTTTAATATTTTGTAATAATTTTTTTTTCTGAAACCTAAATGTGTGTAGAATAATAATATATTGAAATTTAAAAAAATTTATTTTGACTCCCTTACCCCCTTTTACTGTGGAGGGTCACATATAGCAGTGTTACATTAAAATATCATTAAGGTATTTTTAATAAGACTATTATGAAATAAATAATGGCTGCCATAGGGAGTTGCTGATTGTGAGTATTTATTAAATATGATAATTTCTATTGAACATAAAATTTTCATTTCGAATTTGCCTATATAAAATAGCATGACAGAATATTTCCTACTGAAACTTGGTCATTTTCATCATACAGGGTGATCGTCAAAAGCGTAAATCATGTGTTTCGTGTTTATGTAAACTATATTTTATTATACCTTTAAAGGCTAAAGGTTTTTGAACTTTTCTGAATAAAATTTAATTCTCTACAATGTTTTTCATATCTCTACCTATTTTGGCACTGTCGTCATGTGGGTATTGTCTTCTACATATATCGATTGACTATCATATTACAGCTGTCATTTCTATCTCCATTCTCCGTGCCAAATTTCAAGGTCCCAGCTCATTGGGAAGCACCCCAAACGATTCACCGGACAGATAAATATAGGTAAAAACAACAGTTTTGATTCTTAAAATATAATAATAATAATAATGATAATAATCAATAAATTTCTACTACCCGGAGGAATATATCCTGAATTCATAAAATATAGACCCGAGAAACTTACTGAGATGCCAAGAGTTCTATATGAAAGATGGAGGAGGACTTTATATGTGTCTACCATCCACAAAAAAGGTCCAAAAAATGACTCAAAAAATTATCATGGTATAGCAGTAATAGCAACCCTAGGAACGATATTGTTACAAATATCCCCCCCTTCTGGATAGGCACAAAATACATGTTGTACTGCCATCTGTGAGACAGTAGAAACAGTAGAAACGTTCTGGAACATTAGAGAAAAGAGACTTCTAGATAACGCCGCGCCGTTTCTAGAATAATTCAGGAAGCAATCACTAGGGGTATATAAGGCCGTATTCTCGGCGGAGAAGGGAGAAAAGTTTGGATTTGACAAGTGAGGTTAAGACTCCAAAGTGAAAACAAAGTGATAAACATTGTTATTTTTAGTCAGTAAAGTGCATTTAAATTAATAATAGTATTGTGAAGTATCCAGTAAATTATTTAATAAAGTGTGTTAGTGGTTATCTCTTGTTATAATTTTTGGAACCCACGGAATTTGCAAGAGTGGTTTCCTAGGGGTGGAAACACGTCACAATATTTTCGAGGGTTATGAGAAACCTGATCGAAGAAGACATTAATGACAAATAACCCGAGGAATAATCAGGATTTGTAGCTGGCATCAACAATCTGTTCACACTAAAAATGACAATGGAAAAAGGAGTTCAACGAAACGGATAAACACAAATAGCTCTGATAGGCCTAGAAAAAGCGTATGACAACGTTCCCGTATCGTATCAGTGGGTAGAAATGCAAAAACCCAACATAAGGTCGTCATTAATCCAAGCTAATCAGCGATACTATAAAAACAACGCTGCTAGAGTAAACACAGCCCCACAAAAAAAAGCGGTCTGTCCGGCGGACCAAACTAATGTATTCTTATACATTTGGACCTGCTGAAACCGAATTCGAAGTCAGAATTGTCACATTGGCTCGTTTTTCACCCCCCAACCCCAAAAAACACCCCTGAAACAAAAACAAAGTGGTCTGTCCGGCGAACTATACCAGTGTATCTTTATGTATTTTAATCTGCTGAATCCGGATTCGAAGTTGGAATTGACAGTTTATAGTCACGTCGCCAACTAAGCTTGGACCTTGAATGAGGGTACAACTTTTATTTTATGACTGATTCTAGTCTTGTTTGATATACTGAACCATAATCCGTGGGGTGCCAGAGTGGCACCCTTGGGCAATTTAAACTATTGAAGGTCAAAGGTCACGAGGGTAAAAAAGCTGAACCATTTTATTGCGAATTTAGAGAAATAGGTCCACCCAAATCAAATATTTGTAGTAAGATATAATAATATATATTGATATATTATATTATATATTAAAATAAAATATTTCCACCATATTCTGGCGTGTTACTTGGATTTTCAGACATTTGTTTAAAAAAATTGAAATCACTAGCTCTAGCTGTTTGAAGTGACACAACTGTTCGTGCCAAAACTGCTAATGGCTGAACAATCCTTGTAGCTGCAGCATCGGGCATAGATGGTTGTTTAGTACCATGGTAATGTTGGATTTGTAAGTCAGGTAGTTTAAGAGCAATAGTTTCGACCTTTAATTGTCTCAGCAGATTTCACATTATCAGTATCCGTAGACTGTTGTGCTACTATTATAGCAAGGGAATGTGTCGATTTCAGTCCATTTGCTGATGAGATCTGTATATCAAAATTGTCTACTACCGTTTGAATCAGACAGTCGGATTTCAATTTATTTATCCACTGTAGTTTAAAGTTTCCTGATTGCATGTTACAGCAAACTGTAGTTGCTACTGATGATTTGTACCTCATTACTTCGTCATAGCTGCAACAAATTCCAAAGCTATACAGCAAGTCAATAAGTTGTCTTGATGAATAAGAGTGATGAAGTGTTACACCAAGAGAAACTTGTAGAGGGGTATACGTGTGTGAGTGATACTATTCCTGTAACCATGTTTCCAAGTAAACATGCAGCCAGATGTTTTTTTGGCATTAGCTGCATCAGGAGGCTTATCAATGTTTCACTTGTCGCTTTCATCGCATCGTCGGTGGAAATTCGTGTAGTATAATCCTTCATTTGTTCAACAGAAACTGCTTTAATTTCAGCCTTAATTGTAGATGCCATTCTGACCACGGTGAAGTCATCATCCTGAGAATCTTCAAAATGAAGAATGTGTGCTGCTTCTTTACGGAAGCAAAGAATACTAGGTATTTCTAATGAACTGAGAACCAAAAGATCATTACCAAAATAGTCTGTCAGATCACAAATTAAACTTCTACGGCATCTTGTACCACCATTGTCCATGTACGTAGCATATAGCTCTACAGAGTTCCACATACGACTACGATCACTGTTCATAGTGGAGATGACAAATGTCAAACCTTCATCTTCTTTACTTGACACACTAACGACCCCTTTGTTCTGTGCACTCCTAACATTTCGAGCTGGCATAAACTTTGTGTAACATGAAAGATGGTACCGTCCATCTGCTGCATGTAGATCACTCGGTGCTCCCATAACACGTAAGCGAACCTCACCCCCCCCATTCGTCATCGCGATCGTTGCAAACTTGAATAATGTTTTTCTTAAATATGTCAGCTCTCTTTTGATCCAATGTTCTGCACTCTCTGAATTTATTCCACCGTTCTGGGTGTTTAGGGTTAAGTGGCAGACATTCCTGCCCACAAAAGAAACAGTCAACAAGAAACTAAAACCGCTCATGTGATCGTCTGGTACGCTTGGGTTTACTGCTGGAAGCTGTTTGAAGCTGTTCATCATTTTTCTTCTTCACTGCACGCTTAATATGATCCTTGGATGTATAATTGCTTACACACACCTTGTGAAATGCAAATTCTGCAAACTTCCATCTTGTAAACCATCTTCAATTTGTGTATGAAGGGTGTCACCACGCTGTCTACTGCTCACAGCAGTCTTCTTTAGTCGATCTTCTCCACCAGTCACCAGTGAACCAGTACGATTGCAGTTAAAGAAGCAGCGATTGGTCTCTTCAGCCATGTTTGTTTAATCTGCGGAATAGAGAACGTGAGTTAACAACGTGTTATTTCAGACAGAATCAAATGTGGAATCGCTTTTTTTGTAGTGTTGGCAAAGTGTAATATACCGTTACAAAGATCTGCACATAACCAAACATTTATCTAACTATTACACTTTTTCAACACTGCAAAAAAGCGATTCCACACTTCATTCTGCTTGAAATAATATGCCGGTAACGCTTCTTCTTAAAAAAAATATATGTATGTATAACATAATATAATATAATAAAATATAAATAATATATATTATAATATCTAACTACAAATATTTTATTTGGGTGGACCGATTGCCCTTAGATCGCAATAAAATGAGTGGTTCAGCTTTTTTGACCTCCGTGACTTTTGACCTTCGATATTTTAAATTGCCCAGGGGTGCCACTCTGGCACCCCACGGATTATGGTTAAGTATATCAAACAATACTAGAATCAATCATAAAATAAAAGTTGTACCCTCATTCAAGGTTACATGGCTCGGCGACGCGACTATTAGCTCGTTTTTCACCCTTAACCCCGAGAAATACACCTCTCAAAAAAATGGTCTGCACAGTGGACCAAACTAGTGTATTCTTATGTATTTGAACCTGCTGAAACCGAATCCACGGTCAGAATTGTCACATTAGCTCGTATTTCACCCCCAACCCCAAAAAATACCCCCAAAACAAAAGCAAAGTGGTTTGTCCGGCGGATTATACCAGTGGATCCTTTTGTAATTTGACCTGCTGAATCCGAATTCGAGGTTGGAATTGTCAGATTTGCTCGTACTTCACACCTAACCTCAAAAAACACCCCCAAAACAAAAAAAGTGGTCTGTCCGGCAGACCATACCAGTGCATCCTTGTATATTTGGACCCGGTGAAACCGAATCCGAAGTTAGAATTGTCAGATTGGCTCGTTTTCATCTCTAATCCCCACAAAATGGTCTGCCCGGCGGACCATACCAATGTGTCTTTATGTATTTGGTAAGGATACACTGGTATGGTCCGCCGGACACTTTTTTTTGTTTTGGGGGTGTCTTTTGGGGTTAGTGGTGAAAAACTAGCCAATCTTACAATTCTGACTTCGGATTTGGTTTCAGCGGATTTAAATACATAAGGATACACTGATATGGTCTGCCGGACAGATCATTTTTTGGGGGGGAAGTGTGTTTTTCGGGGTTGGGGGTGAAGAACGAGCCAATCTGTCAATTCTAACTTCGAATCCGGATTCAGCAGGTCAAAATACATTAAGATACACTGGTATAGTCCACCGGACAGACCACTTTGAACATGGAATAGTATATTGTGTATTTAGGTGTGAAAGCAATACATTTCCGGACGACGATGCAACAAGTATCGAAGTCCGGGAATGTGCTTTCACACCGAAGTACACATAAAATTTTTTCTGAAATCACAAATCAATATTATTATAAATTAAGGAATTTGTATTAATGCATAATATTTCTTCATTACAGTCTAACCGCTTATTAATAAATGCAATTTTAATGTGAGTTGGTTTGTCTGCTTGTATTTATTTACTGTCTAAATTATACATAAACAACTGTACGGGAATGTTACTTTCCCGTACGGTTTTGTCGATCGTTCTTTGACAACGGATCTTTTCCGATCTGTTTTCTGATAGTTTCTTAGCAACGAACTAAAATACTGGAACTGTGCATTTTTCGATCTGAAATCGTGCCGAAAATGTAGACATTGCCGATCGATATCAGAAAAAGAGATATTGTAGACGAAGTTGAATAGAAACAACTGATTTGGTTTGGTCATACAAAAATGATGCCTGAAAATAGACAAGGCTGTTGTTTATTTTCAACTTTGTTTAAGATATACTACACCAGAAAAATCTTAGAGTGGGTGCCACCCTAGAGAAGAAAAAAAAAGGAAGGCCTAGAAAAAGCTAAAAGGACGACATAGATAAAGCTATGAGGACAAGATAGAGGATACCTGTTATGACAGAAGAAGTAAAGTATCTCATATCAAACGAAATCGCATAATCGGCATAATATTACGATTGCCCATAAGAACGCATGTTAAAATGATTAAAATTCCGAGCTAGTTTTATTTCCACATCCAGTGGAAGTTTAGTAACGACAAAAAAATTTTTTAAAATTTTTATTGTTCAAATAGGCTTAGAATGTCATGAAACATCCAGTGGAAGTTTAGTAACGACAAAAAAATTTTTAAAAATTTTTATTGTTCAAATAGGCTTAGAATGTCATGAAACGTCGAGATTTAAAGTTTGAGCGAAAAAAAATTTCTGTCTGTCGGTCTGTCTGTCTGAAACTTTTTATTGTGCGCACGTTTACTCAGGAACCGTTTGAGATATTGACTTGAAATTTGGTACACATATGTACTTTAACGAGATCTAGAACTAGATTATATTTTCATCTGGTTCCGTCGAAGGATTGGGGGTAAATTGGGGTAAATTTGGGGTAAATAGGTAAATTAAGCAGGTAAGAGTCCATAAAATTGATTTAGTATATATAAGAGAAGTTAAGGTCTCAAAAAAAATTTTGACATTAGCCACCCCCATTACTACCCCCACCATTATTAAAGGGGGTGAAAAAAATAAAATTGTAATTTAGCGTGTATACAAGAACCTACGGCTTCAATTTTTTTTTACCTAATCCACCCCCACCCCAACCCTCTACCACCACCCTAACCCCCACTATCGATGTGACATATCGTTTTATAGGTTTTTGGGGTAGGCGATTTCAAATATCATGTTATAAAGTTTCTTCGAGTAATATAGATACGCAGTAGGTTTCCCCGAGTATTATGGATGCGCAGTAGCTTTCCTCGAGTACCATCGATGCGCAGTAGGTTACCACTAGTAGTATGGATGCGCAGTAGGTTTCTTCGAGTATTTAGGATGCGCAGAGGCTTTTCTAGAGTACTATAGATGCGCAGTAGGTTACCTCAACTAGTATGGATGCGCAGTAGGTTTCCCCGAGTATTATGGATACGCAGTGACTTTCCTTGAATACTATTGATGCGCAGTAGGTTACCTCAAGTGGTACGGATGGACAGTGGGTTTTCTCGAGTAAAATGGATGCGCAGTGGGTTTTTTCAAGAAGTATGAATGCTTAGTGGCTTTCCTCTAGTAAATTGGATAAACAGTGGGTTACCTCGGGTAGTATGGATGCGTAGTAGGTTTTATTGAGGAAAATGCTTGAAGTAGAGGCTCTACTTCTATTGTGTAGTCCACGGCACAGAATGATTTTTTATATCTTTGTCATGCTATTTTCTGCGTATTACTTCTACATCCAGTTGAAGTATACTAACGTAAAAAAATAATTTTGAAAACTTTCATTGTACGAATAGGCTTAGAATGTTATGAAACCTCAATATTTTAAATTTTAATAAAACAAATTTGTCTATCGCGTCGGTCTGTCTGTTAGTCTTGTATCTTTTTGGTGCTCACGATTACTCTGGAACCGTTTAAGATATTGACTTAAAAATATGGCACACGTATGTATTTTAACGAGATCTGGAACTAGATTATATATCGATCTTATTCCGTTGCAGAGTTGAAGGTAAATGGGGGTTAATAGGCAAATAGGTAAATCAAGCAATTAGGAGTGCATGAAATTGGTATTTAGTAAATATAAGAGGAGCTAAGGTCCCAAAAACATTTTTGGCAATAGCGACCTCTATTACAACCCCCACCCCATTATTGAAGGGGGTGAAAAAAATATTGTGATTTAGTGTGTATACAGGAACCAGTCATCAAGAATCACCACCCCTACTACTGATGGGGCATATCGTTTTATGGGTTTTTGGGGTACACGATTTCAAATATTATACTATTAAAGTTCCATAAACAATTATTTCCACTTAGTGGAGTACAAATATAGTATTTTCGTTGTAAGAGACTTAGATGGGAAGTCTTGATGTGGACGTAGTGATTCCTTAGGCAGCGGTTTTCTCTTCATGAAGACGAAAAGTCTGATATTTTGCAAGGTGTCCTAGAAACACATAAACTTCACTTTAAGTAAATTTCATTCAATTCTGAGTTAAAAAATATATCTCCCATACATCCTCAAGTAATTTGCAATCTGCCAAATTAGTTATTTAGTTCATGACTAAGCGATCGTTATTATGATCAATATTAGGTGAATTTTTACCTTGAAAAAGCTCTAATATTCCTGTGACTCTAAAGGCATTTTTCAAGTAAAACTTACGTTAATTTGGGCTTGTAAAGAACTTTATTTATGTATGACATATTAATACATTTTCTAGGACATTTCTGAGGGAAGTTTTAGGTAATTCTTAAAACAGCACAATAATACATAAGGCCATTGTATCTCCGAAGAAATATTTTAGATAGAAAATAAGTATTCTACAAATGAGGCACGTAATTTCAAACAGTCATGATTTCATAGCTCAGCTATTTAGGCGAAATTAAGTAATTCTTGACTTCATGGAATAATTCTTGTTTTAGTGGTTGATCCATATTGCTTGTTTGCTGCTTAAGTATTAACATAGCTAATTGAAAATGTATGTTTCTGTTGCAGTTCTATTTCTATTTTTGATGGCGTCCATATTATTTTACTTTAAGATGGGTGAACAACAGGAAACATTGAAAGCAGTGCTTCAAGGAAATGGAGAATTCTCTAAACAATTGTACATTTCTCTTGCGAAAACATCAGGCAATATCTTCTTCTCACCAATTAGTATTCATGCCATCCTTTCTCTTGCATCCCAGGGTTCCGGGGGCCTAACTAAAGAAGCTTTCACCAAAGTACTGAACGTTCCCGACTTGAAGATAGCTGCAAAAGGTTATAAAGAAGTCATGAAACGTCTCAACTCCGTTAAAGATGTAACTCTACTGATAGCGAATAAAGTGTTTGTGAAAGATAGTTATAAGCTGCAAAAAGCATTTCAGACCGTGGCTAAAAAGCATTATTTATCTGAAGTGCAATCGTTAGATTTTAGGCAAGGGGCATCTGCAGCAAAATCAATTAACAGTTGGGTCGAGGGTAAGACTAACAATAAAATTAAGAATATCATCAATGCCAGTGATTTAAACGATGAGACCCGTTTGGTGTTGGTAAACGCCATTTACTTTAAGGGCAAATGGGCTCTGCCTTTCGACGTACGAATAACAAGAACTCAAAAGTTCCACTTGAACGACAACGACACCGTGGATGTCCAAATGATGCATATCACGGACGATTTTTACTTTAAGCATGATGAGAACTTGGACTCGAAGATTCTGGAGCTGCGGTATATCAATAAGGACATCAGTTTGATTATCATTTTGCCGAATAATAGGAACGGGATAGCTGAGCTGGAGCAGAAACTTGCCGGAACTGATCTCACAAAGGTTACAGAAAATATGTATAGACGAGAGGTGCATGTGTCCCTTCCCAAATTTAAGATCGAGCAGACGATCGATCTCCAAGATTCCTTGACCGCGGTAAGATATGCAAAAATTAAAGTCGTTGGTAAAACCAAAAGTTGCTTTACCCAATAGCCAAGTCCCAAGTCTCTGATTTCCACAAAAAACGACCTTAATTTTAGTTCGTTAATCTGTAAAAATAAACAAGAAAAATTAATGTATAAAATAAAATGAACAAACAAAAAAATTGTTCTTTTTATTTTTATAGTGGAGTCAAATTAAGCATCAAAATAGGTGGATAAGGAATTCTCTGTTTGCAACAATTTCCTTATTTTAATTAGTTCTCGGTATAATACCCAACTAGCAATTTGGTATTTTATAAAAGCTGCAGAAACGTTTCCGACACAAATTTTATAAAACAACATTAGTCTCACAAACACTGTAGAAACGTTATTACGACAGATGTAAATGTAAAATTGGCACCATCTTATGAAATAATTCAGTCACTGTTGATATTTTATAAAGCCTATTGCAACCGTTACAAAATAATTGTATTAACGTTTCCGCAGGCTCTAACAAAATTCGGTACAGCCACTATAAAAGAGTTTTATTGAAGCTTCATTTAATTGCGTTGTAAATCACGTACTTCACTGTTTGTTATTATTGCTATAAAATACCAATAAAATAAAACGATTTCTTAAATGTATTCAAAAAGTCGCATACATACAAATTCGGCAAATATAGTTCATGATATGTAAACGTGTATCAGCGCAGATAAACCACGCCTTGTCGTAGATCAATGCAGGGCATTGGTATTCGTTCATGCCATCACCGCTTGGCCGCGTCGACGACCCCACGCATTCTGCTTTCAATAGCCCAGCCCAGCCAATAGTACATCGAAGTTTATTCCCTATATCACGGACTATATTTGCCGAATCTGTATACTTACAAATATATAATATGCTGATCTCTATATATACCAAGCTTTCAGTGATTTTACTGGATAGAGGATAAGAATTTACTTAATAATTATTTTAGAGACATGTTAACCTAACAGCCTGCAATTTTTGACGCAAAGGAAATTTTACTGTGAATTATGCCATGTGTTTTTGATGAATTTTAAGTGCCCCTTATGTTTACTGAAGTTTCTAATAATTTTTGGAATTTTATAAAAATTGATTTCACATTTTAATTTTTTTTTGTAATGAAATTTAACGCCAATTTGTTTTAATAATCATAACTTTATAATTAGCACATATAGTCTACGCAAGAGATTTTAGAAGAAATAATTTATAACGTAATATTTGAGATGCGTACTCGTTAGAAAAAGATACCCGAAAAGTTCCCCCTCAATTTAGGGATGGAACGTCCCTTTTTTTTGCAAAAAAACACCTCTAACGGGGACTTAAAGCTGGTTGTTCACTTTTATCTTCTAAACCAAGAAATAAAAAAAATTGTCGTTAAATTCTGCGTTAAAAATGTCCTATTAACCTTGTAGCTTATCCTCATCTATTTCGCTCTAACAGCGTCCGAACAGAAAGGTAGTAGTTTTGAGTGGATTTTTTATCAAATCAAAAACGATAAACGAATTATGAATGTAGATGAAAAAAAGTATTAATGTTCTACTTGCATTTCTAGCCGAGGTGTGTCAGTTTCTGAGTTTTGGTCGCTTATAAATGAACAACTGAACATTGTGTTAATAAATAGATGTATGTAGTATTTAGTAAACTTTTGTCTTGGCTTCAGCCACCCGCATGAGCACCCCATTATTAAAGGGGGTAAAAAAACCAAATTGTGATTTTATTTGGCATGTGTACATGTACAAGAACCAAGTACGGCCTCAAAATTTTTTTTGGCATCAGCGACCCCCACTATCAACGTGGCATATCGTTTTACGGGACTCCACTTATATTACAAGTATTTGTACATAGTGGAATGCAAATATAGTATCGACATTTTTTCATTGTAAGAGACTTAGAATAGGATGTGGATGTAGTGATTCCTTAGGCAACGGTTTTTTTTTAGATTACAGTATGAATGTTCAATGTGATTTTTTGTTCCAGCTCGGTCTTGGTAACATCTTTAGCCGAAGTGCTGATTTCTCTAACATGATCGATAGTTCGGAGTCTCTCTATATCAATAAAATTATCCAAAAGGCATTTATTGAAGTCAATGAAGAAGGTGCTGAAGCAGCTGCGGCCACTGGTAAGTGCCTATTATTATACTCTTCGCAAAAACGAAGAGTATATTGTATTTGATCGGCACATTTCCAAAATCGTAAATATCGCTCGTAGAGAAAAAATTTTCATATTGTGTTAGTGAACGAATTCTGAACAACTTTCAAAATGTCCGTCTGTCCGTCCGTTCGTCCGTTACGTTTCTTGTAAGCACGATAACTTAAGAAAGAAAAGTCCGATTGTATTGAAATTTAGAAAGTAAGTTAGTATTAGCTAGAGGAAGAACCCTATTATTTTCGAAGAAAATCGATCAGTAAATAAAAAAGTTATTAACTATTTAATTAAAAAAAAAAATTCTCTTAATTTCTGTCGCTTGTACTAAAATGGAAATCTTGCGAAATATTATTTCCATAATATGTTTTTTTTTGTTTATGAATTTTACTAATATATATTTTATAAAGTATGAGTTGAAATATATATGATTGTCGAAAGATATATATCACAGACAACCAATTTTCGTAGCAATATGTGTTGCTTTCCTGGAGGCAGGGAGACCACCAGGGCGACAGTTCTCGTACGGGGCTTTTCGTTTAGCTTTTTACCCGAGTCAACAACTAAAATTTTGTAAGTGCTTTGCCAAGTGTTGTGTTAATTTTAATTAGCTTTAGGTCTCTGCGTAGACAATAATTTTCAATATTATTATTAGTTTTTAAGTTTGTTTATAACAAACAGGAGAGCTAATCCCCCCGTTAACCGTTAAGCCGAGCTGGACCTGCCCCGTCCAACCTTACATTCACCACGGTACTACGTGCCATGGTTGTCTGGTTGGCTCCGGGCCAAGATCCGGTAAGGCACATAGTTGTACTTAAATGAAAAATAATATATGTTTTTGCTTCTTTTTTTGCAATCCAAAGCGCTCGTGTTCGAATCCTACACAGGTTGGATATTTTTTTCATTTTTTTTCTTCATCAAATTATTTTTCACAACAAAGATGATATCATAAAATTTAGGATGTCCAAAAACTAACATTATTTACAAGAAAACTGCAAAGAGTATTTGAGTATATTGGTGCTAAGGCTTTCAGAGAGCTGGTGATGTGTCTTCTTCCACATTGGTGCTTGACATTTGGACCATCTTGTCGTGGCCTTCTCCTAAAGCGAAGTGAGTTCTGCAGGAATGAGCTCCTCTATTTTTACAGTACAACAGTACAACAGATTGGACACCACCTTAGTAGATCTAATGTATAAGTTCGACCTACTTCAACTTCAATGGAAGCCTAATATAAACAAAAATATGGAGCAGTAAGCACTCGCCAACTTATGTATGGAAGCATTCAAAATATACGACCTGGACAACTGCCAGTTAAAATCAGAATGTTGGTTCGATATGTTGATAACACTTTCATTATATGGCTGGCAGCAAGGCTATGAGAAGCTGGAGAATTTCAAAGACTACCTAAACAACTTACATCATAAGATCGAATTCACCATGGAAGTAAAAATATATTATAGTAAACTTCCGTTTCTGGACGTCCTCGTATATAATAAGGAGAATGGAGGATTAGGGCACAATACAAAAAACAGACGCATACCGACAGATACTTAACGCTAACTCTTATCACGATCCAGTACAAAAACATGCCGTCGTTGACACACTGGTACACAGAGCAAAGCAAATTTGTGAGACAGAACATCTCCAAGAAGAATATCGGACTTTAAAACGTCGTCACTAAGAAAAATGGATACAAATCGAAGGACATAGACAACGCAATAAAGAGACAAGATACAACCAGGACAGAAGAAGGAAAGAAATACACAACAATTTACCTACTATGGGTATAAGGATGTACGGATAGGATCGGAAGAGTTTTGGAAAAAAAGGACATCAAACCAATATCTACTTAATGCAAAAGAAGGTTTCACAACTTTTTCTCAGATATGAAGATCCAGAGGAACTAGAAACGCCAGGAGCATTCCGTGCTCTTGCGGACAAGTTTACATCGGAGAAACCAAACGGCATATAAAAACCAGTTCAAAGAACACATTAGCCACCAAAGAATGAAAATTCTACAAAATTAGCAGTTGCCGAACACTCAAAAGAAACTGCGGCCGTTTGATAAAATTCGATGAGACAAAAAAATTATCCAACACCAAGAATTATTGGCCAAGTAGATACAGAGAAGCCATTGAAATAAATAAATAGCTTAATAACTATAATCGTGACAGCGGACTACAATTACCAATAACGTGGCAATGAGCAATAAGCCAGAACATGCCTCCTGATAACCTGTATAATTAAAGGAGCTCACTTCGCTTCAGAAGAAGACCATAAGATGGTCAAAACTTCAAGCACCCAACAAAGTCAACGCGGAAGGAACAGAGATGTGGTAACTACCCACATCTCTGGGAAGGAAACCCGGGACCCGGAAGCCAACAGCAGATGAGAGATTATTTTCAAGTATTGACAGATTGTTTGTAGTCCACTTCAGTTCTAGTCTAGGTGCCCGTCGACATAATTGCAATTTATACACATCCTCGTATAACTTCTTGTACGGCATAATTGCGCCTAGTTTATCACTTTTTTCCTCTGCGAAAATTTTCGAAAACGCGGCGTTCCTCCTCGGCATGAAAAAGACGATTTCCACATGTCGGACTGGAAAATCGGCAAATATGTTTTGTCCGACAATTCGAAAATTGGATTCTACATGTTTTTATTAAGCAATCTTGAAAAAATCAGCTGGTTATCAATAAATGTTTTAAAGTTAAGTTATGTTATGTTTAGGGTGGTAGACACCTTTAACGTTCCAAAATTTTTGTCGGGCAGTTTGTAGAAATATATAAAAAATATATGTAGAATCCAATTCTCAAATTGTCCGACAAAATATATTTGCCGATTTTCCAGTCCGATGCGTGGAAATCGTCTTTTTCATGCCGAGGAGGAACGCCGCGTTTTCGAAAATTTTCGCAGAGGAAAAAAGTGATAGGCTAGGCGCAATTATGCTGTACAAGAAGTTATACGAGAATATGTATAAATTGTAATTATGTCGACGGGCACCTACACTATGCGTTCGTTTATTGTTCATGAAATAAATGCTTAACACGTTCAGCGCCAAGCTCTCAGGGCGAATTTTCGTTATTTTTAAAAATTTTAATTTTTCACGTGTTGTTTTAATTTGAACTTTTACAGAATTAAACATAAACATAAAACATAAACACACCACAGATAGTAGACAACCCCCAAATCCAAAGCCAAGGCTGTCCGGAAGGGAGTTACACATTCGGAAAAACGCAGACATACATCCACACCCACCGGTGTTGTCAATACCGGGGCTGGGGGTCGAACCCAGAGCGCGGTAGCGAGTCGATCAGCGTATTCGCCACTCAATACGCCTTAACCGATTGAGCTACCGTGCCGGCAATTTATGTGAAAACTTTCATCCAACCTACACCTCAATTTGAGACGAAATCCTAGTAGGCCAGAGCTTATAATTCCCCATATAAATATACGTAAAATATGTGCGTTAGCGATACACACGACCAAAACAGAATATTATCAGTGTATCTTTTTAGATACACAATGTTTTAACAATGTGTATCGAAAAAGATACACTGGCGCTGAACGTGTTTTAAATATCTGTTTGTCTGTACTCTGATATTCGATTCAATTGACATAGAATTATCGAACTATCCAACCTTGAAATTGACCAACTAACCGGTAGATAACTGCAAACTCTACTTAAATTAATAATTCAGTATTTTAAGATGTAGTGAGTGTAATAGATTTATTTACCAAAACCGCAACGTAGACTTTCATGTTTTTCGTAGGCAACTTTATGAATTGCATGCAATGGAGAAAAATGTGAATTTATGAAAGATTTGATGAAAACCTGTGAATTCTTATTTTAGCAATGGGACTAATGGGACTGTGTGCGCCACCACCTCCTCAACAATTTGCAGTGGATCATCCGTTTGTAACAATTCTTCAAGCTAGGCAGGCCAACAAAACTAATGTTTTATTCGAAGGACGCATCTATAAACCGCAATACTGAAAGTAACATGGCTTTGTAGTACAGAACTAGAGGTTTTAACTCTGAAATAGTATCATATAAATTAGATTTCGTTCATTCTAGTCAACTTTATAGAAAATGTATCAAAGAAAAGTTTCTATATTTGGGGAGTTTTTAGGGGGTGGCAAAAAACAAAAACATTGGAGCTGAAGGAGAATCAAATTTTGAGAAGTATAGGCTCTATTAACTTTTTTATATAAATTGATAGTCTAAAAGTTATAGCCACTTGAAAATTGGGAGAAAAGAGGTGTAGGTATTTCAAAACGATCTTCGTCAAATAACTCGAAAAGTATTACATCGAACAAAAACATGCTAGATACAAATAAAAAAGCTACTAAATTGAGGATGACTTCCGTTTGTTTCTAGTTTCTGTAGAATTAATGGTTTCGGATATCTAGAAGTATAAAAATGGCGTCCTAAGAGAGTTACGGCCCTTCGAATGTGGAACCCCGAGTAGGTTTTACTTAATATTTACTCCTATAGTGGAGTAAAATCACTCCTCTATCTCGCTTATTTCTGGTAGTTTTTTTTTAAGGTATAACTAAATGGAACCTTCACTATCTTGTAGGGGTTGAATTTGGCTATTTGAAATGGATATCTACAACTTTTTTTAGTAGGGACGAATTTTGTAAAATCGTTTTTTCTCAGCCGGAGGACTAATTAAAAAAATATGTTTTTCAAAACACACATCGTGTTATTAAATCAAGGATTTAAGTTACGATTTTGAAATTTTTGTCAGTTACATAAAAAACTACAGCGCTTGTAATAGAACCCACGAAATTTCTAAATCCTAAAGCCTTTTCTATATATATATATATATATATATATATATATATATATATATATATATATATATATATATATATATATATATATATATATATATATATATTGTCGTGACCTTTAAGTTGCAAGTTTGTTGCTAGTTTTTTTACTTTACTTACTTCACCTGTAATAGAAATTTATATAAAGGCGCCACTATTACAGTATGCAACTTCTATTGTCAGATCTAAATTAGAGCACGAGCTACATTTGTAGAAACTCCCTTCAGTGCAGGTCCCTACGGCCAGCCCATCAGATTTAGAATCGTTTGAATGAGTCAAATGATGTAAACAATAACAAATTTTATTAAAAAGAAAGTAAAATCATATGTTTATGACAAATACTAATTTCTAAATCTTATTTTAAGCAAACCAGGCCTTGGTTCTATTTTAACTAATGCAAATTTGATATAGTGGGAATTTGCAGTATTTAAAATTTATAGTTTGAGATCTCTTTCTCCTACAAACTAACACAGTACCTTTTGATGTTTTGATTTTTGGTCGTAGAAGTTGGCAACTTGCGTAGCACTAATTCCGTTTTACGCACAACACTTGGAATCTGCTACTGCTACGCGTTCTCTGTGTTGAGTACACTTGGAAATTTGTTTACCTCGATGCGACTTTCTTCCAGTGATTATTTAGTTAATAAACGTTGTGATATTGGTGCTAAAATGTTTAATTATATAAAAGGAATACAAACTTTCAAATCCCAGGTAAGTCAAATCTCATGTCTACTTGACGTTTTTGGTTATGTTATGTTTATTTTTGTGGACAACAATTTTTATTTGGAATGCTCAATATTTTGGGTTCAGGCTTTGCCTTATATGTTTATCTTCAGTACCTATTACTTTTTATTTGGTTTTCTAATAATTTTCTTCAAATTTTGATTAAATTTTAAATACTTTGACAAGTTATTTTCTATATTTTTCGGGGACGTTACTATCCCTTTTCAACAAAATTTTCTTAACTACGAACTTTTTTCTAGCGTTTTGTCTTGAAAATTTGACTTCATGACAGTTTTGGACTACTTGACCTGTCATTTTTTTTAAATTTGAAATATTTAATAAATATAAATTTCTTTATCATATTCCTTTCGCACTTTTCTGTACCGGCATCACATTCCTCGTGTTTCACATGACATTTCACTACTCCTTGCTTTTCTCTAGCTACTATTTTAAGCTTACCCCAAATTTTGTTTGTTTTGTTACATAAAAGCTTAAAATTTACCTAAAACTAAGAACATTACATGATTTTACCTTCTTTCCTATACTAACTCTACCTATTTACTATTTCTACTAACACAATGTGGTTTTTTATTATGATTTTATACTAAATTAAATCGACTGTTTTTCAGGGGTTACGCAAGATTTCATGCACCAGTTCAGCCCTCGTTTTCTTAACTGTCTTGCTGAAATTTAATGAAATACTTTCCCCGAAGTTTCATCTTTGAACACAACGCATAATACAACAGCTATTAAGTTTTTCTATGGTTCAAAATTGGAATTAACCAGTGATAGCACACAGCTTTGCAGCTGG
The DNA here is from genome assembly GCA_936432065.2 of Rutpela maculata. Lineage (NCBI taxonomy): Eukaryota > Metazoa > Arthropoda > Insecta > Coleoptera > Cerambycidae > Rutpela > Rutpela maculata. The sequence continues at coordinate 14,834,273 of OW386289.2, read as the reverse complement.
TAGTACATATTTTAAGAAGAAAACGAAAATTAAACACTTAAAACAAGGGATTGTCCTCATACAATTATCTTAAGGTATAAGTCTTTGATTTACATTATAATTCTTTCTTGCACGATCACCTATTTTAGAATTTTTTTAGTTTATGTTTGTCACAATGATGAAAATTTTTAAATTTGATTTCACACATTTTGTTTGTGATTTACTCTACCTTTTTCAGTTTTGATACTGTCTTTGTTGAGATTCACTAATGTTTTATTTTAATTTCACTTTTTAGTTTTATTTTTTTAAGTTTAATTTGAGTGAATTGTTGTTTCAGATCTGAAAATCTGCATGTTCTAATTTAAGAAGTTTTCCACAACACAAACTGTTCGAGCTTAACTTATGCTAGTCAGTTAACCTAAAATACTTCATCGGTGGATTATTTACCACATTTTACTCCTTTTTGTGTTTTATAGAAGAGGTCTGTCTCTGCAAGATAAGGTAAATTTTTTTATAGAGCCTTAAATCCTATCTTAAATTCTTACATAAATAAACAATTTTTATTGTTATTGCTTAGTCATTTTGTGTGACCAATTTACTCCTGCACTGTTAGTATATCCACAAACATATTTTCTTGAAATTTAATCATTAATTGATACTTATAACAGTGGCGTTCGTTTATTACACTTTAATATTACATTTTCTCATTTAGTAACGTAAATATTACATCATTTACCCCCTCCAACTATTAAAATTTGAAAATTTGAGAGTTTTTGAAAAGCTTTGAAAATTTTACTAGTTTAAAATTCTGATGGAATATTCACACTGTCATCATTTTTTTTGTTAACTTTGAATTATTCAGTGATATATGGATATATCATTTTTGTGAATGTTTTCGTTTTAATGTTTTGTTTACAATGTATTAATCCTAATGAAAATAAAAAGTTTTGAGAAAATTGTTGTTTTTTCTTTCTCTTTTTATATATTCTGAATGAAATAAAAATGACACTTTGTGACGAATCACATTGCACTTTTGTCGACGTATTTAAAGTTTGTGCATCTAAACAAAGTCTTAATAAATTATCTCTCTTTTTAACAATTACCAAAGGATTTGTATAATTAGTTTTAGCTGATTCGATAATGTTAGATTTTAACATGTTTTGTATTTCATTTTGCACTTGTTCTCGATATTTATAAGGAATAGGATAATTTTTACTTTTAAATGGTTTTGATTCATCTACCTGTAACCTGTGAATGTAACCTGACGCAACTCTAGCTTCGTAGTTTATGAGTGAAATATATTTTTGTAACAGTTCATGAACAATACTTTCATATTCAGTTTGACATTTTATTTCAATATTTTTGGGCATTAAGTAGTTACTATTCATTACATATGTAGTCGTTTCTATCATATGTTCCGTATTTATCTCATTTTTTACCGCATTTTTTTCGATGTGGGAGGACTTTGTGCCTGCCTCACATCCCGCATTGACTCGTTTGTCATTTTTCACCGCATTGGATTGATTACCATTTAATTCATTATTTATTATAACCTTATTTTTATTTATTATAGGTAGCGTTTTACCTTCAAGATTGAGGAAACCTTTTCCCAAATCAATTTTTGCCCTTAATTGATATAAAATATCTTCACCTAGTATTACGTCAAAATTTAAATCAGGTACTATAAACAAATCGCAATTGAAAGAAATATCTTCTACTTTAAAGGTTGTACTTAACATTTTGTTGCTTTGTGTGAATTTCTTGCCATTGGCATTCAATAAATTGACCTTTGATATTCTTATAAACTTTTGTGCAAAACTATCCTTATGTTTGTTAACTAAATTTTCATTTATCAAACTGATTTCAGAACCCGTATCGACTAGTCCAGTTAACTGCAATCCTTGTATGTTTAAATTTACAATTGGTAAATAACTTGTTTTTGTTTGTATGTTTTCATTCTCGTTGTCCGTTGATATAAATTCACGCGGGTGGCTATAACTTGTTAAAATATTTTTACTTAAAAATCCTGATGTGAATTAATTTGTACCTGTGTTTGTATTCTATCCATATCCTGTTGTGACTGCTGAGTGTTTCTTGTTTGAACATTAGTATTCGCGACCTGTGCATACGTCCTTGTATTCCTTCTTTGTTCTTCTGTTCCCTGTGATCTTGTTTGTTGATTGGCATCTGTCCTTTGTTGACTGCTCTGATTGTTTTGGTAATTGCTGAATGTTCTTGGTTGGTTTCCATTGTTCCGATTGTTTTGATTATTGTTGAATGTTCTTGGTTGGTTTCCTTAATTGTTTTGATTGTTGTATGTTCTTGACTGGTTGCCATTGTTCTGATTGTTTTGGTTGTTTTGATTGTTTTGGTTGTTTTGGTTGTTATAATAGTAGTTTCTTCTGTTTTCGTTTTGGTATTGTTCAGTATCATAATTTGTGTTTCTGTTTTCATAAATCTTGTTACCATCATTCAAAATTTTGTTTTCATTGTTTCTGTACCTGTTTTCATTTTGATTGTACGGCTTTCTCCATCCCGTGTGATGGTCATCTAAGTCTCGGAGATATTCAATCAATCCATCTAATGTCGAGATCCTTTGAGTCACAATGACATTGTGTACATCGTCAGGAAAGTGTCGTGCCAAGTATCTTACCATCTCTGCTTCGGTGAAACTTGGTTCTAGGTATCTGATATTGTAGACTTTTCTTAATATGTAGTTCTCCCTGGATACACCATTGTTTTCAAAATATTTACCATGAAATAAGTTCAAACGAACCTTTTGTTGGTTGTACTCCCCCCAGTACTGTTTCATTACTAGTTTCTCGAATTCATCGACTGTTTGGAACCTACTTTCGATGACCTGGTACCACGTTTCAGCATCTCCACGTAACATGTTTTGTATTACATGTTTTATATTTGTACCAGCATGTAAGGTTTCCATATGTTGCCTTAATCTGGTAGTGAAAACCTTGGGATGCGTCCTTACATCGCCGTAAAAATAAAACAGATTTTTCTGGCAGTGTGTAACTGTGTGTGTTGGTGCCGTGGTTGTAGCATCCGCTCCTTTTCTTCCTTCTAATAACTGCGTATTCATTAATAATAACCGTCCGTCCTGTTCTTTTAAATGTTCTTCTACTGTCTCATTTTGCTTTTTTATGCGTCCTTCTATTTCTGTGAATCCTGCCACGATCAAATTCTCGACATTTACTTGCACCTCGGCTTTTGCTGCTTTTACCTTTTCTTTGATTTCCTCAGCTATATCTTCTTTAATGTTTTCGAGTCTGATTTCAACACTTTCCAGTCTTATTTTCATCTCGTTTGTGCAAATTTCGAGCTTCTTATTACATTCATCCAGTTTCTTGTTCAATTCTTCTTTATTCTCATCCAGTTTTTTGTTTATTTCTTCTTTGTTTTGTTCAATTTTTGCATTATTTTCATCCATTTTCATGTTGACATTTTCCAATTTTTCACCCATGCCTGTCATCATTTGCATAATTTGTTGTAACAAGTTCGTTTCAATTGACGTGTTTGTCTGTGTCGGGTCTCCCACTTGTGTTGTTTCCATTTGTTCTTCTTCGTGTTCTGGTCTGGTCGTCTCTGGCTGTGTCTCTGCGTTGCCTGTTGATTGCGACGCAGATGCCTGCGCAGTTTGTTCCTCTGTGTTATGCATATTCTTACCTGAACGCAACCTCATATAATCTACTTAATGACAGTGATAAAATACCAACAAATATCAATATATAAAATTCTCAAAGAAAATACCAGGCCTTTATTTTTAATTTTGAAATAAAACTTTTACTAATGTTTTTGTTTTATACCCACGTTGGCTACTTTTAGATTTGCAATGGGCCTCGCGTTGGACGCCAAAATGTCGTGACCTTTAGTAGTTGCAAGTTTGTTGCTAGTTTTTTTACTTTACTTACTTCACCTGTAATAGAAATTTATATAAAGGCGCCACTATTACAGTATGCAACTTCTATTGTCAGATCTAAATTAGAGCACGAGCTACATTTGTAGAAACTCCCTTCAGTGCAGGTCCCTACGGCCAGCCCATCAGATTTAGAATCGTTTGAATGAGTCAAATGATGTAAACAATAACAAATTTTATTAAAAAGAAAGTAAAATCATATGTTTATGACAAATACTAATTTCTAAATCTTATTTTAAGCAAACCAGGCCTTGGTTCTATTTTAACTAATGCAAATTTGATATAGTGGGAATTTGCAGTATTTAAAATTTATAGTTTGAGATCTCTTTCTCCTACAAACTAACACAGTACCTTTTGATGTTTTGATTTTTGGTCGTAGAAGTTGGCAACTTGCGTAGCACTAATTCCGTTTTACGCACAACACTTGGAATCTGCTACTGCTACGCGTTCTCTGTGTTGAGTACACTTGGAAATTTGTTTACCTCGATGCGACTTTCTTCCAGTGATTATTTAGTTAATAAACGTTGTGATATTGGTGCTAAAATGTTTAATTTTATAAAAGGAATACAAACTTTCAAATCCCAGGTAAGTCAAATCTCATGTCTACTTGACGTTTTTGGTTATGTTATGTTTATTTTTGTGGACAACAATTTTTATTTGGAATGCTCGATATTTTGGGTTCAGGCTTTGCCTTATATGTTTATCTTCAGTACCTATTACTTTTTATTTGGTTTTCTAATAATTTTCTTCAAATTTTGATTAAATTTTAAATACTTTGACAAGTTATTTTCTATATTTTTCGGGGACGTTACTATCCCTTTTCAACAAAATTTTCTTAACTACGAACTTTTTTCTAGCGTTTTGTCTTGAAAATTTGACTTCATGACAGTTTTGGACTACTTGACCTGTCATTTTTTTTAAATTTGAAATATTTAATAAATATAAATTTCTTTATCATATTCCTTTCGCACTTTTCTGTACCGGCATCACATTCCTCGTGTTTCACATGACATTTCACTACTCCTTGCTTTTCTCTAGCTACTATTTTAAGCTTACCCCAAATTTTGTTTGTTTTGTTACATAAAAGCTTAAAATTTACCTAAAACTAAGAACATTACATGATTTTACCTTCTTTCCTATACTAACTCTACCTATTTACTATTTCTACTAACACAATGTGGTTTTTTATTATGATTTTATACTAAATTAAATCGACTGTTTTTCAGGGGTTACGCAAGATTTCATGCACCAGTTCAGCCCTCGTTTTCTTAACTGTCTTGCTGAAATTTAATGAAATACTTTCCCCGAAGTTTCATCTTTGAACACAACGCATAATACAACAGCTATTAAGTTTTTCTATGGTTCAAAATTGGAATTAACCAGTGATAGTGTAGAAGAACGCACTACCGGGCGTCAAAATGACGCGACACCAATTTATTTCTCAGGGGGCGCCAGTCGCGTATTACCCCGTTCTTCTACCTCCCAGGCGGGTTCGAGATAAGATGACTTCGGTAGCCGAAAAGCGGGACCAAGGCTGCACTACCACAGATCGGAAACTACGCTCTCTCTGGACCCGAATTCCCTCGTTAGGGGTTTAGGCACCTCTTAATTTCCTGAATTTTTGCATAAAAAAATCCCAACCGAAGAATTTCTCTGCGGAGGGATTAGTTTTGGTACGCGAAAATCGCGTTTTGGTCCATTAATAACGGAATATATTTCTCAAAAAACGCATAAAAAAATCCCTATCGAACCTCCGTAAAACAACCAGAAGGTCGAACGTTAATGCGAATTAACTCGACACATCCGGTTTTCTATACGAAAGTTCCAGGGATTATAGACCGTCAACAGGCCTCAAGATCAATTAAGAAACATTAGTTCAAAGAATCCGTTTATTTAACAGAATTGGTTATACAAAATTCTCAAGAAAGAATCGTGCCTTCCCCAATCAAGGTAGTGACTTTCAGACCATACAAGCGAGAGCGCTCGCGCTAACGATCGATTAGGTAGAAAAGATTCATACGTACCTTCTCAGAATCAAAATGCGAGCTTTTAGAATCATTTCAGACTCTGGGTAAATGAATAATTAAGGCTGACTAAAATTAACTTAAAAAAGTTTTACTAAATGAATTTAGTTTCGCTAGAGACTACCTAGCTTTAAAGTTCTTGTATCGTGGAAATTCACGTACTCAAACACATTCAGAGGACTTATTACTGCATAAGTTGAGTGGCGTTCGATCAGTCCACGACTTACTAACCCTTATCACAGTCGATTAATAATATCGATTTGGCAGCGTCTCACCTTCGAGCGACTATTAGGCAAAATTGAATTTTTGGATTTTTATGCACAAGGCGTTTTCCTCTATAACTTTGTCATTTGAAAAGCCCCGTTATTGGCTTTTCTACCATCGCTTTGTCTGGACTACTCAACGCGCTCGACCAAATTGCGAGCCGCTGGGTCAATCCAAACTCTTTCCATGCGAGAAACCGGCCTTGTACATGTGCATTGATTTTTATCAATTTTTGCTTATCGGCACTACGCCGGCTTTGACAAAATCTTCTATTTTGCCTTTTGGATGCAGTGCATCGTTAAAATTTTATGCTCATACTTTAGAATTGGGCTTTCAATGATCGTACCTCAAAGGTCAATGTCTTTGGTTGAGGAATAAAAAATAAAAAATAATTTAAAGTATATTTTCGTGGTACTTTTTAAACTGACTTCGTGGTACTTTTGAAAAATCCAGTTTAAGACCAATTTTAGCGTACTTTTGAAAAATCGATTTTCGAGCCAAATTTCAAGGTACTTTTGAAAAACTAATCTGCGGGTGAAATTTTGGCGTACTTTTGAAAAATCGATTTTCAAGCCAAATTTCAAGGTACTTTTGAAAAGTTAATCCGCGGGTGAAATTTTGGCGTACTTTTGAAAAATTGATTTTCAAGCCAAATTTCAAGGTACTTTTGAAAAGTTAATCTGCGGGTGAAATTTTGGCGTACTTTTGAAAAATCGATCTTCAAGCCAAATTTCAACGCAGTTTTGAAAAATTAGTCTGCAAGTGAAACTTTGGCGTACTTTCGATAAATCGATTCTTGGGCCAAATTTTGACGCCCTTCCAAAAATATTATTTTTCAAAGTCCAATTTATGGTACCTTTGAAAAATTATATTATTCATAAATCTTTGTCATTATATACTTCTACTCTGATATTCTGAACCAAAAACATTTTTCCTAAGTGAAAATTCGGTGTTTCTTCGAATTTTCGCCTGGTCATTTCCAACGCCTTATAGAACCCAAAACGGTCCTTGTGGACTGATCTGCGCCTCTGCAGATTCCCGAAAATGTCTTTAAATGAAATTTTTGCCTAAGTCGAATTTTGATTATGTCTTCAACTTAGGACGATTTTGGAGAGTTCTACAACACTCCCCTCCTTTGGTTGAATCTTTTCTACTCATCGATTGCCTTTAATTTCCATATTCACTTGTATGTCTGTATGCCTTCATTTGACGGTCTGACCTATGGTACAGATGTTTTAAAAATAACGGCCTTAATTGGGGCAGACGGCTGATTCGCCTATCTAACTTAAAATAATTACATTTTTTAAACAATACGACAAGTTGATACAACATTTTTATCAACTTAATTACACCCGCGTCGAGGTGCGAAGCGAAGCGAAGCGTAGCACAATTTTGATTAGCGTCCACTCTCACTAACTCGTTGCACTCGCTTTTTTGCCCTGGTCTCGCTCTTGCTTAACTTCGGTCCTTTCTAGAAGAGGCTGTCTATATCTCCATGCCGCAGCTTGGACGGTCCTCGCCTTTGAGTTCCAGACTTCACCATGCCGCGCCCTTGCGACAGGCTGGGTCATCTTTCCATTTTTGCACATGGAAAATGCAGTTCTGCAACTAGATTGACTTTTTAGCAAGTCGTCGACTGGAACGCGTCGACTAACAAACACAATGTGTTGTTTTTAATGAAATATTTTTCTAACATGAATTTTGTTAACTTATAATGGTTAGAAATTGGTTCTTCGTAAGGTAGATTGAATCGGCTTACGATACTCGTGCGGTCATCACTACTTTGTGAAAAAAGTATAAAAAAAAAATTGAAGCGTCTTCTTGAGCGAAGAACGGCTTCTGAAACTCGTCTCGTAGTTTCTCCTTCGTAAGGTAGATTAAATCGGCTTACGATACTCGTGCGGTCATCACGACTTGTGAAAAAAGTATAAAAAAAAAATTGAAGCGTCTTCTTGAGCGAAGAACGGCTTCTGAAACTCGTCTCGTAGTTTCTACTTCGTAAGGTAGATTAAATCGGCTTACGATACTCGTGCGGTCATCACGACTTGTAAAAAAAAGTATAAAAAAAAATTGAAGCGTCTTCTTGAGCGAAGAACGGCTTCTGAAACTCGTAGTTTCCATTTGGGGTATACGTTAATTTTGTTGACTTAAAATGATTAAAATTGAAGTTGTCTTCTTGCATAAGAAAAACAGCTTCCGAAACTCGTACTGATTCGTACTTATGCCTACGTCCATTACTCGAACTTGGCGGCTCTCGCTCTTGAGAAGCTAGGCTTACCGGATCGCGCTCTTGCGTCGGGTTCGCCGTCTTTCCATGTCTGCTCATGGGGTAGACTTTAAATTTTCGATTCGACCGCATACAGGTCAAAATCGCCACTTAGAATTTTGAGAAAAAATATAAAAAAAAGCGAAAACGGCTATTAGCCGTGGTCGACCTCAGAAATATCTAGAGGTGACTCTTCTATATCTGGCTCATCTCGAGCATCTTCGGGATCTCGACTTATTACATCCGGCTCATCTTGAGCACTTGCGGGAACATTGATTTGAACTAGTGTGGTATCGCTACGTCGCTCTGACCTGGGCGCGATCTCATTGTCTGATGAGGAAGCGTCGTCACTAAGATGAATTTCATCCGGACTATCTTCTGATTCTTCAGACAATTCCAATTCAACATCGGGGTCTCCCTTAGGTGCCGGCCTGATGGCATCGACATGTAATCTCGTCGAAGTTACCCCCTTGTGAATGAGGTAAACTTCATTAGACAATCTCTTTAAAACCTTGTGTGGCCCACTCCACGACGGTGTGAAGGTATGATCCTTCCTGATCCTTTTAGTCATTACCATATCTCCCACTTTATATACGACCGGCGTTACCGCCACTTTGGGCGCGTAACGCCATTGGTAATTTGTTTGATTTTTACGAATTTCCTTGACTCTTTCAAGGCGGGGAACGTCCGCTTGATTACGACGTTCTTGTCTATAAGCGAACATATTCCAATCACCAATCTGCGGTAATTCATAGCCGAGTACTACGAAACTGGGCGTATGCCCCGTAGCGGCGTTTTTTCTTGTTCTCAAGATATATGCCATCTGACTAACATGTCGATCCCACTCGTCGTTGGGTGAACCATATAATAAGGTTTTTAAGATCTTCTTAGCTTCTTGCACCCTCCTTTCTATTGGATTGGCCTGTTGGTGGTAAGCTGCTGTGAAGAATCTTTCAATATTGTTACGTGTACAGAACGTATCGTAAAAGCCGGAATTGAAGTGGCCTCCCTGGTCGGAAATGATGACCCTCGGAACGCCATATCTCGCCACTAGTTCCTCTTCGATAAATTGTGCTATTGTTTTTCCACTGACTTGGGTGAACGCCTTGGCTTCGACCCACTTACTAAATACATCCTCTACCATTAATATATATATATCGGTTATCTGCATCTTTGGTTCGCTGAAGCGGTCCGATTACATCGACGCTTAGAACTTCGAACGGATGCGATGGAGCATGGCTTCTGAGAGGAGCCTTCGGTTGTGACTGTCTGCTTTTTACGGAATTACAAATAATGCACTCATTTAAATATTTGTTAACTAGTCTCGACAAATTATTAAAATAATAGCGGCCCGAGATGATTCTAACAGTTTCATCGCGGCCGGGGTGACCTACTTCCGGTCGGTCGTGAAAATGAGATATTACTCTCATGACCATACGTTTTGGTACGTATAATTTTTCTATAACATTTTCGCCTCTCGTCCAAAGTGTGCCGCCTATCACTTGTCTTGTATTGACGAATTTCACCTCTGCCTCGGTTTTATCTGCTTGTCGCACTAGAGTATTCCATCGTTCAATTTGGTCTTGGATATCTCTGGAGTGCGTTTGCGCTTCTCTGACCTGATCGTTTAATTCCAATGTGGTAATCACTGATATTCGTTCCTTGTACGAGAATTTTGGTGGGTACATTCTCTCCTCTTCGTCGTCTGCTTCGACGTTTGGGCCTTGAGGATTCCTGCTAAGATAGTCAGCCAATATATTTTCCTTGCCGGGACAATGTTCTATGGTGAAGCTGTATTCCTGAAGTAATAATGACCAACGTGTAAATTTCGTTTTCTCGTCCTTATGCTTATTTAACCATAGTAAAGCTCGATTGTCGGTTTTGACTATAAATGGACGGTCTGCCAAATATATTTTGTATTTCCTTATATAATTAACGACGCTCAAACATTCCAATTCATTAATATGGTATTTTCTCTCCGTCGGAGATAACGTATTACTAGCATAAGAGACGATGTGCTTCTGGTCATTATCCCCCAATTGATATAATACTGCAGATAATCCTATTAAGGATGCGTCCGTCTGCAGTATGAACATTTTATTGAAATCTGGCCGGTGCAGTCCTAGAGGTTTATTCAATACTTCTTTTAGTAAAATAAAAGCTTCTTGGGCTTCCGGATTCCACTTGAAGCGCCAGTCTTTCGAGAGTAGTCGGGTCAAGGGCTTTGTAATTATTGCAACATTAGGGATATATTCACGTACCCAATTACATAGACCAAGGAAACTCTGAAGCTGGCGCCTCGTCGTAGGGGCCGGATAATTTTGTATCTGTAATATGTGTTTTTCTAATGGTTGAGTGGTGTTGGCATTTATTTGATGCCCGAGATAGGTTATGCTTGACGTGGCTACCACACATTTTTCCGGTGACACCTTTAAATTATGCAAACGCAGGCGTTCAAAGACGGCTCTCAGATGGTTTACATGCTGTTCTATATTTTCACTGTAGATGATAATATCATCGAGATATACTTTGCAGAAATGATGCAAGTAGCCGGTCAATACGTCTCTTGCCATAAATTTTTGGAATGTACATGGAGCGGTCTTCAATCCGAAAGGCATCACGTTAAATCGGTAAGATGCTCCATCTAATGTTGTAAACGTAGAATAGTTTTTTGACGACTCCTCAAGAGGGATTTGCCAATATCCGCTCTTGAGGTCCAACACCGTAAATATGTTGGCGTTTCCTAGATCCTTTATACTCTCGTATATCTTTGGTAAGACGGATGCTTCGTCTTCCGTTACTTCATTTAAGTGACGATAATCAATGCAGAAGCGAGGCTTCTTGCCGGGCCTTTCAATTATAATGGGAGGCGAACTGTACTGAGCGGTACTCGGTTCTATGACCCCGGCTTTCAGCATCTCTTCAATTTGATCGTACATAACTTTTTTCTTAGAAGGAGACATGGGGTAGGGTTTGATATTGAACGGGCGGTCGTCTTTAACTTTTATTTTATGTTTCGTTGTCACCGTGGTAGCTTGGGTAGGCACCGCGGTGAACAATTCAGCGAATTCCTCGAATAGAGGTTTTAAATTATCGTTTCCGATGATCAGTTCTTCGGGAAGCCGGCATTGCTTCCTTGCTTGATGTGCCGCTTGATTCCAGAAGACGGTTATTCGCTCTTCGGTGCCGACGTAGACACATTTACGTTGATAATCGAATACGACATTGTGAGCATATAAAAACGGGGCTCCCAGAATGAGCTCTTCATTTAAATTTTGAATGACCTGAAACGTGGTCTGAAAGGGTACATCTAGTACATTAACGTTTATGGTCGTAGTCCCGAGGGATTCTACTAAACCATCGCCACAAGCCATAACAAAAGTTTGGGGAGCTGTAAGTTGATCAATGTCGTTCAAAAATTTCGGTTGGATAATATTCCTTGTCGAACCTGTATCCAATAAAGCGTTAACCGCTCGATTATTAATTATAATCTTAATGCGAGGCAGAGGGAAAGCGTCGTTGGTTTGATTGATAGATTCTAATGGAGTGAATCGGTGGGGAGATAGGTTGACTTCTTGATCCTTAAACAGGTAATTAAGGTCAGGAAGGTCATCGAAGTTTTTTAATTTAAACTTCTTGCTTCGGAGCTTCCCCGAGGGTCGCTTCGAGCCTGCTGGGGCCTGGTAGGCGGGGCTGGTACAGTTCGGCCTGGGCCATCGCCTCTGACCCCCGCTTGGTTTCCCGTATTCATATTACGATAGGGATTGTTTGGGCATTCTGCATGAAAATGCCACTGCTCCGTTGGGCAATATCTGCAAGGGCGATACGGGACTCGGGAGTTCCTTACGTCTCCAGTACCCCTTCTCGGTATATCCCCTCTGGGCAGCGAGGAAATATTATTTGCAAAATGCACCCTTGGTGCTGGCGGATTATCTCTTCTTTGAGATCCATTGAATGGTGTCCTAGATGCACCAAAGGAACTGGAGGACGGCTTCGCTAATGCGGAGGGTTCCGTTCTCCAGTTACTGCTCGATTGCTGATTCCCTTGAGCTGAAGCGGTAGAGGTGGACGCTTCTCGGTCTTTGCTTTTTTTTGCATTTTGCAGAATCTCGAATTCTTTATTCTCATCCATGATTTTGGCCATTTGTTCGGTCATCGTCACTAGTGTATTTGTATCTAGTATGACGGCACTCTTTAGGAGCATTTTCATATCAGGTCTCAACTGATTGAAGATGGTAGCCGCCTTCATCGCCTCCGGCTTAAACGGATCGATCCTGTTGAAGAGGCATACCTTCCTGGAAATAAATACTGACGTATTTTCCTCGGCATCTTGTTTCTTGCCATATAAATTAGCTACTGCTTCGGTGAGTACTTCACCTGAATCGTAACGGCTTCTGAACCGCTCGAGGAATAGAGGATACGTGGTAATTAGGGTTCGGTATTGTTCGAACCATTTCCTAGCATCGTCTTTGAGCTGTTCTGATATTTTATACAGACGGTCGTTATCCTGCGTAATTCGTACTCGGACGAAAAATTCCTCCATATGATGAATGAAGGTTTCAGGGTCTTCGTGTTCGAAGCCATGAAATTCCGCATTTGGATGCTTCGACCGATACTTATGCTCGTGTGTGGCTTCGCTTAGAGCTTTGGCAAGACCTGCTGCCATTTGGGCAAACACTTGTTCTGAGGAGGGCTGTATGACTCCTTCAGTGGTACTCGGGCCAACCCCCGAACTACCCAGTACATCCTCCGCGCACGGCCTCTCTAACCCTCTAGAGACGTTGTCCATCACAGATGTCGGCTCGTCGTAAAACTGGAAAGGCGTTGATTCATCCATATCCTTTCCAGAAAGCCCTGCTGACTAACAACGCCCCACGTTGGGCGCCATGTAGAAGAACGCACTACCGGGCGTCAAAATGACGCGACACCAATTTATTTCTCAGGGGGCGCCAGTCGCGTATTACCCCGTTCTTCTACCTCCCAGGCGGGTTCGAGATAAGATGACTTCGGTAGCCGAAAAGCGGGACCAAGGCTGCACTACCACAGATCGGAAACTACGCTCTCTCTGGACCCGAATTCCCTCGTTAGGGGTTTAGGCACCTCTTAATTTCCTGAATTTTTGCATAAAAAAATCCCAACCGAAGAATTTCTCTGCGGAGGGATTAGTTTTGGTACGCGAAAATCGCGTTTTGGTCCATTAATAACGGAATATATTTCTCAAAAAACGCATAAAAAAATCCCTATCGAACCTCCGTAAAACAACCAGAAGGTCGAACGTTAATGCGAATTAACTCGACACATCCGGTTTTCTATACGAAAGTTCCAGGGATTATAGACCGTCAACAGGCCTCAAGATCAATTAAGAAACATTAGTTCAAAGAATCCGTTTATTTAACAGAATTGGTTATACAAAATTCTCAAGAAAGAATCGTGCCTTCCCCAATCAAGGTAGTGACTTTCAGACCATACAAGCGAGAGCGCTCGCGCTAACGATCGATTAGGTAGAAAAGATTCATACGTACCTTCTCAGAATCAAAATGCGAGCTTTTAGAATCATTTCAGACTCTGGGTAAATGAATAATTAAGGCTGACTGAAATTAACTTAAAAAAGTTTTACTAAATGAATTTAGTTTCGCTAGAGACTACCTAGCTTTAAAGTTCTTGTATCGTGGAAATTCACGTACTCAAACACATTCAGAGGACTTATTACTGCATAAGTTGAGTGGCGTTCGATCAGTCCACGACTTACTAACCCTTATCACAGTCGATTAATAATATCGATTTGGCAGCGTCTCACCTTCGAGCGACTATTAGGCAAAATTGAATTTTTGGATTTTTATGCACAAGGCGTTTTCCTCTATAACTTTGTCATTTGAAAAGCCCCGTTATTGGCTTTTCTACCATCGCTTTGTCTGGACTACTCAACGCGCTCGACCAAATTGCGAGCCGCTGGGTCAATCCAAACTCTTTCCATGCGAGAAACCGGCCTTGTACATGTGCATTGATTTTTATCAATTTTTGCTTATCGGCACTACGCCGGCTTTGACAAAATCTTCTATTTTGCCTTTTGGATGCAGTGCATCGTTAAAATTTTATGCTCATACTTTAGAATTGGGCTTTCAATGATCGTACCTCAAAGGTCAATGTCTTTGGTTGAGGAATAAAAAATAAAAAATAATTTAAAGTATATTTTCGTGGTACTTTTTAAACTGACTTCGTGGTACTTTTGAAAAATCCAGTTTAAGACCAATTTTAGCGTACTTTTGAAAAATCGATTTTCGAGCCAAATTTCAAGGTACTTTTGAAAAACTAATCTGCGGGTGAAATTTTGGCGTACTTTTGAAAAATCGATTTTCAAGCCAAATTTCAAGGTACTTTTGAAAAGTTAATCCGCGGGTGAAATTTTGGCGTACTTTTGAAAAATTGATTTTCAAGCCAAATTTCAAGGTACTTTTGAAAAGTTAATCTGCGGGTGAAATTTTGGCGTACTTTTGAAAAATCGATCTTCAAGCCAAATTTCAACGCAGTTTTGAAAAATTAGTCTGCAAGTGAAACTTTGGCGTACTTTCGATAAATCGATTCTTGGGCCAAATTTTGACGCCCTTCCAAAAATATTATTTTTCAAAGTCCAATTTATGGTACCTTTGAAAAAGTATATTATTCATAAATCTTTGTCATTATATACTTCTACTCTGATATTCTGAACCAAAAACATTTTTCCTAAGTGAAAATTCGGTGTTTCTTCGAATTTTCGCCTGGTCATTTCCAACGCCTTATAGAACCCAAAACGGTCCTTGTGGACTGATCTGCGCCTCTGCAGATTCCCGAAAATGTCTTTAAATGAAATTTTTGCCTAAGTCGAATTTTGATTATGTCTTCAACTTAGGACGATTTTGGAGAGTTCTACAACAATAGCACACAGCTTTGCAGCTGGTAGTACATATTTTAAGAAGAAAACGAAAATTAAACACTTAAAACAAGGGATTGTCCTCATACAATTATCTTAAGGTATAAGTCTTTGATTTACATTATAATTCTTTCTTGCACGATCACCTATTTTAGAATTTTTTTAGTTTATGTTTGTCACAATGATGAAAATTTTTAAATTTGATTTCACACATTTTGTTTGTGATTTACTCTACCTTTTTCAGTTTTGATACTGTCTTTGTTGAGATTCACTAATGTTTTATTTTAATTTCACTTTTTAGTTTTATTTTTTTAAGTTTATTGTGAGTGAATTGTTGTTTCAGATCTGAAAATCTGCATGTTCTAATTTAAGAAGTTTTCCACAACACAAACTGTTCGAGCTTAACTTATGCTAGTCAGTTAACCTAAAATACTTCATCGGTGGATTATTTACCACATTTTACTCCTTTTTGTGTTTTATAGAAGAGGTCTGTCTCTGCAAGATAAGGTAAATTTTTTTATAGAGCCTTAAATCCTATCTTAAATTCTTACATAAATAAACAATTTTTATTGTTATTGCTTAGTCATTTTGTGTGACCAATTTACTCCTGCACTGTTAGTATATCCACAAACATATTTTCTTGAAATTTAATCATTAATTGATACTTATAACAGTGGCGTTCGTTTATTACACTTTAATATTACATTTTCTCATTTAGTAACGTAAATATTACGTCAATATATATATATATATATATATATATATATATATATATATATATATATATATATATATATATATATATATATATGTGTGTGAAGTCAAATGTAGATAAAACTATAGAAAAGTTTTCAGAAAAAAATTCAGCTCGCTAGGTCTCATAGTTTTCGAGAAATCGAATTTTTAACGCAGCTCATTTTCACAGTAAACATAATGCGCTCAGACCGTTGGCGCCGGAGTGTTTGTAAAGACGCAGTTACACGGCGCGTGGTTCGCCGATCCACGAACCTGGTGCGTGGTTCGGCAAACCACGCGCCGTGTAACGGATAGCGAGCCAGATGTGTCAATACGGCGCGTGACCAATGAAGATTTCGTGTGGGATTGTGGATTATAGGCTCGTCAAAACTGCATGGATAGACTGATGACTGATCTTCAGGCGCAGTTACCGACAACTAGATGGAAGACGCGAGCCGACGCGAGCAACGTCTCCCGAGTCGCAAGCCATGCCAAGTTGCCTATGTCACACGGCGCGTGTTTCGTGACTCGCCGAGCCAGGCTCGCCTAATCACGCGCCGTGTAACTGCGCCTTAATTGTAACACTGAATGTAAACGATCGGTGGTACAGGCACCGGATAGATGTATTTTTATTCTGTTAAAATTGGCCGCATTGCAAGGGGCCCCAACATAAGAAGTTCCCAGGGCCTCTCGAACGTAAATCCGGCCCTGCTGTTGAGTAAGGAATATGTACTTTTGTGATTGATTCTAGCCCATTGAGTAATGAATTATTACCCACAGCATCAACAGTGAGTAATGGCCCCACTACTTGTTCAAAAAAGTATCTGTAATAAATGAATGAAAATATTCGATAGTCGTAGAAAAAGATAATTAATCAATTTTTAAAATGATTTTCTAATTTTTTCTGTATCATAGAAATCAGAAAGTTATGGCCGTTCAGTTCAGTTATCCCAAAATCTCAAAAAATATCCTACGTTTCAAAAATAAATTTGTAATACTTTTTCAAATATTAAGATGGGCGGTGTCGTGAAGGCAATTCGACAATTTCTCCTACATCCCTGAACCGATTCAAAAAATTTGTTGATAGGTTTTTAGAGACAACTTCACTAGGCTACTGAACACAAAAGAAAGAAAATATTTTGACTTGTGCAAAAATTAAAAAAAAGTTTTGCTGACTTTTCAATAACGTAGTAAAATTCTATAAAATTGTCTCTAAAAGCTTATCAATTTTTTTTTAATAGTTTCTTAAGCACGGAACCGCCATATCTAAATTTACGGGTGGTTTTCACCCCTTGAGAGTAAGAGCAAATATTCAGACCATATAGAAACTGAAGTTGATACCTTTTAATACAATTATAACCCAAAAAGAAAAATTATCAATATGAGATTATTTCTAAATCTTAATAATATCTTTTACCTCTAAGTACTGTACTACTGGCTACCGCACAATTTTCTAATTCATATCGTTTAGATCTATCTGTATCGTTGTTTATATTATGTTGCATATTAAATACTATATTTTATTATTGTGTTATTATTTCTGTATTAAATCAATTCAAAGGAGCAAGAATACGACAGACTTAGGCGAATATACTAATATACACGATGGTCCAAAATTGTCTCTAGAATTTCTGTGGCTGATAGTAAGTCCAAAAATAAAGGTACCCTTTGATATAAAGTTATTTTTGAAAATGGGTAATAAAAATCGGTTTTTCTGTACAATAGGCTAGGTAAATTGATTATTAAAGTAATAATTAATAATATTATTAATAATGATTAATTATAGTAAATTGGACTAGACTAGATATAAAAATCAGATTGGCATTTGGCAGGAGACTCAATTAGAACAAAAAAACAGATTTCTAGCTCACGAATTTAGGTAAAAAGAATTAATTATGAAGAACAAACAATTTGTGCGCCACTGACGATTGAATCACGAGATGCCTTTCTATGTAGCCTAGACGTACGCGTTACCGTTACTTTCAAATCTAACGCGCAGGACGAGCGTGTGTAGGTCGTAGACTGTGGAAGACATACATCCTTATATCCATTTAGCCCAGTCAATGAACGTTCAATAAGGGGGTCTAGAGGGAAATGCCAAGATCACAATTTTTGACTTGAGAGCTGTGTTTGGACTATTTAGGAGGTAAACATACCAAAAATCCCCGATCGTAGGAGGTGGGGGGGATGCAGGGGGCACGAAGAAGGTCCCGGTTTTTGGTTTTTCGCTCATATCTCGAAAACGGTTAGCCCTAATCAAAAAGTGGCTATATGCAAAATTAAAGCTGACTAAATTTTCTACAATAATGTTTCTATTAATTTTTTTTCGTATCTGTTATGGTTCAGTAATGAATTGAATATCTTTTGACTGTAGTCTAACTTTATTATAAATTTATTATAAATTGAAAATAAATTTTAATAATCATCTTAGAAAAAAAATGTCTTGTACAGATATCCGTTTCACAGCTGACTGAACTGAAATATCGAATAAAAATTGTCTTTGCTTCTGTAAGTGTGTGCGTGCGTATCTATGTGTGCGTGTATACCGTTTCTTGTAAAAACGATAACTTCTGTTAGACTTAAAATATTTGATTTCAATTTGGAACATGTAAAACAGCATATTACCATAATCCTTATTAGTCTAGGAAATAGCGTGCAAATTTGACGACGACTGGTTACCGTCTGCCAGTCGGTAATCGAAGAGACCATATAAGTACAAAAATTTTTTCTCTCTGGAACTTTTTGGTATAATGGGGGGATAGGGAGGGGGAGGGGCATTTATTTTTAAATCGAATGATTATCGATATCTGTCCGCATAGGTAGTTACCCAAGGAACAATTTAAAAGTCATTTGGACTTGAGGAGGTTTTAAGAAAGGTTTGTCGGGGTTAGGAAATAGTCATGTGCTTTATTGATGTTGTAGTTAAGGCCTTTTAGGCTTCAAGTATACTTGCTCTTAATAGTAAGTTTTAAAGCATTCTGTAAGACCTAATTATAAAGCTAATTTGCTTCTAGGATAATATGTATTTGTAATGGATTTATCATAACCTACATAAAACTCTCCATAAAACTAATTAGTTTTATGAACGTCTTAAATTCTATTTAGATTTAAAGAGGCTTTAAATTATTCTTTATGGTTTTAACTTATTTGCAATAAATGCATTTTAAATCCTTTTTAAAACTAGACATTTTCAATGCCTATTAGTACTTATTAAAGGCCATTACAAAACTAGACTCTTAAAATAAAAGATAAATGTTGTGATGAAACCGTTATAAAGAAAAAAGGCCTCTATAAATCTAAAAGGCAAATTTTAATTCCATAAAACACTTTCCAAAACCTCAATAAAACATTTATTATAAAAATAATAAACAATATGTCTGCCTGAAGTGTCGTTGATGGATGTGTGTGTGTGTGTGTGTGTGTGTGTGTGTTAATTAAAAGCATTTCACGACTTACTGATGTGTAATTAAGTCTTTTTTGGAAAGGTGGAAGAAAATAAAAAAGAGTGACCATTTTGAAAGGACTGTTAAAACACACACACACATACAAATTATTTTGAGGTTAAGTTTTAAGTTTTTTGTATCAAATGTCAACGTCCCAAATGTTTTATTACAGCTTTTATCAAGTCCATGTGATCTTGCATTTGCATTTTTATAAGGAAGGGATTATTTGTGATAGTATACAAAAAGACTAAAAGGGCTTCATTTAGAGTAAATGTTCTAGGTCATTACCATTATTAGAATATATAATTTAATGAGAGGACCAGTGTTGCCAGATCAAAATTTTAAAAGTTATCAGACGACGCTTTAAAAAGTTACTAAAATTTCACTAGATTTGAAATTAAAGCTCTCATCTTTAATTTTCAAAAGTTTCAGTGTCTGTAGGATACATAATTTTCTTGAGCTCTCTGAGCACAACATAGCTTTGAGCGTCCTCTATCTGATTATTTCGTTGCCAGACTTCGTACTCTGTATTGTATTAAATGGTTTGTAACTAGGAAGTACTGTTTGTCTACGAGACGCTAGAGGGCAACGAGCCCAGGCTATTCGATTGTAGCGATTCACGGTCAATAAACTATACGGTTACCTCAATTAGCAACTTTTAGACGAGAGAGACACGCGGAGCGGGGAATAGAATGAAAGATATTCTGTTAGAGTCTTTTGCACGGAAATCAGATATGTCTGTCTCTTTCATTCGATTCCCCGCTCCGCGCGTCTCTCTCGTCTAAGAGCTGCAGTCTGTTAATGCTATTTACAAATAACAGTTATAAAATAACAGGTTGTTAAATAGCAACTCATCTCTAGATCGAGGTAACCGTAGAGTTTACTGACCGTGGTAGCGATTAACGTGAACAGTTCTGTATTAAATGGATCGCAACTCGAATTTAATGTTTGTCTACCTACCAGTAGAGGGCAATAAATTGGATGATTAAAAAATCATTAAAAATGGGCATTTTCATTAAAGTTTTCACTAAATCACTAGATTTTTAAAAAATCACCAGATCTAGTGAAATTTCACTAGACGTGGCAACATTGGAGAGGACTGTAAAATGACAATTAGGTTTTCAGTTGGCCGGCCATGTTTTTCTTGTTATATAAAAATATTCAAGGTCAATCTCACAATTATAATTATCAATAATTGTCACTTTTTCGTTAGCAAATTAAGGTAGAATTACAAGAAACGACTGAAAATTACCGTGGGAACCGAGAAGCAGCCCACTTTTTTAAATTTGCTGATTACGTGTGTCTATGCAAATTTTGTATGAATATTAAAATCATTATTATTTCTGAGGGGCTCTTGTTTTTTGGGCCTTTCTTATGTAGTTTTAACGATAAACTGCCGTTGGTTTTCATTTTTTTGTCATACCTGATGGCTTTTTATTTCCTTTTAAATCGGCCTTAGAGAGGTTATAGTGCTCTACGCTTTATACATTTCAAATTCCATTTTATCTTCAATAAGTCTGATGGTGTGTCTGCTTAAATCAGTTTAGAAAAAATAAATGCAATAATAAAATTATTTGGATTCCTTCGTGGACATTCTTATAGCTTCTCAGTTCTAATATGGTTTTAAAAACCAGTTTTAAGGTAGCCTTCTAGCAGGAAACTAATAGAAAAGCTTCTGACAGCTTTAAAATAGGTTTTAAGAAAGGTTTTAAAACGGCCCGAACAAGGTTTTCAAGAGCAGCACTATGCCTCACTAAGGAGTTTTATGATGGAATTTAAAAAGGCCTTAACAACCTTCATAAGGGTGGGCCCTTTTAGTCTACAAGTCGCTTTATGATGGTATTAAGGATATTGTTACAGCAAAATAGATTTTTCAAGGCATTTTAAAAATAGTTTTATAGCACCCTTGTATACATTTAAGAAACTAGAATTGTTCCTTGGGTAGTATATGTACTTCACATACTCCAATTACGCTGGCAGACGAAACTTCCGATCGGCGCGTGCGTTAACCGAAAATAGAAAAAAAAATGTTTAGTTTCTATTTCCGGTTAGCGAGCGCGCTAACCGGAAGTTTCGTCTGCCAGCGTAATTGGGGTATGTGAAGTACATATACTAACTACCTATGCGGGCATATATCGATAATCATTCGATTTAAAAATAAATGCCCCCCCCCCCCCTCCCTATCCCCCCACCATACCAAAAAGTTCCAGAGAAAAAAAAAATTTGTACTTATATGGTCTCTTCGATTACCGACTGGCAGACGGTAACCACTCGTCGTCGAATTTGCACGCTATTTCCTAGGCTATATTGAAATTGGGCCATATCTGTAATACATGGTGATAACCAGAAGCCTACAAACTCACATCCGTAAAATACGTTTTATTTTAATTTCAGTGCAAAATATTACTAAGCATACAAAAATAAGAAGATGTATAAGATTTCTAAACCGCAATATACCGGGGTGTATGATAGGCAAACCAATTTTATTTAAATTAGATGATATATCAGTGTTATCCTAAAATATGGAACATGGTATTTTTAATAACATTATTGTGAAGTGAGAATTGTAGGCCTCTGGTTATCACCATATATTACAGATATGGCCCAATTTCGCAATTTCAATAGGGATTATTGTAATATGCTGTTTTACATATGTTCCAAATTGAAATCAAATATTTTAAGTCTAACAGAAGTTATCGTGTTTACAAGAAGCGGTATACACGCACACATAGATATACACGCACACACACACTTACAGACGCAAATACATTTTTTATTCGATATTTCAGTTCAGTCTGTTGTGAAACGGATATCTGTACAAGACATTTTTTTCTACGATAATTATTAAATTTTTTTTCTATTTATAATAAAGTTAGGATACAGTCAAAAGATTATACAATTCATTACTAAACCATAGCAGATACGAAAAAATAATAGAAAGATTATTGTAGAAAATTTAGTCAGCTTTAATTTTGCATATAGCCACTTTTTGATTAGGGCTAACCGTTTTCGAAATATGAGCGAAAAACCAAAAACCAGGACCTACTTCGTGCCCCCCCTGCATCCCCCCCCCCCCACCTCCTACGTTCGGGGACTTTTGGTATGTTTACCTCCTAAATAGTCCAAACATAGCCCTCTAGTCAAAAATTGTGATCTCAGCATTTCCCTCTAGAAACCATTCATTGGCTGGACTAATTCCAGGAAGCTCGATTGTAATGAGTGAGACACCAATATGTAAACGATGATCTTTGATTGCTATCTGCATTAGTGACGTCATTGCTTCGACTATATATAATAATTCTTGTATATTACACTGTCTGGCGATTCTCTGTATGTAGCGTTTAGCGTTACTGTTACTAGATGGCGGTACCAGAACCATATTTCATTTATCTTTGATCAACTTAAAATAGAACGTAAAGGCGGAACATTGGTAGTGCTCTCTCTGTCTTTATGCATAATGTGATTGGTCAAAACATGCCTGAGAACTGTTTGCAGTGAAGACTCTCAGCAGTTTTGACCAGTCTAATATTATGGTTTAAGGTACACTGGTCTATTGATTGTCATTACATTTAAAATATGTCGAATTCGGTGGACTTTTAAGTTTCTGTAGCTGCGATTGTTAAATCATTATACCTACTTTGATCTTTATTAGATGAGTCGGTTTGGAAATACATTTTTATGTGACGTAAATAATAAATAATAAAATTGAAAACAAAGCGGATACTAAAACATTATAAGAAAACGTCTGGAGGCAGTTAATGGCAAAACTTAATATTAAAGATATTTTATGTAGTTTATTTATTCGTGAAATATTCTCCCCAAATACCGCTCGTGCTTTTAAATTTTATCTATACATTTTTTCTCAACCTAAGTTGCCAAAAGGTAATATAATTCGTTTAAATTGACAGTTTATTATCAAAAATTAAATTCCTCCAGCTAAAGCTCTCAAGACTTCAATCAAATAACAAACTATTAGTCCACTTTTTTTAATGATTAGTAACAGGCCGAATTTTCGTTTTTTGTTTTTTCGTTTTGACGAGACGCCCAACTTTTCTCTCTGCGAAAATTCTCGGTAGTGGTAGCTAATAGCAAAAATTATATTTTCTATTTCACACGAATTAGACAATTCGACAACCTGTCAAATTATTTTGGTAATATATTTTTCATTCGTTAAACGTTTATTAAAGAGTTTGTTTTTCGATTGCCTTGGTTACGTTTGCGCGAAGTAATTATAATAAGCCCAGTGTTTGTCCACAACAACATAATTTGACTGGTTGTCGAATTGTCTAATTCTAACACACTATTATTATTGTATGTACTATAATGTAACATAGGCATATTGTATTGTGGCTATTTGAAATAAAGTAATAATATTTTTTTTATTGTTAATATTATTATTATTACTATTTTATTATTATTGTAAAAATAATGCACACATAATTTTTGACAATAAATATTCATAATAAATATTTTCCATTTTGTGTATTATTTTACGCTATTACCTTAATGCGGTCCTGGAATGACGCCCAAAATTCCGATCACTGATAATATCACAGCCACACAAAAGAAAAAAAAGTGCGGTGTGAACGACCAAAATATAGTATTCCTATGTATTTTGGGCCGCTGAATACGAATCTGATGTCGATCACCAGAATTCAACCTCAAAAAACCACTTAAAATCGTCAATATTGTGAAAAAAGAAAAGAAACACTTGTGCAAATGGCTAAGATATTGTATTTCTATGAATTTTGAAGCGCTGCACATGAAACCAATGTCGGAATTCCCTTAGAAAATTACCAACATTTTCTAACCTCAAAAAATAGCTTGAAATCTACAATATTGTAAACTGAAGATAATAAATACCTATGAAAACGTCTCTAATTTGAGACGCTGAATACCAAGGTGCATTAAATAATAATACACCCTGCTGAATACGAACTTGATGTCAGATTGCCCCCAGTAACCAGAATTTTCTAACCTCAAAATAATAGCTTTAAACCTACAACACTGTCAAAAAAATGAAAGAAGTCCTATGTAAACGACCACATCTTAACACTTAAATTAGTAATTCAAGATACCTTTTAAAGTTTTTAAAAGCGTTGAGAGAGTTTGGGTGTCAACGAGTTTTAAAGATCTTATTCCTTTTTGTGGCTATTTACTATCAAAAATTCTATGCAGTGGATGCCCCCATTCCCATGGTCCATTTTTAAAAGAGGACTACAAAAATATGAAAAAGGTGTTGGAAAAAATTAAATACTCTGAACATAAATGGTTGGCATCTGGAGATTTAAAGGTATTAACAATGTTGCTGGGGCAACAGTTTCACCAAGTATCCTTATTTTAAATGTCTATGGGATAGCAGTGACCGCGAAAATCATTATAAGAAATAGGTATGGACGGGTAGATCTTCTCTTGATCCTGGCTCATATAACGTTACAAGTCATTTAGTTGATCCAGAAAAAGTACTACTCCCACCACTTCACATCAAACTTGTTCTTATGAAACAGTTTGTGAAGGCTTTAAATAAGGAAGAAGAAACATTCAAATACATAGAACAGAAATATCCAAATGTTTCATATACAAAGTTAAAGGAAGGAATATTTGATGGACCTCAAATACCTACAATGCTCAGAGATGAAATTTTTGTAACAAAAATGAATGACACATAAAAATCAATTTGGCTTTGTTTTAAAAAAGTTACTAAAAATTTTCTTGGGAATCAAAAAAGTTATAACTACAGAGAAATTGTCGCTATCTGGTGGAAAACTATCGTAAGTTAGGTTGCAATATGAATCTGAAGCTCCACCTCTTAGATTCTCATATTGATAACTTTCCTGAAAACCTTGGGGATTATAGTGAAGAACGGGGAGAAAGATTCCATCTAGGTGGCTATTCTTGAGCGCGAGAGAAATTGTTACTCCCCGGCGAATTTATTCCCTCGCCTTTCACTTGACATTCCCCTACTCGAAAAACATGTATTCTTGAACAAAAGGAATAACGAGGGACCGGTGAAAGTTTGAGGGAGAAGTCTACAGTGTTGTCATATTGTTCTTCACAATATAACCAACCAGAACTCTCCTTTATCTGATATTTATCAGCTGTGGTGGCCAAAAATTGTTTGGTTTTGGTGTAGTTTGGTGGTGGCGTGACAGTTGACAGATCAAAAACATATTTATTCTAGTGAAATTCTATAACTGTAAAATGGCAACTGACTGAACTTTTCGTAATATTATTGTTTATATGTATATTTTACATACAAAATGACAAGTTTTTGGTTTATTATTAATTGTGGAAGTGTGACAATCCAAATCTATGCCAATTTTTATAAAATAACCTCCATTTACAATCAGAAGAAGTTGGGGGTTAAAAGACTGCAACTGATTTCAAACAATTAAAAGAAATGATTTTACAAGAGTCTTCTAAGGATTTTATTAGTGGTATGTTGCATATTAATGTAAGAAGAATTTGATTTTTAACGTGGGTGTATGTTGTAGGCAAAACAGCCGTATTACAAGACCATGATGATATATATCCAATTGAGCATCCTTTCTCAATATATAATTTAAAACCCATATGTGAAACTGAAACTGCTTATGATAATAATTACTGCTGCTCAAACAAGCAATAAACAATTGAGGGTAAAGAAAATTTACATTTTATATTGGTTTGTCAGTATTTTTAATAATTATTGTTTAAATTTTAGTTGAGCGAAGGTGTGGAGCTGTACCAAGAGAGAGAAAAGTGCAATGGCAGAAATTGTATTAAAGAAGAAAATTTGCAGGCTTCATAAAGATATTTGATGAAGTACATAAATTAAGAAAGGAAATTCCAGAGTACCTACCCGCTGTCAACAAGTGATGCAATATGCCCTTTTAAAGTATATCGTGTAGTGTTTAAAAACTCAATGTTGGACTATTGGACATTAAAGAAGTATAAAATTAAAACTTTGAAGTGGTCTAAGTTCAGTGAACATATAAACAAAGTCTGAATGGGCTATGAGTGTTGAATTGTAGCTATAAAAGCCCTTTTTGTTATATAAACTACGAATGTTACTTTTATTGCTTAGATAGATATTAATATAAAGTATACACGTTATGTTACAATCGTTTATTTTTTTCTTACAATATAAATTATAACTTTCTTCTCGATTATCCTTAGAAGTACTAATAGACCTTGGATAATAAATTATTTAATTAGTAAAGATATTTTGTTTTGCTTTCAGTTACATGCACGTACCTAAGTACAAGTTCGAAGTAATTAACTATTCCGATTTACTATAACAATATATAGTAGTAGAGTGATAAATAAAACATAATAAAAAGGGAATATTTAATAAAATAAACAACATATGAAAATAAAATTCTTACAGAAATTACAATGGATTATATAGTCCAAACTATAGATACATTATAGACGAAGGGTTAACTGATGGAAGAAATTATGTACGTCTTATTACATAGGTACCTCAAATAGTTTATTTTTCAATCTTCATTGCTTAATTTATATGGTGTCTTCTTAAAAAAAATTACAGCGGTTAATACCTCGACCATAGCCATATGTACTGTTAAAAAACTGACAGGAAATACTTCTTGTCGCTAAGTAGTGAACATGTTTTGTCTAGACTAGTAACATATTCACAGTAAGTACTAAGGAACCATCTGAATCTGCAATAGTCCAAGGAATCAATTGCTTTTGTTCACGACGCTACGAGTTTATAACCTGAAAAATTAATTTGTACGTTAGCAATTATTTATAAAGCAACATTTAATTAGGCAAGTATATATATGGAAAGAATGGTTGATGACTGATAACAATTCTCACCTTTGCAACAAGCTTTTATTCTGTAAATTTCTTGCAGAGTACTTCTTTCATCTAACCACAAACAGCTTCAAGACTTGAATGGTTTGAACTCATCCTTCCGTCTATGCAAACCAAGTAACTCGCAGTATCCATATGTGTAATATTTGGAAATACATCAATATTTATACTAAAGCATTTTTTTCTCAAAATATTAGGATTTAATTCGATGGCAACAGTAACCTAACCTCTACATCATGCGACAATTTTGCAAAATACGAACTAACCCTCATCCTGATGAACAAAATTGCGGATATAAAAATAAACGAAAAATTTGATCCGTTTTTCCTAAAATTCGAATATTTTTCGCATTTTCAAACTGTTCCTTCGCATCTTCTGAATCATCCAAAACTTGTCTAGCTACTAAATCTTGGGTATCCATTATTTAAATAAAACCGAATTAATATGACAAGTCTCCACACGCACGATCATAACCTACAAAGTACTTAAAAAATGATTCTTTTCTGCTTTCCCTCGACTTTCTCTTGCTAAAAGTAAGGGAATAAGTAGGGAGTGTTTTCGTCTACCTGGCTGGGGAAAATAAATTCAAGAATACAAACTTTACATGAGGGAGTAGAAAACGATTGTTTTCTCTTACACATTCTACTCCCTCAAGTTCAAGAATAGCCACCCTGGACATTATGGAAATGGAGCAGCGTTTTCAAGGAAGATGAGATATAAATATGATGGCAGATTTTTGTTGCACGTTAAAACGAGAAGTCAAAAAGAGGATTCAAACGAGCGCGAAATCTACTACATAGAACTTTTGATAGTAAAAGGGTTCGTTACCACAAAAAGAAGGAAAAAATAATTTTTGCTATTAGCTACCACTACCGAGAATTTTCGCAGGGAGAAAAGTCTCGTCAAAACGAAGATACTCACGAAAATTCAGCCTGTTACTAATCATTAAAACAAAACGGCGATGTACTGTGGACTATATCACTCTCTATATTACCAGGCAACAACCCTTTCGAAAAAATTTTACCGATAAAATTCTAAGCACTATAGTGACATTACATACGACAAAATCATCTACGTTATTAATAATTTATTACCTACCTCATCTCTAATCTCATACTAACCATGATATAATTTTTTTTTATTTTGAAAGTTTGCTACATCTTGCGCTAATATAGGAATACAAAGTTTAACGTTGCCGTTTAAAGGCTAACCTGATATAACATTATTTGATAAATTAATTTTTCTGAAATCGATCAAGAATGTCTAGTTTTTCGGCGCAATTTTGGATCCCAAAATACACTATTCTTGTATTTTAATCCGTTGCTAAGCAACTATCAATTATCAGAAAACAGTCCTGCCTAGTTTTTATATAGAAAATTTACTTTTTCTGAAATCGATCGGCAATGTCTACATTTTAGGCTCAATTTAAAATCGAAAAATGCACAATTTCAGTATTTTAGTCCGTTGCTAAGAAACTATCAGAAAACGGACCGGAAAAGATCCGTTGCCAAGCAACGATCAACATTCCCGTACGGTTTTTTATGTATATTTCAGGCAGTAAATAAGTACACGCAGACAAACCAACTGAATGAATAAATGTTATGCATTAATACAAATTACTTCATTTATAACAATATTGATTGCGATTTCAGAAAAAGTAGTATGTGTACTTCGGTGTGAAAGCACATTCCCAGACTTCAATGCTTGTTGGCCTCGGCTAGCGCCTCGGCCAACAATTTGCATCGTCGTCGGGGAATGTATTGCTTTCACACCTAAATACACAATATACTATTCCCGGCCTAGGCCGGGAAAGTGGCCTGTGGCCTTCCCGGACTGTTTTTTATATATTATGTATATATTCTTTTATTTTTATGTATTTATAATAATATTGTTGCGATTTCAGAAAAAATAGTATGGCTACCTCGTAGTAAAAGCACATTGCCCGACATCAATGCTTGTTTACATCGTCGTCCGGGAATGTATTGTTTTTACTACTAGATAGATACACAATGTACGATTATGAGAAATTGATGATGCATTCTTTATTTTAGGGTTTTGTCCTCAAGGCCTTTGTGCGCGAATTCCTAAAGAGTCAGTCAGCTGTAAAGAGTTTACAGCTGACCATCCATTTATGATAATTCTTCAAGCTGGACAAGACGATAAAACAAATGTTTTTTTCTGAAATCGGTCGGCAATGTCTACATTTTCGGCGCGATTTCAGATCGAAAAATGCACAATTCCAGTATTTTAGTCCATTGCTAAGAAACTATCAGAAAACAGACCGGAAAAGATTCGTTGCCAAGCAACGATCAACAAAACCGTACGGGAATATTACTTTTTCTGAAATCGATTGGAAATGTCTACATTTTCAGCGCGATTTCAGATCGAAAAATGCATAATTCCAGTATTTTAGTCCGTTGCTAAGAAACTATCAGAAAACAGACCTGAAAAGTTCTGTTGCCAAACAACGATCGACAAAACCGTACGGGAATGTTACTTTCCCGGCCTAGGCTGGGAAAGTAACATTCCCGTACGGTTTTTTATGTATATTTTAGACAGTAAATAAATACACGCAGACAAACCAACTCAAATTAAAATTGCATTTTTTATTAGTAAGCGAAAGAGCGTATTGGAGTTGTTTACATTTCCTTAATTGGCATAAAAACTGAAGCCGGCATGTGCCGGCAAGCACAGATCAAAGTGCCGCGTTTTTTGCTTTCGGTCAAACAATCAAGACACCGCCGTGTTATTGTCGGGTTTAACTAAATATCTCTTATATCTGCTTGTTGTTTCAGAGTTCATTACCATAGGGTTAATGTCTTTTCGATTTACTTCGATTTATTTCGCTATTTTTGTAGTGTGATTTGATTAAAACCAAAAAGTCACTTCTATACTATCCAACTTTGCTATCAATAGTATCAGTCCCGAGTCTGATAAAGTGATATGGTTGTACCGCGTTACATCAGGTTAGTTAAAAGTTATTGGCGGCGTATTCCTACAAAAAATTAAGGTCAGTTTTTTGGTCATTTTTTTTAATTTTTCATTTTTTTAACTCCTTTCGGTGGAGACAACCTACTGTTAAATTTTCCTCATGTCATGGTAGATCACGTTGTATACAGCTCCCCTTTTGCTATATGTTTTTTACACAAAGGTGTCGATTAGAAAATTATATGTATTGTATAGTAAGTCTAACTATTCATTTTATTAATGAATTAAAATTATCCAATACATCAGTGACAATAAACAAGATATTGATATATTTCACTTTTTAACAGAGGCTGTCAAAATTACCTTCGCATAGCCACCACAGCAGAACAATTCGAAGATGTGGTAGCTGAATGGCTGCTTTCAGGAAACAGCGAGAGAGGCGATGAATAACATGGATTTTTTTATAACACTAGCTTTTTTTTTTGTTGAAAATTTGCATTATTATTTTTATTTATTTTTATACATTGTATATTTTTATGTATATATTTAACAAAATATATTTTTTATTAAATGTTTTCTTTTTATTTTAGGTTTAGGTGATTGTTTATTAAATACTATAGTTGCGTCAACTGATGCAAGTTAGTGCTAAAGGATTATGGACAGATGCCTGTCGAATAATGTGTCCTCCACTCATAAATTTGTACAGTGCGTATTACAATTTCCTATGAGTAGAAACACATAATTTGACACAATATATCTGTCCGTAATCCTCTAATACTAACTGGCACTGGGACGACTATAGTATTCAACCAAGGTTGTTACTTTGGGACAATATTAATTCAGAACTAAATTAATGTTGCCTTAACATTTACATTTATCTTGATACTACATTACCTTACTAGTATTCGAATATTAGGCATACATCAGTGGCGGCTGGTGAAATTTCAATATTTTTTTCTCGTCTGTGGCGCATGGGACCCATACAAAATATGAAAAATAACATCTAGAGAAGCACTTCCCTAAAAAATGTTGAAAATGCAGTTTGCGAAAATTTTTTTGAAAATTCGGTAGCCTCCCGTGGGTCTAGGGACTCCCGTTTATTTTTATTTTTTTTGTCATATGAATTTGACTTTTCATAAAATTACAACAATAGATTTTGGAGTTTATGAAAATATTTTCATTACTAACTGAAATACAATGGACTGAAATTTTGTAATTTACAATTTAACAAACTACAATATTAGAGAAGTGCTTCTCTAGATGTTATTTCCCATATTTCATATGGGCCCCATGCGCCACAGACGGGAAAAAAAATATTGAAATATCATCAGCCGCCACTGGCATACATTGCAGCAATGATATTCATGGTGAGATATAAATAAGTATGTAATGTAACACGTTAAATAAGTATGTAATGTGACAAGTTATATTGATAAATTATTACGTCAATGTGTTATGAACATTAAGTAATAATTTCACAATGTTACATTTTTAACAAAGTAACAGTGTAACATTTAATAGTATGACAAATTACTTTGTAGTAACATTACGGCACCGTTCATGATCTGTTTTACATAATATTACATGTAACTTTGTAATATTGA
The DNA here is from genome assembly GCA_936432065.2 of Rutpela maculata. Lineage (NCBI taxonomy): Eukaryota > Metazoa > Arthropoda > Insecta > Coleoptera > Cerambycidae > Rutpela > Rutpela maculata. The sequence continues at coordinate 14,802,377 of OW386289.2, read as the reverse complement.
GGTTCTATTAAAGTAATAATGCATTGTTTAGTGGGCTTATTATTTACATACATACATACGTACGTACGTACTTACATACATACATATATACATACATACATACATACATACATACATACATACATACATACATACATACATACATACATACATACATACATACATACATACATATATACATACATACATACATACATACATACATACATACATACATACATACATACGTAGTTAGTTACATTTCGATCTAATAAAAGCGTGTTAATAAGCGAATTTAGTGAAGTCTTGACATAAAAGTAAATTAAACGTGATTGAATTTAATGAAGATCAATATTTAATTAAAATAACATCGTCTGAGGGTCGCCATAACATCTGGCCGCTGTGGTACCTTCCGCGGTTTAACCCGCTGAAAAAGTAATTGTTAAAATTAGCTAAATAAACTTGAGTCATTGTAACCAAAAAGGTGAATGAATATCTTTACCAGCTATTATCACTTGATTGTCTTCGGTTTTCAAATCAATAGCAGTTTTAACGATTGTAGTATTACTATTTACAGTGGCGGTCTGGGTGTCTAGGGCTTAGTCGGTATTTTACAATAAATATTCAAACTCAGTTCGTCAGCGATTTGAATATTTTTGCTTCGCATGTATCTAAACGTCGTCCCACTTTTTTTGATGAGCGGGGGGGGGGGAGAAATCCGAAAAAAATTTTTTTCATCCCAAAATTTTTCTGATGAGCGGGGTACAGAGAAGAAATCTAAAAAAAATTTTTCCCGTACCAATTTTTTTTTGATAAACATGGCCCCTCGTTAGACGCGACCCTAGGGCCCAGTCGGCATTTGCCGACTAGCCGACCTGGCCAGACCGCCACTGACTATTTATTAACTCTTTGCGCAATAATTTTATAAAGTTATCCTTATTTTTACTATTAGCTAGAAATTTTCTTTGACTAATCAAGGATTTCATAATGTCATAATTCTTAGTGCTATTCTATTCATCGGCATACCCATCAAAAATAATACTACTCTAGTTTTGACTGCTTGGTTATGATTATTGATCATATATTCGGTACGGCACGGTAGCTCAGTCGGTTAAGGCGTATTGAGTGGCGAATATGCTGACCGACTGCCTATCGCGTTCTGGGTTCGAGCCCCAGCCCCGGTGCTGACAACTCCGGTGGGATGGATGTATGTCTGCGTTTTTCGAAATGTGTACCCCCTTCTGGATAGCCTCGGCTTTGGATTTGGGGGTTGTCTACTAAATGTGGTGTGTTTATGTTTATTCATTTATTATCATTACCATGCGCATGCGTATGCTTAATAAATTTCCTTTTCAAATTAATGAAGTTTCATCTTGTATTAAATTTTTGAAGTTGTACGAGACTTTCTATATAGACTGGCGGTACATGACCAGTCAGGTGCAACGTTTTTAAAATGCATGCCAATCATATATATGAATGAAATTACCGTGAATATGTCAGAAACGCAAATTTTAGGCAGTCGTCGCGTGCAGAAGGCTGTGCAAATCGATTTTTTTTGTTTATCTTTTTTTGTGTTTTTTTTTTAATTTAAAGTGGATGCCAAGAGTGCCAAACGAAAAGCCTTAAAAAAAATCCAATATCAGAATCATCCAAAATCAAGAACAGCAAAAAAATTTACGATTTAATGTGCACATCAACGTGTGTTTTGCGCGCGTAAACTGCATGCCAATGAATTTTCGCTGGATTCTTTTTCACGGCTTTTCGTTTGGCACTATTGGCATCCATTTTAAAATAAAAAGAAAACACAAAAAAAAATAAACAAAAAAAATCGATTTGCACATCCTTCTGCACGCGACGACTGCCTAAAATTTGCGTTTCTGGCATATTCACGGTAATTTCATTCATATATATGATTGGCATGCATTTTAAAAACGTTGCACCTGACTGGTCATGTACCGCCAGTCTAATAGTATATATTATTTTGTTTCGATGAAAATTGGGTGAAAAAAAGGAGGGTCAAAGAAAATACATTTTCGAAAATAAAAAAATGCACTTTTTTAAAATAAAAAAAAAATGAACTATATCCCCTAGAAGTGAATAAAATAACGAACAATGAAAAAAAGCGACGTACAATGCCTCCTTGATAAAAAATTTTATTTCGTCCGCCATCTTTGACCGTTCTATTTAAAATACGGTGTGCGGCATTGGTGTATTATATTTGACCATAAATGAGCCTTATTTTTGCCAACATTGGTGAAATTACTCCTTATAGAAAAGATATTCAATTTTGATTTTTTCGGCTATTCTTGGTGTCTTCTATTTTTGTCCAAGATGTTTAAATTTGGAAAGCCTCATCCATGCTATGGAAACATACAAATCGTTTATGCTTCTGGTGCGGCTAGGGTGGGACTGTCATTTACATTGAGAGAAGCTTTAAATGCTATAACCGGACAGGTAAAGCTGCTGGAAAAAGTGATAGACGAGAACCCGAACACAAAACGGGAAATAAAGGAACTCGCGATCAAGCTGAAAAAAAGCATTGATATCGTCAATAGAGATTCCATCACACAATGGTTGGAGGATAATAAGTGGGAGGCGGTCGAAAAACAAATTTTCGACATAGATACTCAGACCGAAGACTGCGGAGATTCTAAATCGGACATGGTGGTAGATGTAACACTAGAGATGAAAGAAATAGCGACACAGACTGATCCTATGCAGACAGATATCCCCATACCGAGGGTAAGAAGTGCTAAACTAGCCGAGGAAGTACGTAAGGCTATCAAAGAAGGGAAGAGCTTTGATGACTACAAGGAGTTGGTGGAAAAGATCTGGCCTCCCCAGGTATTCGAAAGGGTTGAGGAAGCAGAAGGGAACCCGTTATGGGAGCCGAAGGAAAGCGATCTGGCGCTCTGCATTCAAGGAAATGAAGAGCTGAATAAGGGAATAGGGAAGCAATTTAAGATGAGATTTCCCGAGTTAGCTGAGTTGGACAATGACTCGCCGGAGAAAGAATGCATATTAAGTATGAGACCAGTTCAACAGTGGCCACCAAGAAGAAGGAGGTTAAGGAACGTTTCCTATATAGGATAATGATGGACAGCAGCGAGGAAAACACCTACGGCAATATATTAAAATGGAAAGAATGGCTGGTGGACAACGGCCGGACAAGGGTAGCTTTACCTCGTACGGAATGTAACTGGAGTAGGGTAAAGAAGATGATGGCATTTATAATGTCCGACACGGACATCAAAGTAATTGGATACTCTCCACCAGGGAAAAGGGGGGAGAAGCAAGATGGAGATACTCTGCACAAGGAAGCTATTGTGACCGAGAAGGTGACAGAAAGAGAGCATATTAGGCGGAATAAGGAAAGGCAGGTACTGTTCCTGAGCAAAGAGGCGGTGGAATATAAGGAGCTTCTTACCAAAATTAAGAAGGTTGATATAAAAGCCTTGGGAACAGAAATCACAGCATTAAGGAAGACTAAAAAGGGGTGAGATGCTCATTGAGATCAAAGGGGGGAAAGACGCTGCATCCCCGTTAAAGAAGGAGATTGATAAGCTCGGAGTCTCTGTAAGGACTAGAGGAGCTGATAAGGTGGTTATCATTAAGGATCTCGATGCAGCTATTACAAGCGAAGAAGTACGCAAAAGTCTAGCTGAAGAAATGAAGATCAAGGAGGAGGAAGTGGTCATGGAGAGGCTAAGGCCATCTTTCGGGGAAAACCAGACCGCCACGGTAAGGCTACCCGAGAAGGAGGCGATGGAGTTAGTGGAAAAAAAAAAGGGTGAGAAATGCGGGAAAGAAAACCACCAGGCTAGAGATTGCACTGGGCTTATTTTCTGTCCCGTCTGAAACAAAGGGGGACATAGGGCGGATTCAAGAGTGTGCCCCCTGTTCCGGAAAGCTCCGGGGAGGACTGAGCAAGAAGGGGAGGGGGAAAATGTTACACATTCACTGTGAAGCAAATAAACCTAAATAGGTGCCGGGCCGCCCAAGATCTTCTTTGGGCGTCTGCAAGCAGAAGGGATTTGGAGTTCTCATAGTTAGCGAACCTAACAAAAGGATGGTTGGCAAAAACAGGCCCGGATGGTACGTCGAAGGCAACCGAGACGCTGCCATTGGGATCCTAAGCCGGGAAATCTGCGTGAACAGGAGTGGGAGTGGGCAGGGATTCGTCTGGGTGGAGCTGAATGAAGTGATTATATTCAGCTGCTACTTCTCACCCAACGCCATGCTGGGAGACCTAGAAGGGGCCCTAGAAGAAATGGGGCATAAGATTAGGGAGCTAACTAGGAGGACCAGAAAAGACGTAATCGTAGGGGGTGATTTTAATGGCAGAGCTCCTGAATGGGGAATGGAGTCCACAGACCGCCGAGGAAATGTAATAGTAGAGTGGTCAGCCCAGATCAACCTACAGGTCATAAACGAGGGAGCGACGTTCACATTCGTGAGAGGTAATAGTGGCTCTATCCCAGACATAACGCTGGCCTCAACAGGCGCAGTAAGGAGGATTAGCAACTGGAGGGTTCTCTTGGAGGAAACATTGAGCGACCACCGATATATAGAATACGAAGTGGGTCAACGGACCGAAACACCGGTGATACGGGGAACAGGCTGGAAGTTAGGCCGGTTGGACAGAGGTATCTTCAAGAGAGCTCTTAAAGAACAGGTGACAGGTGGTAATGCTGCAACAGAGGAAGACCTAATCAGGGCAGTTACTAGAGCCTGTGATCAAGCAATGCCGAGGAGGAGAGTTATAAGACCAAACGGCTTGGTATATTGGTGGACCGAAGAAATCTCCGATCTCAGATAGGAGTGTGTTGTGGTCAGAAGGAGATACGTTAGGTAAACAGGAGACAAGGAGTACAAGAGGAGAACGCGGCCTTACAACACTACCGGGAGACAAAGAAGAGATTAAGAGACGCAATCAAGAAGTCAAAAAATGACAAATGGAAAGAGTTGTGTCAAGACATAGATAGAGACGTGTGGGGGGATGGGTTCAAGATTGCGACGAGACGCATGAAAGCCCCTTCTCCGACTATACCAGCCGAAAAGATGGTGGAGATCGTGAATGCCCTATTCCCAGAAAGGGACGAAATAATATGGAGACCAACGGAGGTGGGAGAAGTTCCCCGTTTTACTGAGGAGGAAATGTCGGAGGCGTGTGGTAGGCTCAAGAGCGGAAAGGCTTCTGGACCGGATGAAATCCCCCCGGAAATAGTAAAGCTGGTGGCGGAAGAACAACCTAGGGTAATCCTATGGGTTATGAACCACGCCCTGGAAAGGGGAAACTTCCCCGAGAGATGGAAGAAGGCAAGACTGGTGTTGATAAAGAAAGGGGACAAACCACCAGATGAACCGTCCTCATATAGGCCGGTATGTCTACTCGATACGATGGGTAAGTTAATGGAATATCTGCTTCGGGGGAGGTTAGAGGTAGACATTGAAGAGAAGGGAGGGTTATCGGAGACCCAGTTCGGTTTTAGGAAAGGGAGATCCACGGTAGGAGCGATAAGGCGCATAACCGAGATAGCCGGGGAGGCTATGAGGGCCAAGAAGATATGTGCGATAGTAACGCTGGATGTTCAGAATGCTTTCAACACGGCGGATTGGGGCGAGATAGTTGAGAAGTTGCAAAAATTAAGAATAGCTCCGCACCTGCTCAGGATAGTGAAGAGCTACCTCGAGAACATGTGGACAGGGCTGGAGGTAGAGGGCACTACCCAGTGGAGGAAAATGACCTGTGGTGTTCCGCAGGGATCGGTCCTGGGCCCAACCTTGTGGAATATAATGTTCGATGATGCGTTACGCTTATCTCAACCGGAGAACGTTAAGGTGATCGGATATGCCGACGACCTGGCAGTAACAGTCACGGCCAGAACGGTGAGGGAAATCGAGGAGGCGGCGAACACGGCCATTGCAAAAATAGAGAGATGGGTAAGGGGCAAGAAGCTCGAACTTGCCCCTGGGAAAACCGAGCTGGTAATCATAACCAGAAAGAGGAATCTCCCTATCATGAGAGTAAGGGTAGGGGAGCTGGAAATTGGCCCGAGCCAGGCGATAAAGTACCTGGGCATATGGCTCGATTCGAAATTGACATACGGGGTGCATGTGACGAAATTGGAGGAAAAAGCTGGGCGAATGGCAACAGCCATAGGCAGGGTAATGCATAACACCAGTGGACCGAAGGCCAGCAAGAGGAGAGTGCTATGTAGCGTGGTGCACTCCATTCTCCTGTACGCGGCCCCGGTATGGGTAAGTGCGATGGCAGTGGAAAGAACGCGAAGAAGACCAGGGCCAGGGTACAGCGATGTACAGCACTGAGAGTCTGCAGTGCCTACAGAACGGTCTCCTACGAGGCAGTGCTGATAGTGGCAGGGATCCCTCCCATTGACCTTCTGGCAAAAGAAAGGTGGGAGATATACGAGGGAAGTGGCAGGAAGGAGGCCAATGATAAACTCTATCAGAGGTGGTAGGAGAGATGGAATATCTCGAGTAAGGGAAGATGGACGAGGAGACTCATTCCAGATATTAAAAGATGGGTGGAGAGAGGACACGGGGAGGTTGGGTTCTACCTTACTCAGGCCCTAACAGGACACGGATGTTTTGCAGAGTACGTCTACGACATCGGGAAGATTGAAGACCGAGAATGCATGTACTGCGGGGAGATAGACGACGCGGAGCATACTGTGTTCTGGTGTAGCAGGTGGAGAGAAGAAAGGCTGTGTTGAAGATGCTAGAATCAGAGGAAAACTGGCAACTCTTGGAGGACATGATAACATCAGTTATGAAAATCAAGGAAGTAGACGAAAGAAACTTGAACCTCTAATCGTTTCAAGAAAGTAGTAATAAGAGGACATCTCTGCGGAGGCAGATTATTTCGAACACCTAACACTAAGATTGACCTGATATTCTGACGGTAAGCGAGAGCGGTTCCAGGATATGAGGAAACACTGAAGACAGGGAGGGGGCTCCGGAGCTAGCTGGTTAGAGTCCAGCACTACCCAGCGTGATAGATTCAAGGCGCTGGGTGTCCATGATGGATTTCCCCTTCTCCCCCCCCCCCGCAAAAAAAGGGTGGGATTGAGGAAGTTTATTAAAAAGTTTTAAAAGGTTAGGACCGTAATAGTGATAAGCAGGGGGTAAACGGGAGGTAGTAGCTCTCCGGAAAGCAAAAGAATGATGTATCTACTGCGGAGCGTGGAAGCGAGGACACATCGGCTACTGGTGCGAGGGATCGACGGCGACAGGAACTGTTTGTGTGGAGCGCTGGGCCATTGTTGGAAGGAGAAAACATAGAAAACACATTCCTTTTTGTGTGCCATCACTTGGTCTGGATACAGAGTGCGAAGGATACAGTTTTGAGTTAGGTGAGGGATGAGTGTTTGAGAGGTGATGCATACCTCGGGACGTGTGATTGACGATTTTGTGAGTGGTGATTGGTTTTGTATATGATCCAGAGCTAGGTGCAATGTTTTTGGTGTGGTGCGGTAGAGCAGATCAAAAGGAGAGGGGAATGGAGGTGAGGAGAGGTATCACAGAGAAGTGTTGTTGATCCTGAGTTTTTGTTGGTGTTTAGTTTAATAGGAGTGTGTTTTGTGGTATTGCATATTTTTTGGCGTTGTGGGTGTTACAATATAATGTTGTGAATTTGATTACATAATATTTTTCTTACTACCTACCAGAACCAGAAACCGAGCAATTAGAATACACAGAAAAAGAAGAAGATTTGTTGAAGCAGAAATACAAAAAGATGAGCATAAACACTCCACATCATGACACAATGCGGCCACGCATTTCACAAATACATGCAGATATATACTCTACCAGAACCAAAAAAGGAAGAATCAGAAGACTCAGAAGGAGAAGAAAATCTGTAGAAGCAGAAACATAAAAAAGAGGAGCATAAACATTAAATATCACGAACACAATGCGGCAACGCATTTCAACAACACCTACACTGCCCACCCCCCCACTCCTGTACCAGGCGTCATGAGGTTCTCGCTGCTGGCAACAAGCATGACCCAAATCCAACCTAATATCGGAAACGAGGAATCAGAAGACTGAGAAAAAGAAGACTCGAAGAAGCAGAAACACAAAAAGAGGAGCATAAACACTCCATATTACGACATAACGCGGCAACATATTTCACATGAAGAACAAGAAGAGGCAGAAGTCCAAAACCAAAAACACAAAAGGGAGCTTAAACGCTCCCTCACGACACAATGCGATAACGCTTCTCACAAATACCTACACCTCCCATCCCACATTCCTTTACCATGCGCCATGTGGCTCTCGCTGCTGGCAACAAGCATGACCTTGGTCCAACCCAGCGTGGACGTAGCAGGCCCAGCTGTATACCTGGGAGTGGCAGCAATGCCTACCGCACGCTGGTAAATCAATCAATCAATCAATCAAAGATGACGGATTTACATATCCGACAGGTCTATATTTTTTAAGAATTTTATTTCAAATAAGCCAGAATTTTTAAAATTCCCATCCTATTACTAGTACAAGATATATTAAGCAGATAAGTTGAAAATCCGTAAGAATGCGTCAAAAAGTGCATATAACTTTTGACGCACAAGGAATTTTTGGGCGCAAATATGTTTTTCGTAATCACGAGGTCATAATACATGAGAATGATCAAATAAATTTCAGATGGAATGTTGTCGCCGAAAAAAATTAAATTAAATCAATTCGACTGTACTATTATTTAGGTGTACTAAAACGAAAAAAATAAGTTCTGTTGCATTAATTGTCTTAAAAGCTTGTCGTGTGCGAGAAGTTCATACATTAATTTTGTTTGACAGAGATTGTAAGTGCCTAAGTAAGTTTTTTCATTTCTAATCACGCGTCAAGCTTTTAAGACAATTAATTCAACATAACTTATTTTTTCGTTTTAGTACAACTAAAAAATAATAAATGCTTGTTTTTAAAAAATTTTTTGACATTTATTGGTCCACTGGCAACTTTGACCCGATGATAACATAGTTCCGAAAAGTGAAGCGAAAACAAAACAACACTTCTCTGATTTGGATGTAATTTAAGCTAAAATTATTCAAGGTCAATGACTGACTAAAAATAATAAAACCAGTTTTCGCATGATAGTCGTATCATTTGTTCTGTGCGGTTCGTGTAAGCTGGAATAATTCAGTTTGCTGCCCGAATTGTCGGCGGGAACATTTGGTAATTGATAAAATAACCTATTTTCTAATTAGTTCTATAGTGGAGTCACGTTAGGTTTATACCTCGGAAAACGGTTAATAGGCCAGTAAACCAGGATCGAGTTACTAAGGTAAGATAGGCATTTTTTCCCCCCGTCAACCAAACTTGAAGGATATAAAGTAGTTCATTGAAATGTTACATTCAACCTTATTACATTTTGGGTGGGAAATGGTGTTTTTTATTGTGTAGGAGGGCGGGGCCGGTGTAAGTTTAAAATTGAGTTTTCGTGGTCGGCTGCCCCCTCATTTGACCGCCATCTTAAAAAAAAGTGGTGTTAACAATTTTTGCCCTATATCTCCGTAACGATACATCTTTAAAAAAAAATGTATAAAGAGGTTTTTTTGTTTAGAATCGAATTCTTTACAACTTGACTGAATAAATTATTTGTCGTAAATTGAATAATTAAAAAGTTATAACCCTTGGTAGATACAAATTTGTCACAAAAATTTTCTTTTAAGCGCTAAAACTTATTTTTCTTCAATTTTAACAGAAAAATACATCACATGTTTTTTGTAGAGGATTTCATAACGAATATTTTTAATTTTCTTAATTCTGAAGGGTTTTACAGCGTTGCGAAGGTATCAAAGATAGAGATCATAAATTTCTTATGTTTGTTGGGTATTTTGTCACCGTAAAAATATTTAAAAATTTTGATTTAATAAACCTCTGCGCCAAAAGGATCAGACAGGCTGGTTTATAAAATGTCTCACACCTAAAAATATATAAACTGAAACAAAATTGTTAAATGATAAATAGAAAAAATTAAAACGAAGGCAGTTGACGTTTCGGAAAATAGTTCTTTTTCCGTTATCAAAACTTTCACTTTTGAGCATGTCAAACCAGACAGTTTGTTGTTTATGTATTTCCATAGTCACGTGAGACATTAAATTACATTTATCTACTCTTATTAGATTATATACCAATTAATGAACTGCTTTTGAACAATTAATAGTATCCATAAACAAATAGCGTGAGTTATGATGCGTGAGTTATTATAACTCACGCTGTACAGAGTCAATCACCTTTCTCTTCATGCCTACCCATATAGCACAAACACCTTTTATGTACATACATAAAATATTTTATTGTGGATATTCAATATTTGTAGAATCTACTAAATTAGGTAGTAGCGATTTTAAGGATGTTTTAAGAACATTTGTTTGTCACCTTTCGGATGTTTTGAAAATGTTCATATAATGTTTTTCTTGTATATTTTATGGATGTCTTGGAAACATATAAGAATGTTGTTGTATATTCTTCAATATATTAAAAATGTTTTTAGTCTATTTAATGGACGCCCTAAGAATATTTGTAAACATTGTTGTATATTTTTAAACATTTTAAAAATGTTTCAGGTACATTCTACAGTGTGTCCCACTTCGTACTAAGCCACCCCTATAACTTGGCTATTTGTATTTGGATTTGTATATATTTTTTATAGCACATAATACCCATAATGAACTACCTTTGGAAGGTAGAACTGTTACTCAATCTCTATTTCAAAGCCAACTGTGATGTTTTTAAAATGCGAATGAGATAGAGGAAAAATGTATTTGGAAAAATCGTTCAGAAAAATTAAGTAAGTTCAAATATGAATTTTCATTTAAAAATATTGATTTTTTGTTTTTTTGAAAAATATTGCAAGTCAGAAAAATTCGAGGTTTGGGTTAGTTTAGAGCGTCCAGATTGCTATGAATTCTAGAAAATAGTTGGAAATTTTTAATTTAATAAACCATTTTACATAATGTTGATAATTTATTTAATTAAAAGAAAAAAATTTTCTGACTTGCAATATTTTTCAAAAAAAAAAAATCAATATTTTTAAATGAAAATTCATATTTGAACTTACTTAATTTTTCTGAACGACTTTTCCAAATACATTTTACCTCTATCTCAATCGCTAATGTTACTTTTGCAAAATTCCCATTTTAAAAACATCACAGTTGGCTTTGAAATAGAGATTGAGTAACAGTTCTACCTGGTTCATTATGTGCTATAAAAAATATATACAAATGCAAATACAAGTAGCCAAGTTACAGGGGTGGCTTAGTACGAGTGGGACACACTGTATAAACTGCAAAAAAATATTTTTAGAATGTCCTCTTCTCGTACTACAGTGGTGGTTGATGAAATTTAGGGTATGCCTTATTCCAGTATTGAAACATAGGACCCAAGAAAACTTTAAGGCATCACAATCAAGACTAAATAAAAACAATGAATTGGAAAAAATCCGTAACTGAAATTTGCAAAAACTGAAGCATGTCCAAGTTATTTTTTTACATTTTTCTTTCAAGATTCTTTTTGTAAATTTTCTTCATTTTATCTTGATATAATGTTGTCTTAAAAGTTTTGATGGGGCGCCATGTTCTAACACTGAGATAAGACATACTCTAAATTTCACCACCCACCTCTGCTCGATATGCAGGCTGAAATTGTTGTCATGTCATTAATTCTCATAACTTTTATTTTAATCATATAACACATGCAGACAATAAATTCGACAAATTGACCAAATTTTTCTGGTAAAATGTATGAACGTAATAACTTTAGGCAACATTGGATGACATAGATTATTACACAGCAGTCTCTAGATAACGTGGCATAGTGTCACGGTGCTATGTGGTACAAGTAAATGCTGCTTCTACTCTCTTTTAAATGGACTTGGTCTTATAATGAGCGGCAAACGTTTTATAACAAGTAAATAATTAAAAGAATCATTTTGACGTATCACGCCACACTGTGGTAATGTGAGAGATTGTAGTCTCATGTTCAGAAAATGAGATAAAACTGAGAAAAAGGATAGGTAAGGATAAAAGACACAGCAAAAGGTCCAATATTTATTACATATATAATATGCATACACATATTATATTAAAAGGTATGATATTCTTGAAGATCCTCCTGGTTTTCTTCCATCTGAGAATTTTCTTTCCTAAAAGAAATATAAAAACAGAATTAAAAAATGAAAAAAAAACAATGTATTTACCTTTTTTTGGCCCAAAATAAGATATTTTTACTCTTGTGAATTTTATTGAAAAATGCATATTTTTCGGAAAATGGTCACTCGAGAATTCCTAAAAATAGGGGAGGGGAAATGTAAAAATTGAAAAAAAATCTGAAAAAATTCAGGTGAATGTATCATCGGAATATAAGACTTTTTTTTATTTACAACTTTTCTGTAAAGTGCGTTTTCATCGAGTTTTTCCGGAAAAACATGAAAAACTACCCCCATTTTTGACATTATAGCGCTTTAAAAATATGTAATTTAAAAATTTGAAAAAATTCAGACGATAAATAATATACTACATTTTTTGCACATGAAAATTCGAAAAATGAGCGTGATTTATATCTATTATTATAAAAAAATATGAAACCTATATAGTTATACCAGTTTTAAAGGTTCAATACAATTTTTAAATTAAAAATGTGAAAAAGTTTTCCGGAAAATTTTTTAATGTGCAAAAAATTTAGTACATTAAGTATTTATCCTGAAAAACTCTATACCCTATAACTTGGAAAATTAGAAAGTTACAAAAAACTCCAAAAGACAAAAAATGTTTAGAATTCCTCAAAGCAACCTCTGAATTTTTTCAAATTATTAAATTACATATTTTTAAAGCGCTACAATTTCAAAGATGGGGACAGTCTTTCATATTTTTTCCGGAAAAACTCGGTGAAAACGCAATTTATAGAAAAGTTCCCCCTCCCCCATTTTTAGGAATTTTTGAGTGGCCATATCTCGAAAAATATGCATTTTTCGAAAAAATTCACAAGAGTAAAAATATCTCATTTTGGGCCAAAAAAGGTAAATACATTGCTTCTTTTTTCATTTTTGATCTAATTCTACAAGTTACGGAACCCGTGATGGGTAGAAAACACCCATTTCTACCCTTTCCGATCATTTCCTAATCTAATCTTTTTTAAACTTTTTTATTAACGTCTGACCCATTCCAAGTAGGGATGGGCAGCCCGTGTGGGTTTTCTCTCCTCGCAAGAAAAACGTCATTACCAACACATTGCACAAGGTTTCATCAAAATACATTCATTAGCACTCAAGTTAGAGCTTTTGATCATTTTAGCGCTTCGTTGACTGGACTATTGTAGGTTTCATTATTCTTAGACATTAGTTTACATCAAACGGAACAACAGTGGTGATATTACCTTTGATAAAATCAGTGCCATATAAAATTTTAGAGACTTACTCGTATTACCTCTCTAATTACAGCAACAACCTACTTACTTGCTCACTAAGGGAATGTAACCTTTGAGGTTAGATCATTTTCTTCGTTAAATATTACATTCAGTCAATTTTTAAGGAAAGAAATAGCGGTTTTCTATACAATTCGTACCCATTCTACGACAGAAAGAAAGATGTGATATTCGGAAACAATCGCAAAAATACTAGTTGAAATGATCAAGATGGCTGCAACCTTTTTCAATGCCGAAGATTTGTAACTGTGCCCATAGAAACTATAAATAACTACACTATCATTATAATTAATAACATTAAAATATTTACCTTTTTACATCCACTATTACCATAAAATGCTCATATTCACAACTACACATCACAAAACAATTCATTCGTTTCACCATATACACGTTGCGCTCTTGACGATGACATGACATAGGATTCGTAGGAGATGCAAAGTACGCATGTGCACTTAGAATGGCGCGTTGGAGCAAAGTTGTACGAATATACTATTCTACATAATAATTACAATTGTACATATTAAGAAAGAAATTCAATTCTAGGAATAATTTGTATTTATTTATTTATTACGTAATTTTTTAAACCTAAATCTAAAACACACATTTAGAAAAAAGATCTACAAGTCATGACCTGAGGTAGCCGTATTCTTTATTATTATTATTTTATCCATTTAATAATTTTAAATTTTAAAAGAATCCTTTAATGCCTTCATGGCAAATAAAGTTTTTAGATGTGGATTAAAGTTTATAGCAGCAATTTTTAATATTCCTGAATATTTAGCAAATATAAGCAAGATAATATTTAATTTCATATGTTTTAAAAATTTCCACAGAATGTAGGATAAAATATATTTCTCTCAATATTTTTAAAATATCTATAAAATATACCGTATATTGAATGTACGTGACGGACCAAAATAGTATATTATATTACTAGGAGTAGAACGCACTCTTTTTTTGTGTTGAGCCCAGGATTTGCAAACTGGGCGAAACACAAAAAAAGGCGTTCTACTCCGTGTAATATATACTATTTTTTCTTCAAGCGTATTAAAATGCAAAAATTCATTTATTTATCATAAATGTACAAATATTCAAACTACAGTCTTACATGTTGACACAATATGACAAGTGGCTAGTGGATAGCGCGCCACCGGTGGCTTTCGGTATTAACATTATGTTACTAGTAAAACAATACCCACTACGGCGGCGCTTTCGGAACTAACATTATGTTACTAGTAAAACAATGTCCACTACGGTGGCGTTCGGTACTAACATTTTGTTACTAGTAAAACAATGTCCTACTTCTACTTCTGTTTTTGGTGACATAATTTAAACATTTTAATACGCTTGAAGAAAAACCAATATTTGTACAATATTCTGTGCTATATGGGTAGTCTGTCCAATCGACGTAATGCGCGATACACGAAGGCGTGGCTGTGTCTGAGAGCGATGCGGTGACATAGAACAGTTCATTATTATTGAGGGGAGGAAGGTATGATTTATCACGTTTGAATAATTTTGATGATTGATGATTCCCAACAGAATAAGGCAGATACTGCAAATAAAATTTATAGTTCTATCACAACTCAGCCAACGAGATACATGCAACAAATACAAAAAGAAACAATAAACTTACATAATTCAGTCCCATATATTCTATTTGCTGGTTGTTCAAATTTTACAGTTAATTTTATTAATAAACCAACTGAGTAATTTCAACAAACATTTTTATATCATTGTTATGTAGAGATTTGTAAATAAAAGTGTTGTTTCTGTATACTTGCAATTTAATATTTATTGTTATAATCGTAGAAAATATACTATTCCGATACGCGGTGACATAGAACGGTCTATTGTTATTGAGGGGAGGAAGCATAGAACGGTCTATTATTTAATATTTATTGTTATAATCGTAGATAAAGTATAGTATTCAACTTGCGGTAATGGTAATAACTCACTTAAAGAAAACTTTCATCTGTGTGAGTTATTACCTACATTACCGCTCGTTGAATAATATACTATTATCTACTCTTATTAGGTTATATACTAATTAATGAACTGCTTTTGATCAATTAATAGTATCCATAAACAAACAGCGTGAGTTATAATGCGTGAGTTATTATAACTCACGCTAGGTACACAGCCAATCACCGTTATCTTCATGCCTAGTCTGTCCAATCGACGTAACGCGCAACACATGAAGGTGGAGCCAGGGAGGTAGTGACAGATTATTCGCGTTAATATCTATAAAGATTTTCTGAAATGTCACAAAATGCTACTTTTGATTCGTTCGTGCCGAGCCGAATTTTTGAATTTCGCCGTGCAATTTACGATCAGGTTTATGTGGAAGACTTCCTCTTTCCGTCGCGACATCGTACGGCCGTCCCAATGGTGTTTTTCGAAGAACGTGTCAAGATTGCATGTTATTGCAATTTTGTCGACTCCGAAATGTAAGCTGTTTTTTGTAATTTTTCGCAGATATCTCCGAAACGGTGGGAGTTAGCGCGAAATAAAAAAACACGGTCAAACGAGTATTTTCCATTACGAATCTTCTGCTACTATCAGAATTTTGATTTTTTTTCGTTTCGGAGATAACTAGTGAAATGTTGGCCATGTACGGCAAAAAATCGCAAATTTTAAGCTTCTACAGTTGACAACTTTTTAATCTTGGCTCCTACTACAAAAGACTATTCTAGTTAACTTAAATAGGATTAAATTTGCTAAAACTCTTTTTTTTTATTTTTTGAATTCCGACAAAAATGAAGGAATTAGAGGGGGCGGAATTTGGGACTTTTTTTTCGGTAAGATTTCTCCATTTTGTAACCGTAATTAATCGGTAATTAAGTGAAATCGATCTCATATACGATGTTCACTTAATATCATGTACTATTTTGACGCTCCGTTAATCTTGGCCCTTCGAAACAAAGGTTTCTGAGAAAAATTATTTTTTTAAGATTTACATACACTCTATAGGAAAACGTGTAATTTCTTACATTTCCTCGAATATCTCGATAATTATCTTTTTTTTTTCGAAAAATTTGTACTCAGCTTATGTAAAGAGAATTGATTGAGCTTTCCGACGCTTTTTTAACTTTTTCTCTAACATAAGAAACAAGACTTTTGACCGAATATGCGCTCCTGGCTATTGCAGTTCGCGGAGAAGTTTTGCATTTTCCGCAGCATAATATTAACTTACAAAGCTGATTTTTTGTCTACAAGCAGTTTATGCACTATTTCGATTAAAAATCACATTTTACCTCCGCTTTGAAGACAACAAATATAAAAGGGTGAACAAAAAATAAATTTTACAGTTAATTTTATTAATAAACAAACTGAGTAATTTAAACAAAATTTTCCCAATTTAATATTTATTGTTATAATCGTAGATAAAGTATAGTATTCAACTTGCGGTAATGGTAATAACTCACTTGATGAATTACAGCACTCGCCTACGGCTCGTGCTGCAAACTTCCATCTGCGTAATTTATTACCTACATTACCGCTCGTTGAATAATATACTCTTATTTCATTTTTGTAATAGAAGTATAAAAACCAACCTCTGTCTGATCCTTTTGGCGCAGAGGTTTATTTAATCAAAATTTTTAAATATTTTTACAGTGGCAAAATACCCAACAAACATAAGAAATTCATGAATATGCCACAAATAATAAATTATAAACAATATAGAGATCATGGCTTACAAATCGGAAAATCCACTGTTCTATCCCTACACACTTCGGATTTTTTCGTTAAAAAACTTTATTAATAATTGCGGAGAAATATAAATATTGTAGTCCAATTAAATAAGTCGGCAAATCAAAATTTTGAGGTAAATACTTGAATTTTTGACATAACTTACTTTGATGTATTAGAACACGATTATTGAAAGAAATTTTTTTCTGAACCCCCGGGAAGGGGTGAAAAAAAATAAAATAAAGTGTTTTTTCAAAATTACTCAAAATGTGTTAAAGCTAGTAAAAAAAGTTTCAAACAAAAATTGTAAAGCATGAAATTTTGTATAAAAATGATCTCTAGACTTTTTTTGGTGTTACTAAAATTAACGGAGTTAGACTGGTTGGAAATTAAAGGCTGTTATGTAGAACTTTAAAAAATCATAGCGGGCAGAAAAGTTAATGAATTAAATTTTTTTTTTTCTATTTACTCAGAAAAATATAAACATTCGTTTCAGAGAAATGGATTTTTTTTTAAATTGTTAATAAAAAAGTTATAAAAATTTTAATTTTTTTATTTTCAATTAAAACCACTTTGAACGGTGAAACGAATTTTTTTATATACCATTCTATTCATTATTTAATATACTGAACATTTGCTTTTGAAATTTTTTTTTACCCTTCATTTTCAAGAAGGTATGAATTTATTTACTTGCTTAGTTTTTTTCCAGACGTAAGACACTGTCTTGTGACGTCACGATAACTGAAAAGAAATAAAGAATGCATACGACAAAGATAAAATTGTTTCGTAGCTGCTGCGTTGCCTACAAGACGCGCATGCGTCACATCTATAGGGCATCTGCACGTGACGTCACAGCTAACCTCAAAAATATGTGTTTCTTAAGATTTAAGAGTATTACGCAGCTATTATTAAAATTTCTGCCTGGTTCCCGTATTTTGAACGAAAATCTAGTTCAGTGTAATGTTTATGAAGTTCTAAACACTTTGTACTAATAACATAAGCCTCTTTTTGTAGGTTGGAAATCTAACCTGTAATTAGCAGTCTATTTTTATTAATCAAGAATATTGAAAAATTATTTACGTGAATTTTTAAATATTTGCTTGGAGCCAGTACCGGCTCCAAGCTAAAAATGCATACACAAACATTAAACATGAGAATAAACTAGAAAAACTTAAAATTTAAGGTTATGTTAGGTACAGGATGCAGATGCAGACTAGTTTACAAGTTCAAGGCCGTGTTAATGCTTGATAAAGCTCGTAAAAATATTAGTGAGGGCTCAATGAATTCGGAATGACGTCTAGAAAAAGTGTAAAAGTTTCACGCCCGCACATAAACAAATGAAGATTGAAAATATAACGAGTTTCGTCTTTTGCAAATGACTCGAAAACTATTAATATTTAAGAAAATTGAAAGAACGATTCTTAAAGAGGAATGAATTTCCAATAAAAAAGCCGAACTCCCGAAACTCTGTCTCTCAGCGCTCTGCGCGGCGAACACTAAGCCGTTACGATGCTCTAAAATCGGCCGTAATAAGTAAAAATATTTTTTTATGTTATTAAATATTAATTTAAAATTTTTTAAAAATTATGGTATTATTTAGACACTTAACGGAACAATATCCCGTTGAAAAAAAAATTGTTTCACTGATTTTTCATAAAATGAGCCTATTGTTAATTAACAAATTTTTTTGGAGTTTACGTTTATATTTCAAGTCGGATAATTGTTAAACAAAAGCCACTAAAATTATTTCGCTTCATGGAGACCTTATAAAAATTTGTTTGCCATTTTATTATAAAATATTGTGATTAAAAATTTAAAAAATTTCTTAATTTTTTTTTTAATTGTTTATAATGTTTTTCTTTTTTTCATTATTTAAACAAATTATTAAGAACAAAATGTATTCTTAAAATTTATTATTTGCAATTCTCTACAAGACGAAAAACAGAAAAAATTTTGTTGTTAATTTATTTGTTTATTTGATAAACAATTTGTTATTAACAATCGCCGAATGTTTTTAGATAGAAAAAAAAAAACAAAAACAACCGTATACATAAACATGTAAATGGAAAAATAAATTTAACATATTTATGTATACGGTTGTTTTTGTTATTTTTTTTTCTACCTAAAAAGAATATAAACACATTCGGCGATTGTTAATAACAAATTGTTTATTAAATAAACAAATAAATTAACAACATTTTTTTCTTTTTCCCATCTTGTAGAGAATTGCAAATAATAAAGTTTAATAAATTTTTTTCTTGATAATTTGTTTAAATAATGAAACAATGGAACAAAATATTATAAACAATTAAAAAAAAATTTTAAAGAAAATATTTTAATTTTTAATCACAATATTTTTAGGCTATTGTCTATGTCCAAAAAAAGAGGGTTGAAAGGAACTAAAATGTTAAAGGGTTTTTATTGTTTCTTATGTTCAATTGACCCCAAAATATGAGAAAACCGCTGAGTGCTACCATTTAAAGAGGTGCGTTTTTGAGATCGAAGTAAAAAAGGTCCACTTTTCACATTTTTGAGTTTTACTGGAAAACTATGCATTTTTCCTATAAACACGTCAATAGAAAAGTTGTAGAGAATTAAAATTCCAATCGAAATAATGGTACCTTCAGAAGTCATTTTTTTTTACAAAAATACGCCCAGAAAACAAAACAAAAAAAACGGAAAAATGTATTTTTTTTTTTAATTTAAGCCTGTAACTTTTTTTCGGGTACATTTAGGCATAGATATTCTGCATAAAAAAAGCTGACGTTTTACCCGTTAATAATCATTTTAACTGTAAAACGCCAGCTTTTTTTTATGCAGCAATGTCTATGCCTAAATGTATCCGAAAAGTTACAGGCTAAAATTTAAAAAAATAAAAAATTGCATTTTTTCGTTTTTTTTTGTTTTGTTTTCTGGGTGTATTTTGGTAAAAAAAAATTTTGACTTCTGCAGGTGCCATTTTGATTGGAAATTTAATTTTCAACAACTTTTCTATTGACGCGTTTATTAATTCAGTAATATTACGGTTCAAATTGCGATATATCTGACAAAATTCATAAAGTTTTGAAAATTGGTGGAAATAATCAGGACAGCATATGTAATAATAAACCGAAAAGTTTCCCACCCCTAAATTGTGTGCTTCATCCCCTATGACATAGTATTCACCCCAATTTTCGCTTTTTTAAAATTATCCATGAAATGGTGCATTTTACGACAAAAATACCTATGTACAAAAGTGTTCTACAGGAAATTCTCTACAAAAAAGGTTTTTAGATCATTTCTCCTCAAACGAATAGTACGTTGGTAAATCAGGGCCGTAATTAGCGCAAGTATAATTCGTTATCTATTTACCATCACCGAAATGTTCGGTGTTACTATGCAGCACATCATTCCGTGACGCTCAAAGCTACCGATTGGGGGTGGAAAAAAGTTGGCGGTATATTAATCCCAATAATGACTATAAAAGAACCAGCCCCCGAATCTGTTTTAACGCTTATTTCATGTTCATGTAAATTAGGGTGCGAATACAGTTGTAGTTGCAGAAGAGCAGGCTTGCGTTGCTCTACAATGTGTTATCATTGCCATGGACAATCATGCTTGAATGTTGAATCTGTGGAAGACGACCAAGATTTATAATTAACATTTGATAATTAGTGGATTAGGCCTACAGGGGATACCACTTTAAAAAAAACGCGCCAAGTACTTTACCTCTAGGGTGGTGTGGAAATAAGTACAACACGGTCTTTTTATAGAGGTGAGGGGGTGGAAGTTGTATATTTATTAAAATTGTAAATAAATTTTAGTGCCTACTGCTATTTTAAGCGTTAAACGTTAAACTTTAAGGTAGATCGTACTGTAGAGAGTGCTAGTCGGAACCAACCCTTATGTTTGCGCCATATTTCCCACGTTATTATTCATTTTAGGAAAAAAGTGGTAAAAACCTTTTTGATAGAGAATTTTCCAAGGAACAATTTTGTATATAGGTATTTTTGCCGAAAATTACACCGTTGCCGAGATAATCTAGAAAAACTCAAAATGGGGGTAGAAAGGACGTCCTGGGGGATGAAGCACACTATTTAGGGATGGGAACTTTTTGGTTTAGTAATCCTTATGCTATTCCCAACATACCCACCAATTTTCAAATCTTTATGAATTTTGTCGGAATAAAAACGTAATATTCCTGAACTATATAGGAAAAATTCATAGTTTTCGAGCAAAACTCAAAACAACAATAGGCTCATTTTATGAAAAACCGGTGAAACAATTTTTTCCAACGGGATATTGTTCCTTTAAGTGTCTAAATAATACCATAATTTTTAAAAAATTTTAAATTAATATTTAATAACACAAAAAATATTTTTACTTATTACGGCCGGTTTCAGAGTATCGTAACGGCTTAGTGTTCGCTGCGAAGAGCTCCATTTTCAACATTAAATTGAAATTATTAATAATAGACAGAGTTTCGGGAGTTCGGACTTTTTTATTTGAAATTCATTCCTCTTTAAAAATCTTCCTTTAAATTTCATTAAATGTTAATAGTTTTCGAGTTATTTGCAAAAAACGAAACTCGTTATTTTTTCAATCTCCATTTGTTTATAACTTTTGCAATTGTTTATATGCGGATTTGAAACTTTTGCACATTTTTCTAGGTGTCATTCCGAATCCAATGAGCCCTCACTCATATTTTGACGAGCTAAACAAAATTCCACGTGTCTAATACCTATAACCAAAATGTACATAAAACGAAGCGTGTATAAGTATGTAAATTTCGCAAAACAATCTTATTATACTTGACTACAATTAAAAATTTTGTTAACAATTTGTAGGAGCATTTATTCACCAAAACATTCACAACCGCGTTGAGATATCGGGCCTCTGCATCATGTAACCAACATAACCTTAAATTTTAAGTTTTTCAAGTTTATTCTCATTTATAATGTTTGTATACGCATTTTTATCTTGGAGCCGGTATTGGCTCTAAGCAAATATTTAAAAATTCGCGTAAATAATTTTTCAGTATTGTTGATTAATAGAAATAGACTGCTAATTACAGGTTAGATTTCCAACCTACAAAAAGAGTCCTATTTTATTACGACAAAGTATTTAGAACTTCATAAACATTACACTGAACTAGATTTTAGTTGAAAATACGGGAACCAGGCAGAAATTTTAATAATAGTTGCGTAATACTCTTATATCTTAAGAAACACATATTTTTGAGGTTAGTTGTGACATCACGCGCGGATGCCTTTACTGCCGTCATAAGGTGAAAGGCCGCATCTAGATATTTGTCATAAATGAGATTCTAATAATATATGAGCACCCAAGAGTTCTGCAGTTAAAAATATTATTAAAAAATTATAAAGTACAAAAACATAAGTGGATAAAAAGCAGCTACATGATTCTCTTAATTAATATTTACTAGTTGGGAACAAAACAAACGCCTTTGTTACTTTCCTCGCCAACCGACAATTTACAGATGGGCTATTCTCCTTATGGATTATGACTTATGACGGCAGTAGATGTGACGTATACGCGTAGGCAACGCAGCAGCTACGAAACCATTTTATCTTTGTCTTTATTTCTTTTCAGTTATCGTGACGTCACACGAGCAGTGTCTTACGTTTGGAAAAAAATTAAACAGGTAAATAAATTCATACCTGCTCGAAAATGATGGGTAAAAAAAAAATTTCAAAAGCAAATGTTCAATATATTGAATGATTAACAGAATGGTGTACAAAAAAATTCGTTTCACCGTTCAAAGTGGTTTTAATTGAAAATAAAAAAAATAAAATTTTTATAACTTTTTTATTAACAATTTAAAAAAAAATCCATTTCTCTGAAACGAATGTTTATATGTTGTGAGTAAATAGAAAAAAAAAAATTTAAATTCATTAACTTTTCTGCACGCTATGATTTTTTAAAGTTGTACATATCATCCCTTAATTTCTAACCAACCTAACACCGTTAATTTTAGTAATACCAAAAAAAGTCTAGAGATCATTTTTATATAAAATTTCATGCTTTACAATTTTTGTTTGAAACTTTTTGTACTAGCTTTTACACATTTTGAGTAATTTTGAAAAAACATTTTATTTTTTTTTTTTTTCACCTCTTCCCGGGGGTTCAAAAAAAAATTCTTTCATTAATCGTGTTCTAATACATCAAAGTAACTTGTATCAAAAATTCAAGTATTTACCTCAAAATTTTGATTTGTCGACTTATTTAATTGGACTATTGTTACAAGATGTTTTTTTCGCATTTTGACTGATAACACAGCCCCACAAAAAAAAAATAGAGTTTATTTCCCAAAGGTGAAAGCTACCTATTCCCATGTTTTTGACCCGCTGATTCCAAATATCACGTCAAAAATATATGTTTCACTGCTCAGTTTTCGCAAATTGACATTTCATCCCTAAATTCGGGGTTAAATGGCTATTAAATGACACGCGTTGAAATGAAACTTCTAAATCGTTTAAAATGGCTATTGTCATATAATCCCAACGTTCTATCATATCACGGAAACGATGATGACGGTGTACTTCTTCCCCCCAAAAAATTACTTGTTAATATCTTGTTCTGATTTTTCCATAATACGCCTGTGAGGGCTTGACTGACCGAAGTTATTACAGAGAATATTGATAAGTCGAGTACCTCCCAGCAAACACAAATACCTCTCTGATACATAAACCAGAGTCACATCTAGGTACCGCGTCGCACTTGAGAATTACATTACGACTCACATTTGAGATAGCTCAAATAGTTCCAAATGTCCACATTGGAAACATCGCACTGTGAATTAAAAATTAACTCACATTGGCATCACATGAAAGTTTATATGCTAAATCTCGTTTGTTGTTAGATGTAAGTCACAACAGCACAACTTTGTGAGATAACTGAACTCTCACGCGTGTTAACTATGTCGTCTCTCCTTTCGGATGGAAGAAAAATAAAAAATATAATTATATTGTAGTTCCATATGTATATTATTTACATTAACATATCTAATATTGTTTACCGCACTCCAGTTTACTCTCATAAGGGATGCCTGCAAATTATAATGTTTATTAAATTACTAAAATTCATTTTTACTTACCTTTTTACTAGTTGCGGTGGGTAGGGATTGAACCTGCATAGCTCCGGTGTCTCGATTACAGTTCTGACGCTGAATGAATGAATGAATAACAATTTATTAATAATTTTTATACATGTATGTGCCTCGCCAAGACGCTCATATCCATTGAGCTATCTAGGTGTCCTTCATTTTGGATGCTAAAAGTGGTATAGTAATGTGTGGGAAATATATTTAAAGAGATTATCATGAATAATAATAAATCTTTTATGTGTATTAATCGTTCAAGTCCTTTTCTTCTATTTTCTATTTGTGTTCCCAAACCAAAATTTTTCCTGTTAGCATTTATATTTATTTATAATTATTATAGTGGAGTCAAATTAGGATTTTAATGTGAATTGTCTGGTCAGGACAGTTTTGCTGTTTTAACTTATTCAATAAAAAGAAGGAAAATGTTCTTTTTGAGTTGTACAATAAAAGTACATAAACTATAATTCATTCCAATTATTATTATTTAAAAAAAAAATGAGCATTACAAAATTATGCATTTTTAAACCAATCACTGTTCTTTCAAAAATAATATAATGGATAATATTTAATGAAATTTTATAGCTCTTATGAAGTAAAGTCACTACTTAAAATTTCAAATCGAAATGATTACTAAAACAGCTCAAATATACAATTGTTGCTAAAATTTTGTACCCTTGTGAAATCCTGCCATCAAGACCAAGAAATGTGTACGATGGCTCAAATTGTAGCATTTTATAAACACTTTAAGATCACGGAGAAAAACATTTTTTTTTTTCAAAATTTAAACCCGTTTTATTGCAGTTGCTTATAGTTTTCGAAATTATAGTTATAAACAAATTCAAGTAACTCTGATTTTTTTATGAAATCAAAAACGATAAACGAGTAATGAAAGTTGATTAAAAAAGATAATTTTTGAAAAAAAAAATTAATGCTCTACTTGCATTTGGAGCTGAGATACGTTAGTTTTTGCGTTTAGGTCACTTAAAAATAAACAAATCGGTATTTCCTCCTGAAATTTGGGCTGGTTATTCTCCAACGTTTATTTGAAAACAATCCAAAGCTACAATTGTTAAAATAACATTGAATAAAGCGGCTTTGAGAACATAATGCACATTTTCAATTTTTTTTTTAATTTTTTAATTTTTGCCATGAAAATGGTAAACTAACTAGAACAACTACCCTTATGTTCATGTATACAGCTTTGTAAAACTTTTAATATTACTGATACAATAAAAAAAATATATTTCGTGAGCAGGATTTGAACTCGAGACGTCCGCTTCCTGAATAGAAGGTGCCTTACCCACTGAGCTGTCTGGCGACTAAAGTCCTGTAAGAACATAATATAACATTTAGATATATTTGGTGATTTTCGGATCTCTAACAAAATCACTAAAGACCCCACTTTCGGGCCTCTGTACAGTATCTTTTAACAATAATTGTAACTTTGGATTATTTTCATGTAGCAGAGACAAAATAATAGGCATTGGGGAGAATTACCAGTCCAAATTTCAATAGGAAATATCGATTTGTTTATTTATAAGTGATCTAAACCTAAAAACAAACGTATCTCAGCTGCAAGTACAGCATTGATTTTTTTAAAGTTGGCTTTTTAAATCTACTTTCATTACTCCTTGACCGTTTTTTAATTTGCGCACTTTGTGATCTACTCTGAAGCCATTAGTTTCTTGAAATGGTGTCTCTTTAGCTTCACACATGTAAATCACATTATTCCTTTGATAGAAGCATAATGAGAGTTATTTTGAATAGGCAAATGCGAGTTACATTTTTATCCCTCCCGTGACGCTTTTACGGTATTTCATGTGAGTTAAATAATAATTTTAAAGGATGCCAATAAAATTATATAATGCGATCTCGTTGGGTGATACATTTATTGAATCGGCATCTCTTTGACTTAACAAATGTAAATCAAAACGTGTTAGTCAATGGGCATTAATGCGATGTCTCAGAGAGGTCTGTGTTTGCTGGGCTTTTGACTAGGAGATGCCAAAATAACCCCCGGGGCTGGAATCACCTCCTCCCTGAATGACAAAACATTCCGAAAATACTGCATAAGGGCTGAAGAACAGTTTTCTCCAGTTTTCGAGGGCGAGTAACATGATAATAATAATAATAATAATAATATTTATTTATAACCAATTAGGATACACTAATATAATGGCATTAACAATTTAGTAGTAGTATACATATAAATAAATATTCGGATAATTGCAATACTTTCCCCCACTCTTCTGGAACTACCCCTAAATGAAAAAAAGCGGCCCCTTGTTCTGATTTTTCCGTACTATGCTTGTGAGAGCTTGACCATTGGGATTATTACATGAAATATTGATAAATCGAACATCTCTTGACCAGAAGACGCCAAAACAACATCGGGGGTTGTAACCACTCCCTCCCTGAATGGCAATACATTCGGAAAATATTACGAAAGGGCTAAAGAATGGTTTCCTCCAGTTTTCGAGGGCGACTAACAGGATAATTGCAATACTTTCCCCCACTCTTCTGGAACTACCCCAAAATGAAAAAACTACCCTTCTGATTTTTCCGTACTACGCTTGATAGGGTTTATTACAGAGAATATTGATAAATCGAACATCTATTGACCAGGAGACGCCAAAACAACCCCAGGGGTTGTAACTACTCCCTCCCTGAATGACAAAACATTCGAAAAATACTGCAAAAACGCTGAAGAACGGTTTCTTCCGTTATCGAGGTAAGGAACATGATGGTTGCAATACTTCCTTGCCCTCGATAACGAGCGAAACCATTCTTCAGCCCCCTCGCAGTATTTCCGGAATATTTTGTCATTCAGGAGTTGTTTTGGCGTTTCCTGGTCAAAAGATACTCAGTTTATCAACGTTCCCTGTAATAACCTCGGTCTGTCTATCCCTCACAAGTATAGTACGGAAAGATCATTTAGGAGTAGTTCCGGAAGGGTGGGGAAAAACCACTGCAACCATCGTGTTCCTCGCATCCTCGTTCTCGAAAACGAGAGAAGACCGTTCTTCAGTCTTTTCGCAGTATTTTCGGAATGTTTTGTCATTAAGAGATGGGGTGGTTTCAACCTCCGGAAAAGATACTCTATTTATCAATATTCCCTGTAATAACTTAGATCTACCCATATAGCACAGAATATTGTACAAATATTGGTTTTTGGTCCGTCACGTACATTTAATATACGGTATATTTTATGAATATTTTAAAAATATTGAGAGAAAATATATTTTATCCTACATTCTGTGGAAATTTTTAAAACATATGAAATTAAATATTATCTTGCTTATATTTGCTAAATATTCAGGAATATTAAAAATTGCTGCTCTAAATTTTAATCCACATCTAAAAGCTCCATTTAAGGCATTAAAGGATTCTTTTAAAATTTAAAATTATTAAATGGATAAAATAATAATAATAAAGAATACGGCTACCTCAGGTCATGACTCGTAGATCTTTTTTCTAAGTGTGTGTTTTAGATTTAGGTTTAAAAATTACGTAATAAATAAATAAATACAAATTATTCCTAGAATTGAATTTCTTTTTTAATATGTACAATATTAATTATTATATGGAATAGTATATTTGTACAACTTTGCTCCAACGCGCCATTCTAAGTGCACATGCGTACTTTGCATCTCCTACGAACCCCATGTCATGTCGTCATTGTTGTCAACAAGGCAACGTGAAACCAAATAGTATGGTGTATGGTGAAACGAATGAATTGTTTTGTGATGTGTAGTTGTGAATATGAGCATTTTATGGTAATAGTGGAAGTAAAAAGGTAAATATTTTAATGTTATTAATTATAACGATAATGTAGTTATTTAGTTTCTATGGGCACAGTTACAAATCTTTGGCATTGAAAAAGGTCGCAGCCATCTTGATCATTTCAACTAGTATTTTTGCGATTGTTTTCGAATATCACATCTTTCTTTCTGTCGTAGAATGGGTACGAATTGCATAGAAAACCACTATTTCTTTCCTTAAAAATTGACTCAATGTAATATTTACCGAAGAAAATGATCTAACCTCAAAGGTTACATTTATTAGTGAGCAAGTAAATAGGTTGTTGCTGTAATTAGAGAGGTAATACGAGTAAGTCTTGGAAAATTTTATATGGCACTGATTTTATCAAAGGTAATATCACCACTGTTGTTCCGTTTGATGTAAACTAATGTCTAAGAATAATGAAACCTACAATAGTCCAGTTAACAAAGCGCTAAAATGATCAAAAGGTCTAACTTGAATGCTAATGAATGGATTTTGATGAAACCTTGTGCAATGTGTTGGTAATGACGTTTTTCTTGCGAGGAGAGACGTTAATAAAAAAGTTTAAAAAAAGATTAGATTAGGAAATGATCGGAAAGGGTAGAAAACACCCATTTTATCACGGGTCCCATAACTTGTAGAATTAGGCCAAAAATGAAAAAAGAAACAATGTATGTACCTTTTTGGGCCCAAAATAAGATGTTTTTACTCTTGTGAATTTTTTCGAAAAATGCATATTTTTCGAGGTATGGATGGCCACTCAAAAATTCCTAAAAATGGGGGAGGGGAACTTTTCTGTAAATTGCCTTTTCATCGAGTAAACATGAAAGGCTATCCCCATCTTTGAAATTGTAGCGCTTTAAAAATATGTAATTTAATAATTTGAAAAAATTCACATTTTTAATTTAAAAATTGTATTGAACCTTTAAAAATGGTATAACTATATAGGTTTCATATTTTTTTATAATAATTATAAATCACGCTCATTTTTCGAATTTTCATGTGCAAAAAATGTAGTATATTATTTATCGTGAAAAACTGCCTGTAACTCTCCAAGAGACAAAAAATATTTAGAAGGCCTCAATGCATACGTCTGAATTTTTTCGAATTTTTAAAGCGCTATAATGTCAAAAATGGGGGTAGTTTTTCTTGTTTTTCCGGAAAAACTCACTGAAAACGCACTTTACAGAAAAATTGTAAAATAAAGTCTTGTATTCCAATGATACATTCACCTGAATTTTTTCAGATTTTTTTCAATTTTTACATTTTCCCTCCCCCATTTTTAGGAATTTTCGAGTGGATATTTTGCGAAAAATATGCATTTTTCAAAAAAATTCACAAGAGTAAAAATATCTTATTTTGGGCCAAAAAAGGTAAATACATTGTTTTTTTTTCATTTTTTTAATTCTGTTTTTATATTTCTTTTAGGAAAGAAAATTATCAGATGGAAGAGAACCAAGAGGATCTTCAAGAATATCATACCTTTTAATATAATATGTGTATGCATATATATGTAATAAATATTGGACCTTTTGCTGCGTCTTTTATCCTTACCTATCCTTTTTCTCAGTTTTATCTCATTTTCTGAACATGAGAGACTACAATCTCTCACATTACCACAGTGTGGCGTGATACGTCAAAATGATTCTTTCAATTATTTACTCGTTATAAAACTTTTGCCGCTCATTATAAGACCAAGTCCATTTAAAAGAGAGTAGAAGCAGCATTTACTTGTACCACATAGCATCGTGACACGATGCCACGTTATCTAGAGACTGCTGTGTAATAATCTATTTCATCCAATGTTGCCTAAAGTTATTACGTTCATACATTTTACAATAAAAATTTGGTCAATTTGTCGAATTTGTCTGCATGTGTTATATGATTAAAATAAAAGTTATGAGAATTAATGACATGACAACAATTTGCCAGCCTGCATATCGAGCAGAGGTGGGTGGTGAAATTTAGAGTATGTCTTATCTCAGTGTTAGAACATGGCGCTCCATCAAAACTTTTAAGACAACATTATATCAAGATAAAATGAAGAAAATTTACAAAAAGAATCTTGCAAGAAAATGTAAAAAAATAACTTGGACATGCTTCACTTTTTGCAAATTTCAGTTACGGATTTTTCCAATTCATTGTTTTTATTTAGTCTTGATAGTGATGCTTTAAAGTTTTCTTGGGTCCTATGTTCCAATACTGGAATAAGGCATACCCTAAATTTCATCAACCACCACTGTAGTACGAGAAGAGGACATTCTAAAAATATTTTTTTTCAGTTTATACAGTGTGTCCCACTTCGTACTAAGCCACCCCTGTAACTTGGCTACTTGTATTTGGATTTGTATATGTTTTCCAGCACATAATGAACTACCTTTGGAAGGTTGAACTGTTACTCAATCCCCATTTCAAAGCCAGCTGTGATGTTTTTAAAACGGGAATTTTGCAAAAGTAACATTAGCGATTGAGATAGAGGAAAAATGTATTTGGAAAAGTAGTTCAGAAAAATTAAGTAAGTTCAAATATGAATTTTCATTTAAAAATATTGATTTTTTTTTTGAAAAATATAGCAAGTCAGAAAAATTCGAGGTTTGGGTTAGTTTAGAGCATCCAGATTCTAGAAAATAGTTGGAAATGTTACTTTTGCAAAATTCCCATTTTAAAAACATCACAGTTGGCTTTGAAATAGAGATTGAGTAACAGTTCTACCTTCCAAAGGTAGTTCATTATGGGTATTATGTGCTATAAAAAATATATACAAATCCAAATACAAATAGCCAAGTTATAGGGGTGGCTTAGTACGAAGTGGGACACACTGTAGAATGTACCTGAAATATTTTTAAAATGTTTAAAAATATACAACAATGTTTACAAATATTCTTAGGACGTTCATTAAATAGACTTAAAACATTTTTAATATATTGAAGAATATACAACAACATTCTTATATATTTCCAAGACATCCATAAAATATACAAGAAAAACGTTATATGAACGTTTTCAGAACATCCGAAGGGTGACAAACAAATGTTCTTAAAACATCCATAAAATCGCTACTACCTAATTTAGTAGATTCTACAAATATTGAATATCCACAATAAAATATTTTATGTATGTACATAAAATGTGTTTGTGCTATATGGGTACTAAGCCCTCACAAGTATAGTACGGAATAATCAGAACTCAGCGACCTCGAAAATCTTTTTCCTAATATTTTCCCGGAGACGATGCCGAAAACCGCATCTCGATTCGAGCTGTATTTCAAAATTAAGTTATTTTTATCTAATTTCCCTGGTCTATTAGCACAATAATACATATAGCGCAGGCAATGAAGGTTTTTTTTGTCGGAAGTAATTAAAGACAAGCTGAATTTTTGCCAGTTGTTAAGACCTAATTAGAGGAGTATTTTCTCAAAAGTCCCCGCCCCTCACCCTTGCACTTGATCCCCCACCCCCACTTAAACATCCATTTTGCAAGCCTTTTATGTATCGTTCATATCTCCGTAATTATTTATTCTAAATTCATAAATTTTGTGCCGTGTTATTCCTTAATATCTACTCTTTAAAAAAGCTATTATAACATTTTTCTGTAAACATAATACTTTAACGAGAATTCGCTAAAATGTTCGCTTTGTATTTGAATTTTTTTGTGGTTTTTAGGGCACAACATTTTTATTTGGAATAATATCGCAAAACAGTTTAAACAAAAGTTGTAGTGCAATTTTCAACCTCTCAAGCGATATACGTGCTTCTACTGGGGGGAACACGTACAGACTGCAACAGATTAGTGGGTGTCCGCCACGCCATTACGCGGGGGGTGCTCGATGCCTTTTGCTTGCGTGAAACAAGTAGTTATTCCAAGTGAGAAAGTTTGCATCTGAAAGTAGAACTGATCTAATGACCCAGCAAACATAAATATATAGCATATACGTAAATGCTACGTAAACTAAGCTTCACAGAAGTAACATGCTATGTAAAATGTGACGCATAATCATATGAGCATACTCTGCGAAATGTCAGCAACATGTGCATATGATTTTTACATAGTGAAGAGGTAACACTGTGACCTCACGGTATGGAACAAATGACGTAGCGTATATGTATATTAGATAGATAGATAGACTTTTATTAGTTCTTTGTGCCAATTATACATTGGATAGAACATAGATAAAAGAGATAAAGAAATACATTACAAAAACATTACTAAAAAAATAGTATCTACATACACACATATGACTAGATTAAAATTTCAAACAAACATATTGAGTTTTATTCATTTAAATATTCATCCACGGAGTAACAGCATTTACTACATAATAATTTGAAAAGTTTAGATTTAAACTGCTGTATATTTTTTGCCATTTTTACATCAGTCGGCAGTTTATTAAATAAATAGCTGCCAGCACATATTGGGGATTTTTTATACAGCGTCAGGTTATATTTATTAATATATATATTTTTTCTATTTCGCGTATTGTGTTCATGTTTGTCGTAGTGTGTTGGTAATTTATTTTTTATACCATATATATATATATATATATATATATATATATATATATATATATATATATATATATATATATATATATATATATAAATAACTTGTATAAGTAAATCAACGTAACAGTGAGCAATTTGTTGTTTTTGAAGGTATCGCGACAAGATTCCCTGTATCCCATGTTAAATATTACTCGTAATACTTTCTTTTGCATCACAAAAATTCTCTGTATATCCACACTTTGACCCCATGTTATTATATTATAAGAGATTTTTTAATAGAAGAGGGCATAATACACGTTTATTAAAGAGTCTTGATCTAAACTATATTTCAGCATATTGATTGCAAAGCATGACTGACTTAGCTTAGCACAGAGTTGATCAATATGATTTGTCCAACCGAGATTTTCATCTAAAATAACTCCTAGAAAATTTGTGTCTTTTTGTGTGTTTAATAATTGATGATTATTTAGATGAATACTTATATTTTTGTATATATTTTTTCCATGGGTTTTAAATAATACACATACAGTTTTATCATAGTTAATAATGAGCCTGTTGTTATGACACCATGAATTAAACTCATCTAGGACTATGTTGACTATGTCTTCAAGTTCTTCCAGACTCCTAGACGAAACAATTATTGAAGTGTCGTCTGCATACATAAAGATTTTTCCATGTGTTATAGACTCAGGCAAGTCATTTATGAATAGTAAGAATATCAAAGGGCCAAGTACACTACCCTGAGTTGTCCCTATTGATATATCATATTCATCCGACAGAGCATTCCCGTTTTTAACCAGAATTTTCCTATCAGTCAAATACGATATTAACCATTCATTAACCTTTCCTCGAATTCCTATTTTCTCCAATTTCTCTGCAACAAACGGTATATGTAGAGTGTCAAATGCACTCGACAAATAAAAAAATAAACCGATTACATATTCTTTTGAATCTAATCTCTCATATACCGTCTGAACCAGATCCGTTGCTGCTGTTTCTGTAGAAAAACAACCCCTAAAGCCATGCTGTGAGTTTGTTAGTATATGGTATTTTTCTAGGAATTTAGTTATTCGTTTCGCCATTTTTTTTCTATAATTTTAGAAAATGCGCTTAATAATGAGATGGGCCCATAGTTTCTAACATCGTTACTGTCACCTTTTTTAAAAACTGGGATAATCAGGGCAGTTTTTAATTTTTGTGGAAAAACGCCGAGTTCAACAGACTTGTTTATTATGAGGGCAAGGCACATAGCAAACTCGTCGGAACACTCCTTAATTAATTTGATTGGAACTTCGTCTATACCCGTAGATTTTTTATTTGCAAGTTCAAATATGACACCTTTTACCTCATGCGCAGTGACTGGTTCAAAGAATATCGTGTTTAAGTTATAACCCTTGGTCGTAGTACACTTATCAGATAAATTAGTAAAATGTGAATTAAGTTTTGCTTTTATATTATTTGAAAAATGATTTGCAAAAACATTTGCAACTTCCTTAGTGTCCGTGACGACAGTGTCATTGTAATTTAGTGTAATGTTTCCTCGAGTTTGTTTATTTCTGTTTAGATTTGAGTTTACTATATTCCATAGGGTTTTTGTTTTGTTTGCAGATACTTCAATTTTGTTTTTATTATACAACTGTTTTTCTTTTTTCAGATTCTGTTCATTTTGTTTCTTTTTATTTTTATATAAAGTATTTAGATTTTCGTTATTAGATTGTTTTCTTAAGTAATTTAAATTTTTTAAATTTGCAGACTCCTCTTTTAATTCTGCTGAAAAATAAAATTTTTTTGCCTTTAAATTCCCCATCAGTTTTTTATTAGGAATGTTCAACCACTTGCTATGTAAAGCATACGTAACTAATTTTATCTCTTGATGATGTAGCATATATGTATATTCAACCACTTGATAGTGACCTTACGCTACGTAACTTATATACTTTTTATCTCTTTATGATGTAGCATGTATATATTTTATCTACCTACCTTATGTTCAAAATAGCATATCCCAGCACTTTTTAAATATTGATACTACACAATTGGATTTTTAAAGTTAGATATATGAATAAAGTTCCTTATAAGTTATACAGAAAAATATATTTCTTTAGAAAATTACCGAAGTTGACACCAAGTTTTATTTTTAAGTCGGATACCTTATTTAGAGAGCCGAGTAGTTTTATATTTTGAATTAAAATTTTTTTGTAAAAAATGGTTATATTCAAAATATAAACTATCTAACTTTCTAAAAATGTTCAGAGGTATTCTACTTAAAAATAAAAGTTGATGTCTCGTCTCCTCCAATTATTTCCTAAAGAATATCAATTTTTCTGGACAATTCATGAGGAATTTATATTTATATAAACTCCAAGAATCCAGTTCTCTAGTATCAATATTTAAAAAGTACTATAGGGTGTTATTTTGAACATTATGGTAGGTATATAAAACAAATACATGCTACATCAAAAAGAGATAAAAAGTATATAATGCAAGATATGGTTGTCTGATTTGTCAACATATATTAGCTTAGGAAAGATTCTCGAATTGAATGACAGTTTAAACTAAGTTAATTAGTATCAACAAAGTTTCAATTGCATCTTATTCTCTGCATATCCCACTAGGTAAACCAGGCATCAGGCGTTGTCCTCTACGTTGTCATCTATATCTTCTTTAGAAAGCAGCTATACGATATTTTTTCTTCTCCAATGATGTATACCCACCTACCTACCTTGCCTTGCATTCCTAGTAAAGCTCAAATTTCATTTAATTGATTTTATTAACTGTTGATTTAGGAGAGATTAATACTAGTGTCTTTTGTGTAACTAATCTATATTCAAGTTAACTAAGTATCTACAATAAGTGTTAAGCATTTTTCGGGTCATTTCTGATTATACTCGTTCTTTGGTCAGCCTTCGTCACTCTGACATTTGCTACTTGAACATCAGTTACACAATCTGTGAAAATAATTGAAATATTAGTCTATTTTATATACGGAGTGCACCATTTAAAACTCCCCAGGCTTATAATTTTCTTATTTTTTAAGGCACATCAAATTGTAGATATTTTTAAAGCATTTAAAAAAAAAAAAATTTTGAAAAAATTGTTAAGAAAGAAATCTTAATTTCCTTGAATATTTTTTTACGTCACCCTGTACATGAACTGCGTTATGTTTTCTTATAAAGGTTTTAATTAGCTTCAATTTATATTATTACGTCATATTCGAAATTCTTTTTGGTTTTGAGAAAGGAATTAAAAACACTCCAAACTGATTTTTTTTTTAAATTACTTTAAAAGGAATGTAAATAACAATTTTATGCTTTATCTGTAAAAGACATATCACAAACAATATTCAGCGTAATAAAACAGTAACAAAAAATTTAAAAAAAATTTTTTAAAACTAACATTAAAATGTACTAAGTAGGAAATTGCAAATTTTTTATTTTTTAAGTTTTTTCATTTTAATATAAATTGAAGCTAATTAAAACCTTTATAAGAAAACAATAACATAGTCCATGTACAGGGTGAGGTAAAAAAATATTTAAAGAAATTAAGTTTCCTTTCTTAACCATTAAAAAAAAAAATATATTAATCACTCTGTATGGATATTTAAAAATGTCTACAAGTTGATGTGCCCAACATGGTCATCGCTTCGAAAATAAAAAAGTTACAAGTCTGGGGAGTTTTAAGTGGCTTAAGAAACAGTAACAAGTATAGTGTAGTAAATCTGGTTATATAGCTTGTATTCCTTTACTAAATTGTGAAGAAAACTAGATGCAAACTATTTTGATCAATTTTTTAAGTTATTAAACAATTTATGATAGCTTAAATAATAATGTATATATTTTAACAAAACTTTACGAAAACACGCTTCCAATGGAATGGAAAATTTGAGGTCGATCCCATAAGTTTCAGAAGTATACTGCTTTAAACATGAACCGATGTGCTCAAAGTGCTGTCATTCAATCCAAAAGTCTGCCTCAAAGTTGAGTTTACACTGTTAAAACCCAGCTATTTAAAATCAGATTTGTTTAATCTGCCAGAGATGGTGATTTGGGGACTATTGGAGTATTTCAACATAAGAGTATGCAGCATATAACTGCCGAAAAAAAGGGGAATGAAAATGCAACTAGGAGTGAATGACTTCACGCAGCGTCTATATTCTTGATTAATTTTAAAGCCTCTAGAGATCTTAGAATATCCTGATTTTTTGAATTCCTCTCTAAAATTAAGAGATTTTTTTGCAAAATGTAATAAAAAAAATATGCTAAATAAGCCCATTAAATCATCACACCAAATTTCAAGTGGGAATGTTTATACCTAACAACGCCAAAAAACAATAACAAAGTCGAAAATTGAACCGTTGACTGTTTAAGTGCATCAAGTCATAGAACAATTTGTTTTAGAATGTAGATTTTTCTCCTATTCTTCAGTGGTGTTAACACAATTTTTTTAAACTATTTAAAATCATTTTAAATTTTTTATAAAGAATTTTTTTTCTCAGAATTAAACAATTAAAAATTATTAGAATGCTTCAAAAAAGAAACAATTTTAAAAAACGGGGTTTTCTACGCCAATTGGGGGCCGTGAAGCGTGAAAAAAATGCGTTTGTTAAATAATTGCCAAATAAGTACCTACTTATTTATGCAACAAATGTGTAAAGCAGTACTTTTTTCATGCATAAGTTGTAGACGAGTGCATCAATCTTGTAAGAATCCCATGATAAAAGTAGTTTCTTTAACAGTAATATAAACAAATTGTTAATTAACGCCACTGAAACGTAAACAATCAACGATTCAATTTTCGAACTTGTTACTGTTTCTTAAGCTTTTTTTGTATAAATATTAAATTATATACTATTACTATTATATACTATTACATTTACCGAGAGCCATTTTATATAAGAAAATGTGCGGGGTCCTTTACCAAGATGATTTAATTCCATCAGAAGCATATTTTTAATAATGACAAATCTTAATTGTCTTAATTTATTGCAACAAAATTAACCATAAAGGTTCAGACAATTCTAGTTTTCTTCGTAGTTTTATAATGATCAAATTAAATTTTTTATGGCGATACAAGCAATATCATTAATCACAAGACAACAACAAAAAAAGGGGCTGCGCTTTTGATCAGAACCATCTAATCCTGTTTTTTAACATGTTGAAACCGATTCAGATATTAAAAAAAATTTTATCAGTTTTTGGTTACCACCCCTTTTATCCCCTAAAAAGGGGCAATGGTTTTGTCCTAAGGTTCTGATCTAATTTTTCTGAAATATTTTGACGTGCTGAAGTCAATTGTGGACAAAAGAAAAATTGCAGGAAAATATTAGCCTACTTTACACATACAAAACCTTGAAATATATGTACAATACAATAACGAACACAAAGTAGGTGCTATAAGATGTCGGTAAACAATAACCATACCTATGCATAGTACTTCGCAAAAGTTTTTGGTCACTATTAAGATCTGGGTTTCCTTTAATTACAACTTCTTACGCTGGATTCAGTTGAACTTAATAATGTGGGAACAGTACCAACATATAGCTTTTGTGTAACAAAATCCATGTAATGATATAATTGTCTGTCGAGAATAACGATTGCCCGTGAAATAATTCTAACCTATAAAAAGATTACGTTTCATTTAAATAAATATCTTTATAAAAACGGTACAACACAAACTTACTTTTGGGTCATTCACTGGAAAATGGTGCAGCTCCAAATTCGCAAACAAGAGGGCATGTTTATGTTTGCACCTAACCTCTACACTAATAAAACGTCCAAATAAAATAATATTTAAAAAAGTCACAACGCTTTATGGTTCACAGTTCTGCATCAAAGTTATTAATCATCATCCACAATTTTTCACAAAAATGATTAAAAAACACAAACGTTAGATTTTACATCATTTTACACTGGCGTGCTGCGTGAGCGTGACACTGGCGCGTTCCATGACTTCGATGTCGTAAAATGAAGTAGGTAAACATTTTTAAGTAAAATTATGTAGCAAATATGTAAACTTGTGTATAAGTAATTAAGTTAATATGTTGACTTAAATATGATATTATTTTACGTATATGCTATGTAAAATTATGTAAAATATTTTATATAAAAATGTTCTATTAATCTTACCTCTCAGAGAGGTATAGGTACATTAATGTTTACTGGGGACACTATAGGCCTTAATAAAAATATAAACTTTTTACAAATGTATTTATGATGAAAACAGGTTTTTTTTGTTAAGTTTCTGCCAGTTTTGGTTCGGGGGAGCTTTGCTCCTAACCTAAATATTTAAAATCGCTCTATTATCCACCACCTATGGACCCGCCGTGACCCGAATTGGCAACCGGGAGCAGTGGAATTTAATAAACTGTTACTAATTTGAGTAACAAATATCAATGTCATCCACAGTATCACGGACCTCCCACCCACCACTAGTTAATTTCATCTTTTTATTTTCTTTACATTTTCTTACTTTGTGTTTTACTTTAAAAAATAATTCATAAAATAGAACACATTTACAAATCTTTGGGTTACTTATAGATTACTATTTACATTATATACATGCTTAATTGTTATTATTAATTATTCTTGATATTCGTCCACGATTGGTGCGTTGTGACATGAATATCCAGTGCAGTGCTCGCACATAGCTGAATAAAGCAAACCTGATTTTCTGCATCCACAGTAATTCACACAAGCAGATTTACAGGAACATGTCACTAAACGCAAAAGATCATTTGGCGCAAAAGACTTCAAAGGAGTCACTGGTTGGAGAACTTTTTTTTCTCCTTCATGTTCCTTTACAGACTCCAGCTTCCATCCGCATTCAGTAGCTGGCAAACTATTGCCTAACTATTTCTGGACTTGCAAGTAAACTCTTAGTCGTCTGTAACTTTTTTGATAATCAACTTCGAGAACAGTTTCAAACACTAATCAAGAGATATCATGGGAATCCCAATCTTAAGATATCTCTACATTGCTTGTGTATGTAGGTTCGACAGCAATCATTTCTCTATTGTGAGGTTGTTTTCCCGGCCACCAGAGGAGAGCCCAGGAATTTCCGAATATTATATGGTATACGTATGTAAAGCACGTATGTAGTTGAGCTTAAAATTTTTAAATTTATTTAAACAGAAAAAACATAAATTGTACTAAAATTGAAAGGGGAGTACTGACGTACTGGCAAGCCTTCCATTGTACTGCAAATAGTACAATGGGAAATTTCGGCAATTTTTTTTAATTAAAAAATGAGTTCTTTAGATTAAAAGAAGAGGCCCGTATTTTTTTTCTAAGCAATATAAACGTGAAAAAAATGTTAAAGTTTAGTAATATATTTTCCCTTAAAAATTGATGACGTATGTAAACGTAGTTGGAAAATTTTAGGATTACTATAAAAAGGATACCTACCATGGCCAAGGCGTTGAGAAGAAGATAACCTAAAATTCTTTGTCATCTGAATTTTAATTGCTGTCAGTCTCGTCTAACAGGTTACTTGTAAGCTTTTTGACAGCGACAAGTGTCAGTCTATGGCAGGAAATAACATGAAAGTAGATACAATTACGCAGTATTTGCAACCGTCAATGGTAAATCAAAGACATTTTCTGCTACGTGACTTTTTGAGACCAAAGCTAATGGGGCTTTAAAAAATACAACGAACTGAAAATAATTGTTTAAAATATTACTGGTTAGTTCTGAATATATTATATTTTTATATTGTTTTTAAATATTTAGACTGAACTGAAATTCCCCATTCTACTGGCAGCGGTAACGCTATGATGAATGAACGATTCAGTGGCGTAACTAGACGTAAAAAATTGTTTCTTAATACCTAAAAAAATTTTGTCCATCCCAACATTTTTTGATGAACGGGGGGGTAGAAATCCAATTCCATTTTTTTAATGAGCAAGGGGGTAAAAATCCGAAAAAAGTTTTGATAAGCGAAGGGAAGAAATCCGAAAAAAACCAGGCGCCGACTGGGGCCCTTAGTCTTCCGGAGCCCCGGGCCACTGCCCCGATTTGCCCTACCATAGTTACGCCTCTGGAGCGATAACTCAAAAGCTTGCAATTTTATGTTTAAGGAAGGGTAAAAATTCAACTAATCTCTAATTTCTTCATGGTCATTTTTGGATTTCATTGCCTGCGCGAATGATACGGGGATTGAGCGCCAGAGCAATGTTCATGTTACAAGGCCTTTATCTCACTTCCTATGCATTTTATAAAAAAGAAATGGTCCTTATTTTGAAAAATAAAAAAATTACCTCGATCCACACTTTTTTCGCTGTAAATTACACAAACATTGCAACTTCTCGATTCATATCTTAACAAATACTATTTCTGCATACACCGTTGGAAAGCGAAAGGTTTGAATATTGTGATATTAAAATATCAAGTTTTTACGTCCACATGACAGATATAGAGGAGTGGGAACATGAAAAATGTGAAAATAGTATTTTTCGTACAGAAGTTAAAAAAGTTGTGTTTAATTTGGAAGCGCAAGGGGGATGGGCGGAGACTTTTGGGTACCAAGTGAGTTATAACAACTGGCAAAAATTCAGCCTGTCTCTAATTACTTCCGACATATGGTCATTTTCGCCCTTCATTGCTTGGGATAATAAGGCCATTGTACTCTGAAGAAATATATTAGATAGAAAACTAGTGGAAGCATTATACTCTTCGCCGATTTACTGAGCTTTTTATATAATTGTTACACATTCTATAGGATACTCTTCGCATTTCTCTCGTAAATAATGTTAGTTTTTGGACATTCTAAATTTTGTGATACCAACTTTGTTGTGAAAAAAAAAATATATGTGAAAAAAAAAATCAGGACCCTTAGATTGCGAGATGAAGAAGAAGAAGAAGAAAACAGATTTTATTCTTAAGTTTAGTACAACTATGTGCCTTTCCCGATCCTGGCCCGGGGCCAACCAAACAACCACGGCACGTGGTGCCGTGGGGAATATAAGGTGGGACGAGGCAGGTCCGGTTCGGCTTAACGGTTAACGGGGGGGAGGGGGATTAGCTCTCCTGTTTGTTATAAACAAACTTAAAAACTAATAATAATATTAAAAATTGCTGTCTACGCAGAGACCTAAAACTAATTAAAAATAACACAACACTTGGGAAAGCACTTACAAAATT
Source organism: Rutpela maculata (assembly GCA_936432065.2). Classification (NCBI taxonomy): domain Eukaryota; kingdom Metazoa; phylum Arthropoda; class Insecta; order Coleoptera; family Cerambycidae; genus Rutpela; species Rutpela maculata. The sequence continues at coordinate 14,760,735 of OW386289.2, read as the reverse complement.
TGGGTTGCTGACTCGAGATGAAACTCTTGCCGCTACACCACCATTTCTTATTACTAAAATTGTTAATGAGTGTAATATATACCATTAGAAAATTTATTGTGATTATTAGGAAACACACATTAGTAAAATGTATTAAAAAAAAATAGTGGTAGGAAATAACATTTCGCAAGGTTTCTATTTATTACAAACCATAAAAAAATGTAAAAAATATTTTTTTAAATTTTAAATTACTAATAACTTTTTTATTTACCAATCTATTTTGTTAAAAAACAATAGGGTTCTTCCTCTAGCTAACACTAAGTTACTCTCCAAATTTCAATACAATTGGATTTTTCTTTCTTGAGTTATCGTGCTTACAAGAAACGTGACGGACGGACAGACGGACAGACGGACAGACGGACAGACGGACATTTTGAAAGTTGTTCAGAATTCGTTCACTAACATAACGATATAAAGTTTTTCTCTACGAGCGATATTTACTGATTTAGAAATGTGCCGATCAAATACAATATACTCTTCGTTTTTGCGAAGAGTATAATAAGTACTCTACAAACGAGGCATGTAATTTCAAATAGTTATGATTTCATAGCTCAGCTATTAAAGCAAAGTTAAGTAATTCTTGACTTCATGAAATTCTTCTTGTTTTAGTGGTTGACGTATATTGCTTGTTTGCTGCTTAGGTATTAACATAGCTAATTGAAAATGTATGTTTCTGTTGCAGTTCTATTTCTGTTTTTGATGGCGTTCATATTATTAAACTTTAAGAAAGGTAAAAAACAGAAAACATTGAAAGCTGTGCTTCAAGGAAATGGGGAATTCTCTAATCAATTATACACTTCTCTAGCGAACACACCAGGCAATGTCTTCTTCTCACCCATTAGTATTCATGCCATCCTTTCACTTGTATCTCAGGGTTCCGGGGGCCTAACTAAAGAAGCGTTCACCAAAGTATTGAACGTTCCCGACTTGAAGATAGCTGCAAAAGGTTATAAGGGAGTCATGAAACGTCTCAATTCCGTTAAAGATGTAACTCTACTGATAGCGAATAAAGTGTTTCTGAAAGATAGTTATAAGCTGCAAAAAGCATTTCAGACCGTGGCTAAGAAACATTATTTCTCTGAAGTGCAGCCGTTAGATTTTGAGCAAAGGGCGTCCGCTGCAAAATCCATTAACAGTTGGGTCGAGGGTAAGACTAAAAATAAAATTAAGGATCTCATCAATGAGAGCGATTTAAACGATGGGACCCGTTTGGTGCTGGTAAACGCCATTTACTTTAAGGGCAAATGGGCTGTGCCTTTCAACGAACAAAGGACAAGAACTGAAAAGTTTTACTTGAATGACAACGACACCGTGGATGTCCAAATGATGCATATACATGACAATTTTCCCCTTAAGAATGATAAGAACTTGGACGCGATGATTCTGAAGCTGCCGTACACCAATGAGGACATCAGTTTGATTATCATTTTGCCCAATAATAGGAACGGGATAGCTGAGCTGGAGCAGAAACTTGCCGGAACTGATCTCACAAAGGTTGCACACGAAATGTGGCAGCAGGAGGTGGATGTGTCACTTCCCAAATTTAAGATCGAGCAGACGATGGATCTCCAAGATTCCTTGACCGCGGTAAGATATGCAGAAAATTAAAATCGTTGGTAAAACCAAATGTACACCCCCCCAAGTTGCTTTACCTAATAGGCAAGCCTCTGATTTCCACAAAAAGTTACTTTAATTTTAGTTCGTTAATCTGTAAAAACAAACAAGAGAAATTAATGGATGTGAAAAAATGAACAAAAAAAATGTTTTTTTTATTTTCTATAGTGCATTCAAATTAAGCATCAAAATAGGTGGATAAGGAATTCTCTGCTTGCAACAATTTCTTTATTTTAATTAGTTCTCGGTATATACTCAACTAACAATTTGGTATTTTAGAAAAGCTGCAGAAATGTTTCCGACACAAATTTTATAAAACAATATTACTCTCAAAAACACTTTAAAAATATTATTACGACAGCTATAAATGTAAAATTGGCACCATCTTATAAAATAGTTCAGTCGTTGTTGATATTTTGTAAAGCCTATTGCAACCATTACAAAATAATTGTATAAACATTTCCGAAGGTCCTAAGAAAATTCGGTAGCGCCACTATAATACAGTTTTATTGAAGCTTCATTTAATTGCGTTATAAAGCACATACTTCACTGTTTGTTATTACTGCTATAAAATACCAATAAAATAAAACAATTTCTTAAATGTATTCAAAAAGTCGTGTACACTTACTTACAAATAATATATAATATGCTGATCTCTATATATACCTTTATAGCGCAGGAGTTTTAGTCAATATATAGGCCAACCGCAGACAGTCGATAGTTGGACGATAGTTTAGTCGGTCTCTATAAAGCCATGAAGTTAAATGTAGGAGCGCACACAATCCAACTGAACAGCCACCCGATTATTTAGTCAAAAGCAGTTGGAGACGCTATATGATATTTTAATCGTTCAACTATCGTACAACTTACAAATATCTACTGCTGTAAATGGAAGTGCGTAGACGGCCAACTGTCGTTGTCTGTAGTGATGCAGATATTCGGATGATTTCGGTACTCGAATTACACGGAATCGGATGACCGGAATATTCGGATTAATCATTCGATGTCGAATTAAATTTTCATATAGGTATTAGTAATACAATATCGCGATTTTTCAATCACTCTGTCAACAGTGATTGCGATTGTGGTCAGAGCGAATGCAAGTGGCACTGGTGTTAGTAATTTTGCTCCCCAAATCTCAAAATCGATGAGAAATCTAAAAAAAAATTTTTCTCTAAATTTGAAAAAACGTTAATTGATGAGCGAGGGTCGAGGGTCGTAAGGTGAAAAATTGACATTCGTTTTTTGTTTTGTACCTAAAATTAATCCGAGTATATTTATTCGGATGAAATTTTAATACTCGGAATCAAGCGAGTATTTTGATACTAGGATTAACCGAGTATTTTAATTCGAATTCGTCCAACACTAGTTGTCTGTCTCGAGCAGACTGTTGTGCAAAAATGGATGGGAATAATTCAGAAAATGCAGTACTTTCCATGTACATCAAAGGGAGTACCAGCAACTAATTTTAACAAATCATCCGATAAAATGCAAAGAATTTTTCGGGGTATTTCATCAGTTCTACATGTAACATATGAAACAAACCCATTCTTAATCGACAACTGTATATAGGGTGAACCCATATTTGTCGGTTTATTTCTGTAGTCTTTTTTTCCTCTGTATATATTGTAATATGTTGCAACCCCTTAAGATTTAAGATTATGTTGGTTGCACTGACAAGTAGGCACACAATTCAGTAGTTCGGATGTCTGAATGTGGAAAGAACTTACTAGAAAGTCTAGAGTGATGACATATCTATTCTGGAACTGTCTAGAGTATGGTGACGTCATCAGAGAAGCTTCTAGATCTGTCATCTTTAGGTATATAAGGCATGGAGTAAACCAAAAGGAAAGAAGTTAGTGCAGTACTAACTGTCAGTTGAAATGGTCAGAGAGTAAACACAGTGATAAAGTTCAGTTTGGATAGCAAGAGTAGTAAGATCAGAAGAGAGTAAAGTGATCAAGTAGTACACAGTGTGTTATTAGCCAAGTAGTTATTGTTGTAATTAAGTAAGTTAATAAATTAGTGTTTAGTGTTACCCTGGTTGTTATAATTTCCGAACCCACGATACAGGGTGTTTACAAAAAGGGTGTAAGCACGTTACAATTGGTGTCAGAAGCGGAATTATAACAGAAGATTTCTGGACTGTTCAAGAAGAGGTTTCTACAGTGTTCTTCTCGGGAATTAGTGGTGACACGGAGGATTAACTTACGGGACATTGTTTAAGGACTATTTTTGGACTCAAAACTGTGAAAAAGTGCGTTTTCGGGAAAGTGGCAGAGACACTGAAAAAGACTCATTTGTGCTAGTGCGTGAAAATTACTAGAACTTTTCTATTTGGACATTAGTGGAGATTAGTAAATTCTCTGAACTAGATAGTGACAAAAGACTCTAGATAAGACTTTTTTCGTGCTATTTCGAGATTTGCCTGGAAAGTTCCATTGCCGATATTGACGTGACAGTTAAATTTATTTTATTTCAATTTCATCGTATGCCCGTAACAACAAGAAGTATGGCATCCGATAAACAAATACAGGACTTATTCGAACAATTCCAAAAAATGATGGCGCAGCAACGGCAGGAAGACAAAGAAGAACAGGAGAGAAAACGTCAAGAAGAAAAGGAAGAGCAAGAAAAACGACGTCAGGAAGAAAACGAACAGCAAGAAAGAAGACGTCAAGAGGAGGAAAAACGACGTCAGGAAGAAAAAGAACAGCAAGAAAGAAGACGTCAAGAGGAGGAAAAACGACGTCAGGAAGAAAAAGAACAGCAAGAAAGACGACGTCAAGAAGAGAAAGAGGAACAAGAAAGACGACGTCAAGAAGAAAAAACAGAACTGCGAATAATTATAGAAGACCAAGAAAAGCGACGTCAGAAAGAAAAAGAGGATGAAGAAAGAAGACATCAGAAAGAAAAAGAGGATGAAGAAACAAGACGTCAGGAAGAAAAAAAAGAACAAGAAAAGCGACGTCAAGAAGAAAAAGAAGAGCAAGAAACAAGACGTCAAGAAGAAAGAGATGAATTAAAGAAAATGATGGAAAATCTGGAAATAAGACACCAACAAGAAAAAGAAGAACAAGAAAGACAGCGTCAAGAAGAAAAGAGGAACAAGAAACACACCAAGAAGAATTAAGGAAAATTCTGAATGAACAAATGAAAATACACCAGGACGCTATCATTTCTGCCAACGAAGGATTAAAGAGTGAAGTCAAAGAAGAGATAAACAAGGTAGAAGAAAAAGTAGGTGAAGTCGAGACAGAAGTCAGTCAAGTTAAAGAGAAAGTAAACAAGTTCGAAGAAGAAGTCAAAGGAGAAATAGACCGGCTTAAACGACAGTTGAGAGATAGAGGAAGCCAGCAGGTGGTATCATCAGGTCAGCGACTAAAACCTCCTTCTTTTGACGGCCAAAGTTCCTGGACGACGTACAAGAGGTAGTTTGAGGCAGCAGCGTGTGCAAACAACTGGGATAATGAGGAAAAGGCCATGGCATTGGTTTTAGCACTAAGGGGCCAAGCATCAGAGTTACTTCAGACTATCCCAGTGAAAAAACAAAGGGATTTCAAAGTTTTGGAAGCTGCATTAGACTTGAGATATGGCGACCAACACCTCGCTCAGGTATACCAGGCCCAGCTAAAATCACGGACACAGAAGGCTGGAGAAAGTTTACAAGAATTCGAAGCTGCCATAGAGCGACTGGCACACCTGGCGCCCCAAGAGAATTCCAAGAACAATTAGCCGTCGGGGCCTTTTTAGATGGCATAAGGGACGAAGAGGTCAGGCGAGTCCTGAGGCTGACAAGACACCAAAGTAGTAGCGAAACTTTGGTGCGTGCCCTTGAAGTAGAGGCCGCCTATAAGGACACCCCACGCTCAAGAGTGCGTGCAGTGACAGTTGACAGTTGAAGAGGCACACTCCGATCAAGAGAACATGAGCACTATACTGAAGAACACAGGGTGTTTACAAAAAGGGTGTAAGCACGTTACAATATAACAAAGCCCAAATCAATGAACGTTTCCGCATTTTTAAATGAACAGACTACGGCTAAAATCGTCTGTGTGCGCAAGTTGCCTGATTTCTTCCCAACTAAACTGTTTAGTTGGTTAGAAATCTTAACATCAAGCAAACTCAACTAAAGAGTTCAGTCGGGCTAATATCGACTGTGTGCGGTTGCCCATAGCGTCTACCCGGAATTAATTATTGTAAAGCTGAAAATTTCCAGGATTGTAGTTTTGGTCCAGGACAACACGTAGCAAAAAGTCCCCTACTCTCCCCTGTCGGCTCCCCTGTTTTTTTCGGAGCAACGAGGGCCTAAGTTGCAAAAAATGCAGAGCTGGCTATAAAGTACAACAGAATGGTTGTTACCGATCCGATTTGGGTCGAAATGATCATAAAAGATTAGGAGAAGTATATCCGTTCGTATTTCAGATGTTCCATGCATATTTTTGTTAATAATTTTCCGTTGCAGTTCTGTCAACATTTCAAAAATTTTAAAAAATTTAAAAAAAATTAAAAAATTCCGAAATGGCGCCATTGCGGATAAATGAAGACACGGGGGGTAAAACGTACTCCAATAAACATTTCTCCTCATACTTTGAGCTTTCCATTGGTATGTCTAACTTCTCTGTAGCATCACCCGTTCGGAGTTACGCCACTCTGAGTGTCGCAGCTTCGACACTCGGACATTTAAGTCCGTTCATTGTTGCGTCTATCACGTCTAGTCTAGACAATCATGAAGGCGCAAGACGAGCTGGCCCTTAGGAAACTTTGACATTTCTTTATTTTATTCCTAGGGTGAAAATCGAGTAAAATAGAGGTTGAAAGAGGTGAAAAATGAAAATTTGAGAAAATACGTAATTTTCATTCCAAAAGTATATTTTAGGAGTTCTTGAGGTTGCTGATTTCAAATTTCAGCATTCCAAAAGCCTAGAATCTATTCTTAGGTTGAAAATAGAGTAAATGGTTGAAAGGGGTGTAGAAATAAAAAGTTGAAAAATACGTAATTTAGATTCTGAAATTATATTTTTAGGAGTTTTGAACTTGTCGAGTTCAAGTTCGAATCCTATCTCAGAAAAGCCCATGTAACCTCAAAATTTTGAGCCTTTAGCGTAAAACAACCCTAAAATGGGGTTGTTTTCAGTTTTCAGAAAGCTTTCAGTGATTTTACTGGATAGTGGATAAGAACTTATTTACTCCACAAAGTACCGCTTATGTAATAGAGAGGAAGAGTCAATACAACACATAATTTCAGGATGTAGTTACCTAGCTCCAACGGTTTACACCAGCAGACATAACAGCATGGGTCAAGTAGTTCATCAAGCAGTGGGTCTTGAAACTGGCCTGAAAAAAAGTTTTATTCCACTGTACAAATACCAGCCGACCGATATACTGGAGAATGAAAAATTCAAAGTATACTGGGATATAGCTATAATTACTGACCGACTCATAAGCACAATAGACCTGACATGGTAGTCATCGATAAGGCAAAAAGAAAAGCCAGCCTCGTAGATTTCGCGATTCCACTAGACGATAACCTTAGTAGGGCATACCAGCAGAAAAAAGACAAATACGAACCATTAGCCAACGAATTGAAGGAAATCTGGGATATGGAGGAAATGGATATTAAACCTCAAATAATATCCGCCACGGGAACCATTCATAAAAAGCTCCGTATCCACTTAGAAGAGCTAAACATAGTTGCGGGCAACGCTATACTGTGGCTGCAAAAAGCAGTAATACTGTGTACAGCCGCGTTGGTCCGTCGCGTTCTCTCCAGACAGTAGACGACAGAGAAGTAGTCGGAGAACGAGGGATCTCTACGATGCATTTTAAGGAACCTCTATAACACTCGCGAACAACCACCTAAAAAAATTGATTCTTATGTAAATCGACCTGGCGGATTCGATTTTGGAGCTCGCCAGACAATCCGGAATTGCGAAACTGGTCAAATTGGCAATTTCCGAAAAATTTCAAATTTTATGGACATTTTTTAATTTTTACTTATCACCCTACCCTATCCTATATCTCTTTTAGTTTAAGTCCGATTAAATTGAAATTTCTAGGAGAGCCAATTTAGTCCTGTATTGTCACGACGGACATGACAGAAATGCAAAAAAGTTTACGTGCCACCAGTAATATTTTTTTAAAAAGTTAATGACACGAAATTTGTTAAAAATGCAGCAACAAATACTCGATCGAGAAAACTTTTTTGTTTTTAAAGATAGATGTATATAGTAAGCTACAAAGTTGTAGCCAAAGAACTAAAGAAACTTTTTTATTCTGGTGATTTTTTTGATAACTTATTTAGTTTTCAAGAAAACGGTGCTGCAGTATTTGACCGCCGGGTCGCGTCGCGTCGGGTTGGCTTATACCGCGGCTTTGTTTATCGTCTTTCAGGATGCCCCGCCCGATGTGAATAAAATAATGCGTAGTTTTGAATATTGGTTTTTCTAATTTTGACATGTATGTAAAGTGATAGTTTTCAAAACTGACGTGAGTGTCAAAACGTCCTACTTTAAACTAACTAGTTATGAAAAGTAAACTTTTACGTAACGATGCCGCGTAGCGGCGAGTGCGTATTTCCGTATTTCCATGAGTGCGTAATTGCTTTACAACTCGAATTATGCACTATACTTTACCTACGCTCGTATTTATTTATGTATTTAGTAAAATCTGAATTTAGTTTACTAGTCAACAATATTATTCAACAAATATTATGTCAGTTTTGACAGCATTTGAAAATTACGTAGGCGCATTTGTTTTCTTAAACCCCGCGTCAGCGAACTAAGCCACCTATATTTGCGTGTCCCGTGCGTTTTGTTTACCGTGCGATTTGTTTACGGTGCGTTTTGTTTACAATATGTAAAATTCAGCTTACATAAATGGCAGGTAGTGTGTTTTTTACTATTTACAGCAGTGATCGTAGGTAAAGTTCGTTATGTCATCAATTAGGAAAGATAAACAACTATCAAAAAGATAAAGAAACAATGTTTATTCAACACAAAATGGAATACTAAATTCATTAAGTGGAAACTTCTAAATTCTTCTTTCCTTCAAAATCAAAATACGCTAACAAAACTTTTTCATTAATACGATTTACTTTAAATTATGTTATCAAATTAGGATTTCAAATAATATTTTAACTTCTAACGTTTGTCAATTTTAACATTAAAATTATAATGTGTGATAGCAGCAAAGGTAACTATGAAAAAGATTACTTCATTTTTAAGATCTTTAAATAAATCTATTTCATTTTATTATGTTTAAATTGTTTTTAAAATTAGAAAAAATCATGTATGTAACACGTTTCGAAAGACAATCTTGTGTAACTCGTGTTATTTTGCGGGATCTCGCTTCGCTCGTCCCGCAAATTCCACTCGCTACACAAAATAACGTCTTTGGTAACTGGTTACATAAATAGCTATTATAAAACGTTTAGTTTAGTTAGTTGTTTTTAACCGATGGACGAGAGTAGTTGTCGTCTGTGTGGTTTATGACGGTTATTCTTATTGAAAATTGATGAGTTGCAGCTATAATAATAATTATTATTGCATTAGGAAAGTGCTCTAGAGGGTAAAGTGCATATTAAAGTAACGGAATTTCTTTTCCAGACATTTAAAACTAGTTTTAATATTTAATTTGAACAAAAAACAACTTTTAAGCAATTTTTTTAACGTCAGCAGTTTTGTGCGCGTTTTCAACTTTTTTTTAACAGTGACTTCCCAGTTAAACCCAGAGTTAAACTTTATGAAATGCATATTTTGCCAACAAAATAGTGAAGAAACTGTGCAGGGTGTTACAGAAGAAGCACTGGACTAAACATTTAAAGCAGTTTCTATAAAGTCGGATATCTCTCTTAAGTTGAAATATTACACCAAAAAAAGGATTTGTTTTTGTCAAAATGTCCTGTCTATCATGCAAGATGCAGAAGAAATTACACCCGAAAACCTTATAAACAAAAAGCACAGATGTGGCTAATACTGGTTATAAAAAAAAAGAAGACCGTTGAAGTCCAAAACGTTGTATAATTTGCGATAAAGAAAATACAAATGTGTTAACTATCTCTTAAATATTGCTGCTTAATTATACGAGTAGAAGTTAAATGTGGAAATAAAACTAGAGGAAGCATTATACTCTTCGCCGATTTACTGAGCTTTTTATATAATTGTTACACATTCTATAGGATACTCTTCGCATTTTTCTTGTAAATACTGCTAGTTTTTGGGCATTCTAAATTTTGTGATACCAACTTTGTTGTGAAAAAAAAAATATATGAAAAAAAAAATCACGATGTGAGGGATCGAACCCGGGACCCTTGGATTGCGAGACGAAGAAGAAGAAAACAGATTTTATTCTTAAGTTTAGTACAACTATTGCGAGACGAAACTCTTGCCGCTACACCACCATTTCTTATTACTAAAATTGTTAATGAGTGTAATATATAATAATATAATAATAATAATAATAATAATATAATAATAATTTATTATATACCATTAGAAAATTTATTTTGTGATTATTAGGAAGCACACATTAGTAAAATGTATTAAAAAAAAGTAGTGATAGGAAATAACATTTCGCAAGGTTTCTATTTATTACAAACCATAAAAAAATGTAAAAAATATTTTTTTAAATTTTAAATTACTAATAACTTTTTTATTTACCAATCCATTTTGTTAAAAAACAATAGGGTTCTTCCTCTAGCTAACACTAAGTCACTCTCCAAATTTCAATACAATCGGATTTTTCTTTCTTGAGTTATCGTGCTTACAAGAAACGTGACGGACGGACAGACGGACGGACGGACAGACGGACATTTTGAAAGTTGTTCAGAATTCGTTCACTAACATAACGATATAAAAAAAAATTTCTCTACTAGCGATATTTACTGATTTAGAAATGTGCCGATCAAATACAATATACTCTTCGTTTTTGCGAAGAGTATAATGAGTATGTCTAAATTGCCTTTATCAAAATTTAAAACTTTATTTTTTATATTTTGCTCCTTTTTCAAAATTAAAATTTACTGAATAAACGATTATTAAATAGGTTATTATTAGTACAATACAAATCCTGGCGCTCTCAAGCTACGCATGGCGTTATCGCTTGTGCAGTACGTGACCGGCCGCGGCCGGCATAGTTCTTTTCTATATTGCGGCACCGGTATGTTAAAGACCAAGCCAGTTATCAAAAAAATCACTGAAATAAAAAAGTTTCTTTGGTTCTTTGGCTACAACTTTGTAGCTTACTATATACATCTATCTTTAAAAGCAAAAAAGTTTTCTCGATCGAGTATTTCTTGCTGCATTTTTAACAAATTTTGTGTCACCAACTATTAAGAAAAATATTACTGGTGATACGTAATTTTTTTTGCATTTCTGTCATGTACGTCATGATAACAATGGTCTAAATTGGCTCTCCTAAAAATTTCAATTTAATCGGACTTAAACTAAGGGAGATATAAGGTGATAAGTAAAAATTAAAAAAATTCCATAAAATTTGAGATTTTTCGGAAATTGCCGATTTTGACCAGTTTCGCAATTCCGCAACCCTAAAATAGGGTAACTCGTCCCTGATCTGTGGTAACAATAAATACATGCAAAAAGTAGTTAACAAGCCTAAACGTATTGTATTTAAATATAGATTTTTGGTATATCGCAAAGGATTTTCTGCTCTGAGGTGGTTGAGCAACCCCTAAATAGAGGAAAGCCACCCTAATATTAAATAAAGTGCGAGAGGGGTTAAAGTCACTTCAGTTTTAAAAAATTTATAAAACAAAAACTTCTACATTTTCTACATTTTAATGGTAATCATGTATTTTATTTTTATATAAAAGTAGTTTTTACAACCGTATCTACTTTGATAAAAGTCACTCTAGTTCTACATAATTCCATAATTATTTATGTCATTTTTTAGCATTTATATACTCTATAATGGTATGATGGTGTATATTCTTTGCAAGAACAGTAGGTATTTTTTAGCCTAATCTAAGAGTAGTTGTTCCGCCATTATTTAGGGAGATGACTGCTAAATATAAAACATAATCCTCTCCATTGTTTTGATATTCTTTACCATTCATTCACATCATTTTATAAATCCTGAAATGTGGGTTAGTCTTGCCTCGTTTTAGGGTGGCTTCCTTCTATTTTGGGTTGGGAGTTGCTTAACTCTGAGTAGAAAATACTTTTCGATATACCAAAAATCTATATTTACAATACTTTTGCGCTTCTTAACTACTTTTTGCATGTATTTATTGTAGGCCTGTAGTTAGGGGGGCGCCAGGACGGGCAATGCCCGTCCTGGAATAAGTTTCGCCCGACCTACGGTGATCGTAATGGGGGCAATTTTAACTGCCTTTTTAATATTTTGAAAGAGATTGGGTAAAAATTGTCTACATTTTTCGGATTAAAAAGTTTTTTTTGTTTTTGTATTCCCCCCCCCCGCTCATCAAAAAATTTTTCGGACTTTTTTTACGGGCCCGCCCTGAAAGCACTTTCTAGCTACAGGCCTGAGCCACGAGCTCGCGACTCGCGCTGGTTCGCCTAATAGCGAGCCAGATGTGTCAATACGGCGCGTGACCAATGCAGATTTCGTGTGGGGTTGTGGGTTGTAGGCTTGTCAAAACTACATGGAAGATCAGTCGATCGCAATGAATGCAAATAGACAAACGGAAGTTGCAGCTGCCACTTTGTGCGTAATTGCTGCTGGTAAATTGCTACAAGAGAATTTGAAAAAACGTAAAAAGAGGTGTCGAAAAAGGCAAGCACCCGTTTATTTGAAGTTAAGATTTTTAAATATATTATCTTTAGTCCAGTCAACGGAGAGTTTCACCTCTGATTTGAGTGCTAAAGAATAGATTTTGATGAAACCTTGTGCAATGTGTTTGTAATGACGTTAATAAAAAAGTTGAAAAAGTAGAAAATAATCGGAAGAGGTAGAAAATGTGGCTTTTATCAAGGGTTTCGTAACTTGTAGAATTAGGTCAAAAATGAAAAGAAAAAACAATATATTTATATTTTTGGCCCAAAATAAGATGTTTTTATTCCCGTGAATTTTTCCGAAAAATGCATATTCTTCGAGATATGGCCACTCGAAAATTCCTAAAAGTGAGGGAGGGGAAATGTAAAAGTTGAAAAAAAAATCTGAAAAAATTCAGGTGAATGTATCATCGAAATCCAGGGCTCTTTTTGTTTGCAACTTTTCTGTAAAGTGCGTTTTCACCGAGTTTTTCCGGAAAACGAAAAACTTGCCTTTTTTGAAATTGTAGCGCTTTAAAAATATGTAATTTAGACATTTTAAAAAATTCAGACGTATGCATTGAGGCCTTCTCAATATTTTTTGTCTCTTAAAATTTTTTTGTAACTTGCCAATTTTCCGAGTTACAGGTAGTTTTTCACGATAAATAATGCACTAAGTACTCTCTCACATTAAAAAATACACGAAAATTAGATTCTGAAGGGGAAACGACTCGGGAAAGGCTCGCGAAAAGGCGATCCTACGCGATCCTACACGATCCTACACAAATCTTGCACGCGCCACCTTAATTAGCGGCTTTGACTCGCCAAACTTTACCGACACCTAGATGGAAGACGCGAGTCGACACGAGCCGACGCTAGCAACGTCTCCCGAGTCGCAAGCCATGCCAAGTTGCCTATGTCACACGGCGCGTGTTTCGTGACTCGCCGAGCCAGACTCGCCTAATCACGCACCGTGTAACTGCGCCTTTACGGCACTACCACCGAGTTATACCTTGCAGTTTGAGAAAGATTTCATAGTAATGTTTGAACAAATATATATAAAAAAACATACCGGTCGAATAAGAACCTCTTCTTCTTTTAATCTGTTCTGATATCTGTTAAAAAGGGAAAAAGTGCTTTAAAAGTCTGTACGTAGACCCCGTTACCTTCGTTCATTAGAACAATAAAATATGAACATTGAAACAACAAGCGGTGTTTATTAATGATTTTATACAGGGTGGACCATTAATAATAAGCCATAGTTCAAGAGTAGATTCTTTGGACCAAAATATGAAAATATAACCAAACGCTTTAGTAAATTGTTGCTGTGGAAAAAGATACAGGTTGTCAAAATTGTATTTTTTTTGCAATATATCAACCGATCATCTCCCAATTTGGTAAGGAAACATTTTTTAAGCTAAGAAACAATATTTTTTCTCTTTTTTTTACGAGTCATTACTATGTAAAAAAAGGTAAATTTGATAGAACTTGATAATTCTAACCATTTTCGAGAAAACTGTCGCATAGATCTCAAAAATTAGTTGAAAACAAAACCAATTTGAAAAAGAAAAATTGTATTTATTGAATAGTATGCTTTTGTGACATCTTACCTATACAGCACAAGGACATCCTCAGAATATACTGGTGACAACTTTTCAGGACATATGGGATATCCTGGGAAGATCCCCTTATCACCTTAGGATGTCCGTAGGATGTCCAAATGGGACAGTTCGGGCTTTGCTGATGACGTCCTCAGGACATCAGTACGGCTGTGTACAGGACATCATCAGCTCTTATATGGGTTTATGCCTGGGCTTTACTATGAACAACCTGAGGATATTGATTGGACTTTATATAGGACATCCCCAGTTCTTTTAGGGTTTATTGGATATTTCTAAAGACAGCAAAAAATACATAGTATTTTATGATATAGATCATTACTTTTAAACTGAGCTAAGCAAAGACAAAGAAATACAAGTTTAATGGCAGAGGTAAAATGAGTAATAAAATAATGTGATACATGTACAACTCCATACATATATTTGTATCTACCAATTGGCTTATATCGCTTTAAAAGTGAATCTACCAAACTAATAGAGGTACCTATATATGAATATAGCATATATATATTTACCGTTTTTGGAAATTTCGACCATTAACCCCCAAAGACTTGATGCAATATGTATTTATTTTTTCATGCCATTCAGTTTTCATACCAAGTAGAATTTCGTTTAAAAGTTGATAATAGCCTTAAGATTTCTGATCCAATTAATTTTAAGGTTTTGTTAGTGAGTGTTTTACATATTTATAATAACATAACATATTAGTCAAAAATGTTTTTTTCTTAGAAAGTGTGAAAAAAAAAATTTCAAAATATATTTAATATATTTATATAAAATACATATAAGTTATTTTATGATTTAAGTATGTCAAGAAAACTTTTACAAACGTTATTCTTGCTGCGTCTCCTTATTTTCCTTTTTTATTCGCTCGCTCCCATGGCGTAGCCATGTTTTAATATTATCTTCTATTTGTTTTTTCGGTCAGTTTTCGGTATAGGTGCCTTCTGCAGCTACAAATAAGTAAAAATATGCTTATATATTTGTTGTCTATCATGATAATATAAACATTTTAGATTTGATTGGATGGCGTCTTTAACGAAACAAATCAGAAAATACATTTCTTAATACTAAAACTGTCTAATAATAGCATCCATCATATATTATGATGATTATTGAAAATTTAATTTATTAAGAAGAAAGTGCAAACTTGAATGCTAAATCGGTAAATACAGCAGTCCGATACGCTATTATTTAAAATGTAATCTATAAATCTGAGAAAACCCAAAGTTATATTTAAAAATTTTAAAACCTCGTAATTTTTTGATTGTATAAACTTCTAGTATCCTAGATTAATCAACCTAAAAAATGTTGAATAAAGCTAATTTTTTTAAAAATTGCTACTTTTGTCATCTTGGACAACTAGAACTTACTAATATAAGACTCTATTACTTCCACATCCAGTGGAAGTATAGTAACGACAAAAAAATTTTTAAAAATTTTTATTGTTCAAATAGGCTTAGAATGTCATGAAACATCGAGATTTTAAGTTTGAGCGAAAAAAAAATTTCTGTCTGTCGGTCTGTCTGTCGGTCTGTCTGTCGGTCTGTCTGTCGGTCTGTCTGTCGGTCTGTCTGTCGGTCTGTCTGTCGGTCTGTCTGTCGGTCTGTCTGTCGGTCTGTCTGTCGGTCTGTCTGTCGGTCTGTCTGTCGGTCTGTCTGTCGGTCTGTCTGTCGGTCTGTCTGTCTGTCTGTAACTTTTTTTTTGTGCGCACGTTTACTCTGGAACCGTTTGAGATATTGACTTGAAATTTGGTACACCCATGTACTTTAACGAGATCTAGAACTAGATTATATTTTCATCTTGTTCCGTCGAAAGGTTGGGGGGTAAATTGGGGTAAATTTGGGGTAAATAGGTAAATCAAGTTGGTAAGCGTCCATAAAATTGGTATTTAGTATGTACAAGAGAAGCTAAGGTCTCAAAAAAAAATTTGGCAGTAGCCATCCCCATTACCACCCCCACCCCATTATTAAAGGGGATGAAAAAAAAAATTGTGATTTAGTGTGTGTATAAGAACCAGAAACCTCAAAATATTTTTTTACTTCATCCACCCCCACTACCGATGTGGGGTATTGTTTTATGGGTTTTTGGGGTAGAGGATTTCAAATTTTATATTATTAAAGTTCCATAAACAATTATTTCCACATACAAAATTTTTTCGTTGTGAGTGACTTGGATAGAAAATCTGGATGTGGAAGTAGTGATTCCTTGGGCAGCGGTTTATTATGGAACATTGGAATTACCCGAACTATTATTATTGTCATTTCTACAATTTGGGAACAATAAACTCGCATTTTTATTACCTCGTCTATAGAACGACGATTTCTTGCAGCGATCTTTACTCATTTTTAGAAACCAACTAATAAACGTTTTAAATCAGTGTATTGAAATATAATAATTTTCGGATTGAAGATGCTAGGAGGCTAATAAAGTGATATACATTTGTTTACTAAATAAATATACAAACACAATGCTTACCTTCAATAATAGCAGGTCCCTCTTTCTAATCGACACATAATAATACCGAAAAGTACAAATTCCGATATAAAGTGAAAATCGCTGGTGAAATATTTTCTTTTTCTTGTTGTTCGTTTATTTTACTGGGCACTTTTCTACAACCACAAACACGAGACGACATCAACAAAATGGCGTCGGTGTCGATTTTAGCAATAAAATATTATTGCTTGCAGATTAGCAAGGATATTGTATATATTCATCTATACTATTGATAGAGGTCAAGATATTGTTATATATGGACGTATTGGTTTATTAAAAAGGTATTTATTATAATCTATTGTCGTATTGTCAATATGATTGTTTAGTTTTACCTTTAATAACTAAGAACCTTGGAGTGGATCACTAAAGTTAGTTCTTTCGACATTAAGGATTACGTATCTGACAATAATTAATCACATTTTCCCTTTTTAAATTATAATATAGCTGCATTATATTATGAAATATTTAACGTAATCCTATTTGTCGAAAGAACTTTAAAATGAACGTGGAAAAGACATTGACGCACGGATTTCTTTGAACTTTCGACTTGCCACAAAAAGGCGGCTAATTCAAAACACAGTAAATGTATTAAAAACAAATTAAATAACTGGTGTTTAAATAAGATATGCATTAATATATTTTCAATGAATTTGTACTGGAGGGGATTATCAAATAGAGCAAAAAATTAAGTTTTTAGAAGCATATTTTACAAACTAAAAGACACTATAAATAAATAGCTTCAAAATATGTACATTTTTCATTATTTTGTTGTTAAATCTCCTAAATAATAATAATATGATGACTCTAGGACTTGCCCAGGATATTCCCACAGTGGATATTGTTAGGCTTTTAATATCTTTGCAGAATATTACTAGGACATCCTGCCAGGATTTGTCTAGGATATCCCCATTTGGGATATTCTCAGGTTGTATATATTTTATTGGGATATCCTGAGGATATCCTGAGGAATGTTGTCCTCGATTGGGATATACAGGACCAAATGAAGATATCCTAAGGACGTCATGTGCTGTGTGGGTAAGTTCTGTCATTTACGTGAAATTTGAATAGTCTGACATTTTGACAAAACTAAGACGTCACCAAAGTGTGCTTTGGTTTCAATAAATACAATTTTTCCTTTTCAAATTGAGTTTGTTTTCAAGAAATTTTTGAGATCTGTGCGGCAGTTTTCTAGAAAATGGTTAGAATTGTCAATTTCTATCAAGTGTACCTTTTTTACGTAGAAATGACTCCTGCATGAGATTTTCCCGTCAAAAGTGCCACTGCGTTTCGTAAAAAAAAAAGGTATAGCTCATGAGGCCCCCTCCATGGGCTAGCCTGATATAATACATAAATTATTATTGTTTCTTAGCTTATAAAATGTTTCCTTACCAAATTGGGACAAGATTGGCCAACAGGTAGTTGAAAGTTGCAAAAAGAAGAAAAAAATTACAATTTTGACAACCTATATCTTTTGGTTACTAAGCCGCATACTATATCCTCATATTTTGGTCCAAGGAATCTACCCTTGAACTATGGCCTATTATTAATGGTCCACTCTGCATATTCATTTTACAAAAATATTTTATAGAACTTGTTCGTAAAAGTTGGTAAATGTTTTCGTGTATTCGATTACAAAATTCATGATATTAATAAATAATTCCTTGTTTTAATAAATATTTTATATTGACTCATGTAAAAGTATTTATTAATATAATAAACGCTACTGTGTTGAATCAACGAACGCAGTTATAAACTAATGAACAGCTGAACGTTGTGTTTATAAATTTATTAATAAACTTTTGTCAAAAATCGGAATTCGTTAGTATTAGATGTTTTTTTCAGTGTATGAGAAGCCAAGTCTCAAAATTATTTTGGCTTTAGCCACCTGCATTAGCACCCCATTTTTAAAGGGGATAAAAAAATAAATTTGTGATTTTATTTAGCGTGCGTACAAGAACCAAGTAAGGCCGAAAAATTTTTTTTGGCATCAGCGACCCTCTACCGACGTGGCATATGCTTTTACGGGTTTTTTCAAATGTTACATTTTGAAGTTCTATGAACAAGTTGTAAATATATAGTACGGGAGACAGCGCTGCATTTTTTCGAGGAATTTTGTACCGAATAAATTTCATTTTTATCAGTTGATTAATATTCAATATTCAGCAAAATGAGCGTCAGTTGCCGCACCCGTGGTGGAGCTAGAGGTGACAGCGTGTTTAAGTTGAAAAAAAAATTATGCTACGAGTATTTTCATACTCGAAAAACCAACCTAACTTGAACAACTACCCTTATGTTCATATATACAGCCAGAGCTGGGCAAATATGTACTTACAAATACCTCATAAGTATTTAAATACTAGAAAGTATTTAAATACCGAGTATTTAAATACTTCTTGCAACAAGTATTGGTATTTATACTTGCAAATACTTTATCTGAAATATTTACTACTTAGTATTTGTGAAAATGATTCTAAAGTATTTATAAATACTTAAACTATTTAAATAACTGAGAAGTACTTAAATACTTCTAAAAAAGTATTTAAATCCTTTTCTGACAGTATTTAAATACTTTCAGAAGTATTTGGATCTCAAAAGTATTTAAATAAATACAACAAATATAATCAAATACACCAGGTAGACAGGCAGATACTCGTCAAGAATCAAGACATGTACCATACTATGTAGTTAATATACACATTGATCATTCAGTCTTCAGTCATACATGTCTTAATTCCCAGAAAGTTGGTTGAGAGCAGACATAGACAGTAAGTGTTAACTATTAAGGTTAGGCTTTTGCAGAGTGAGAGGGAAATATGCGTTTATTTTCGGTTTATTATAAATAATTAAATAACCAAATATACTATAATCTTTAAAACTGTTTTAAATAATTGCTATTGTTCTAACGAATACAACTATATATTTTTTTTTATTGTAAATTTCTGTTGTACTTGAATATCGTAGTTTGTCAATGAAAATAGTTCCTAATTTCATTATTAAAGTATGGCATTTAACTATAAACAAAGTTTATAATAAAAACTGTATATGGTTGTATTCCTTAGAACAATGGGGAGTATTTGAAACTATTTTAAAGATTATACCATTTTTGATTTTTTAAATATTTATAATAAACCGAAAATAAACGCATGTTTCCCTCTCAATCTGCATGTATATGTTTTGCGATTGTGACAGAGAACCATTGAACTAGTGCCATAGTCTCTGTGCTTTATTTGGGTATTTGCAGAAGACGCTCTACGAATAAGTAGAAGTCCAATACCCAACTGGAACTGATTAAGTATAGAGGTACCTATTAAAATAGTGTTGTAGAAGTTCATGAAAGTCATGAAACCTAAAATTTTGACACCTCAAATAGTCAAATAGTATTTAATATAATAATAATAATGATAATGATAATATTAAGTCTTTATTGATTTCTACAAAAATAGAAAATACAATTTGGCGAAGTTTAGCCATTAAATGCTATTTTTATTACACTTAACTATGCTTCAAAATATT
Source organism: Rutpela maculata (assembly GCA_936432065.2). Classification (NCBI taxonomy): domain Eukaryota; kingdom Metazoa; phylum Arthropoda; class Insecta; order Coleoptera; family Cerambycidae; genus Rutpela; species Rutpela maculata. The sequence continues at coordinate 14,740,721 of OW386289.2, read as the reverse complement.
TGAGTGTTATCAAAGTATTTAAATATTCAGAAAGTATTTAAATACTAAGTTTAAACTATTTAATTACTTTTGTTATTTATTATTTAAATACTTTTATCTTTTGAAAATACTTAATATTTAAATACTTTCAATTTTCTGAAAGTATTTAGTATTTAATATTTAAATACTTTTTCAAATTATTTGCCCAGCTCTGTATACAGCTTTGAAAAACGTTTAATATCACTGATATAATAAAAAAAATATATTTCTCGAGCAGGATTTGAACCCGAGACGTCCGTACCTAACCTGAAAAAATATTGTCAGTCGCCTTACCACTCCGCTATTTGGCGACTGAGGCCCGGTTTGTAAGAACATAATATGACATTTAGACATACTTGGTGATTCATTTATTTTATTTTTTTTAAATAATAATAACAATTGGAATGAATTATAGTTTATGTACTTTTATGGTACAGCTCATGACGAACATTTTCTTTCTTTTTGTTGTTTTCCATAGAACTTATATAGATTTCGAGATATTCAAACGATTTTTTTATCAACTTTGACATGCTCTCACCATTAGCTCCACCGCTGTCAGAGTAGCTGACGTTCAGATTGCTGATGTATTAGAGGAAAACTATTATTGTTATGATTTTCAGTCGGTATGAAATGACTTGTTCAAATCAGCGCTGCCTCCTGTACTAATAGTATCGACATTTTTTTCATTGTAAGAGACATACAGCCGTATGCATAGTCGTTCGCCAGCGACTCGCTGAAGTTTATCTCGGCGAATCTCTGGACTGGAGGATTCGCTGGCGAAATAACGGAGTATAATTTCGATTGCATAGTCGTTCTCCCATCGTTCTCCATTGGGGCGCATCGCCGGTGGTTTAATCATGCGCAAATCGTTTGTTTACAGTGGAGTAAAAAACAGGGGAAAAGTCGCTTCTTTCTCGAGTTTTTTTTTTAATCTTAGAACAAACCTAGATATATGCCATTTCGTTAAGTAGGTCGATGTTCATTAGAAATCATGAAATACGACATTTTTTAGTGGTCACGGACATTGCTATTTTTAAAAAGGTGTGAATTTTTTTTTTTTAATCAGGTTTTTTTGAACATCTAATGCCATAACTCAAAAACGAATGGAGCTATCCACATGAGCTTTTTTTGTTATAAAACACACACTTAAGCGCTTCTATCTGTGTATAGTATTGTTAACTAAAACATTTTTAAGTTTGTTAAAAACTTAGATAACCTTGAAAGTTCAGAAAATACGCAGTCAAATTTTCACTAAGCTACAAACTTTTTTGTTTTCGGAAATTTTGTATAGCATGCTGCGAAGAAAATAAAGCCAAAAGACCAAAAAAGTTTTTGATAACATAATTTTTATTGTCTTTTATAGTTTAGGTATAGTGATTTTTTTTAGAGCGCGCGAATTGCAGAAATTGAGTATTAATACGCCCGTGTCCACTAAAACTAACTAGTCTCAGGGCGGTGTACTATCAGCGTTATTCGTTTTCGTCGAAAATTTGAATGTGGAAATCATTTTTTATGGAACTTTAATAATATAATATTTGATATCGTCTACCCCAAAAACCTATAAAACGATATGCCACATCGGTAGTGAGGCTGAGGGTGGTGAAGGGAGGTGGTAGTAGTGGTGGATAAAGTAAAAAAAAAATTTGAAGCCTTTTGTTCTTGTACACACAGTAAATGACAATTTTATTTTTTTCGCCCCCTTGAATAATGGGGTGGGAGTTGGTAATGGGGGAGGTTAATGCAAAAAAAAAATTGAGAGCTTAGCTTCTCTTATATATACTAAATACCACTTTTATGGACTCTTACTTGCTTGATTTGCCTATTTACCTCCATTTACCCCCAACCTTTAACGGAATAATCTAGTTCCAGATCTCGTTAAAATACATGGTACGTGTACCAAATTTCAAGTCAATGTCTTAAACGGTTCCAGAGTAATCGTGCGCACAAAAAAGTTACAAACAGACCGACAGACAGAATTTTTTTACTCAAACTTAAAATCTCGATGTTTCATGACATTCTAAGCCTATTTGGACAATAAAAATTTTCAAAAATATTTTTGTCCATACTATATTTCCACTCAATGTGGAAGTAAAATGTGTAACGATATTCTTTCTCTTATTACCACTTATATTATATTGTAGAACGTATGGTCATTGTGCGAATTGTGCGTGAATTATCTGCTTAAAAATATTTAAGATAAATAAGCAATCTAAGTTTCATTGTAAAATGGAGTGAATTTTATGTGGCGTAGTAATAGAGGAAATGATAAACTTGTGCACAAGCCATGGAAACAGAGTTTAGAGACTATAATTAGGAAATTAAAAAAGACTTAATTTAGGATGTTTTTTTCTTTTTGTTACCTAATTTAGGCGAAAATAACACGTTTACTCAATTCACAGGTCTACAAAAAAAAATCTGCTCCAAGGACTAAACCTATCATGCCTTAAGTATTTTTGTGTGCTGAATCCGAATTTTCAATTAAAAAATTTTTCTACCGCTTAGATTTCGAGTAAATTCCGGTTTTTATTGTCAAAAAACCGTATTTTGACGATAAAATCCGGGATTTACTCGAAATCTACGCGGTAAAATTTTTTTTTAATTGAAAATTCGGATTCAGCATACAAAAATACATAAGGAATGATAGATTTAGTCATTGGAACAGAATTTCTTTTTTTGTAGACCTGTGTGCAAAGTGCACCTGTGCCACAAATCTACAAGAAAAAAAGTTCTGTTCCAAGGACTAAACTTATCATTTCTTATGTATTTTTGTGTGCTGAATCCAAATTTTCAATTTAAAATTTTTTACCGCGTAGATTTCGAGTAAATCCCGGTTTTTATCGTCAAAATACGATTTTTGACAATGTTTGACGTTTGCTCGAAATCTAAGTGGAAAATTCGGATTCAGCACACAAAAATACTTAAGGCATGATAGGTTTAGTCCTTGGAGCAGATTTCTTTTTTTTGTCGACCTGTGTTATTGTGTGGATCTAGGGTAAAAATGCAATGCATGGGAATTTCGGATAGGGACTCTGACACAGGAAATGTCGGATACAAATATTAAGATTGCCACGTGCTTTAAGAAACTGTATTTTTTATTTAACTCCAATAATAACGCAAAAAAAAGGAAAACTCGATAGTTTACTTTTTATCAAAACACTCAAAAATTATTACTTTTTCCTAAACTTCTGTTTATGGGATTTTATTAGCCCCCTAGTTGCGCAACATTTTTTCCATTTTACTGTAATATTATTTTTCACCGTTTCCGAGATCCCAATGCAATGCATACTCCATTTAAGATTTTTAATTCCTTTTTGCCTTCAACCTTAGTCCTTAATGTGTCACTGGAAAAAATAAGTTATGCTTTCAGATCCTAAAACGTGATAAAACAGTCCTAAACATAAAGAAATAATAATGAAAAGTTCCGTTACACACAATACATAATCATTATTATTATTCTTAAGTACGGCGCGCGTACGCTTCGACAATTCCTCCATACTAAAAAATTCGTAACTAGCAAACTATTGCTAGTAATGAAAATATTTTTTTTCTAAAAACTTTTTTAGTCTATTGACTTCATTTTCTTCACAGCATGTTACACAAAATTTTCAAAAAGAAAAAAGTTGATCGCTTAGTGAAATTTTGATGGCGTATTCTCTAAACTTTCATACGTTTTTGGCATGTTCACATTTTTTTTTATTAGCAATCCTATGAATAGAGAGAAGCGCTTAAGTGTGTGTTTTATAACAAAAAAAAGTTCACATTGATAGCTCAATTCATTTTTGAGACATGGCAATGGATGTACAAAAAAACATGATTTAAAAAAAAAATAAAATTTTACACTTTTTTTAAATAAGAATATCTGTGACTACTAAAAAATGTCGTATTTTGTGTTTCTATGTGTAAAATGATGTTGTTGGTAATACCCACTGTGTCTGATCTTGTTCTAAGCTCATAAAAAAACGACACAATTTTACCTCTTTTTCGCCCCTCTATCAAACACACATTCTTTAGTGGTACATGAGCACGTGTTTGTTAGCGATTAGTTGTTAAATAAATAGGATGAGTGTGAAGTATTCAGCAGCAGACAACAATTTGTTTTTACAAACCCTAGCAAATCATCATTACTAGTTGCACACCTTATACAGTGTGACACCTTAAGATGAAGATGAAGACATTCAAAGCCATCTGCGGTACCAAAAAATCTGTAAATCATATTAGGCATTTTTTTATCAGAAAGTGTTATTAATGAAAGTTGTTCAGAATTGGCCAAAAACCTTGTCCAAAATTTAATCAAAAAAAATATTTAAAACAACTACACATTACTTGACAACTACCTGGCAGTTTGCGTTTAATTTGAAACAAAATTGTCATACATTTTTTAAACAAAAAAATATTTTCGGATTTGGACATTATTTTAAACAAAATTTCAATATTTTTAAATTTTGATTAAATGGACTTGAGGCTTTTGGACAATTCCAAACAATTTTCATTAACAAAATTTTCCGATAAAAAAATGCCTAATATGATTTATATAAACAAATAGTACACAGACAATATCTGGGAGATGCTACTGACTCTCCAGCGCGTCGCCACCGTTTTACCAAAACTTATTTTAATGCGCATGCGTGATGTTGTCGGCGACTGACTGCATTCCAATTCTCATCTGGATAACGGCGAAACTTCAGCGAGTCGTCAATGTGATTTTTTGTTTCAGCTCGGTCTTGGTATCATCTTCAGCGCAGGTGCCGATTTCTCAACCATGATTGATGGTTCGGAGCCTCTCTGTGTCAGTACAGTTGTACAAAAGGCATTTATTGAAGTCAACGAAGAAGGAGCTGAAGCAGCTGCGGCCACTGGTAAGTGTCTCTAATTAAAATAATGTCCGGTTTGGCATTTTTTGGTTCGCTTTGGCTTGGCTGCTTTCCTCGATTGCTGTGTATTATTCCCTGTACTAGTCCTTCTGTACTTGTGTAGGGAAGTTGATGTATCCAATTTTTCTTTGTAGGACGGTTAGAGGTGGTTATAACAACTATTTTTCAATCGGGTGATGAACCGTCATATGGGATGTACGTTTTCCTACAATGACGTGAGCAACTATGGTGGCTGGTCATTTCTTACTAAGGTGTACGGAAATACCGATTACAAACTTCTCGTGCGTATTCTACATGCAAAAAAAGTGCATTCTTACACTGCTCTGAACTAAAAATCGAGAGCGCCTATGTCATTCCAGAGCTGCTGTGTGCTGAGGGTAATTTTCCTTTATTGTTATATAGTAGTTATAACAGAATTTTAAGCATGATTAATTCACGTATGCCAATTCGAAGGCAAGTTACTATAGGCATTCGATTAATTATAAGAGAAAACAGTGATTACGTTCTTGTGCACCAGCGATGCCCGCTCAATTTTAATTTCTGATAATACTTAATGCTTATAATAATTATTGTAATAAATGCGTAACAATCACATCGAAGTGAATGGAGACATACCTACTATTTTTTGTATTATTAATTTATTTTACATGTACAGAAGTGGAACAACCATTTATACATTCTGTAATGGATACTACAGGACTTAAAAAACCAACAATACAAAATATGGTAATTTATTCATGCTTAAAATGTTTTCTTAAAATGTTTTCTTAACCGCTTCTCAAGTCACCGAAGTAACTCCTTGAAAATCCAGAATGATTTTGTGTTAGGTAAAGAGAAACGAGGCCCTACAGCTTATAGTGGAGTCCGAACCACTTCTTGGGGATAATTTTATAATTAAAATTATTTCGCGATGAGCAGGGATTGAACCTGCTTCGCTAGGTACGCCAGTATGCAAGGTAGACGCGCTAAACCACTAAGCTACCGCACCTGATAGATGAATAATAAAATCCACATTTTATTATTCATCTATTTTTCATGTGTAAAGGTCGAAAATCTATTTGTATATACTAACAATATAGGAAATTTGCCATCAGCACACAGCAGCTCCGAAACGACATAGGCGCTCTCGATTTTTAGTTCAGAGCAGTGTAAGAACTCGTTTGTTCCGCGTTCAAGCCGTAAGAATTTTTTTCCATAATATTTATAGTTCAAACTTATTTCTCATATAAATTTTAAGGAGAATAATATTTGACAATACCCTTGTAAAATATTACATTGTTTACAAGCTATAAGAACAATTTTGTCCCGCTTGCCAGGTGTAAGAAACGTTTTTTCATACATTATTTATTAAAAACTAACCAACAAATGAGTTTCAAGGAGAATAAAATTTGACAAACCCTCTGTTTTATTTTTCCACCCCCCTCATATATTGTCCCACCCTTCAGGTGTAAGAAATGACTTTTCAGTATGGAGAGGATGTACTTTACCGAATATATAGGGTTTCCCGGTGAATAAGATTTGACACAAATTTTTGTCGTCAGCTCCTAGTCTATTGGGGCAGTTGTACAACTCTTCAAGGTATCTAACTAAAAGCGCATATACCTATTTATTCCATAAACGCGTGGATTAGGGATGTAAAAATGGGATAAATTTTCAGGTAAATCGTATTAAGGGCCTTTTTATAAAAAAAATATTACCACCATTTTATAGAACCCCTTCGTGTCAAATGTTAAAATATCTCGAGTGGTTTAAGAGTTATAAACCGGTAAATATGACGTTTAAGTTAGAAATAAACTCATTTTACATTTTTTGCTAAAAATTTGAAATAATGTTCGAAAATATCGTACTCGCCAAAATCGCAAAAAAGTCACGGGCATTTTCTGTTTATCTTTCAAATCTTAAACAAAATTTTTAACTTGACACTAATGGCGTAAGGCTTTGTCGTTTTTTTCTGTCATTATTGGTTATTTAAATAATTATTCGGTTTTTTTTATTTTATTTTTTATTTCAACAAAATTTAGCACAATGAGGTTTTAAAGGATGCTCTATGTGGTAATATTTTTTTATAAAAAATACCTACTTTCGCTATTTTTGCATTACGAGCACACTGTTTACCTATTGATTGGATTAAAAGAGGATTTTTAAATTGACTAAAGTGCAACATAAACAAACATGATAGGTTATAAGACATTGAACTGAATTTGTGGTCCGCTCCTAGTGATCCATCTTGTAAATAATTCTAATTACAAGAAAAAACTGCTTTTTAATGTTTCAAAATAAGTATATTGATACTCTACATATGTTTCGGCTTATTAGACCTTTCTCAAGAGTAAATACAAAGATTACTAAGAGGTTATGTTGGTGCTAGGGCTTTCAGAGAGCTGGTGATCTGGCTGTCGGTTTTCGTGTCTTCTACGAAAGTTGGGTGCTTGACATTTCGACCATCTTGTCGTGGTCTTCTTCTGAAGCGAAGTGAGCTCTGCTGGACTAAGCTCCTCTATTTATACAGTACAACGGATTGGACACCACTTTAGTAGATCTGATGGAACTTCAAGGACTACCTAAACAACTTACATCATAAGATCGAATTCACCATGGAAGTAAAAACCTATAGTAAACTTCCGTTTCTGGACGTCCTCGTATGCAAGAAGGAGAATGGAGGATTAGGGGACAAAGTATACAAGAAACAGACGCACACCGATAGATACTTACTTGCTAACTCGCATCAACACCCAGTACAAAAACATGCCGTCGTTGACACACTGGTACACAGAGCAAAGCAAATTTGCGAGACAGAACATCTCCAAGAAGAATATCGGACTTTAAAAACGTCACTACAGAAAAATGGATACAAACGGAAGGACATAGACAACGCAATAAAGAGACAATATACAACCAGGATAGAAAAAGGAAAGAAATACACGGCAACAACTTACCTACTATATATATAAGGATGTACGAATAGGGTCGGAAGAGTTTTGGAGAAAAAGAACATGAAAGTAATATATAATGCGAAACAGAAGGTTGCACAACTTCCTATCAAATATCAAGATCCAGAGGAACTAGAAACGCCAGGAGTATATAGCATCCCAAGTTCTTGCGGATAAGTTTACGTGAGGGAAACCAAACGGCATATAAATACCAGACTCAAAGAAATGGTCAAAGAAAACATTAGCCACCCAAAGAATGGAAATTCTACAAAATCAGCAGTTGCCGAACACCCAGAAGAAGCCGCTGCCGTTTGATAAAATTCGATGAGACAAGAAAATTAGCCAACACCAATAATGATTGGCCAAGTAGATACAGAGAAGCCATTGAAATAAATGAATAGCCCAATAACTATAATCGTGACAGCTGACTACAATTACCAATAATGTGGCAATGAGCAATAATTCAGAACATGCCTAATAACCTGTATAAATAAAGGAGCTCACTTTGCTTCAGAAGAAGACCATAAGAAACGCCCCAACAAAGTCAACGCAGAAGGAGATCCGAGACCCGGAAACCAACAGCCAGATGAGAGGTTATGTTTTAACAGTATTAACAGATTCTTTGTAGTCCACTCCAGTTCGTTCGCTTATTGTTCATGTAATAAATGCCTACATTTTATCTGTTTGCCTCTGCTCTGATTTCCGATTCAATTGACAAAGAATCATCGAACTTTCCGACCTTGAAATTGACCGGCTAACCGGTAGATAACTGCAAACTCTACCTAACTTAATAATTCAGTAATTAAAGATGAGTATAATAGATGTATTTACCAAAATCGCAATGTAGTCTTTCATATTTTTCGTAGGCAACGTTATGAGTTGCCTACGAAGAAGAAAAATGGGAATTTATGAAAGATTTGATGAGAACCTGTGTATTCTCATTTTAGCAATGGGAGAAATGGTAATGTGCCAAACACCACCTCCTCAAAATTTTGCAGTCGATCATTCGTTTGTAACAATTCTTCAAGCCAGGCAGGCAAACAAAACTAATGTTTTATTAACGCATTAACGCATCTATACTGAGATGTAACATGGCTTTGTAGTACAGAACTAGACCTTTTAACTCTGAAATAGTGTCATATAAATTAGATTTCCTTCATTCTTGTCAACTTAATGGTAAATGTATCAAAGAAAAGTTTCTATATTATTGGGGGGTTGGAGAGGTGGAGAGTTTTTAGGGGGTGGCACCTAAAAAAAAAAAACGTTGGAGCTGAAGGAGAAGCAAAGTTTGAGAAGGAAAGGCTCTATTAACTTTCTTGTGTAAATTGATAGTATTTAAGTTATAACCACTCGAAAGTTGGGATGAAAGAGCGTATTTCAAAGCGATCTGCCTGAAATAACTCGAAAATTATTACATCGAGCGAAAATATGCTAGGGACAAATAAAAAAGCTACTAAATTGATGATGACTTCCATTTGTTTCTAGCTTTTGTAGAATTTATGGTTTCATTATGGCACCTTACGTCAATATAAAAGAATATTATTAAAATGTCAAAAATGCCAACCACCAAAATGAAAGACTATTAATTAGGCTTTTAAATGGTTTCTTGATTATTTTTGTAGCATAAAAAAACAAAGAAGTTATGACAAAAACAATGGGCTTCTTCACATTTTCTAAATAAAAACGTCGCCATTTTGTTAATGTAAGAAGTCAGTAATTAGAGAAAATATATCACGTGCTCTGTTTCTCGTTAACATGTCCTAGATGCTCAAATTTCTTCGTTCGTTACAGCACTTGATAAAAAAAAACATGCATTTTAAACTATAAAAGAATTTTCGAAAGAACGTAAAATTTTTGTTTACCTTAATATTATTTATTTATCTATAGTTTAGCAAACAAATGGTTGCTATCAAAAATAAAGCTCATAAACTGAGTATGAATCTGTTTTTATTTATATCTGTGTAGGATTAATAGTTTCGAAGATATTTAAATTTATAGATGGCATCCGTACGTTTATAGGATGAAATATTTAGTTTAAATGCTGAATATTTTAGATACTATGACACTTTCATAAAAAAATCTGAGGAAATAAATTAATAGTAAATTATTCAATGAGCGTGTACGCACCAGAAAATTATGAAAATTTAGGGAGCTACTAATGGCAGTGTGGCCAATCCAACTAAAATAATTACAAGCATCTGGCACTTCCGGTTATATCGGAAGCCGATACCAACTTGCTCATAAGTCAAAAACATGTAAAATACCCTATGCCTAAATCCAGACGTTTCAGAGATATTTGACATTTAAAAAAAAATTTTGACAGGTGTAACGGTTTACAATAACCTTTATAACTTTCTTCGCGTGAAAGATACTCATTTGCTTTTTGGCATGTAAAAAGAATAGAAGGAGAGCTGCACTCTACAATTGATTTACATTCAATAATAATATACCAAGTGTTCCATTTAAAACTTGTTTAAGTCAAATGGAACACCCTATATTTTTTACATCAAGTTATGTAAAATTAAATTCCTTTTTGCTAATATAAGCATTATGGGGGTTTAAGTTACAAGTTTTTGAAATATTTGCGATTTTCTTAGATATTCAAGAATTGTTAGTAAAAATTTTATCAAATTAGCCACGATTAGAAACAATCAGTAATGTCAGTCATTCCCTTATGTCTAAAAATGCCACTGCGTTTAAATTACACTTAGATTTCTTGAATTTGTTTATTATTTATGGAGAATGTGATAAAGTAATATCAAGAACTTGTAGTACATTTGCTACTCGATATCCACAAAAACGGAAACCATCACCAAACACTGTAAAACGCATACTGGATAATTTTAAAAACTATGGCTCTGTCAAGGCAAGAATTCAAAAGCAGAAGCCTATTTTTGGTGACGAAAACGTAGAACTAGCAATTCTGGGATATTTTCAAGCATTTCCAATGATGCCATTAAGACAAGCTGCTCTAGAATCGGGACCATGCAAGGATTCAGTTCACAGAATCTTAATTAAACATAAATTTTACTCGTTTTCGTACCAAAAGGTTCAACGATTAAAAGAAACAGATTTCCTAAGAAGAGAAAATTTCTGTGAATTTATTCTAATATGGTCTGTAGGCTACGATTCTTATTTGGGAAATATTATATGGCCAGATGAAGCTAAAAAACCAAAAACGGACTTTTTAATGGACACAATTCGCATTACTGGAGTGACTCGAATCCTCATTACTTCAGGGAGCGAAATTTTCAAGAAAGCTGGCAGTTTAATGTTTGCTGCGCCATAAGAAACGATAGAGTGGTGGCATTAGAATTTTATCAAGAAAATTTAAACACTAAGTTAAAAAGATTTCTTCTTCCCACACAGCACAGGATGGCCACGGGATATCCTAAAATGATCCCGTATATACGATAAATGGATTGTTCATTTGGGATGTTGATAGAAAGTCCACTGGTTATCCTTTGGTCCTAATAACAGCCAAAACGGGGATATCCATTGGATAACCCTTTAGGGTTATTGATGTCCTATTTAAAACCTATATAGGGATAACCAAAGGTTATCCCTGGAGTCATCCATTGGTCAACTTGTTGGGCTAATGTAGGTCCCAAATTCATGATAATTGATAAATTCACCTAAGGTACAAATGAGAATTTTTTTTATTTAGTTTATATTTATTATATTTTCATTGTGACGAATGCATTTTATTGACGGAAGACATTACTTATAAAATATGGTCCTAATAACAGCCAGAATGGGGATATCCATTGGATAACCTATATGACTATCTATAGGATAGCCTTTTTAGAGTTATTTAAAACCTATATAGGGATAACCAAAGGCTATCCTCAGGGCCACCCAACAAACACAAAAGATCGGCCCATCAGCGGGCCATCACTGGGCCAGAAATGAAACTTCTGGCCCTGTGATGACCCAATGGAGGGCCGACCTCTTGTGTTTGTAGGGCATCCATAGGTCAACTTGTTGGGCTAATGTAGGTCCCAAATTCATGATAATTGATAAATTCAGAAATTCAAGTACAAATGAGAATTTTTTTATTTAGTTTATATTTGCATTAACTTTCACTGTGACGAATGAATTTTATTGGCGGAAGACATTATTTATAAAATATGGTCCTAATAACAGCCAAAATGGGGATATTGGCTAGCTCATTCTTAGCGCTAGTTTCAATAATTCATGTTAGATGGCTCTCCTTGCAAGGTGCAAATTACTTTTGTTGCGATACTCACCTAGTAAGCCTGAAACTACAAATTGTGTAATCTATCCACTACGCAGGAAATGCACATATCTTGCAAATGCCTCTTTTACGAGAGTTAATTTTTTTGCAATACGAGATTTATTTATTACGCAAATTTTAAATTGTCTACAGTAATCACGATTTCACACAAGATCAATTTTAATCCTGTGTAGATATCAGAGTAGATACCAAATGCAACTATGTGTGAATGTCTATGGTTGTCCAGATTTTAACCTAAATTGGTCTCTTTTTCTTCCTATGGACAACCACGGGCTATCCTATTGTGGACATCTGTAGGTTATCCCGATTTCAATCCAAATTGGCCCCTTTTTCTTCCTATGGACGACCATGGGCTATCCCATTGAAGACATCCATGGGCAAATCCGATTTGCACCAAAAGGATATCCACAGGAGGTCCGAAATCGGGATTAACCCAGTTTAGGACGTCCCCAGGTCGTCCTGCTTATCCTCCAAGTATGGCCAGTGGTTGTCCTAAGGCTATCGAGTGCTGTCTGGGCTGCTAATATGTAGAGTTAATTTTTTTGTTTCTGTTTTTTTTTTAGGTGAAAGATACAAAATATTTTACAAAATTTGAATAATAACTGGGCAGTTCTACAAAGCATGGTCGATTTCACATTGATAATGTTAAAAAATAAAATGTCAGGAATCTATTGATGGCATACATTTTTGAAATGGTTAAAGTGTCTACTTTTCAGGTATGCCTTGTGGCACCAGATTTTTTCCCGTGACTACAATGTTACAGCTGTTTTTCCTTAGTGAAACGTATAACAAAACACACGACTGTCACATTTATATTTGTGCTGTGTATTAATATAAATATGCTAAATGGATTATGAAAAAGTTGATTCTTTGAAGTGAAAAATATGTCTTACAAGATATTAGAGAAAATTTTGGTCGTAATAATACCCATGAACAAAATAAAAAGTGATATAACTGGAAGTATCTGTTTCTTTCTTATTTGAGCCTAATACTTTCGAAATTCAGTTAACTGTGTTGACTCAAATTACCTTTTTGTGTCTAAATTTTGTTACCGATAACCAGTTTTGTTCATATTTAAAGGACAATGGTCCTAACGAGATAAATAATATTTATGACACCATTGTGAATGAGGTACTGTGAGTTACGCGTGAGTGGCATGAGATGGTTGTGAGATTCGTAAAACGGTCGTGTAATTGCTGGCTGAGGTTGTGCCAAATTTTTGAAAATAAAAATAATATTTGAGGGTCAGATCTTATGTATTTTGGCTAGTAGGAACCAAACATGAAAAAATATACAAGTTGTCCCATTTAAAAAATTTGATTTTCACGTCATTTGCCTCGAAACCGGAAGTCAGAAGTTGGTTTTCTACATCATATAATTGGAAATTTCATCCCATATCACTACACCAAATTTGAAAAAAAATCCATTCAACCATGCATTCAAAAGTTACAAGAGTGAAGGAGAGTAATGCCAATGAAATTTCTCATGACCGTCACTAGAGTCTCAAGACCATCACACTCAAATCTGTGCCATATGACGGTCATGAGTGTGACGGTCGTGAGGGCCGCTAGACAAAAATGACTAAGAATTATATTCATCCTAAGCTATTATTAAAGTAAGGTTAGGAGAAGACAGTGTACTGGATACCTCAAAATAAAAACATATTTGGATATTAATAAGTTGATAAATGCTAAAATACACAACGTGACTCATGAAAGAGAGCACAGGGCCATATACCGTGTGTGTAGTCGCGTGCTAGGCATGGGGAGTAGAATTACAACATCGCGGATGCCAGCTGGTTGAAATGAAATAACAGAGCTGGGATGTCCACCGACGGACGAATTTACGGCTGCCGGTGTTGTCAAATTTCTCGCGCTACGTGAATGTACATGCCTAATGGGAAATTACACGCACGGTATTAGACTTACTATATAAATTACTGGAAATTCAAAATGTTTTGGGAAACAGCACCTGGTTATTGTATCTCACATGATTTCACAACGAGAACTAAATTTCGATGTGTTTCTGAGTCGCTGGTAGTCCTAGCATTCAACTTATTAACTAATAATGAGCGCTGTGACGGTCGTGAGTATCAACCAAGTTACGCGACTTTAATAGTCTATATATTAAATCCTAGACTTTGCCAACAAATTTTGGATATTTTGTAATAATTATAGCAGAGATGGACACTAACCATTTCTAACCATTTCTCTGGTAAAAAAATTTCAGCCAAAACAGGTGTCAATCTGTATGGGAGTTACGCGTGACGGTCTTGAGTTTTAGGAGTAAAAACAGCCAATATTTTATTTTTGTCGTAATTTAGCTCAAGTTTTTTATTATAACAAGGTGCGGTAAGACTCATCTAAGCGAATATTGGACACGGGTTGTAGCTTGGACCAATTTTTGATCAGTAAGTCACTAGTATCATGAATCGACCATGCTTTGTAGAACTGCCCAACTATTTAGAAATTTACCTCTCGCCGAACATAGGAACATTTTTTATCAGCACGACGGTGCTCCCCCACATAAAGCGTATTTGATAAATAATTGTTTACAAGAAACTTTTTACGATCAATGGATCGCCAATAATGGACCTTTCCCTTAGCCTCCTCGCTCGCCTCGATTTATCAATTCTAGATTATTTTATTTGGGGAACTATTAAAAATAAAGTTTATGAGAGCCCATTAACAACTATTGAAGATTGTATGCATAGAGTAAGAAATGCATTTCAAAACTTATCACAGGATTCAATTAGGAGAAGGAGGTTCGAGGACGGAATTTTGAACAATTATTAATTTAAAATGTTTTTAGTTGAATTTATCTTAGCTATTTTAGTTTATGCAAAGTGTTTTCAATCCAATTAATAGATATGATACAGTGTTTAGTGTTATTTTCCGTTTTTGTGGATATCTATAGTAACAAATGTACTACAAGTTCTTGATATTACTTTATCACATTCTCTATAAATAATAAACAAATTCAAGTCTTCGTGAGTATAATTTAAATATTGTGGCATTTTTTGACATAAGATAATGATGCCATTACTGATTGTTTCTAATCGTGGTTAATTTGAAAAAAATTTTACAAACATTTCTTGAATTTCTAAGAAAATCGCAAATATTTCAAAAAGTTGTAACTTAAACCCCCACTATGCTTACATAAAAAAAAGGAATTTAATTTTACATAACTTGATGTAAAAAAATATAGGATGTTCAATTTGACCTAAACAAGTTTTCGCGGTTTGAAGTTGTAACGTCAAGAATGGAGCACTTGATATACTATTATTGAATGTAATTCAATTGTAGAGTGCAGCTCTCCTTGTGTTATTTCTACATGCCAAAAAGCAAGTGAGTATCTTTTACACGAAGAAAGTTATAAAGGTTATTGTAAACCACTACACCCGTCAAATTTTTTTTATAAATGTCAAATATCTCTGAAACGGCTGGGTTTAGGCATAGGATATCCTATATATTTTTAACTCAGAATTTTATGTTCTTTTCGAAAACCCTAAAATATATGGTGCTTCTGGTGCTTCCATAACCGGAAGCACCAGATGCTTGTAATTATTTTAGTTGGATTGGCCACACTGCCATTAGTAACTCCCTAAATTTTCAAAATTTTCTGGTGTGTACTTTTCCATATATCGATTGATGCAGTTCCTGGTGAGACACCCTGTATATATATATTAATAAAATATGTAAACAAAAAAAAATTATATTGAATAACATTTCGCAAGGTTTCTATTTAAGTACAAGTGACAAAAATTAAGAAAACATATTTTTTTTAAATTTAAATGATTAATAACTTTTCTATTTATTGATTGATTTTTTTCAGAAACAACAGGGTTCTTCCTCTAGCTAACTCTGACTTACTTTCCAAGTTTCAATACAATCGGACTTTTCTTTCTTAAGTTATCGTGTTTACAAGAAACGTGACGAACGGACAGACGAGCGGACGGACGAACATTTTGAAAGTTGTGCCGATCAAATGCAATATACTCTTCGTTTTTGCGAAGAGTATAATAAAAAATACAACACAATGATATTAATACAATTAATTTTATACCTTTTAAAAATTTAAATATTCCAGTCACCTACGAAATATGCAGCGTTGCAAATCAATTTATACATAACAAATTTTACAAATTTAGGACTTAAAATTGATTAAACTTCTAATAACTTTTATACTAGACGGACGATTTTTTCAGAGTTTTAACAGAGTAATAAGAAACTACTTAATGTTATGCTTGTTCTTGAAGCATATTTCAAAAAAATTGTGGTATTAAGGGCGAAAATTAACTTAGCGTGCATCCGAGCTCTACTATGTCAAATTGGCATATTTGTCAAACTTTCTGAATCGATTACGGACGATTTTATTTTTATTGAAAATTCAAGTGTAAAATCATGTTATTTATTAGTATACCAAATTATATTTAAAACTGTAAAAGTTCATTTTAGTATACAAGTACCTTAATTTTCTTTATTTTGAAAGTTTGCTACATCTTGCGCTAATATAGGACTACAAAGTTTGACGTTGCTGTTTAAAGGCTTAGCTGATATCAAATTATTTGATAAATTCATTTTTTTTCAATCGTTCCAAAAGTAGGTACTTTCGGTACGATTTTTTGTACCGAAAGTAGCGTATTCTAGTACTAGCCCCGAAAGTAGCTATTGCGGATACTAGTACTGTAAACTGGCAGATCTTCTAAACGTCAATGTCAATTTGCAGGTTATATTTTACTATGAATCACATTAATCACATTCGTACTCGACGCTAAACAGTTGTGTTGCTATGGTAACAAAATAATGACGCTTAAAAGTGTCAGATAATAGTTATTTCAAAATGGACAGTGATTTTGAAAATATACTAATTTCAAATTATATTATTATAAAGAGACGATTCAAGAGAAAATATTGTACGTAACACGCCTCGAAAGTGCTTTTACTGGACTCACAAGCTTCCAGGCCTCGTCTACGGCTCGAATTTGCTCACTCGTTCAGTAAAAGACCACTTTCGGAACTTGTTACGTAAATAACTATTTTCTGAAATCGATCAACTATCAGAAAACAGTCCGGGAAAGTGAACTTTCCGGCCTAGTCTTTATATATAAAAGTTACTTTGGTGGCCTTTCCCGGACTGTTTTTTATATATATTTTAATATGTGTATATTTTTTTATTTTTATATAATTATAATAATATTGATTGCGATTTCAGAAAAAATAGTATGTGTACTTCGTAGTAAAAGCACATTCCCGGACTTCAATGCTTGTTGGCCTCTGCGAATTTACATCGTCGTCCGGAAATGTATTGTTTTTACTACTAGAAACACAATGTACTATTGTGAGAAATTGATTATACATTCTTTATTTTAGGGATTCCTATGGAAGAAGGATTTTCTGGAGATATATCAGATCCTGAACAGTTTACAGCTGACCACCCATTCATAATAATTCTTCAAAAAGATGAAATAAATGTTTTATTTGAAGGACGCGTTTTCAGACCACAATACTAATTTATTAAAATTATGATACATATGTTTGGATATAATATGTCTAGTCTTAGATACAGTATAATTAGCTGTACGTCCAGGCAGTATGGTTGACTGGAAATTGGACGTATTCCTTTGACGGGGTTAAAGTAGTAAATCGTGTGTTACCCTGTCTGAAAATGAGTGGTTTTTGAGATAATCCGGTATCAATTTTTTTGAAAAAATTCCCGATTTTTAGTCAAAAAATTAAATAAACAATAAACGACTTATTTTTGGGCACTTATTTGAGTGTTTTTTGGTAGGTAACAAATCAGTGGATGATTTAAAAAAAAATCCTCGAAATTGCCGTAAAATTTGAAATAGCGGGTCTAAATTCATACATGACGATAAAGAAAATTGAAATTTTGGTTTACACGGCAATATTTTCTCAAAAAAATTGTATGACAGGCACTTATCGTGCAAATTGACTTCCTTGTACCGTTAGCTACCCAACAAAGTACATAATAAATGTTGCCAAAAATCACAAAAAGTAAATATTAAAAAAAAATAAAACAATTATTATAACTCTGATTTTAATAATAATTGGAACAAAATAATGCTTGAGTAACGAACATGAACCCCACTGCACTATGTGCAATAGAAAACCATCCCTAATGAGAAGGTTGAAAATCAATAATTACGAAAAACAGTGAATAATGTGCATTTGGACTACACTATACTATAATACTTAAAAAAATCGCTGCCCAAGGAATCACTACTTCCACATCCAGATTTTAGTCTGGGGTCCAACAGTACGAAATCGCTCTAAATTCCAAGTAACCTGTTCCGACATGACGTACATTTTTCAACTTCAGATTTGCAAAAAGGGTTATATAGGACACCAGAAATTACTTGTCGGATTCTTATCAGCTCTTGCATAACTTCTTAAATGATAAGAAAAGAGATGAAATGATAATTCCTAAAAAAATGTTTTTTAATACATTATACGTCCTGTAAAAGAAACTATGAGTGCTATCCATCTAATTTTTTTACAGTATACACTAAAGACATAAGCGCTTGGATGAGGCTCGATGGCACTGATTAAATATGTTTAGTTTTTTGGGAAAAAAATATGAAATCTGTAACTATAAAATATTGTAGTAAGAATTTCAACATACGAGCAAGTACTTCAATTTAAAATTTTTTGTGTATAAACTATGCTAACAAACATACCCAATATATTGAAAATGTTTTTAAGACAAGAACTAAGTTGATATTGCATATAGTATTCGAGTTGTGAATTTTTAAAATGGGTGCATGATGCGGCGCATGTAATAAAGGCGACAGCTCTCCTAAAATTCATAAAGCGCATGAAAACAGTTTACAGTGGAATTAGCCGGTATGTTTATGTATATAGTGTGAAGTTATTTGTCTTAACATTTTAACATTATAAAAACTATTTGTGTTTGATTGTTTAAATCGATTGATTATTGTTTGCGGTTCATATTTATTATTTACTAGCTATGCCGCGGTTACGTTCGCGTGGAATTTTGAAATTGACTAAAAAGCTTCTTTATAAACGACGTTTGAGGTAGAATCACCATTCTGGAATATTTCAGAAAACTCACAAATTTTCTGGAATATTCCAGAGTCCTCTCGAATTTTCTGGAATATTACAGAAGTTTAATCTTAAATGCCGTGCAAAGACGCTTATTGTAGAGATCAAGCTGTATCTCCTGTTCTGCTAGACCGATTTTCATAAAACTTGGCTTAGTCTAGGCCGATTTCGATGAAATAAGAACTAAATGTTACTCCAAGCTTAGATGAACCTCATTGGTTCAGCAGTTTCTGCGTGATGCGCGTTCAAACAGACAAGCAGACAAACAGAGAAAAATTCCAAAATCTGTCTTAATGTATTCCATTACTCGTTTTACATCCCCCACATCAGTTTTTTGCAAATATTTTCAATGTACATACACGTCAACTTTACAAATGTGTGTTACCCTGTCTGAAAATGTATATGTATACGTTTGAAAATTATTAAAAGGTAAAATAATTTAATAAAAGTGATTTACGCTCCCTCCCACCGACGGAAGACGCTTTTTAACAACATGTTGCAAATATTACTTTTTTTTTAAACAGTGTTGTGAACCGCCATTCAAATTACCTCTTGCACAAAATTTTGGATGCAGAATTGGAAATCAGGAGCTGGTACCGATAATGTCGACAAAAAAAAGTTTATCTGAACTTAAATTAAAAAGTGCAACTGTAAAATAAAATGCGACAAAAAAATGTTCTTGTGAGTGGTATTCAGTTGCGTGCTCGTGTGCTGCTTTTCCTGAAAATTGTTTTAAGGGAAAAAGCAGTATGCATCATTTTATAATGATAGTGATTCTGACTAAAATGTTAGAATAGTTATACACAAAAATTACCTAATATACAACATTAATGTTTTATTTAAAATATCTCCCTTTTCTGCTTTCTATTAAATATGCTAAATACCTAAAATAATATTTCTCACTAATGTTTTATTTCTTAAACAATATAAAAACGAGTAGAAGTTGTACTCGGGCATGGTCAATTGCGATTAACATTTTGCTCGAACACACAGTTCACTTTGTATCGATTATTATTTTTTTAAATGAGTGGCCGCAATCGGCAACACCCGACTACTACTTTCATTCGTTTTGTTGTATTATTAACATAAAGTAATTCAAATTTGCAATTATATTGAACAATATAGTGCTTTTTACTGTTACACTGTACCAATTATCGTGTAGACTATTTTTATTTTAATGCTGCATAATTACGCGCCTCATAAAAAAATCATAAGCAAAAACTGTATATGTTATCGACAGGATCTTTTTTAAAAAAACTTTTTCAATATATGGACTATATTTGGTAAGCAATTGTATATAAGAATTTCATAAATTTAACATAATTGTCCGCATATCGAAATTTTTAGAACGTAAATATCAACCTTTTGATTTTAATTATTTTTTTCCAAAAAAAATATTCTTTTCAAAAATACCAATAGCTTAGTTAGAATCACGTATATCTTTTGAGTATACAGACCAAAAATCAGATCGGTAGGTTACATAGTTTTTGTTTTAACGGAGAATAACCATTGTGAAACATAATTTTTTAATTATCAATCCGCCATCTTTTTTGCGATTTCTGAAGCTGCGCAAGAGCAAAAATTAATCCGACAAGTGTTTTCTAGTGCCCCAGGTAATGCTCTCTTCATTACTTATATCAACATTTGTACGTCATGTCGGAGCAAATCTTGATTTTGAAGTGCTTGGACCCCGGACTATTTTCTATTCAAGTCACTCACAACGAAAAAATGTTGTTTGTGAAAATAATTGTTTATGGAACTTTAATAATATAATATTTGAAATCCTCTACCCCAAAAACCCATAAAACGATACCCCACATCGGTAGTGGGGTGGGGGTGGTAGTGGGTGGATGGGGGTGGATGAAGTAAAAAAATATTTTGAGGTTTCTGGTTCCTGTACATGCACTAAATCACATTTTTTTTTCATCCCCTTTAATAAGGAGGTGGGGGTGGTAATGGGGGTGGCTAATGCCAAAAATTTTTTTGAGACCTCAACTTCTCTTGTATATACTAAATACCAATTTTATTGACTCTTACCTGCTTGATTTACCCATTTACCCCAAATTTACCCCAATTTACCCCCCAACCCTTCGACGGAACAAGATGAAAATATAATCTAGTTCTAGATCTCGTTAAAGTACATATGTGTACCAAATTTCAAGTCAATATCTCAAACGGTTCCAGAGTAAACGTGTGCACAAAAAAAAGTTACAGACAGACAGACAGACCGACAGACAGAAATTTTTTTTTCGCTCAAACTTAAAATCTGGACGTTTCATGACATTTTAAGCCTATTTGGGCAATAAAAATTTTTAAAAATTTTTTTGTCGTTACTATACTTCCACTAGACGTGGAAGTACAACCACTCCAAAAGAGCATTTAAAACCTTCCTCCTTCAAGGAGCGTACTAACTGTTCTATAAATGAGTTTGTGAACAGGCAGTAAATAACAACAGACTTTATTATTATTACTCTAAGCAAGTCTTTATTCTTTTTTTCTCTCTTATAGTAAATCGTATGTGTATATATATACATATAGTTTACTACTAAGGGCCAGTTTTACAATATCGGATTAAACCGCGGAGTGCGGATTAAACTACGGCCTTGAAAAAACGTCTGTTTTAGAATGTCGTTAATTTTGTTTTTATATGTAATATGATGGATATAATCGAAATATTTGATTAGTTATTATTTATTTATTATTATTTATTGTCTAATGACGACGAAAAAAATTATATTAATGTAATAGAAGGTGTTCGAAGTTCTAAGTTTAAACTGCACAGTTTAATCTAACATTATAATACTGGCCCTAAATGTTTTTTATAGCCGAATTTTATTTTTTGTAAGTCCTGGTACTCAGTTTGTTTATTTATGTAATTAGTAATTTTATTATTAATTTGAAAATCGTGTATATTTATAGTATGTTTGTTTATCGTTCTTTCTTTTTATTATTGTACTTTTTTAATCCTACAGAATTATGTTATTATATGTATTAAACTTCTGGTTTTAGAACTAAACTGTACTTGATATGTTTCTATTAAATAAACTTATTATTTTTAATCTGTGACGTGCCATATGTACTTTGTATTATCTTTGGCCAATAAATCTATCTATCTATTATATTATAAACATATAAAGTATAGAAGACAACTAAAAGAACAACATAAATAACTAGGACATACCAATCTCTAATATTCTCCTAAACTAGGTAAGTTATACAGTGGTGGCATGTTAAAATATTGAGTCGATACCAATGTAAGGTAGAAGAGAAAAGAAATGGACAAATAATATGCTAAAAAGAAAGAGATTTAACCTACACGGTTGCCACTTTTCTCTCTAGCTACTTTTAGTCGTCAAGATAATCCTTCCTCTTTTACTGAATTTTCTTTGTGATACATTTGCGTCAGCTCATTCTGTTTCTGTCATTTCTTCATAATTAGACAAAGACTATGTTTTGAGGACACGGATGAACTATGGAAAAAAAAACGGCGCGCCCATATTTGCCTGCCTGTTTAATTTAGACATCCGAACGGGAGGCGCGCACGTGTAGACTGTGGGAGGAGCTTCTGACCTGTTGCCGGCAAAGCATGCCGAGATTTGACATTGGGGGAGATTGGGGAACGTAAATTATTTTACGCCATGTTAAAATACGCAGCATAAATCTAAATAAATTTAACAAATCATGATGTTTCTATAAACTACTGTTACTTAAATTATTTTAACAAGGAACCAATTGCAAATAAAGCCGTATTAATCAATAATTGGATTTCATCCGATTTCGCATTTTTTTTTTACCCCAATTTATCCCATCACTGCAGAGTATTCGCTTCGACATCCCCACCTAAAATAACTGTGATCTGGAAAGGGGAGAAATCAAAAAGACAAGTACAACTGCTGTTTTCATCATAAACGTCTCAAGCTGTAGGAGGGACAATAAGAGGGGATAGAAGGCGGAACTCTTAACATACACAAGTGCTGGCATCGTTGTTATTATATCGCTCTCTTTCGCGTACATTATTTTGCTCTTTATATTTCACTCTATCTTATTATGGGGATCGACCCAAGAACTTTGGCTGCCACTACTGTATATAGTCTGACAATGCTAATGTGATATAATTATTATAAATTATTTTTATTAAAAAAAAACAAGTTTTTCAAAAATAGAATCAGATAAGGTATTCCGTTTAGGTAATAGTAGCAAAAGAGTACAGTCATTCCATTGGAGCTAAAGACGGCAATGGTAGACCAGGAGCCCGCCGACCACTAATTCGCGAAAATATAACAAATAAACTCAATAGGGATTTACCTTCGATACAAAGGAATTCACGTATAAGGAAAAGTTTATATAGTAAAGTAACAGCGGAAATTTATCATGATATATAAATCGCTGCCACATATTGGTAAATTTGTGTGTATCGAAGGTAAATCCCTATTGGGTTTATTTGTTTTATTTTCGCGAATTGGATGTCATAGGTTTACCCCCCTGTGAATTGTTGTTAATTTGGGGCAGTAGGCAGGCCACCAAAGGTGTAAGAAATATGACTTGCAAAAGTAAAAAAAAGTCACAAATAAGGTTTACGCATGAGGGTTGGAGGGATTTCTTAATTTACCCCCAAAAATCATGAATCCAGAAACTCATTCATTTTTGGGGGTAGAAGGAAGCGCTACGCTCGCCCAAATTTGAAAAAATAGTCAGATTAAAAAAATGATAAGTTTATGAATGGCAATCAGGAACCTGGTAAGTATGAACCTCCTGAGTGCGAAAAGACATTCGCCACCTTGAAAATTGGTGCGAAGGTCTTACCGTTCACTATAATTGACGGCGTATCGGCTCTTTCTACCGCATGTACTGATTATCCGTGTAATTCATTAAAGCACGTAAATTCTGACAGGTTATGTTATGTTTCGATTTCAGTTCAGTTCAGTTCAATTGGTTCAAATTACGTTTTCATGCTTTTCAGAATATTCTGAGAATATACTAAGAAGTATATACCCAAGTGAATATTATTAGTATATCTATGGAGCACATTGCAGGAATATACATAAATAATATTCCAGAAATATTCTTAGTGCTGTCTGGGTTGCTAACTACCAGTCTCCAGGTTACAGTGAAATATTTTTATATTATTTCCGTCAGTCCCAAAACCAAAGTGCCTTCATACACTTCTAAGAAGTTGGGTGAATCTTTTATACCAAGTCGATTGTTATTGCACGCTCTCCATTTTATGATGGTCGAGATAAACGTCCTCTAGGGGAGGCGCTTGTTCTTGACCTATTTGGGGAGGCAAATATAGTTTTTAGATAGACTATTGCTTATACATTTACTGTATTATTTTGGATCGAACCAATGAACGATATTATTTAAACTGTTGCATTTCACTGATTGAATGATTAACTTTAAGTCTATTCTCTCGAGGGCTTTTGTGTTGGATCGGTACTGAATAAACGGGAAGCTTATGGACCCGTTCGTCTGAAATTCAGAACACCGATCAGATCGCGAAAGCTCGATGGAGGTATTCTATAAAAATGATTGCGAGATCTCTAAGCAAAGATCCAATAGTGTTGAAAATATAAGCTAAAGTGCATCGAAAGAGAAGCCAGTCTTGAGAGAGAGAGAGAGAGAGAGAGAGAGAGAGAGAGAAAGAGCAGTTAGCAAATCACGGTAAGTACAACTTTTACCTTTCTCGTCTATCAAACATCTCATAATGAAACACTCGTACTAGGTTTGGAAAAATTATAATTATTTATCCCTGGTTTTGGCAATACATAAAAATATTTCAACCGAATCACAAATACGGCGGCTAACGACTAGCTGATCTTGTGGGAGCTGGGTTCGTCGATCCAGTTTTTATATGAGTGAGAGAGAACCAATAATTTCACTGGTAATCGCCAGGGCCAGTTTTTATGGGGGTTGCGAAATTGTTATAATGCCGAATGACTTCTTCTCCTTTGCTCCTTTATTTTCTTTGTATATGATTAGTCGCGTCAAGATAGATAATTTCTGAGAAGTTTTCTGGCAAAGGATTAATCGGCCTTTTTTTTGCAAATTGTTTATTGAAGTCTAAGAAACATTGGTAAAAAGAAAAAACAGGCCGCTGGGACTTTTTCCATTTTGCTATTAATAAACAAACAATTTCAAGCACTTAACAAATTAATCCAATTTGTTAATTTGCTATCTCGGAAACTATTTGAAAAAACCGATTGAAAATGTATACTCGGGGGATTTGGAGGTCACTGATTACAATTTTGAAAATTGTAAAATTCAATATGGCTGATCCAAAATGACGAAGGCTATGAAGTATAAAAATGAGATTTTCTGGCATAAGAGAAAAATTACAAGAATAAAACATGGGAAGCGCGCATTCGTTTATAGGATAACGCCATGTAAACTGCGGAGCCATATGCATAGTACACTTGACAAAGTTAGTTATATAATAAAAGTATTATTATTAATAAAGTTAAACAAATTGGCAGCTACTGGAAGCGGCTGGAACCTTCCCACACGGTGGAATCAAATCAGCTGTGTTTGGATATTACATCGGAAATCAGAGCACTGAGCAAACAGATAAATTACAGGTGACTTTGGAGCCATTTATTTCATGGACAAATATCGAACGAACTGAAACAAATATCGAACAAATATCGAACGAACTGAAGTGGACTACAAGCAGTCTGTTAAAACATCAACAATCGTGTTTGTTTATGTTGCATATTAATCAATTGCCGAATATTATAAGGATATTAACAGATAACGCTTCGAAGATTTTGTAGAACATTGAATAGCGAATAAAAATAATAATACAGAATTTAGCCCAAATGACACTCTAACCTCAACAAGTCAATAACATTATGGACAGTTCAAGCAGACTACGCATGCGTCAAATTAAAATCTTCCTGCACGATCAAAAAGGTCTGAGCAAGTCGAGCTTCGTCCGAGTCCTTTATTTTGCAATATTCGAATGTTTCAGATTTAGCTCGGTTAGCTCGATTTGCATTAAATGAACGATTGTGACGCGTCCCATCAATCAGACGCAATATCCGAACACGGCTATAAACAATTATTACCTTTAAAAAAAAAACAACTAAAATAGGTTAGCTTTTACCATGTACCTGACGCCGTGAATTCTAAATATTTCAATCATATAAATGCTCTGTCGAGAAAACGACGTCAAAAATGGATAGCCGCGATTAAAAGGGATGATCTAACACCTTCCACCGTTTTTCCATCTCGATTTTCCAATATCAACTTCTTGAAATACTCACTCTGCATAATTAAATAAAGTTTATTACTTGAAAATAATCAAAAACGCCTTGCCACAATCCACAAAGAACACTATATTGTTAAAATTTCAAGATACTGGCCAGGTCAACAGAAAAACACAAACTGTTTTGACAAACGTTTAACGACTGTCAACAAATGTTTGACCGCCACGCAAAGTTGGAAGTCACGTGGTTTGGATTAATAAAAATAGACTGCTAATTACAGGTTAGATTTCCAACCTACAAGAAGAGTCCTATTTTATTAGGACAAAGTATTTAGAACTTCATAAACATTACACTGTACTAGATTTTAGTTGAAAGTACGGGAACCAGGCAGAAATTTTAATAATAGCTACGTGATATTCTTAAATCTTAAGAAATATGTATTTTTCAGGTTAGCTGTGAGGTCACGTACAATAACCTATAAATCAACATTCACAAAGTTTACCAACCCAAATATTTTTGGCAGATGGCAAAATACATTTTCCCCTAATAATAATACCAATAATATTTTTTGGATGGTGTCATGTGTGCACGTATAACGTATTCTTTTTAATTTTTTTAACGGAAACGAAATCGTAAGGGCGCAGATGTGATATATCGTTGAAATCGGAATTTTTACTGCTTTTTAATGATTCGCTTACAAATTGTAAGTAATCATGAAATAAACAACTTGTTGTGTCAAAACGGCACTAAATGTAATACGATTTAAACCAAAGCCTTTTGAGACCTTCTGGAGCGCTAAAGAAACCCTCATGCAAAGTTTCATCCAAATCCGTTTAGCAGTTTCACCGCTATCGTGTTCACATACATACACACACACACATTTTTTAAAAACCACTTTTTTGGGTTCCTTGGACCTCAAAACGTAAAGATTTGATATTATCTCAATTTTAGATTTTGGACTAAATGTAGTAACAAATTTTATTGTGGGGAGGTTAAAAAGTGTTTGGAATGCCAATTTGCACCTATATACACCATTTATGAGTAACTCTCCTTCACCTCAATTGAGGGTTAGCCTTAGTTTATTCAAATAAATTAACCATTTTTTAAAATATTTAGGTGAATCACTCAAGTTCTTTTAGTAAAAATATTTTAAATAGATGTAATTGAATTACCCGTTACTGAATTAATTTTATTGCTAATTAATTCATAGGTACAAATTTTAAATACAGCGCGCTTCCTTGATCCTGGAATTTGAATACGGTAAAGACACCCTCCTTAGTACCTCCTTAAAATTAGTACCACACTTTTCAATAAAAGGAGATGAGATTTATTTCAATAATATGTTGAATGCATTATTTTACGATAAGGGGGCAGAACAAGAGGAGCAATATTTTCATTTATAAACAACTCAAATGAAATTGAAAAAAAATATTTTACAGAATGGTGTTTAATTAAATTTATATTTTCATATGTTTTTCAAGTAAACAATTTTTATAATTGTGTAGAAACAAATAACGAAAAAAATTGTACTTAATTTTTTAACAATAATTTCGTTACAATATTAAAACACTTTTTACTCCTCTAATTTCTACTTAAAATGCACGTAGAGTTTAAATTGTATGCTAAATATTTACTATTTTAAGACCATTATTTTCAATTTTAAAAATTACATATTAAATTAGAACAATAATAATTGCCTTAAAAAAATATTAAATAATATATTAAAAAATATATTGCGTTTTTATACTTTATAGCTGTCAATCTTGAAGTTTCGAATTTTCAATTCAAAATTATAATTAGCGGCCTTGAAAACCCACGAGTACACATTTTCAGTCGGTTTTCTCAAATTCTTTCCGAGATAGCAAATTAACAAATTTATTTAATTTGTTTAATGCTTGTAATTGCTAGTTTATTAATAGAAATGTCCCAGCGACTTGTTTTGTTATTTTTACCAATGTTCCTTAGATCTCAATAAACAATTTACAAAAAAATTATTCCGATTGGTTCTTTACCAGAAAACATCTCAATTTTTAACTTTTCTCTATTGACGCGACTAGATGGTCATTTAATTTTTGGGATACAAAAAAAATGTAAATCTTATTGAAGACTTGATGAATCGAAGTATCCTGTTTACGTTTCCATCAAAAATGAATAAAAATATAGATGTTGACAAAAAGGGTGCCATCTACAGTAAAATTGGATAATAATAATTGCCTTCGTTAATCACAAAACCGACTGCTGTGGAAAAACCTGATAATAAGACATACACAAACATATTAATTAAAAATATGTGAATTTTAAGATAAAAATGTACCATTTACCATGTACCAATGTACCTTCTTTAAAATATGAAAATTCACTGACATACAAGAAGAAAAATATAAACTACTCCAAATCGTAATATTATATATAAAAAAAGACCCCATGGTCCCAAATGATTGTTATTAAAAATATTTATTAAAAGAGCTAGATTATTAATGATATCGTTGGTAAACACAACTTGAATATCATTTTATAATCAATTTAAGAAACCATAAATATTTAATATATAAAATTGTTAAACAAATGTAACAAAATATAACAAAAATAAAATATATATATACAGTGTGTTTCACTTCTCGTGAAGACACCCCTGTATGTTTTTTATTTGTGGCCGAATTCATTTCAAATTTTTATCAGCTATACAAATCCATAATACGACTTTATTCAACACATAAATGCCGCCTAGATCTAAAACGCCGGCCTACTGCGATAAAAAGAAAACAGTAATTTTCGAGAAATCATAGTAGGCTTAGAGATAGATAAAAATTTTGTTAATAAAAGTTGTTCAAAATCACTTGATATGTCCTCCTGTAAAATTTTGTGAAAATCTGAATATTTTCAAAAAAAAATTTTTTGTTTCACTTCTCGTGAAGACACCTCTGTATCTTTTTTATTTGTCATCGAATTCATTCCAAATTTTTATTAGCAATACAAGTCCATAAGACGACTTTATTCAACACATAAATGCCGCCTAGATCTAAAACGCCGGCCTACTGCGATAAAAAGAACAGCAATTTTCGAGAAATCATAGTAGGCTTAGAGGTAGACAAAAATTTTGTTAATAAAAGTTGTTTGGAATCATTTTATATGCCCCCCTGTAAAATTTTGTGAAAATCGGAATATTAAAAAAAATTGTTTCACTTCTCGTGAAGACACCCTTGTATCTTTTTTATTTGTGGCCGAATTCATTTCAAATTTTCATCAGCTATAGAACTCCATGAGATGATTCCATCTAACACATAAAGATAACTTTTTACAGCAAATTAAGTCATACACAATTATTATTGAAATTATTTATTATTTAATTACAGGTGTATGCAAAATTTCAGCTCGATTGGATAACGGAAGGTGGGTAAATTTGATTCATTCATACATAATACATACTTACATACAGATTTCCAAGTATTATAAGACGATTGAAAAAAGAAAACGATATTATATTTAAGTTGATGTGTAATAATAAAGTGTCCCTTTTAGCGTTTTATTGAATGCCGATTTTTGTTCACAACTATCATTTGTTGGAAAAAGTTCTCTTTAGGTGTTAGATAAAATCGCCCTATGGTGTTGTATGGCCGATAAAAATTTGAAATGAATTCGGCCACAAATAGAAAAGATACAGGGGTGTCTTCACGAGAAGTGAAACAAAAATTGTTTTTTGAAAATATTTAAAAAATATTTTGATGTTTTATTTTGTTCAATTTTCCGCTATGAATTAATTTTTTAATATTGTACAAGAGGAATTTATGAAACTGATAATTCGAGGTTTTGCCGGAGGTGCCGCGTGTAATAACATGTCTTTAATTTTCATTTTTTGAAGTTCATGATATAATATATGGGGCCTTTCAAAAAATACATTCGTTTTCAGAGGGGAGGGGAAAATGTGACAAAATGAACAATAAAGGGGATATGAAACGTTCTCCCAGAAAAATAAAAATAACTTATTCTTAGTATTTCAATTTCGTTCTCTCGTGGCAATTTATTCAACAGAATTTATTTTTAAGTTTAATCGAAGGGGGAAGGTTTGCAGACGAACGTTTGTTTAATGGGGTGTTTCACAAATGTTACAAGCGTAAGTACTAAGTACCCAGCAAGGCTACGTTATAATGACGTCAAAATCTGATGATTCTGGTCAAAAAGACGTCAGTGCACTAAAAATCGACGACATAATGACGTCTTATAAATGACATTAAAATGACGTGCTACACGTCGTCTTTTTTCGGTGTTAAATTTATTTATATTTTATCGGATTACAAACTTTAAAACTCGCTGATGGCATTTTGTTATCGTAAGCAAAGTGTAAAGTTTAAAAAAAAAAATAAAATAAACCATGTCGTGAGGGATAAGTATTGGCGTTTTTATTCGAGGATAATGTATTTAACAGTAACCAAAATAATTTATATTCGAAAGAGTTTGCAAAGATTCGGCAGGTTATTTGTGCAGATATCGAGCTCTTTTAATAATAAAATTAGATTAAAATGCATTAAAAAGCAAAATCTAGCCGTAGCGTGTTCCACTATAAAGTCTTTAAGTAAGTACCCTTTAAGAGGTTGGTGGTTGAATGAGTTAACTTGCAAATCACGAGGTCGGCGGTTCGACCCCTGCTCATTCCGTTTTTTTTTTTGTTAAAATAATTGCAAAAAATATTTTAGTTGGTTTTTTAGGTAATAATTGCTTATAAAACCAATGTACGAATACACTTTTTTTCAATTTTAGGTCTGTTTTAGACCATTAAATATTCTATTTATGTTGTATATTATACCTTTACTGTTTTTTCTCAAACACGTTTCCCAGGTTTGCATAAGTACCTCAACTTAAAACTTAAATTCTTAAAATAGTTGACTCCTGACTTCCCCCCCACCGCTCATCAAATTTGAGATGAGGAAATTTTTTTTTCGGATTTCTTCCTCTCTGTTCTTCAATTTCGAGATCTGGAGAAAACATTTTTTTTAACGAACCGCCACTGAATTAATGTAATAATTACTTTGTTCAACAACTACTCGTACTTCTCAGGTGACACTGGTGACAGTTTAATTAAATTAAATAAGTTCTTAATAATTATAAATAAATAAAAATAGTAATAACTCGAAAAATTCAGGTTTGGGAACACATAAAAAACTAGAAAAAAAAGAGAACCTGAAAAATTTTCATATATTTTAAATAAAGCTAGAAATTCAATTTCACATAATAAAGACTTCATGCACATCACCATAAATACTGCTTTTAGCATCCGAAATAACGGTCACTAAGATAGCTCAGTTGGTAGAAGAGTCAGTACTGTAATACGGACAAAGGAGACATGTAGGTTCGATCCCTACCGACCGCAATTGGTAAAGGTAAGTAAAAATGAATTTAATAACATTATAATTTGTAGGCAACCCTTGTGAGACAAAATTGGAGTGATGGTAAACAATATTAGATATGTTAATGTAAATAAAATATACGGATGGCTAACAAACAAATTCATAGGACAATACTTATTTATGCATTAATAGCATTTTTATCAAGTGGACTACTAACTAGTATGAAGTTTTATATGTTCTTATTACTAAAAACCTGTGGGGCAATTACCAAATTAACCTGAAAAAGCCGTCAAATTAACGTCTAGCATAAGACGTCATTCATCTGAGACATTAGGAAGTCATTTTCACGTTTTATTTACGTCATCTAACTCGTCATTTCTCGTCACTCCTGACCATTTTTTCACGTCATTTTCACGTGCCTTTGCTACCTGGGTAATATTAATAGTAATAACGTTCGTAATTGGCCGATTTTAACATTGTTTTTAAACTCAAAATGAAATATCATATTTAACGTGCCTTTTATTTATCATAGTTTTTCTTTCTGTTCACCTATTGTAACTATTTAACGACGGCGGCGTTAAAGCCAATGTCATGTCATTAAAACCAATTTTACACTGTTAATTAGTTTTTAGTTTTTTAAGTTTTTTTTTTTAATCAAGTGAACCGATTTGTTTGTATTTCACATATATTTTAAATCTACCCGTGACAACTTATTAATGATATTTTCAGGAAATC
The DNA here is from genome assembly GCA_936432065.2 of Rutpela maculata. Taxonomy (NCBI): domain Eukaryota; kingdom Metazoa; phylum Arthropoda; class Insecta; order Coleoptera; family Cerambycidae; genus Rutpela; species Rutpela maculata. The sequence continues at coordinate 14,708,277 of OW386289.2, read as the reverse complement.
TTTTGATGAAAAAAAATTTTGATGCTTTTGAATTCCTTGAAAAATTTAAATACGTATTTAAAGTTACTACCACACTTATTATTCGTGTAAAAATATCGGCGTCTTTGTCGGTGCAGTAAATATCAAAGGCGTCACCATTTTTTGAGTGCGCAGTGAATCTGTAGACAACTATAATACTGGTTATTTATTTTAGTTATTTTTCATTTTTTGTAAGAACTTGTCATATACCCCCCTATCGCTCATTTTGTCACATTTTCCCCTCCCCTCTAAAAGCAAACGTATTTTTTGAATGGCCCCATAATATATCATGAACTTTCAAACTTCAAAAAATGAAAATTAAAGACATGTTACACGCGGCCCCTCCGGCAAAACTTCGAATTGTAAGTTCCATAAATTCCTCTTGTGCAATATAAAAAAAATAATTCAGAGCGGAGAATTGAACAAAATGAAACGTCAAAATATCTTTTAAGGGCTTAGATGTTAATTTAAAGATAGTAGATATAATGTACACTCTATAACAAAATAAAGTGTGTTTTATTAGATTTTAATTGAAAATGCATTAAAATCAAAGTGAAATGCTACAATAAATATATAGAACCTGTCTGGGAGTGGAAGTAGCTACACACAGTCAACGAGGGGAACGCGACTGGCGCCCTTGGTAAGTAAATTAGTACACGTCCTTCAGACGAAGTCTAGTAGGATCTTCTACAAGATCACTAAGTTTCCAGTCGAACCTTCATAAATACAACTACTTGTTAGAGCATTAATGAAGCGGACAAAACCTGTAATAAATCAATATTAAACTATAGTGCTTTAAAATAGGTAGTTTCAAAGCTGTGGTAAGAAATATTCGTTGGCATTTCGAATCTGTTTTAACAAAATTCGTATCTATCTACTTTAATATTTATAAAACTAGTATCATTGCTGGATTGTTAAATAATATGCCAATATTGACCTATTTCACGTTAGCAAGTTTCGTAAAAAGTGTCATGGCGAAAATTAGAATAGTATTATAGACTGGCGGTACATGACCAGTCAGGTGCAACGTTTTTAAAATGCATGCCAATCATATATATGAATGAAATTACCGTGAATGCCAAACGAAAAGCCGTGAAAAAGAATCCAGCGAAAATTCATTGGCATGGTTTACGCGCGCAAAACGCACGTTGATGTGCACACTAAATCGTAAAATTTTTTGGTGTTCTTGATTTTGGATGATTCTGATTTTGGATTTTTTTTTACACTCTTGGCATCCACTTTAAATTAAAAAAAAACACAAAAAAAAATAAACAAAAAAAATCGATTTGCACAGCCTTCTGCACGCGACGACTGCCTAAAATTTGCGTTTCTGGCATATTCACGGTAATTTCATTCATATATATGATTGATATGCATTTTAAAAACGTTGCACCTGACTGGTCATGGACCGCCAATCTATTACTAAAAATCACTGCACACGTTGATCAACTCGTCTAATTCACAAACTTTTTAAAAATGAAATATCCGTAATATAATAATCACATAATTGTTTTCATTATTTTAATGTTGAGTCTTCTTTGGTTGATTGGAGATCATCTTCTTAAGCTTGTTTTGTAGTCTACAATACTTAGAAAAATTCAAATTATACAATTCATCACAGGGCCGGATTATCCATAAAGCTAAATAGGCTATAGCCTAGGGGCGCCGAAGCGGGAGGGGGCGCTTCGGCAATTCAAAACTAACTATCTCCCGACGGCCAAAGAATGACATTTACTGTTTACCATTGACCTATGGAAAATAAAATGTATTGTAGCCTCGTATAATGCATAAAGACCAACCAACCAGCCAACCTTCTCGGTACACTTTGAAAATTGCCATAACAACTCATAAAAACGAGCTGGTCTGCTAAAATTCCAGCGTCTTCAAAGCGTACCGACAATGCTGGCTCCAGCAATTTTACGAGTTCGCATGGCAAACTTCAAAGTGTCCCGATGGTTGGTTGGATCGTCTGTAGACCCCTTGAGGGCTGGCGAAAAAAAAAAACAGCCACAAAATCGAGTTGGGATAATGAGCGTAAAAAATTGTTTGTTTAAGGAAAGACAAGCATAAAAAGCTTTTGTACCTGCAGTCTTATCTGGGCCGGAATTAATAAATTCGTATAAGCCTATGTATACCTATTCTATGTAACTATTTTGGTTACATATTCTTGTTCATACGTTTAAAGTAATTATCCATATCTGAAGTTTTTATTGCCGTAATCCTTCCGGGTATAGCCTGAGGCCTTCTTCATAAAGTTGACCGCAGATTTAACAGGCACTCACAAAATGTCGGCGCCTTTGACCCATCAAACACGCCGCATCGCAATGCCAAAGATTCCGACATTTTTTGAGTGCCTGTTAAATTGTGGTTTACTATATCTACTTCGGTACTTTTTTATACAAGAAAATTATTTATTTGTTATTTGATTAATTTATTTTGATTATTTCACTCATTAACGCTATAGCCAATGAGAGCTCGTTTTTCCACAACATTGCACCAATCAAACGTCATTATTAGTGATAATTCAAGCTAGATCGGCTTTTGACAGTACCAACATGCAAAATTTATTGCTCTAATTTTTTAGGTCGCTGCAGCGGCAAATATTGCGAAAATGTTTTGACGTTTTGTGTCGTCAAATGTTTTCGGCAAATAGGACAAATCGTGCTTTTAAATGTTATCTATAAATATCTTCTCTAGCTTATTACTAATTGTTAACGTAAATTGTAAATTGTAGTATTGTATTAATAACCTAAAAATCCAATGCTCTGTGGAACTTATATAGGTTGGGGACAAGTTATACACAGCTTTTAATGGCTTAATACCTAACTTAATTACAAAATAATTTTCACAACTAAAATTAAATATAAATATCCACGAAGCAGACAAATCAGTTATTTCACGATAAATACACAAATGTAGGTACTCACGTATGGCAATTCATCAATCATCACAAAGCAGCTAACACTTATTCGGAAAATCAAAACTCTGCAGTATCACTATATATATTATAATTCGTTGTACTTAAAGTCTCTCTACTTAAACAAGCAAACCTTAACTTAACTATTAAACTTCTCAAATTAGAAATGAGGATTAAATACATAAATATATATTAATAAACACTTAAAGTGTTTGTTAATATATATTTATGTATTTAAATATAATAATTCAATGCACTGTTTAGGCTAGTAACTAAGTTAAGCTAGCATTACTAGATGGCGGTACCATACCATCTGAGTCGGCAGCCTTAGAACGTAAAAGCGATAGATTGGTAATATGCAATTTGTGTCGTTTATCCCGTAATGTGATTGGTCGAAGCGTGCTTTGTTGGGATGACTAGTCTTATAAGTTACAGTACCTATGGTTTAACGTATATTGTAGAGTTGGGCGATTCGACTCTTTTTAAGGATTCATACCAAATGAATCCGTATCAAGAAAAGATTCGTATCGAGAGATTCGTACGATTCGTACCACTTCGTATCACTGATTCCATGATACTAAACAGTATCATGTACTGATTCGTACCATTCGTACTATTATTATGTTTCGTACCACTGATTCCATGATACGAAACAGTATCAGTATCATGTACTGATTCTTACCATTCGTACTATTCGTACCCACACTTCCACTCCAGTGTTCAGCATAGATTATAGAATATTATATGTGGTGTTAGTTAGGGCCAGAGTATTATAATGTTATATTAACCGTAAGTACAGTTTAAACTTTTAGGACTTCGAGCACCTTCTATTACATTAATAATTTCGTCGTCATTAGAAATCAGTAAAAAGATAGATAGATAGCGTTTATTTAACCATATTATATACATATTTGTACATTTGTAGCAAGTCAACTAAACAAAAAACAGTAACAAAAAAGTAAAAAAAGGGAAATATATCACAGATTTTGTAATCAGTACGTTGTATAAAATGAATGCTATCTTGCAGTAGGTACATTTTGATAATAATCATATAGTAATAATCAAATATTTCGAATATTTTCATCATATTACATATAAAAACAGGGAATTTTTTCAATTATGAGATTATGAGTATTTTAAAATCTGAAATCTCCAGTTTAAACGCGCGGTCCCCATCTACCGTTTGAAGTTTAACCTTATATACAGCTGGCCCATCAGTATGGCATCGCAATACCGGTACCGAAATTCCATATTCGTACCAATCGTATCGGTGATACGAAATGTATCAATCGTATCGGCGATACGAAATATACGAATCTTTTCTTTTTGTGGGATTCGTACCATTCGTACCACTGCAAGGATTCGTACCAATGATACGAATCATACGAGTACTACCCACCTCTAGTATATTGTTTTTCTTGATTGTCATAATTTAAACCTACTTTGTTTTTTATTAGATGAGTCGCTTTGGAAATACATTTTTATGTGACGTAAATGATGAAATCGAATATAAAGGTGAGTAATCTCTAGAAAGTAACAAGGAAACGTCTGAAGGCAATTAATTACTGAACATAATATTGAAGATGTACTTAATGAATTATTTATTCGTGAAATATTCTCCACAAATACCACTCGTGCTTCTAAATTTTATCTATAAATTTTTTCTCAAGCTAAGTTGCCATAAGGTTAATATAACTCGTGCAAATTGACAATTTATTATCAAATATTAAATCCCTCCCGCTAAAGCGGTCGGGATTTAATCAGATAATAAACTGTCAATTTGCACTCTTTATATTACCAGGCAACAACGCTTTCGAAAAAATTTTACCGATAAAATTTTAAGCACTAGTGATATTGCATACGACAAAATTGTCGAATTTATTACCTCTGTATTGTATAGTTTAGCGATGAGATGTTTACTTAAACCCTTAGATAGTACAAAAAAACACCCGATCTGCGATGCACTTTGTATAGGTGTCGACAGACCATCCAACCAACTAACCGACCTTCTCGGTACCTTTTGAATATTGCCATGCGAACTCGTAAAAGTGAGCTGGTTTACTGGGGCCAATATTGTCGGTACGCTTTGAAGACGCTGGAATTCCAGCAGACCAGCTCACTTTTACAAGTTGTCATGGCAATTTTCAAAGTATACCGAGAAGGTTGGTTGGTTGGGTAGTTGGATCATCTGTACGCATCTTTATACCCTCCGCGCCGGTCTCATTGTTCAAGTGCGAAAACAAAAAACGCTGCAATTTTACCGACATGAACCAGCTCAACTTTTTGTGCCAATTAGGGAAATGTATACGTCTCTTATATGTTCCTTTCCAACTATATCAATATTTTACAGGATTATTTATAGGAAAATAGGAACGAAATGAGATAGATAGATAGATATTATATCATTACTATAGCTCCTATAGTAATACCGCTGCCCTTTATTTTTTTCGTTTCCTTCTCCCTGTTCGTCATTTTTTTAGATTTCCCCCCCCCCCCCCCCTCCGTTCATCATTTTTGAAACTGGGACAAACATTTTTTCGTATATCCACCCTCCGCTCGTCAATTCTGAATCTGGACAAGAAATGTTTTTTTAAGATTTCACCTCCGCCCTCATTAATGTTCTTCCATTATGATCAAGAGGGCGCAAATATATGATTAGCCTAGGGGCGAGCCAATCCTTAATCCGGCCCTGATTCATCACTTTTAAAGAAAGATCTTGTATTTCTGCTTACATTATTGTTAAAAAATATTATTTTGTGTTTCAGCAGATAACTTTCAAAGAAACCGTTCGTTCCTTTCATATACCATTGATCTAAATCTGACCAGGCTAAAATATCATCAAGAAGTTCCTTTACTTTATTAGACTTGTCAGTTTAGAAGTTAGGCATTTCATTTTTACAAAGTTTGGAAATTAGAAGAGTTGGTCAACATGTGCATGACACTACTTTGTGATGCCGATCTAGTTTTCGATATGACACTTTTTACCACTTTCTAACGTGAAATAGGTCAATTTACTCCAGTCGAATTAGACATAATAAAAAATTTTGCGTACTGCGGACTTTTTTTGTGGAAGTTGTTTAAGAGGGCATAATAAGCAAGCACAGAAAACTACACCCTGCTACACCATGTGCGTCCCCTATTTTTAGGGGTTGAAACTTTGAAATTTTACTTATGTGTCCATATCTGTTTCCCTATTGCTCGTAGGGCTCTTTACCAAGTTACACTTTTTGAAGATTCATCCCTCCTCTACATAACATACATATTACACATTTGCCGTAGGACAAACGGTTTTGGCTGTACGAAGCCGGAAAGGTAGCGCTGTCCGAATTAGGGGGTCTTCTGTACAGGACAAATGGCTATTATTTCCAATCTACAATACTACACATACTAATGCCCTTAAGGAGGGATGATGATTTGTGAAAAATCTTCCATCGAATACCGCGCGGTTTTCATGATACGGGATGTTGAAATTTTGAAACCCCCTTTTTTTAAAAAAAGTGAACCTACTTTTTTTCGCTCATTTTTCTTTCATAATATAAGAAAATTTACATTGGTTTCATTTTAATACAATCGTTGGTTTAGGAGCTAGACAGCAAAATATGCAAAAAATGGCTATTTTGGTATTGTTGCATTAAAAAACCAAAACCATTATAATTCTGGTAAACGTTTTTGTTTATCCCAAAAGTCCAATTCATTGCGCATAGAAAATGTGTTTTTGTATTTAAGTAGGATCAACACTTATTGTGTAATAACGATTTATGTCATGTGTTCTTCAGTCTCCTATTTCACAATTTTTTTTGCGGCCTTATGGTTCATAGTAGGGCAGAAAGCATTATACACGTGGACAGGGCACATAATAGGGTGTTAAAATGGATCTCTTGTTAAAATGCGATAGGACGTACCGTTTTCAAGTAAAACGCACTTGTTTGCAAAAAAATATTTCAGATCACACTTTTCATCGACTGACTACGAAAAAATAAAACGCTGTGTCGCTTCTTGCTTTTTCTGTTTATGAGGGACATTGCTAATGAAAAAATGAAGGGACTCGGATGGAATAGGGGGTTCTCAGTCCCCTATTTGAAGGTTCACGCTTGTCTCGAATCATCATTGCAACTTATTTTGAGTCTATAACAAAATCCACAGTAATTTTACGTTCCTCGAGAAACAGCTATTATATGTCCATTTCATCGGAAAATGATTTAAAAAAACAAACTCCTAAGAAAGAAAACACCAAAATGTAGAATTTATTTATCAGATCACAATTCAGAACACAATGAAAACTCAAAGCAAACATAACCAAACAAGTGCGTTTTACTCGAAAACGGTAAGTCCTATCGCATTTTAACAAGAGATCCATTTTAATACCCTATTATGTGCCCTGTGTATAATGCTTTCTGCCTTACTATGAACCATAAGGTTGCAAAAAAAAAATTGTGAAAAAGGAGACTAGAGAGCACATGACATAAATCGTTATTACACAATAAGTGTTGATCCTACTTAAATACAAAAACACATTTTCTATGCGCAATGAATTGGACTTTTAGGATAAACAAAAACATTTACCAGAATTATACTGGTTTTGGTTTGTTTAATGCAACAATACCAAAATAGCCATTTTTAGCATATTTTGCTGTCTAGTCCCTAAACCAACGATTATATTAAAATGAAACCAACGTCAATTTTCTTATATTAGGGTCGTACATGCATGAAACAAAAATGAGCGAAAAAAGTAGGTTCACTTTTTTTTAAAAAAGGAGTTTTCAAAATTTCAACATCCCGTATCAGTATTCATTGAAAATTTTTTCACAAATCATCATCCTCATTAAGGGCATTAGTATGTGTAGTATTGTAGCTTGGAAATAATAGCCGTTTGTCCTGTACAGAAGACCTCCGAATTCGGACAGCGCGACCTTTCCGGCCTCGTACAGCCAAAACCGTTTGTCCTACGGCAAATGTGTAATATATGTATTATGTAGAGGAGGGATGAATCTTCGAAAGTGTTACTTGGTAAAGAGCCCTACGGGCAATAGGGAAACAGATATGGACACATAAGTAAAATTTCAAAGTTTCAACCCCTAAATGTAGCAGGGTGTAGTTTTCTGGGCTTGCTTATTATACCCTTTTAAACAACTTCCACAAAAAAAAGTCCGTAGTACGCAAAATTTTTTATGATGACTAATTATCAATTCAACAATATTTACTTAATCAACAAACAGGAAAATGCTCAGAATTGTAAATTTGTTTAAAACTCCGATAGAACAATCTTATGGTATGGAGTACTATGTGAATAATGCCTGAAACGTGACAAAATAATTTCGTCGTGACGTCATGCAGCACCTGCTACCAAAACGGAGAAATTCATTTGATTCGAAGCTATAAGAGGTGGTTTAAAAGATAATATTTTAGTAAAATAACGAAGACGTGATTTAGTATCATCATCATTTATTCTGCTGTGCTGTGTTTGTATACAATATAATAATAATAACAATAATAATATAATAAATTATCAATAACAAGGTTTACAAACACGCCCCGTAAAGAGAATCATATTTATATTATTTTTCTTATATTTCAAAATTATTATAAAGGGATGGTCTGCTAAGAACTCCTCGGGTGCGAGTGTTTCAATAACTGTTACCTCTTCAGGTAGCTCTTCTGGAAAATAATTGAAAATAATTAAGTTACATTAGCGAAAGTTAAATAATAGTATAAGTTACGAGTTATAAAGGTTTATATTGTAACAAAAAAATAAATGATTGCAACATAACATAACATATATACTTTATATTAATATCTATCTAAGCAATAAAAGTAACGTTCATAGTTTATATATAAGGGCTTTTATAGCTACAATTCAACACTTTCATAGCCCATTCAGGCTGTTTGTGTTCACTTAGACCACTTCAAAGTTTTAATTTTATACTTCTTCAATGTTCAATAGTCCAACATTGAGTTTTTAAACACTACACGATATACTTTAAAAGGGCACATTGCGGGTAGGTACTTTGGAATTTCCTTTCTTAATTTATGTACTTCATCAAATATCTTTATGAAGCCTGCAAATTTTCCTCTTGGAGTATACATTATCTAAAACAATTTCTGCCATTGCACTTTTCTCTAAAATTTAAACAAGAAATAATTATTAAAAATACTGACAAACCAATACAAAATGTTAATTTTCTTTACCATGAATTGTTTATTGCTTGCTTGAGCAGCTGTAATTATTATCAGAAGCAGTTTCAGTTTCACGTGGGTTTTAAATTATATCCCTTATTAAGAGAGGATGCCCAACTGGATGTCATCATCATGGTCTTGTAACACGGCTGTTTTTCCAACAACATAAACCCACGTTAAAAATCAAATTCTTACATTAAAATGCAACAACGTACCACTAATAAAATCCTTGGAAGACTCTTGTAAAATCATTTCTTTTAATTGTTTGAAATCAGTTGCAGTCTTTTAACCTCTAACTTCTTCTGGTTGTAAATGCAGGATATTTCATGAAAAATGGCATTGTTTTGGATTGTCACACTTCCACAATTAGTAATAAACCAAAGACTTGTCATTTTGTATGTATAATATACATAAAAATAATAATATTACGAAAAGTTAAATCAGTTGTCATTTGACAGTTAAACAATTTCAGTTTGTTTTTCCTAAGGTCTGAGACTGTGACGTCACGCGCACGCGACCCATACAAGCTTGCATTTTGTGGCCGTATTATAAGCAAAAGTTTTTAAACTAATGAAAAATCATCGGATCTTGATCTTTTATTTTTATTATGATTTTCCATATTTATAAAGATCTTTTAAAACAAATAACCAGTAGTAAAAATGTACACACACAGATTCACGTTTTTTCTGAAAAGAACAAATATTTGACAATAGTTTACCTCATATCAAGAGAACAAAGTTGAAATAGAACTAATATTTGAAAACAACTAATACAGTTTTGTGACCAGTGCTGTGTATTAAGAAACGAAACGAGCGTAATTAAACAAACAACCCAAGACAGGCAACAGCAAGATAAGTACCTCCTTTTTCATTTTTAAGTACCTTCCCAGAAAAGTATACTTATAACCATTGAAGTGTTTAGGCCCATCACCCTTGAAGAGTCGACATTGTCGACAAGTTTATGGCAATAAATTAAAGCATGGCATGATAAACAAATTTAAATAAAAATAAATTTCTTTTGTTAACCTTCAAATAATCTTTTCTCATAATTATTAAAAATGCTCAGGCGAATTTAATATAAACTGAACCCGTAATAATCAAACGTATATGGTCATAATATTCTCTTAGGTAAAATATCAAGTGAGGGTTTTCAGGTCGAAATTACGCTCATTGTCAAGTGTAATAACTTAAAAATAAGTCAATAAACAATCCTTTCTAGCAAATTTACATATGAGTGCACCGTGTGGAATTGAAGCAATTTAAGAATATAATGGGAATTTGGATGGAATGGGTGGCCATTGGCTTGGTCTCGGTGCCATTGAAATTCGGAAACATACAAATTGTTTATGCTTCTGGTGCGGCTAGGATGGGACTGAGGAAGTTTATTAAAAAGTTTAAAAAGGTTAGGACCGTAATAGTGACAAGCAGGGGGTAAACGGGAAGTAGTAGCTCTCCGGAAAGCACAAGAATGATGTATCTACTGCGGAGCGCAGGAGCGAGGACACATTGGCTACTGGTGCGAGGGATCGACGGCGACGGGAATTGTCTGTGTGGAGCGCTGGGCCATCGTTGGAAGGAGAAAACATAGAAAACACATTCCTTTTTGTGTGCCATCACTTGGTCTGGATACAGAGGGCGAAGGATACAGTTTTGAGTTAGGTGAGGGATGAATGTTTGAGGGGTGATGCATACCTCGGGACGTGCGATTGACGATTTTGTGAGTTATGATTGGTTTGTATATGATCCAGAGCTAGGTGCAATGTTTTTGGTGTGGTACGGTAGAGCGGATCAAAAGGAGAGGGGAATGGAGGGGAGGAGAGGTATCACAGAGAAGTGTTGTTGATCCTGACTTTTTGTTGGTGTCTAGTTTAATGGGAGTGTGTTTTGTGGTATTGCATATTTTTGACGTTGTAGGTGTTACAATATAGTGTTGTGAATCTGATTACATAATATTTTTCTTAAGTAAATTATCAAATGAGGTTTTCAGGTCAAAATTACGCTCGTTGATAAGTGAAAAATTCTACATTAAATTCTACACTAAAAACAGGGAGACCAGGTTACACGTGGAAATCACAAAAAAGATATAAATGTACGCAATGAAGTACTGGGGACACGTCCAAAGAAGGGAACCAACACACCTACTGAAGAAAGCACTAACACTGAACAGCAGCAAACTTAAAATTGGGAGACCATGTTACACGTGGAAAACAACAACCGAGAGGATCATGAACAAACTGGGAAAGGACCAAACATACTGGGAAAGAAAAGCGAGGGGAAAGAATGAATTTCACAAAGAAATCGGAGCGATATATACTCTACCAGAATCAGAAACGGAGGAATCAGAAGCCTCAGAAGAAGAAGAAGAAGACTTGTAGAAACAGAAGTACAAAAATAGGAGCACAGATAGTAGCGACACAACGCGGCAACATATCTCACAAGAAGACCCAGAATAGGCAGAGGCCCAGAACCAAAAATACAAAAAAGGGTTAAACGCTCCCTCACGACATAATGCGGTAACGCATCTCACAAATACCTACACCTCCCATCCCACATTCCTTTACCATGAGCCATGTGGCTCTCGCTGCTGGCAACAAGCATGACCTTAGTCCAACCCAGCGTGGACGTAGCAGGCCCAGCTGTATAACTTGGGAGTGGCAGCAATGCCTACCGCACGCTGGTAAATCAATCAATCAATAGTTGACAGAAATAAGGTTATAATTTTGAAAAATTAAACCTCGATTAGTTATTCATCGCTTAAAATGAAAACGGTGCAAATGGCTGTTTTAGTACATCTTCAATATTATGTTTTGTCATTAATTGCATTCAGACGTTTTCTTGTCACTTTTTAGAGTTTACTGACCTTTATCTTCAAACCGACTCATTGTCAAAACAGCAAATTTGAAACAAACGCAGTAGAAACTACGCAGATTTCGCTGTATTTTAAGGATAATCTAGTGACGGTTTCTGTGGCAACTAGTAAATAAAACGAGTTGAAACCTTAGATATTATAATATAAAGACTGGCTTTGGTAAAGTTCAGTGCTCAAAAATGTTACACTGGCGGCAGAAGGGGGCGAAATTGTTTTTTCAAATAGCAGCCACCTTTTTTCTATTGCACCATATGAAAGCTTAGCTCTTTCTGAGTCATTTGGTGTGCAACATGTGGGGGGTTGGTGAGGAAAATTCTCAAAGAGAATTTCGTAGTAAACGAGTTTTTCGATTTTTTTCGAAAATGTTCATCACCAACCCACCACATATTGCACACTAAATTAATCAGAAAGACCTAATCTGTCATACTATGCAATAAAAAAAAGGTAGTTGCTATTTGAAAAAACAACCTTGCCCCCTTCCTACGTCACTGGTCACACTAAAATTCATGCCCTAAGGAAACAGAATTAACATGCCGAAAAGATTTTCTCAAGATTAGCCCCGTTTTTGAATTGCCGCACTGTACATTTGGGTATTGTTATTAATGTATTATGATATTATCATAGAATTATATTATATTGATTCCAGTGACAAAGAAAATCAAATGAGTTTCAAGTGAGAAAAAAACGGCATTTAAGTAGTGACGCGAAACAAATTTGTTTAAATGTGTATAATACTCTTTTACAATGACAAGCTAATGAAATGCCAGACGAGTGTAAATCGTTTGAAAATGCATCGATTTTTACACGACTGTTTTTTGATTTTTCGATACTTTCACTCAACATATCTACAGCTGGGCCCAAGCTTTTTGTCTGGGACTTGAAATATGGTTTATATATTACCATATCTTTGTAAAATCCAAATGCCAGACAGGAATATATCGTTTGAAAAAATGGCTTTTTTTCGTGCACTTCTTTTAAGATTTAAAATATGTTTGGCCCACGCTTTTTGTCTGGAACTTGAAATATGGTTTATTTATTACCATACCTTTTTAAAATCCAAATGTCAGACAGGAATAAATCGTTTAAAAAAATGACATTTTTCGTGCACTTCTTTTAAGATTTAAAATATGTTTGGCCCACTAAAAATGTCTGTGAATGATACAATACATTTTCGTTTTGGTTAATTTTTACAAAAAAAAATCATTTCATATGAGAACCAATTGACGATTTGTACGAAAGAAAGTTTGGTAAAAAGTGTCTAGATTGGTATCACTGTAATTCACTGCACATGTTGACCAACTCGTCTAATTTCCAAACTTTGCAACAATTAAATACCTATAATATAATAATCATAACATTGTTTTCATTATCTTTAATGTTAAACCTACTTCCATTGAATATAAATCATATTTATTAGGTTGTTTCGTAGTCTACAATATTTAAAAAATGTCGAATTATGCAATTTGTCAAACACTCTGTTTCCAACTCTCAGTTTAGAAGAGTTGGCAGCAGTGATTGACAAAATGCATAATACGACATTTTTAAATATTGTAGACTACAAAATAACCTAATAAAGATGGTTTATATTTAATGAAAGTAGGTTTGACATTAAAGATAATGAAAACAATGTTATGATTATTATATTATAGGTATTTAATTGTTGCAAAGTTTGAAAATTAGACGAGTTGGTCAACATGAGCAGTGAATTACAGTGATACCAATCTAGACACTTTTTACCAAACTTTCTTTCGTGCAAATCGTCAATTGAGGATTTGCACGAAAGAAAATTTGGTAAAAAGTGTCTAGATTGGTATTACTGTAATTCAATGCACATGTTGACCAACTCGTCTAATTTCCAAACATTGCAACAATTAAATACCTATAATATAATAATCATAACATTGTTTTCATTATCTTTAATGTTAAACCTACTTCCATTGAATATAAATCATATTTATTAGTTTGTTTCGTAGTCTACAATATTTAAAAAATGTCGAATTGTGCAATTTGTCAAACACTGTTTCCAACTCTCAGTTTAGAAGAGTTGGCAGCAGTGATTGGCAAAATGCATAATTCGACATTTTTAAAATATTGTAGACTACGAAACAACCTAATAAAGATGATTTTTGTTCAATGGAAGTAGATTTAACATTAAAGATAATGAAAACAATGTTATGATTATTATTATAGGTATTTAATTGTTGTAAAGTTTGGAAATTAGACGAGTTGGTCAACATGTGCAGTGAATTACAGTGATACCAATGTAGACACTTTTTACCAAACTTTCTTTCGTGAAAATCGTCAATTGTTTGATTTTCGCGGAATAGTTGACAACTATAGTTGAACAATAATTTTTTCACTGTTGGGCACTCGGAATTTGTCTTGCGTTTGTTATAATCTATTTACATATATACAGTGTGTCCAACTAAGTCGGCACCATATGGGAAACTTTTTTATTAATGGTTTTATGAAAAAAAGTTATTCTTGATAAAAAGTTTTGCATGGCCTAAAACCCGAAATGAAATAATCAGATATCAATTTTTTGCAGTCGTATACGAGGTTTGTCGAAAAATGTAAATTTTGCTCAAGAGTAAAGTACCTTTATTTATTACAATATTGACAATCATTATTAAGAAAAGCTGATCCTAATTAAAAACTACTGTCAGATATGCAATATTATTCATCTACTATGAAAAAACAGATATTATACCCAAAAATTATTAAAAATCGCTTTAAAAAAACAGATATATCCAAAAATTATTAAAGATCGTTTTTTCATGGTAGATAGATAATATTGGATATCTGACCATAGTTTTCAATTAGGATCAACTTTTCTTAATAACGATTGTCGATATTATAATAAATAAAGGTACTTTACTCTTGAGCAAAATTTACATTTTTCGACAAACCTCGTATACGACTACAAAAAATTGATATCTGATTATTTCATTTTCTGTTTTAGGCCATGCAAAACTTTTTATCAAAAATAAATTTTTTTCATAAGACCAATGATAAAAAAGTTTCCCATATGGTGCCGACTTAGTTGGACACACTGTATATAAAATTCTCAGATAAGAACCAAATCGTTTGATTCTGGACCATTTTTCTTACAACTTCGGATTGGAATTTCGGGCCTTAGGGCCCACGGAATTTGTCTGGCGATAAGCTTCCGTCGGATGTTTTTCTTTAAAACGTATGTCTAACTTGACGCCAGATAGGAACAAAACGTTTGAAATTGCTCATTTTCATGAAATTTTCTTTTCTGTTTTCCGCTGAGGGGCCCTGGATAACCGCTTGATAAACACGAAAATGGTTAGTACAAATCAGGCACAAAAGCCTCCCAAAGGGCCAGATAGGATCCAAACGTTTCAAAAAATATGTCACTATCCCACGGTCTAATTATTTACTATATATGTGGTGTGTTTATGTTTGCTACTACATAATACAATATTACAATTTATAAGGTAAGTTAACAATTAGTAATAAGCTAAAGAAGATATTTATAGTTAAAATTTAAAAGCTCGAGTTGCCCTATTTGCCGAAAACATTTCACGAAGCAAAACGTCAAAAAATTATTGCAATATTTGCCGCTGCAGCGACGCAAAAAATTAGAGCGATAAATTTTGCATGTTGATACTGTCAAAAGCCGATCTAGGTTGAATTACCACTAATAATGATGTTTGATTGGTGCAATGCTGTGAAAAAACGGGCTCTCATTGGCTATAGCGTTAATGAGTGAAATAATCTTTAATATTGAATTTTTGTCGCAAAAAACGACCAATCGGTGTCAGATAAACTCAAAACTATATATTCAGATATATGCTCTTCCATGTATTTTGACGCACGCCCTAAATCTGATTTTTTTTTAACGTCCTGGTGAAGTTTAGCTAATTCTAATCCACCACTTAACCAGGATAGCGAAATTAAATACGGTCACCCATCTAAGTGTCGGACTCGCACGGCGTGGTGTCGTCACTGACACCGGTACCTCACCTCACCTCAATTTGACATTACAAAAGCTCTACAAGACAAATTCTGATGAATATTTGCCAAACGATCACCAGGTGGCAGATAAAATGTAAACTAATGACAGTTGAATCCAGATCTATGTTTTTCCATGCATTTTGACGCGCTGAGTCCGAATTTGATGTTGAAAAAGCTCTGCGATACGAATTATAACGGGTATTCATTAAAAGTTCGTAAAATCAGCAATTCTTTTATTAAAAACGATCACCAGATAGTTGTAAAGTTAAATTTCGTAAAGTAGATTCTCCTTTTTACTGTGCCATTAATCTCCCATTGTTCTATATTTATTTGCTATGATATCTTGCTTTCTTATCTTCAAATAATCTACGTAAAGAAACTCTTTTTTTCTTAACCAACGAAGGTATCCCACTTCAATGACCAGCAATACTCGGCCATCATGTGGGCGTTCCATCTCCCTTGATATGACTTCCCGGCAAATCTAGGAGATTTCAGTGAGGAGCACGGTGAGCGATTTCACCAGGACATAAGGGAGATGGAGGACAGATATCAGTTTTGAGTTATCTGACATCGATTGGTCGTTTTTTGCGATAAAAATGCAATTTTAAAGATAAAATCTAACATAAAAAAAACCCAACGATAAAATTAAATTCTGATGGCGGCTTCAAATTCAGGAGGTCAAAATATATAAAGATTGGTAGGTCTGAACTTTTTCTTTTTTTGTGTGGCTGTGATTATTTATCGGGCAATCAAACAGAGTGGGGGTGACAATATTCCTTACCTACAATTATTATCTCTACATCGTCCTGCGCACGTCCTAAAACAATAATAAATAAATTTATAGCATTTTAATAAGTATCATATTAGTCGAGAATCTAAAGGTCCGAATTCGATCATGAGGTATGAACTCGCAGGTATAAAATTTAAAAAATATGGATATTATCCAGAATTTTATGCCGAATTCGATTCCAGAGGGCGCGATGTCGGCCAAGATTGCGAAATTGCAAAAAAAGTAATAATTTCGAAAAAATTTGGAACTTAAATATTGCATTATCTTTCGTTTACATTGCATTTACGAGCTTATTTATAAAGATTTTTTAATAATTCTTATATCAATCGAAAGCTTAATGTTTGTAGCTTCATACAAGTGTAATAGAGAGACATTATTTTCATTATAAACAACACTATAAATTGTTTAAACAATATGTATTCAGAAAGTGCAGTGTAATTTTCGGCATCGAGATACTTTTGTTATTATTGCAGATAGATCTATAGTTATTTGAGGCGAAATGCGTAGAATAGACCAACGAACATTTTTTATTGAAACAATTTTTTAATTCGCTGAATAATTTAGGATATATGATTTTAAATGTAGGGCGCGCGGCCGTAGTCATAACTCATCATAATAATAAATATAAGTGTGGCCACGGGTACGCGATTTGCCAGTTTGCATTTGCCATTCGCATTGTTTATTAGTTCTAGTCTGACAGGATAATATTAAAATTCCGAATTGGAAACTTTTCCTTGCAAATAATAACAACAAAGCTTATTGAAGCATATTTTCGAAAAATTCTACACAGATCATAGTAGTCTACCTACTAACGTTTTTGTTATGACGACATGAAACAAAGTAAAATTGTAACAGACTTACACTTTTCAAATCACAGCGAAGCAGACAATAGAATATTTGCAATAGTTCAGTACCTATCAAATTTGAATTACAAAAAGCTACTGATACAGATATTTTTGTGATGGCACTATACCATGCTACTAGAATAAACGTAAATGAGTTGTGGATACATAAATTCGATGTGTATATACTTATTCACTGCATAATACAAAAACTGTCGACTACGCAGAATATATCAGAAATTTATTTGGTCAATTTTTTTCTATGTACTTACGTCTTAAGTGGTTGCGATACGGTCAATTTTCCTTTCAGAAAAGGAAAAACTTACGTATTCAAAACATGCCTCAAATATGCCAATGATCCTAAGTTACAGTCAATATTGAATTTCCCACTCGACAATTCATTTGATAGTGCTGAATTTGAAAACTCTGCACGATATTTCTTTAAAGTCTTATATGGTAGACCGTTTTTCATTGGTAATTTGGACAAAGTATATTTCCCGATAGCTGGAAACAGGCCTTGATACAACCAATCTCCCAAAAAAATAACCCACTTGAATTTAAAGATTTAAGGCCGATTAGCATTTTGCCGGCGTTATCAAAAATATTGGAGAGAGAGGTAGACTCGCTACACTTCGTGAGTATCGGATACTCCCTGAAGTGCAGTCCGGGTTTCGATCTTTACATGGTTGTGAAACAGCCTTGTTGAACATCACTGATGACATTTTGAGAGGAACAGACCAAAATAATGTTACAGTTTTGGTACTACTTGACTATTCTAAAGCATTCGATACGATAAATTACGAAATTTTTTTATTCTGTCCTGAAATATATAGGTTTATCTGAGAAGGCGGTAGAATTTTTTCGTAGCTACCTAAACAGCAGATCACAGAGGGTTAAAATCGACAACACAGTGTCTGCTCCTCTCAGAGTGTCCTGTGGTGTTCCACAAGGATCGATACTAGGTCCACTTTTATTTACTCTATACACGTCAGACTTTCAAAATGTCGTTAAACACTGCAATATACATTTTTACGCCGATGATACGCAGTTATACCTCTCATTCTCCCCTGACGACATAGCCGAAGCGACTGATGCCATTAACAAAGATATTGAAGCTCTTGTGGCAAAATCACGAAGCCACTCCTTAAATATAAATGCCAGCAAAACAACAGCTTTAGTCTTTGGATCTCAAAGTGTCAAATCGGCTGTATCCAATCAACTGAAGCTAACTGTAGAAGGTCAACAAATTTCGCCAGTTGAAAATTCAAAAAATCTGGGATTAACCCTCGATTCTAATCTAAAATTTCGAATACATATAAATAACAAAATCGCCGTGGCATATGCTAATCTAAAAATGATTTATGTTAATAGGTACTACCTTAGTAAAAAGGTTAAAATAATTCTTTGTGAGGCTCTTGTTCTGTCACAGTTTAATTTTGGTGATGTTGTGTACAGTCCCTGTTTGGATGCAGAAAATATGCGAAGAATTCAGGTCGTTCAAAACTCCTGCTTGCGGCTTATCTTTGGCATTACACGGAGACAACATATTTCTCACAAGCTTGATGATATTGGATGGCTTAACATGTCTAGGCGGCGCCTACTGCATTCAGCTTGTTTGTTTCATAAAGTCATCACAAACAAATTGCCTAGTTATCTAAGTAAAAAAATTAAATTCAGATCTGATGTACACAATATAAATATCAGATTTAAAGGTACCCTTACTCCACCATCTCATCGAACAGAAATATTTAAACGGTCGTTTACTATAACCAGAATACATAATACCATTCCTGACTCTCTAAAGTTATATCCTCTTCCTGCATTTAAACATAAATACAAAAAATATCTCCTTAATATGTAGAATCATTCTTTGACTTATAAGGGACTTATAAGGTAATAGGACATTTCACATTGTATATAAAGTTCATTTCTAATGCCTTAATAGATAGTAAAACAAAATATAAGTAATTTCAAATATACTCATATTAATTAAATCACCGTGTTTAAATAAATATTTAAAAAATTAATTTACTCAAAACTTGAAATATTAACGTCACTCTACTGATTGTGACATACTATTTTATCCAATTAACACATTGTTTACATCTCGTGTTGATGTGATTGGGTGCTTTATCTGAAAATTTCTACATTACTTGACTTAAAAGTAAATTTTACCCGCGTTTTAAATATTTTAAATAGTGCTGAAATTAATGATACGGCAAATAAACACCTGCTGATTTGGCAGATAATAGTTATGACGTCACATTTTTTTTTATAATAATGAGAAAGTACCCTATTAAGGCATGTATGGACATGTTTATATATATTTTAATTGGTTTGTTATATTTGCTCTTTTGAATTTAATGTTTTAATATTGTTTTCCCACTTAAGATGAAAAACAGGGTCTGTGTGTCTTGCACAGACATCTGATCTTCGGCGATTTCCCGATATATTTGTATTTTTTATTTATGTTATTTTATACAAATCTCGTGTAACATGTTTGGGAAATAAAGACCATTTATTATTATTATTATTATTAATTTGCGAGTCCATTTATTTCACACTTGTAAATCGGATATTCGAAATTTGCTACCAACTGAAGACTCATTTCACCAGCACTGAGCTGCCTACCAAATAATTATTTGGAAGCACGGCCGGATTATCCATAAGGCTAAATAGGCTATAGCCTAGGGGCACCGAAGCACGAGGGGGCGCTTCGGCAATTCAAAACTAACTATCTCCCGATGGCCAAAGGATGACATTTACTGTTTACCATTGATCTATGGAAAATAAAATGTATTGTAGCCTCGTATAATGCATAAAGGGGTCTACAGACCAACCAACCAGCCAACCTTCTCGGTACACTTTGAAAATTGCCATGACAACTCATAAAAACGAGCTGGTCTGCTGAACTTCCAGCGTGTTCAAAGCGTACCGACAATGCTGGCTCCAGCAATTTTAAGAGTTCGCATGGCAAACTTCAAAGTGTACCGATGGTTGGTTGGATCGTCTGCCCTTAAGGGCTGGCGAAAAAAAAAACAGCCACAAAATCGAGTTGGGATAATGAGCGTAAAAAATTGTTTGTTTAAGGAAAGACAAGCATAAAAAGCTTTTGTACCTGCAGTCTTATCTGGGCCGGAATTAATAAATTCGTATAAGCCTATGTATACCTATTCTATGTAACTATTTTGGTTACATATTCTTGTTCATACGTTTAAAGTAATTATTCATATCTGAAGTTTTTATTGCCGTAATCCTTCAGGGTATAGCCTGAGGCCTTCTTCATATAGTTGACCGCAGATTTAACAGGCACTCAAAAAATGTCGGCGCCTTTGACCCATCAAAGACGCCGCATCGCAAAACCAAAGATTCCGACATTTTTTGAGTGCCTGTTAAATTGTGGTTTACTATATCTACTTCGGTACTTTTTTTATACAAGAAAATTATTTATTTGTTATTTGATTATTTTATTTTGATAAAATTGTCGAATTTATTACCTCTGTATTGTATAGTTCAGCGAAGAGATGTTTACTTAAACCCTTGGATAGTACAAAAAAAACACCCGATCTGCGATGCACTTTGTATAGGTGTCGACAGACGATCCAACCAACTAACCGACCTTCTCGGTACCTTTTGAATATTGCCATGCGAACTCGTAAAAGTGAGCTGGTTTACTGGGGCCAATATTGTCGGTACGCTTTGAAGACGGTGGAATTCCAGCAGACCAGCTCACTTTTACAAGTTGTCATGGCAATTTTCAAAGTGTACCGAGAAGATTGGTTGGTTGGGTGGTTGGATCGTCTGTACGCATCTTTATACCCTCCGCGCCGGTCTCATTGTTCGTCCGAAAGTGCGAAAACAAAAAACGCTGCAATTTTACCGACATGCGCCAGCTCAACTTTTTGTGCCAATTAGGGAAATGTATACGTCTCTTATATGTTCCTTTCCAACTATATCAATATTTTACAGAATTATTTATAGAAAAATAGGAACGGAATGAGATAGATAGATATCATATCATTACTATAGCTCCTATAGTAATACCGCTGCCCTTTATTGTAGACGCTGGCCAACAGGGCCGGATTACCCATAAGACTAACTAGGTTATAGCCTAGGGGCGACAATGCGTGAAGGGATGCGCGCTAGTCATAAGGGGGCGTCGCGAGTTCTTTGCGCTCTTTGCTTAACAAAAAAAAATTATTTTGTTCTCCATTGCTAATTTTTGTTTTTGAGAACAATTTTTTTTCATTTCCTTCTCCCTGGTCGTCATTTTTTTAGATTCCCCCCCCCCCCCCCTCCGTTCATCATTTTTGAAACTCTGGGACAAACATTTTTTCATATATCCACCCTCCGCTCGTCAATTCTGAATCTGGACAAAAAATGTTTTTTAAGATTTCACCTTCGCCCTCATTAATGTTCTTCCATTATGATCAAGAGGGCGCAAATACATGATAGCCTAGGGGCGAGCCAATCCTTAATCCGGCCCTGTTTGGAAGACAGCCAGTTGCGTCAATCCAGTGCTTCCCAACCCTAAAGATTTTGTTTGGGTTTCGAAGGACAATATATTAGTACCAAGACTTATGACAAAAAGTGTCCGTCCAAATGTAACGCCTGGAAACATATTTTGTAAATGCAAGCAATTCCAAAATTGCATTGGAAACTGCAGTTGTGCTAAGGCCGGTTTGGCGTGCATAATAAGTTGTTTTTTGAAGGCCGATGTCAAAGGTGTTTAACCTTAACTTATACTATAGTATTATTACAATACACTTAATTATAGCATTATAACGTCAATCATATGTATAACGACTTACCTATAATACTCCAATTTTAGTTATATCATATGTATTATGTACACAGAATTTACAATACATAAAACCATTATTTTGTCAAGGCGAAAAATATTTTAATTTCATTTTAGTTGTTTTTAAATTAAATACAGATAATTTGTTTTATTTCTAAGCATTATTTATGATCTGTACGAACTTTCTTATTAAAGACGTTACAAAAATGTTGCTTATACCTTACAAAAAAATTAATAAAATAATGTACAGTGCCCGTCACAGTAATCTTGCCAACCTACATTTTTCGAAATTCTCTACATTTCCTCCTGGTGTATATTATTAGATTTTTTTGTTTATTTTGTTAATTGTCCTCTGGTGTATAAGAATAAAATATCAATTGTGTTGTGGTAAAGGATGGCGGATTTATATAACTGATAAATCAAATAAAACTTGCCATAGGTGGCAAAATTATTGTGACGAGCACTGTACGTAATAATAAATACTTTTATTATAACAGCAGTGCCTCAAAATCATGTGTAAATAGCCTACAGAGACAAGACCGCGCGCGCGTAGGGTTGCCAGGCGTCCGGCTTTAGCCGGACATGTTTGGCTTTTTACGGTTTTGTCCGGCTAAAAATTAACATGTCCGGCCTGTCCGGCTTTTTGCCTTAACTCTCTGGAAAATACGGAATTTTACTCCGAATTATTAATATTGGCAGAGTATTATTTTGCTATTCCAGGCCACAATGCCAATATCGAAAGAGTATTTTCATTAATAAATGCCCAATGTTCGAAAGAACGAAATAAACTTGTAACGGTTTAAAAACAATATCGTTGAGCGGTCGACTTTAAATTTATTCGCGGGGAAATATTCTACTCCGTAAGCTAATTGAGTTATTAGAAGACGATATCAGCAACGTTAATTTAACCTAGGTGTATATCTGGTTGCGCATCAGGCCGGAGTCGAGCGGTCTCAGTTGCCGAGGAACTTGTTTTTTCCCTGGGACTGATAACTTTTTGTTGGGCATAAAAGTATATGGTGACAAGTGCTGGGTTCGTATTGAATTTGTTTATATTTATAAACATCCGTGAGGGGATTTATAATACGAACCTAAAAGTTAATAATTTTCAATTGGTGTATTTTTGTCTCTGGATTGGAGAAGATATTTATTTGTTGGGAGATTGAAAATTTCCGTTTTCGGGATTTATTGTCACCATAGCTCTGGGTTAAGTTATCTAGCCCTTTCAACTGTTTGGAAATTAAACCCTCTTGTCTAAGAGGTAAAGTATCCAGGTATGTTATTTACCATCATTTCTAATTTTCTCGTATTATTTGTAGGGTTTTTCGTACCGGTTTTCATTACCGGTTATATTTTAAATTAGTTCGTAGTTTAAATTGTATCCTGTTGGGTGTATGTAATCAGATATAGTTGGAAATTCAGTAGAAGAAAATATATTTTCCAAGGAGGAGATTCAGGCCTCAAATGGAAATCTAATTTGGCAGTTCAAGGAGCTCCACCAAACAGATAAGCCTTACAAGTTATTCTAATTTTACGTTTAATTGGTTTTGGTACTTGTTATCTTAAATATTTAAGAATAATCGAGATAAATTGCATTTAATGTCACCTGAAATTTAATGTGCTGAGTTCCAAAATTTACATATATTATCAAATTGTGTTTGTTTATATAGAAGTGCTGCCTTGAAAATATGCAGTTCGTATTCGCCCTATTTTATTAGCACAGATTAATTCTTACGTATAGCTAGCTATAGCTCGCAAAAGTGCATCTGGTGCGCTGCAAAATCATATGTAATATATCACTTATATTATTGTCATTATAATTAATTAACTAATTTGTTAACCGTACGTGATCACGTTTGGGTATAATTCATACGTATTATACATAACGTTAGTTATTTTGAATTATTGTGCATTTTGATATTAGTTTTCATATACACTGCTCGCACAAATTAATGATACATTTTCTCGATTTGTTTTGTAAGTCAACTTTTCTATTAAATTAAGTATTAGATTTTACTTGCGGCTATTATTTGGTGTGGCATGAATTCTCCCTGACTTTCCTAGTTTTTTTTTACAGGGTTACTCCTACAATAATTAATCATTCAGGTATTATTTACTTTATTGTATTTTCGTAGTTTCGTAATTTCAGGAGAATACATTATAGATAGTGGTATATTATACAGCCAGATTAAATTACGTGGCGCCTACGCTTTTATTATTACTTAACCGTTTACCTAAGTACAGCTGAGGCACTGGCACGCATATATACTTATTAGTCACCAAATTATTGTAGGGAGAGATTCCCCCCCTTTTTTTTAGTCTGGGCATTTATATGGCGATTTTCAAAACGAACCTGGTATAAAAGTAAGTTACCAAACGACCCTGAGATATAATTCCAAGTAATCGTCACAAACTACATATAGATACGATAGCCACAATGATTTTCCTACAGTGCAATTTAAAAATATAGTCCATGTAGAACGGAGGGTTTGACTCTCGGAATGCCCCCCCCATCGGGACCACTTGTATTTCATGTTTTTTGGGTCGCTGATCACGAAAATCGGGGTCGCGCGTCTCTAAAAATAGTGTGTCACCTCTAAAAATGTGAAAAACCACCCCTTTTGTTTTTCTTCGCGGTAATGTGAATAATACTGTAAAAAAATATTTATGTTCATTTATTAAGAATATTTCTACCTTCCCTTTCAATTCCCTGCAAGCTTGGGGGTAGTTTTCACCCCTTTAGGGGTAAACTTTTTAGTATTTTTTTCGACAGAAGTTTATCAGAAGTTACAAGCAAACTAAAAAGTATACATCTCTACTTATTTTCTAAGCATTAGTTCAATTTAAAGGCGATATAGGGGTAGTTTTCACCCCTGAAAGGTTGGAAAAAATTTTTCTTCATTCTGAAATCCCCTTTCATCTAAACTAAAATCAAAAAGTGAAAAAAAATCCATCATTTTTCCATTTTACGTCAATTTAGGTGTAGTTTTACCCCCTCTGGTTAACCCTTACCTTAAAATTTGTCCTTATTTTAGATGAACATACTGAACTGGCAAGATATCATTACAATTAGCACATTTATAACATTATTTTGCGTTATTATTCACATTACCGCGAAAAACCCCCCAAAAGGGGTGGTTTTTGGCATTTTGGAGTGACGCGCTACTTTTAGAGCTACAGGGCCCCGATTTTCGTGATCAGTGACCCAAAAAACACACAATGCAAGTGGTCTCGATGAGGGGGGCATTCAGAGCGTCAATCCCCGCGTTTTATATGGACTATTAAGTTGCCAAGAATTCTACCATATGATTCGTGAACAAAAAAAACTTACTTGATAAAATAGGCTCAAATGATAAATGTACATAATTTCTGCGCTTTTAAGTTTTAAAAAGACATTTTTTTTATTAATAAAAGTTATTTATTTTATATGATTATAATGAATTATTCAGTTTTTTTTATGTGATACACTTACCAAAGTTTTATTTGATATTGTATGAATTAGTTTCATACGTGATTTTTTTCATTTTTTTTTCCGTTTTTAATCGCTTTTTTATAGATATAGATGTTTTATTGTTTTGCGATGAATTTTCTATTTCCATGTAATAAATATTCATTTTTAAATTAAGTTTAATAAAACATACTAAAAAACTGATTTTATGGTTTAATAATTTTTTTATGGTGAACGAATGTTGTCCGGCTTTTTGTACCAAATGTCCGGCTAAATTTATAAGTAAAGTCCGGCTTTTCGAATTTTAGGCCTGGCAACCCTACGCGCGCGGCAGACCAAAACAATGCGCTTCATTTTAAAAAAATCATATCTCCTAAATTATTCAGCGAATTAAAAATTGTTTTAATAAAAAATGTTCGTTGGTCTATTCTACGTATTTCGTCTCGAATTACTACATATCTATCTACAATAATAACAAAAGTACCTCGATGCCGAAAATTACACTACACTTTCCGAGCACATATTGTTTAAACAATTTATAGTGTTATTTATAATGCAAATAATGTCTTTTACATTACACTTGTGTGAAACTACAAACATTAAGCTTTCGATTGATATAAGAATTATTAAAAAATCTTTATAAATAAGCTCGTAAATGCAATGTAAACGAAAGATAATGAAATATTTAAGTTCCAAATTTTTTTCGAAATTATTATTTTTTTGCAATTTCGCAATCTTGGCCAACATCGCGCCCTCTGGAATCGGATTCGGCATAAAATTCTGGATAATATACACATTTTTTAATTTTTATACCCGCGAGTTCAGGGTTCAGTATTTTAGACGCGTCTTTTTGGATGCTAGATTCCTTACTATATATAAAAATGTTTTGGATAAAATTTCTCTTGGAAGTGGAAATCGAAGTTTTGTACTGCTACTTACAAATAATAGTCCGGAAGACAGTGAATACTTTTTACGTCATAAAGCAAATGGATGAAATTTTGATCACTGATAGAGGATTGTATACAGAACAAAAACTATATATAAAAAATATATAAAAATAATATAAAAAATATATTAATAATTTAGTTGATATAAAACATAAAAAAACTGCCTGCAAGTCATCGGACGTTGCTAACACTTTGGCAGGTACATTTGAATATGTTACGAAAATCGACGGCCATCTTTAAATGATGTGCACACAGCTGAAAAAGACAATCAATAAATTATTGCCTGCTGCTCTGAAGGAAATGTTGCTAAAGCCTTGGCAGATAGATGTAAACAACATGGGCGCAGCCAGGGGGGGGGCCATGCCCCCCCCCCCCCCCAAGCCGTCTTCCATGAGCCAAAAAATAAAGAAGCAGTACAAAGCAGTATCTAAATTATCCCTTGAAATAAATATTTTGTAATTAATGCCAATATTATCTAATAGAGGAATCTACATACACATCAGTTTTCAACCATTTTCTGAAAAATTCTCCTCATCTTCTAGGGAAGCCGGTTCTATTGCCCCCCCCCCAGATGAATTTTCTGGCTGCGCCACTGGTAAACAATGTAGTAGTAGTATTCACAATATTGGCTTCGATTTATTAATAAATCATTAGCTCAGCGCCATGTGGAAGTTGATGTGTTCTATTTGGTAATCATTATGACACCTCAGGCCGGATAATTATGTAAGTTATTATTATTATCATTTTTTTACTTCCACATCCAGTGGAAGTATAGTAACGACAAAAAAAAATTTTATTGTTCAAATAGGCTTAAAATGTCATGAAACGTCGAGATTTTAAGTTTGAGCGAAAAAAAATTTCTGTCTGTCGGTCTGTCTCTCTGTAACTTTTTTTTGTGCGCACGTTTACTCTGGAACCGTTTAAGATATTGACTTGAAATTTGGTACACGTATGTACTTTAACGAGATCTGGAACTAGATTATATTTTCATCTTGTTCCGTCGAAGAGTTGGGGGGTAAATTGGGGTAAATAGGAGTAAATCAAGCCGGTAAGAGTCCACAAAATTGGTATTTAGTATATATAAAAGAACTTAAAGTCTCACAAAATTTTTTGACATTAGCCACCCCCATTACTACCCCCACCTCATTATTAAAGGGGGTGAAAAAAATAAAATTGTAATTTAGCGCTTATACAAGAACCTAAGCCGCAAAGTTTTTTTTTGCTTGATCCTTTAATTCTAAATATATTTCTGCCTAACTATTTCTTATTTATATTTTAATATATACATATATATATATATATATATATATACATATATATATATATATATATATATATATATATATATATATATATATATATATATATATATATATATACATACATGCACATACATACACACATACATTTTTTTTATGTATATTTCATGTACTTATTATTGAATTGATTTATAGTTTTTTTTTTATATTTTATTCTACTTTTTTGTATATTTTTTTTCCATTTTAGTTTTTTTTGTTGTTTTTTTTTGTTTTTTTTTTATAAGGAAGTTAACGAGGAAAGAGATGAGTGCGTCAAGGGGTCCTTCATGACGACTTAAGACGTTACTGACTAGACCACGGAAAGAATGGGGAACCACATAGGAAAAAAACACAGGATACTTACAATACCGGCACGGTAGCTCAATCGGTTAAGGCGTATTGAGTGGCGAATACGCTGATCGACTCGCTACCGCGCTCTGGGTTCGACCCCCAGCCCCGGTATTGACAACACCGGTGGGTGTGGATGTATGTCTGCGTTTTTCCGAATGTGTAACCCCCTTCCGGACAGCCTTGGCTTTGGATTTGGGGGTTGTCTACTATCTGTGGTGTGTTTATGTTATGTTAAAAATATTAATTTAAAACTTTTCACATATTATAAATATGATAATGTAAACAATGAAATTATTAAATTTAATTTTGCGCACTACCCGCGCGTCGAGTCATCTGACCATACATTTATCAATGTACAATAAGGTTCATACTGAACAGAATAATAATAAAAATATGGTTAATATTATTGTTTAAACAAATAATATGAATAATCAAAAAATTTCTAAAAGAGCTTGTCACATTTGTACTTATTATATACTTTCTTAAGTTGTATTCTTTCGTATACTCGGTCTTGTTCCGTTGAAATATGAATAAATAAATAGATAAATAAAAATAAATAAGTAAGTGAATAAATAAACAAACAAATAAATAAATAAATATTTAAGTAAATGAAAAGTTGTATTTTATTAAAATTATATACGAAGTGCCTACGTAGGTAATTTAAAATGAAATATATTTACATACGATAATAATTTACCAATTAAACTTTAATTAAAAAACCGCTGCCCAAGGAATCGCTACTTCTACATCCAGATTTTCTATCCAAGTCTCTCACAACGAAAAAAAATTGTATGTGGTAATAATTGTTTATGGAACTTTAATAATATAATATTTGAAATCGTCTGCCCCAAAAACCCATAAAACAATATGCCACATCGGTAGTGAGGATGGGGGTGGTGGAAGGGGGGTGGAAGTGGGGGTGGATAAAGTAAAAAAAAATGTTAAGGCCTTTGGTTCTTGTACACACACTAAATGACAATTTTATTTTTTTCTCTGCTTTTAATAATGGTGTGGAAGGGTGTGGCTAATGCCAAAATTTTTTTTAGCATCTTACCATGATATGCGGAAAATAAAATGGTCTGCTAGTCTTCAATGTGGGAAAGCCCCTGCAAAATTTTAGAGGGTTCTCAGGTAATTTAGTATATTAAATTATTAGTCAGTGATTTTGAGTAGGTCAGGAATAGGTCGACGTCCTTACTGGTGAAGGAGCGTATTGGAGTTTCCTTAATTGGCTTAAAAACTGTAGCCGGCATGTGCCGGGAAACATAGATCAAAGTACCGCGTTTTTTGCTTTCGGTCGAACAATCAGGACACCGCCGCACAGTGGTCAATTTGCCATATTTAGGAGGAAAATATTATTAACGGTTCATTTCTAGCTATATTTTTGTTTAGAAGTATATTCTTGTTTAAATATGTTAAATTTATGATACGATGCATAAAAAAATACATACATAAAAATATATACAGGGCGAGTCAGTAGCATGGGGACAGTCAATATCTCCTCAACCGTTTGAAATTAGAAAAAATGTCTCAGATAAATATTGTGGGAGATGAAGAGTGTAATATTCAAAAATTAGTTTCAAATCTACAGGGTGTTTCACGGAGTGGTAGCAAGCTAATGTCAGAATTTTTTAAATGGAACAGTAATAGTAAAATCTGCAAAAGACGCATTTTCGTAAATTTGAGCGTCATTTCATTTTGAATGTTAGTCGAGACCATGTACTAATAATTTACAGGACTCTCAGAGTTGAACCCAATTCTACAGGGTGTTCTCCACGATGATTTAAATTTTTACATATTTAAACTGTCATAATTCAATTTTTTTCAAACGAAACACCCTGTATATTTTTATTTAATATGTCTCTGCAATTAATCACCTATATGCTGATACTTTATAGTGACAACTTTTTTCGACGATTTCAAGAAAAAAAGTCTATTATATACACCGTTTTTCTTTACCTCTTTTATTGCTGTATGCAAACTTATATTTCGGAACTTTCTCAAAATTTACTCCCGGAATACTGTAGGCGGAGAGCTCCTTCCAAGTTTTTTTATTACGAAAGCCACATTACGTTTACCACTTGCATGATATGCGGCTTGAGTTGCTAAGCTTAACTCTTCTGGAGTATGTTCCAGTAATGGTTGCACTTGACGGTTGACCTACTTTCGACCTAGAAGGCTCACATACATTTTCTTTATTAGTTTCATTTTGTAATTCTCCAGTTACCCAACCAGAATGTTTTTTTTTTAAATGAAGCCACATTAAATTTACAAGACCGCCAGCGTTTAAGTAAATTACATAAGAATAGCTGAATAATTTGAATAGGTTCTTCATTTTCTCCTAACAACCCGCGCTAGGCTTCTTTCTCTTGTTCAATATTTTCAATTATCCTGTGGACTGTCCTTACGGATGCTCCATCAGCTAACAATTTTTCATTCAGCAGCAATTCAAACGGGTAATTTCTCTTCACGGAAATGACATCTGCAGTAAAATTAAATATCTTCTAATAAAAGTACAAGAAAGTAAACTCTCAGTATATGTTCCAAAGTACAGAGACTGACCTACGATATACAGCAGAAATTTCGGTGAAACTTTGTGAAACTTTTTTTAAAACTAAATATAAATGCGCAAATGCAGGCTTCCGCAAAATAAATCGGTAATATGGTTTTGCCCAAGAGGACACATACCTCGTGACATTTTTTCGATAGTTAAAGGCATGTATTAACAGCACACGATAACAGTTTTTTAATATTGGATACAAGAAACAACTTGCTTGGACGAATATTAGCGGTAAATTATTTGCCGCGGAACCACCCAATTACTATTTAACGTCACCACCTCGAACACGTGCGGCATAAACAAAATATTTTTTTGGTTTCTGATGGTCCGGTTATTCAGGTATCGACATATATATTAATTTTAATTTTTGGATAAATTTTATTTTTGTAATACTTTCCTCCTAATATTGGCAAATTGACCATAGTGCGCCGTGTTATTATCGGGTTTAACTAAATATTTCTTATATCTGCTTGTTGTTTGAGAGTTCATTACCATAGAGTCGATGTCTTTTCGATTTATTTCGCTATTTTTCTAGTGTGATTTGATTAAACCAAAAAGTCACTTCTATCATATCCAGCTTTGCTGTCAATAGTGTCAATCCCAAGTCTGATAAAGTGATATGGTTGTACCGCGTTACGTCAGATTGGTTAAAGTCATTGGCGGCGCATTTCTACAAAAAAATAAGGTAATTTTTTTAAAATTTTTCATTTCTTTAACTCCTTTCGATGGGGACAACCTACTGTTAAATTTTCCGCATGTCATGGTAGATCACGTTGTATATACCAAATACCAATTTTATTTATAAGTTGGTGGGAAAATTCCTTTTGTAGATTTGCTCCCCCCCCCCCCGCTCGTCAATTTTTATTTTGGTGGAAATTTTTTTTTTTATTTTCTCCTCTCCGCTTGGCAAATTTGAAAAAAATCCCCAAAAAAGTTGGCTCGCTACGTCCCTGCCTCCAGGGTTCCAGCCCCCCCTCTTATTTACGTCTATGCTAACGGTATTATTACACCAGCTATACTGCTGTGAATAAGCTGCCCATTTCCAAAGTAAACTCACATGAAGAATCTGAAAGCAGCCTTAGAGGAACTATTTAGTACGAACATAATAACTATGCACTTGTAAACTTCATGCTCACCATCACCAGCATTTTCAAAATTGGTACTTTTATGGAAAACCATAAACGGATCCGAAGCGAAATAGGCGAGATGGTCAGCAGCCGGCCATCCTTCAATTTGCCAACAGTGTACAATAATGGGCCATCAAAGGGCCACTGATGATGTCACCAGGCGCGCAGCCAGGGGGGGGGGGGCATGAGGCACGGGCCTCCCCCAAGCCGTCATCCATGAACCAAAAAATAAAAAGCTTAATCACTATTAGTACAAATAGTCCCTTCAAATTAGGAAATGTTTAAGAAAATTTTCCCACAGTTATGAGACCTGTAAAAAGTTAAGTATTTGTGTTGTCTAAACATGATTTTTATCCCCCGCAGTTCTAAAAAAGGGTGGTTTTTAAGAAATATATACATATATATGAATTTTAGCGTTGTTGCATCTTTTTCTCTATATTGAGGAAAAACTATGCATTTTGGTGAAAAATATCAAGAGACCAAAGTAGTAGAGCATAAAAAAAAGACGAAAAAAAACGCTAAAATTCATACATATGTATATATGTTTTCTTAAGGTCTCATAACTGTGGGAAGATTTTCCATAAAACAGCAATTTTTTGACTAATTTGAAGGGACTAAAAGCAGTATCCAAATATTTCTTGAAATTAATAAAGTAATTAATGTCAATATTATCTAGTAGAGGAATCTATACACATCCGTTTTCAACTATTTTCTGAAAAGTTTTCCTCAACCTCTGGGGAGGCCGGTTCAATTGCCCCCCCCCTCCCTCCCTCAGATGAAGTTTCTGGCTGCGCCACTGGATGTCACCCTTTGGCCAGCATATTTTTGGCTGCTATCTCACACATTTTTATATTTATACCTGGTGGGACACTCTTGTATCTCTTGAACGGGTGAATGGAATTTTTTCAAATAGGTTGCCCTATTTAAAGATGTGATTGTCATGCAAATTGTATCGAAACTGGAAGTCGACCATTTTGGTTCTTTAAGTTATATAATTGGAAATTTCATCCCACATCATTACACTACATTTGAAAAAAATCTATTCGCCCATTCAAAAATTATAAAAGTGTCCCTATTGGCTGAGCCAACCGGTATATATTTTATTATTGGATCACTTTCAAACAACCATATTTTCTTATAATCCACTGGATTCTGGTATATATTTTTTTATGTGAAATTTACATAGGAGAACCCAATGAGTTAGTAAAATATATACCTATGTTATAAAAGTATTATAATCCAATATTGAAAAATATATTAGATATAATATCTGTTGTTTATTTTATATCCGATTTTATATAAAATTAATTTATTTAGATTCTTCAGTATAATTTCATGAATATTAATAGAAAAATAATAGGGTGGGCACGCTCATGGCAGGTTGTAGCGTATTCACTTACATATTAAATATCGTCATGGATATGATAAAAAACAATAACAAAATTACATATTATTAATTTATATTTTTACATGACTGTGCACATTTGAAATAAATCTTTTCAATTAAATTCTAAATTTATTATTATAGTAAATATTACTATATTTTGGTGACCCCGAATGAACAGGCAGCAAGAACTTATTTTCAACCTTGTTTTTCTGAAGTCAATCAGAACCTTTTGAAGGCTTTAAAATTGTGGATCTACTCAAAGCTGAAACTGCAGTGCGTATCCCGAGCCCCAAAAGAAGAGACAAAATGGAATACCAAAGAATATTTGAAGTACCAATTTATTTATGGAATTTTCAATCGCAACGTCAAAGTCATTAACATGTCAAAGATGATTAAATAAGATGCAATATCCGAGGACCAAGGTATCCACATTTTAAATATGCCGTATGCTGAGATCCCATGACTGCAAGTAATGAATTCGTATTTGCTAAACGGAACCTACAAGAAGTCATGATTTTAGAAACGATAAAAAAATATATAATATCAATATACTTAAAAATACCAAAATCACATAAAATATGAACATGTATTAAAAACAAATATACGTATATTTACTTCGATTTTAATTTTATTTATAGCGATAACGCTATAAATTTGGGGTCACCAAATATATTTTTTTTTATCGAATGTTTTTTATTTTTCCTAGCGACTCCATGGAAACTTCTCCATTATGGATCGAGTTTTCCTTTTTGTTTCTTAGCGACTCCATGGAAACTTCTCGTTTTTGGAACTTCTCGATTTCCAGTGAGTGAGTCGCTATAGTCGCTATATACACCCCCTCGTTAAAAAAGAAAATAGTCAATCAATCAGCGTGTCGATTGCAAAACGTACTTTTTTTAATCGGGGTAGGCAAAGTGTCACATCTGTCAACTAATACAAAAGCCGGTTTAACTCTATCAATATTGACAGTTATGACTTTGTCTCCTTTCTTAAAGGTAAATAACTTATCTGAACGAGATAAAACTTTAAACGGTCCTTCATATAAAGGAGTAAATGAACGTTTTAAACGTTCAATGCGAACGAAAATAAAATCGCAAGAGGCAAGATCTGAACTAACAAAAGTTTTGTAATTGCCATGCGAAGTTGGAGGAACAAATTTTAAATTATTAAAATAAATGCGTAATTTGTCAATGAAATAAGGAATATCTGGGGAATTATACGATTCAACGAAAAATTCGCCAGGTAAACGAAGGGCTTGACCATATATGAGTTCAGCAGGTGAACATTGCAGATCTTCCTTGGGAGTTGTCCTAAATGCTAATAAAATGATGGGTAATTCATCTGTCCAATGTGATGTATTGGCTCTAGCTAACAAGGAAGTTTTAAGTGAGCGATGAAATCTTTCAATTAAAGAGTTGCCCTGGGGGTGATATGCAGTTGTACGTATTCTATGAAAACCTAAAAACTTTGCAAATTCATTAAATAATCTTGACTCGAATTGTACTCCTTGATCAGTCGTTACTGACAAGGGAACACCGAATCGACAAACAAAGTTTTGAAATAAAGTACGCGCAACTGTTTCTGCTGTGATGTCGCGAAGAGGGTACGCTTCCGGCCACCTAGTGAATCGTTCAATCACCGTAAGAATGTAAGAGTTACCTTTGGATGGAGGTAATGGTCCTACCAAATCTATGTGGATGTGGTCGAATCTGATTTTCGGGATGGTGAAGTTCCCGAGAGCACTTCGCGTATGTCGACTGACTTTGACAGCTTGACAGTTAATGCACGATTTTGACCATAAATTGCAATCTGTGTTCATTTTCGGTCAAAAATAGTTATTTGAAATCAACAGTCTAGTGGCTTTAATACCAGGATGAGATAAGTTGTGAAAAATATCGAATATCGTTCGTCTGTAAACAAGTGGGACAAAAGGTCTGACTTTTGCACGAGAAACATCACACCAAATAAAATCATTTGAATCTGGAATTTGTATCTTTTTTAAAATGAAATTGGTTTTAGTTAGTGATGATTTATCTGACAATAAATAGTTGAGATTTGAATCTTTCTCCTGAGCTTCACTAAGCAACTTTAGGTCAAAGTTAACATTAAGGAAGGGAGAATTTTTTAGTTGAAGTGGTAAAATATCTTGTTTTAAGGAAGAAGTGTCGTAAATACGTGACAAGCTGTCAGCTATTACATTATGTTTTCCTTTAACATGTTGTATTTTACAAGAAAATTGAGCTATGTATTCTAAATGACGTATTTGACGAGGAAATCTTTCTGCTTTTGTGAATAAAGCGTTGATTAAAGGTTTGTGATTTGTAAAACAATTAAACTTT
Organism: Rutpela maculata; assembly: GCA_936432065.2. NCBI lineage: Eukaryota > Metazoa > Arthropoda > Insecta > Coleoptera > Cerambycidae > Rutpela > Rutpela maculata. The sequence continues at coordinate 14,672,426 of OW386289.2, read as the reverse complement.
CGACCTTCAAGTATAAACTTAAAATGTTTAATTGCAGTATATAATGCTAAAAGTTCTTTGCCAAAAACCGAATAATTGGTTTGTGCTGTGGTTAATTTACGGGAAAAGAATGCTAAAGGAGCAAGAAATCCCTTATTATCTTTTTGCTCTAAAACTGCACCCATGGCAAGGTTAGAACAATCGACTGAGAGAGATAAGATAGTATCGTCATTATTGCAAGGATGAGCTAAAACTACTGCATTACTTATTGCGTCTTTGGCTTTCGAAAATCCGTCTAAACATTGATCAGGCCAACTATTTATCTTTGTAATTTTATCATGAGATAAACTGTTACAAAGAGAATATAGGGGAAGTAATATTTCAGCAAAATGAGGTATGAAACGATAATAAAAATTCACCATACCTATGAAACGTTGTAGTTGTTTGAGAGTTGTCGGTAAAGGGAAATTATTAATGACTTCGACTCTCTCAGTTGATGGTAAAATACCTGATGAAGAGATGTGATGACCTAAAAAAGTTAAATTGTCAACTCCTAAGATACATTTAGATGGTTAAATGTTAATTCCGTATGTGTCTAATCTCTTGAAAACCTTTTCCAAATGTTCCAAATGTTGTACATCTGATTGACTTGCGACTAATATATCATCCAAATAGACGAAAACGAAAGGTAAATTGACAAGTACTTCATTCATAAAACGTTGGAAAGTTTCACCAGAATTGCGTAGACCAAAAGGCATGCGGGAAAATTCAAACAGTCCGAATGGAGTTGTTATAGCTGTCTTATAAACGTCATTTTCAGCGACAGGTATCTGATGGTACGCTCGCACTAAATCAATCTTGGAGAAAATAGTGCAGTCGTGCAACTGAGAGCTAAAGTCGTGGATATGAGGTAATGGATATCTGTCTGGAATGGTAATCGTATTTAGTTGTCGATAATCTCCACAAGGTCTCCAGTCATTCTTATCTTTTTTCGCCACTAGATGGAGTGGAGAGGAAACTTGAGAAGATGGTGGTTTGCAGATACCTAATTCTACCATGTTATTAAATTCTGTTTGAGCTATTTTAAGTTTAAGATTGTCTAATCTACGAGGTCGTGAAAAAGGTAAATGACCTTCAGTAACTATATGATGTACAGTAGAATGTTTAATAGGTAAATTGTAATCTGGTGAACTAATTAAATTAGGAAATTGTAAAAGTAATTTGTTATATTTATCTGTCAAAGGAAATAATTTAAGTGTATCTAATCTATAATTGTCTAAAGGACTATTTTTAATAAAACAATTAACTGACAAATTAGTCTTGTTATCAATTATTCGAGCTCCTTTAAGATCGACAACTAAACCAAAATGAGACAAGAAATCTGCTCCGACTATCGGTATGTCAATGTCTGCTATATTGAAAACGAAAGGAAATAATCTACGTAAGTTTAGATTGACTTTTAACAATTTCTTACCGTATGTAAAAATGGTTGAACCGTTAGCCGCGGTTAATATCGTATCAAAATTCTTTTTTAAATCTGTGAAAGCATTGCGTGGCACCACAGATAAATCGGCACCAGTGTCAATTAGGAAGTTCAGGTTATTAGATCTATCGTAAATAAAAAGTCGACGACGTTTGCTGTTAGAAATGTCAAAATCAGACGTCATAAAATTATCAAACTTCAGTCATCTTTGAGAATTATCAGATTTTTTACAATTCTTACTGAATTTGCACCATTCACCTCCGCAACGATAGGCATTGGCACCATAAAGTTGATGGTAGTAACAAATAGTATTGTCTGTACGATCAAATTTATTGGAAACATTATTACGGCTGTGTGAACGATTGCGATTAGTGGTACGAGTTTGTGAATTGCTTCTACTTTTGCAATTGTTGCAGCATGAAGTAGAAGGTTGAGGCTCGAAGGATTGATTGGAAAGTCTGGATTCTAAAGAGTTTAATCGAGAATTAAAAATTTCTTGTTTTTGTAATACTTGATTAATTGAATCATGGAAAGTGATTGAAAAATTTTTGATAGTGGTAGTTAAATCTGATAACGGGGTTGACTCAGAGTCAAGAGGATTTTTGGAGTACGATGCAACCATTGAATTTTGACAGGACTCCCAGATCCGATCCGCAATATCTAGAATCTCTTTTGTGTCTGTTTTCCCTGAAGCTGTAATGGCAATATATACTGTTTGAGGCAAACGTTTTTTCCATAGCTTTATCAATAAATCTTGACTAACCATGCTGAATCCTCCAACCATATTCAGCATGGATCTATAGAAATCTGAAGGTTTCAGATCGCCCATTTGGGAACCTGATAACAGATCATTCAGACGTTTTTCCTCACTCGATGATAAACGTGAGATTAAAACTTTCTTTAAATTTATATAGAGATCCGTTTCCGGGGGATTAGATATTATATCGTATATATTATCTATCACATCTAATGGCAAATTAGCTATAACCTGATCATACTTTTTCTTGTCATTGACAATTTTTGCAACAGAAAACTGTGATTCGATCTAGGTAAACCAAATTTCTGGTTTTGATTTCCAGAATGGGGGTAATTTGACAGACGTGACATAATGGGTTTGAGGAAAATCCTCGTCTGAAGGTTGTCTTGGCATAACTAATCGATTGTGATTGACTGATTGATTGACTACTCTCTCAGATAAAAAAGGGAATGTACTTTAACTCACTCACCGACAGATGACAGTACTTGTAATGTACAACTTCAGTTGATTGAATTGGGAAATTACCATAAATTATAGGAACATCTATTCAAATTTGGAACCTCTATTCAAAATTCATCGGGAAAATTCTTCTCTTCATAAAATGGTCAATTTATAACGGTAGTTGATATATTGAATCTCTTCTGGTATATATTTATCACGTTGGACATAAAATTTTCACTTCTGGCATATATTTATGACGTTGGACATAAAATTTTCTCTTCTGGCATATATTTATCACGTTGGACATAAAATGATCACGTCGGAGTCACCAAATTTATAGCGTTATCGCTATAAATAAAATTAAAATCGATGTAAATATACGTATATTTGTTTTTAATACATGTTCATATTTTATGTGATTTTGGTATTTTTAAGTATATTGATATTATATTTTTTTTTATCGAATGTTTTTTATTTTTTCTAGCGACTCCATGGAAACTTCTCCATTATGGATCGAGTTTTCCTTTTTGTTTCTTAGCGACTCCATGGAAACTTCTCGCTTTTGGAACTTCTCGATTTCCAGTGAGTGAGTCGCTATAGTCGCTATACAGGTCTTTGATTGAGTTATTTATTACTCTTTTTACTTTTTGTATTTACCAAAGTATACGTATTACTTCCACATCCAGTGGAAGTATAGCAACGACAAAAAAATTTTTTTAAATTTTTATTGTTCAAATAGGCTTAGAATGTCGTGAAAAGTCGAGATTTTAAGTTTGAGCGAAAAAAAATTTCTGTCGGTCTGAGTCTGGCGATCTATCTGTCTGTAACTTTTTTTGTGCGCACGTTTACTCTGGGACCGTTTAAGATATTGATTTGAAATTTGGTATAAGTATGTACTTTAACAAGCTAACATACATTTTGATATGCAAAAAGCATATCAAAATCCCTGTTGGGATGATTCAGTACCTTTTCAGCAAAGGGTCGTAGGATGACTCAGTACATTTTGACATGTTTTATTTTTCTTTTTTTCTTTTTGCATTGACTAAAGTAAAGGCTAACTACATTTATAAATACAGAAATGGCATCGGTTATATTGTTATTTAGTAAATGAAAATCGGTCAAATATTTATAGAGATAGAATTTTCACCGGTATGATCTTCATTTTTTTTTGGTTTGGACATCTATAGATAATTTCGTGTATTACCAAAATAGAGACTTTTTCGAGAAGGGTGAAACATCAGTGGAGTGAGTGATTTTATTTTCGGGTGGACTGCCACTCTGATATACCGGACGTGGTCATACATATTTGTAAATAACTCGTTTATTTTTAATTTTTCGAAAAAACTCTATTTCAGATTTTTTGTCCAAAATGGTCCGTGCCTTATACTGGTTATAGAGATTGATCGACGGAATACTTAATTTTTTTTTTCAAAATGTAGTAACAAGCTAAAAACTATATTTTGATATGCTTTTTATCACTGTAGGATGACTCAGTACATTTCGACATGTTTTATTTTTATTTTATTTTTCTTTTTGCATTGACTAAAGTAAAGGCTAACTATATTTTGAAATACAGAAAGGGCATCGGTTATATTGTGGTCATGCATCTTTTAGTCCAATCAATGAATGCCCAAAAGGGGATTATAGAGAACATTTTGGAGGGGAGAATTTTTCTCTTCAGGGATGTGTTGGGGGTAGTCAGGAGGTAAACATACTAAAAGTCCCCGCCCCTAGCCCCGCCACTTCAGGGGGGAGGGGGGTGGAAAGGTTCCTTTTTTCGATTTTTCGCTTATAACTCGGAAACGATGCGTCGTATGGGAAAAGGTAATCTGTGCAAAATTAAATGTAATTAAATTTCCCACAAGAACGTTTATATTCATTTTCTTCCTATGTGTTATATTTTATGAGATATTCGCCAGCGAATATCGATAATTAATAAAAAAAAAATCAATTGTGTACCTTGAATATTTCTATCAAAGCGGTTTACCGTGGTCTGCTAATAAATCACAGTCACAAAACAATCTTTATTTTAAAACACTCGACGTATTTACTAACGTAATATTTTGTTAAAGTCTAGACATTTCCTTAAATATACAGTGTGACTCACTTAAAATGAAGATACCCTTATAACTCTTTCATTCTTTTTCCCATTTGAATCAAATTTTACTTAAGTATAGAACAAATTAGGATCTACTTATGACCAGAAAATCATTCACCTGCTATAAAGGCAAAGCCACCTGCGGTACCAAAATATGCTGAAAAAAATAAAACATTTTGAATGTTAGAAATTCTAAAAAATGCATCCAATCGGCACCACAAACGTACATACACCAAAATTTGATTTGGTTATTGATGGGGGATATTTCATACATAAGCTCATCTGGCAAAGCTTCCGCAATTTGTGGTGGCTACGTAAAATTCATCGTTCGTAAGATTAAAAATCAATATGATTTTTAATCATTTTCCTCATATTTTGGTACCGCAGGTAGCTTTGCCTTTATAGCAGGTGAATGATTTTCTGGTCATAAGTAGATCCTAATTTGTTCTATACTTGAGTAAAGTTTGATTCAAATCGGAAACAAAATGAAAAAGTTATAAGGGTATCTTCATTTTAAGTGAGTCACACTGTATATTTAAGGAAATGTCTAGACTTCGACAAAATATTACGTTAGTAAATACGTCGAGTGTTGTAAAATAAAGATTGTTTTGTGACTGTGATTTATTAGCAGACCACAGTAAACCGCTTTCATAGAAATATTCAAGGTACACAATTGATTTTTTTTTTAATTAATTATCAATTTTCGCTGGCGAATATCTCGTAAAATATAACACATAGGAAAAAAATGAATATAAACATTCTTGTGGGAAATTTAATTACGTTTAATTTTGCATAGATTACCTTTTTTCGTACGACGCATCGTTTCCGAGTTATAAGCGAAGAATCAAAAAAAGGAACCTTTCCACCCCCCTCTCCTACTGAAGCGGCGGGGCTAGGGGCGGGGACTTTTAGTATGTTTACCTCTTGACTACCCCCAACACATTCCTGAAGAGAAAAATTCTCCCCTCCAAAATGTTCTCTACAACTCTTTCATTGACTGGACTATTTGTAAATAATTCGTTTATTTTTAATTTTTCGAAAAAACTCTCTTTCAGATTTTTTTGTATAAAAAGTTCCGTGCCTTATACCGGTTATAGAGATTGATCGACGGAATACTTAATTTTCGATTTTTATTAGGAAACTGTTGGGTATTTGTAGAATCTATCAAAAAATTCAAGTTTTCCAGGATTTGTAGATTCGCTTTTGTTTTGCCAAATTTCTCACAAACGTCACCTAATAAACCAGTTTTTTGCAAAAAAATTCAATTTCCATTTGTTTTTCGACATTGACTCCGGTATACTTATCTGTAGATTGTTGCCAGCGGCACCATCTCTTTTTTGAAATACCTCGATCGGACTGCCCGTTACAGAGTTATTCAATTTTTCCCGAAAAATTTGAAACGTCTATATCGGGTACTTCCGGTTTCCGAACGGAGCCGAGCTTCCAGTGTTAAGGTTTTCTAAAAGCCTTCTATTAACCACCCAAGTTTCATCGAAATCCGAAAACGAATTAGGGGGGCTGAGCGTGACAGACCGACAGACCGACAGACCGACAGACCGACAGACCGACAGACCGACAGACCGACAGACCGACAGACCGACAGACCGACAGACCGACAGACCGACAGACAGGCCGACTGACCAACGGACGGAATTTTCTAAATTCGCTCTCGAGTCGATCGATCCGACGTTTTTTTTCGGATTTCGAGGGTCCACTGGAAAAATGCAAAATCTATACTACATTTTTTTTTCAAAATGTAGTAACAAGATCTGGAACTAGATTATATTTTCATTTTGTTCCGTCGAAAGGTTTTTACTCCATACACCCTAATTTTCCGGTTGCGCCAGTGTCTGTCATCCATCATCTCTGTTAATGATGTAAATTCAAAATTGCAAAATTACCAGTAAGAAAAATGATCTACTGGATATTTTGAAAGTAGGCTGAAGTGTTAAGTTTTTTATTTAAATCCCATAGAAAAAATGTGAATATGTGCTTACCTTTACGTTTCTTAATAACACGTTTTTTCACGACCTTACGCTTACAACATCCAGAAATTTCTGAAAAAAGAAGGATTATAGTAGAGTATAAGTTATATGTAAGTTGAATACTATAATGTACACTAAGTTAGAATTAGGTAATCATATTTCCACAAAACTAATACAGTTGTTCTTCTTATTTTATTTTATTTCATTTCAATATCGATATACAGTGTGTCCCACTTTTCATGGAGGCACCCTCATATCTCGCTCATCTGATATACGAATATTTTGAAATTGTGGTGGTAAATATACACCTAAGTAAATCTTTAGACGTAACCACATTTGACTTCAGTCAGAGAATATAATGTCTTAATAATTACATAATAATGTAATTTTTAAAGTACTATCTATTTAGGTTAAGGTGTTTTAATATTTTATTTTTAATTTTAATACTTATGTTTACTTTTACTACATATTTTTTGTCGTATAGTTTTTTATTATATGTATATTAGGCCTCTTCCCAATTCAGTAAAGTTCTTCTTTTTCTATTACTCAGTTAGTACCAGACTTAATAAATCTATTTGCATTTCATAAACTTATGTGCGGGTAATAAAATAAAAAATTATTTTTTGTATTACATACGAACCTTCCTCTGCGTATACATCAGAATCTGCTGCTATATTAGTCTCTTCCTCTTCCGGTTTTACAACAACCAAAGATGTGACGTCGGTAACAAATGAGTACTTAAGAGCCAAATCAACTGCTTTTTTGGTTAACTCGGTTTTGTCTTCCGCAGAATTTCTTTCCTCTAATAACTGTTTTACGGTCATGTAAGCCCAGAGTCGTTCTAATGAAGTGACAGGCCTTCCGATAATGGATTTTATAGTTATCTGCCCTTTTGGTCCATAACCGTTTATGGTAGCCGGGAAAGTAGAATCTGGAATTAAAAATAAGCCATATTAATCTATTAGCTGGCGTCAAGCCCGGACTGGAAATCATTCTGCATTGTTTTTTGGCCGACCCCAGCTCCAGCCCATTTTTCACAGTTGCACGACACATTTCATATTAATTTCATTATTTAGAAAGACTTATTTTTTTGGGAGTTGGCCGGTTGCCTGCCTGTCTTGTCCGGGCCTGCCTGGCGTATCAAGATGTCCTAGAACCTATTCCTCATAAAAAGAAGATCCGCCCAAGTAGCACAAGAAGCTGTAAAATAGCTACGCCAATAGCTACCTCGGCAACTTTATAGTAAGGTTGTGACAGCGCTATGACAGTCAAAGTGGTACGATATAACTAGATTACAGCCATTGAACTGTATGTTTTTGGCATTATATATGTACAATTCCCTAATAGCACACAATGTCGCCGGATGTCCGTCTTATGACCATTTAATGTACTTACGTCCATGGACATAAATTGGACGACCACCGGACGTCTATCATCGGATTTACTTTGAAATTGTACGGAATGGACGTCCTCTGAATGTCCATTTTATGTACGGGAAGTGTGTACATTTTATGTCCATATAGGGACAGGATATGGACGTCCATTTCCTGGCCGTTGACTTAAGACGTCATAATTACGATGTCAATGTTAGTATTACCGAACAAAAACAAAAAAACGTTAACAAAACTGTTTTTTTCAATTTTACAAAGTTTTTGTTTAGTTTTAACCTTTTTTGTAAATTATTAATGATATTATTTGATACTAAACTTTTATTAAACATCCAAATACTTTCTACATTTTGAAATAAATAGCTATATAAGTCTAAGATCCGGCAGCTTATTTGTGCAGGTATTGAGTTCTTTTAATAAAATTAGATTAAAATGAAAGTTTAATGATAACAATGCTAAGCAAAATCTAGCCGTTGCCTACTTCCAACTATACAGTCTTTAAATAAGTAATAGTATACACATTCAGTGGACGAATGAGTGAAAGCGTTGACTCACAAATCGGGAGGTCGGCGGTTCGATCTCTATTCATTCCCTGTTTTTTTATGATATCCCTCAGGGACCCGCTCAGGGATGTACAAATATTGTTCAAAGTTGTGAAATTTGAACGTCCCTCGGCTGCCCGCCGGATGTACTTTGAACCAAAAACGAACGTCCATCTAATGTCCTGTATGTCCGTAGAGGACGTCCTTCAAATATCCATAGGACAATGTTGAGCTATTAAGGTTACTTTTAATAGACATTATTGCATCCTAATATAAAAATGGATGCATATATTTTATTGTATATGTAATTATAAAAATACCAAGTCAATTTTGACGACGAATCGTGCATAAAACTGCAAGCGGTTATCACATTTTCGTTAAATGTGTATGTGATGGTTCTGTATGTACTAAGCTTCAGGAATTTTCTATTTTTACAAAACTGTTAATCTCAGAATTATGATTTTTTATGTACCTATTTCATCAGAAAATCATTTCAAATTACTTACTTCTTAATGTTATGTCCACTAGAGAATATTACAGTCCTTTTTTATTACAAATATTAAAGTATAAAACAGTTGTCTACAATTTTATTGGGCACATAAAAAACTCAAAGCTGCTGACCGAGCTAATATAAGGGGAGACCGGGGTATGCTTTATTTTTCTACACTATATTGAATAATAAATATCACGTAATACTTAATAGATAAAACATCATTACTCTTATATAAAATATGTTCTGGTATGATTAAGATGAGAAATAAACGGAAACACGCCTTTTTTAATTAAGATTTCTAACTCTTGTGATATAGTTACGCGAATCACTCTTAACTAGAATGGCGCAGAGTTTATTGTCAGCGTTAATATCAGGGTAACAGATTATCACAGGTTTACAAAAAAAATATGTCCGACCAATGGGATTCCATTACCGTACCTCGAAGGTTTCTGACGTTTTGAACACGATGCTGTAGTCCGCTTTGCGCCGTCACGTAAGGATTTCAAGAAAATGTCTCTCACCATCGGGGTGCTTTGTTTTGGTGAATCACCTTGCCTCTCACCATCGCGATCGGTGAGAGGCAAGGGGATTCACCAAAATAAAGCACCCCGAAAGTGAGAAGCTAGGGATTCACCAAAACAAAGCACCCCGATGGTGAGAGACAAGGGGACTCATCGGAATAAAGCACCCTGAGAGTGAGAGACAAGATCTTGAATTTGAAAATTCTCAAATTCTGACTTCAGATTCATGATTATCGACCCAAAGAGGCCCACAGTAAAAAGTTTGATATAATAAATACAAAGCACCCCGATGGTGAGAGGCAAAATCTTGAATTTGAAAATGTTTAAATTCTGACTTCAGATTCGTGATCAGTGACCCCAAAAATCCCCGAGTAACAAATTTTTGGCCCTAATCTTCAATATTTGATAAATTTCTGGATTTTAGCATCCGTCATATCGAATCCGCCCTCTTAGATTTAATAATGGATAAATGTGTATATCAGCATCGTAATCAGCGACCACAAAGGCCCCCGAGTAATAATTTTGGGGCCACAGTTTTCAAATTTTGATGAATTTCTGGATTTTAGCATCCCCATCTTGGATTTACAAATTATCAAATTCTGACTTCAGATTCGTAATCAGCGATCCCAGAAACTCCCAAGTAACAAAATTCAGGAAAAAATATTGAGTGAATTAATTTGTGCATGAACGAAGACGAAAAAGGTTTTTTAGCAGTTTTAGGTTAAGTTTTCTCGAAATCCTGACATGATGGCGCAAAACGGACTGCGGCATCGTGTTCAGCACGTCAAAAACCTTCGGGGTACGGTAATGGAATCCTATTGGTCGGACATTTTTTTTTGTAAACCTGTATTATCAGAGCCGTATGAATTTATGAATTTGATCTGTCACAAACTTATCGTCAAGATGGCAGTTGGTCCAACAAATGAAGAAAGACTGTTGGCAAATAAACTGGATCATAAAATGGCCGACTTAACCAGGAAGGAAGAAAGTTGGCAGAGACAAAACGAGACAAAATGGCATTACATACTCCATTTTCTTATCACTAGTAGTGCCACCGCTATCGCCATCCTAGTAATTCTGCTGCTCCTGATAGTATTCGCCCGGTCTCTAATGCAACAACGCAGACGTAAGGGAAAACAACAGGAACTACCAAACCCAGATGAGATGATCGAACTCCAGCCACTTCATTAGCAACCCACGAGCCTCGTTCCTCCTAGTCCTGCCAGAATGTTTAATCCATTAAAACATACATTTTTCCTCATCTCAAATAATTTAATTTCTTATTGTTATTGTATCCTACTTTAGACATCTATTATTTATTTCGTATTTCGTTTTACATAAACATTTCTTTTTTTTCCGATATAATTTTATCTACTATTAACCTTTTTGCTTCGCTTCGTGGGGTCTGCCCATTCCCCTTGTCTGCTCGCATGTCTGAGTGCTGCTGTTGTTATTATTGTTGTTATTATTATAAAATATAACTTTGTTAGATTACAATTCATTACTGAATATTAAAAAATAAAATAATGATTTTTTTTTCTTGAAATTTTAGAATTATATGTATTAATATTTTTTTATAATCTTTCTTATAATCTTAGATTTAGGTTATTTGTATTTGGGCAAATGGAAGAAGAGCTCTAGAGTTCAATTTGTACCATTTTTACTTTGAGTAAAATAAATGTATTATTATTATTTTTTTTTTTTCGCGTGCGCGATGCTGGACAGTTCTCCCGTGTCTCCGACATTCTCACAGGAGAAGCGCCAGCGGATTATCCACAGCCACTCCCCGCAACCCGCAGTGTTTGTGACTGTAGATGCCAGATTCGTGTGCCCTAAGAAGATGCTGCCTTCTGCATTTGGCCTGCCAACCACTCGGCTGACTTTTGGCAGGCTGGTATGGCCTTTAATTCCGATTATTATTTTTTTTTTCGCGTACGCGATGCTGAACAGTTCTCCCGTGTCTCCGAAATTCTCACGAGAGAAGCGCCAGCGAATTATCTACAGCCACTCTCTGCATCCCGCAGGGTTAGTGACTGTAAATTCCAGATTCGTGTGCCCTAAGAAGACGGATGGACCCCAGGATAACTGCCTTCTGCATTTGGCCTGCCAACCACTCGGCTGATTTTTGGCAGGCTGGTATGGTCTTTAATTCCGAGAGCAGCGTAGGCCTCATTCCACCAAGTACACCGATTATTAGGACGATCATCTTGACCGAGTAGTCTGGGTATAGCACTCGGAGCTCATACCGGAGATCTCTGTATTTAGTCCGTTTTTCTCCCTCCTTCAAGATGATGTTTGTCACGGCAGGTGCCGAGAACTCGATGACATACATCATCTTGGTTTGGTGGTCAAGGAGGACTATGTCAGGCTTGTTTGCTTGAATCTGCCTGACCGTCGGGAATGAGTAGTTCCAATAGATTCGGCACTTCTCGTTCTCGACAACGGACTCGATTTCTCCGGGGACATAAGGCAGCACTGGTGTTTGGTCTACTTGGTACGAGTGCCGTAGGTAGTAGTATAGCACTCGTAAGGCCGCGTTGTGTCTATGGATGTAGGCCGAAGTCGCGTAAATCGAGCATGCAGATAGTAAGTGCATGAGCGACTCCGGCGCCTGACGGCAGGTCCTACAATTAACGTCAGGGACCTCCACACCCATAATGCGACTGCGCTAGACCAAGGTATTAATAACACCATCTTGGCAGGCCACAATGAATCCCTCGGTCTCCGACTTTAGACCTGCTGACCGTAAAAAACCAAAGATCAGCTTCGTCGATAAACCCAGTGTCTCTATGTTGTTATAGAATACACCGTGCATGGGCTTATCGACGTGCTGCCTGAACAAATTTCTCTGCTCAGCAGCTTTAATTTGGGCTTTCAGACGATTTGGCGCCAGCTCAGTTACTGATTCTGGATCAGCACATCGCCGGCCTCCTCGCCTGAAGTCGAATATGAGACCGAGATCATCTGCGGCCTTGCGTGCTGCCTTAAATAAAAATGCGCCAACTCCCACAGTTTCATGATCTTTCACAAACCGCAGGAGAGGGTCCGAGCTCCTGAGGATGTTGCATGACACACTCAGCGCTACTCTGCCATGCGTGCACTCCAGACTCAAGAGTCCTCGGCCCCCCGTTGGCGTGGGAGGTACACTCGAGGAACGGACGACCTAGGATGGATGCTCCTATGAACATGCATCATCTTGCGGGTATCCCTATCCAATTGGCGCAACTCATCTTATGTCCACTTAACTACTCCAAAGGAGTAGAGCAGAATCGGAACGGCAAGCATATTAGTTGCAGACACCTTGTTCTTCCCCGAAAGTTCGGAAGACCAAATCTTTCGGAGCCGGTGTCTGTACTTGCCGCGGAAAGTATCCTTGATCTGTTTCACGCCCTGGATGTGATGCTGTTCCACACCCAGGTACGTGTAGGTCTCTCCGGCATCCAAATGTCGTAGGATGCTTCCGTCTGCGAGCTGCGCGTCTTCAAGGAATATCCCGCTTCGTCCTCTCTTGAGGTGGACGACTGCACACTTGTCCAACCCGAATTCCATGCCAATGGCCCGCGTATTCTCTTGGACCACTCTAAGAGAGTTCTGGAGTTCACACTCTCCGGAGGCATAAAGTTTTAGGTCATCCATATAAAATAGATGGGTGACCTTATGCCTCCGATTGCTGGGTGGACCACATTGTTATCCCCGGGTTTGGCGGAATCCGACAGACAACGGCAGCAGTGAGATGCAAAATAGGAGAGGACTCAGGGAGTCACCCTGGAAAACTCCTCTCCTAAATGTTACCAACTCTGTCGATTATTATTATGTTTTTAAAATCACAGCTTTTTGCTGGCAGTTTGTACATTCCAGGGAAGAATTTCATCTTATCCTGGGCAGTTTAAAAATTTCCTTGTTAAGTGGCATATTTCGAGGATAACACTTTTCTGAATGACTTGTGCCAAATACTCGGGCAAGTCTAATTGTCTAATGTTCTTTTTTAGTTGTTTTGATATAACTCCTTATTATTATTATTATTTTACATATTCTCTGAGTAACTCAGGTAAGTGATTTAAACACGGCTTGTATTGCAAGTGCCTAAATCTCCGACTTTCTTTTCAGGTTTCTACATTCAAAACCTTACGAGCTATGTGACATGTTCCGAGGATGGCTAATTTCTGTAGTTCCAGGTATAGTTTCGGATGTAAGTGTAAAGTTTCAATACTCTTATGTAATTTTACTGGTATCTCCCCTGTTGCACCTACGACCACCGGTGTTATTATTACCTTTTCTTGGTTCCAGATCGTCTTAATTTCGGCCGCTAATGGCATGTACTTCCGGATCTTCTCTACCTGTGTCTCGAGGATGTTATGGGCAGCTGGTACAGCAATATCCACCAGGTAAGTAGTTTTATTGATTTTGTCCTGGACTACTATATCTGGCCTGTTGTGCTCCATTGGGTGATCTGTTTGTATTGTCCGGTTCCAGTATATTTTGTGAGTGTCGTTCTCTATGACTGATTCTGGTGTATAGGTATAGTGTGGAAGATCTTGAGTCAAAAGGTTGGCATTCTTACATATTTCTTGGTGGATTACTCTTGCCACACTATCGTGCCGTTTTAGGTACTCCGTTGGGGCCAGGCTAGTGCATCCGGTTATTATATGTCCTATGGTCTCTGATTTATGATGGCATTTATCTTCGAGCACAGTCGGGTCCTTGATGATGAATCTGCGATAGTTTAGGGTAGCCAATACTTGGTCTTATTATTATTATTATTATTATTATTATTATTATTATTATTATTATTATTATTATTATTATTATTATTATTATTATTATTATTTTTCCGGTTTCCCGTTGCCGGACAGGGCTTCCGTGGCCTCCGACATCACACGTTAGCCGCGCCGGTTAATTCATTACAGCCACTCTCCACGACCTGTGGAGTTAGTGACTGTAAACACCTGAATCGTGTGCCCTAATTATTATTATTATTATTATTATTTTTTTTTTTTTTTTTTTTTCGGTTTGCCCGCTGCCGGACAGGACTTCCGTGGCCTCCGACACCTCACGGTAGCCGCGCCGGCGAATTCCTTGCAGCCACTCTCCACGACCTGTGGAGTTAGTGACTGCAAATACCTAAATCGTGTGCCCTAAGTAGACGAAGGGACCCCAAGATAACCGCCTTCTGCATCTGGCCTGCCAACCATTCTGCCGAATTCTGGCAGGCCGGTATGATCTTCAATTCTGAGAGCAGCGAAGGCTTCATCCCTCCGAGTACGCCGATTATTAGGACGACCATCTTGACAGAGTAGCCTGGGTACAGCACTTGGAGCTCATACCGGAGATCACGATATTTGGTCCGTTTTTCCCCCTCCTTCAAAGCGATATTTGTCTCAGCAGGTGCTGAGAATTCAATGACAAACATCACTTTGTTCTGATGGTCGAGGAGGACTATGTCAGGCTTGTTGGCTTGAATTAGCCTGACGGTCGGGAACGAGTAGTTCCAATAAATTCGGCACCTCTCGTTCTCGACAACGGACTCAATATCTCCGGGGATGTAAGGCAGCACTGGTGTTTGGTCTACCCCATACGAGTGCCGTAGGTGGTAGTATAGCACTCGTAAAGCCGCGTTATGGCGGTGGATGTAGGCCGAAATCGCGTATACCGGGCATGCTGAAAGCAAATGCATCAGCGATTCCGGCGCCTGACGGCAGGTCCTGCAGTTGGTATCAGGGACCTCTACACCCATTACGCGGTTCCGGTAGACCAAGGTGTTTATTACACCATCCTGACAGGCCACAATGAATCCCTCGGTCTCCGACTTAAGCCCAGCTGACCTTAAAAAGGCGAATGTCAGCCTAGTCGATAAACCCAGTGTTTCCATGTTTTTGTAGTATACACCGTGCATGGGTTTATCGACATGCTGCCTAAACAGGCTCTCCTGTTCGGCAGCTTTTATTTGGGCTTTCAGACGAGTCGGCTGAAGCTCAGTGACTGACTCTGGGTCAGCACCGCGCCGGCCGCCTCGTCTGGCGTCGAATACGAGACCGAGTTCATCTGCGGCTCTTTTTGCTGCCTTAAACAATCCTGCGCCCACCCCTGCGATTTCGTGATCTCTCACTAATAGCAGGAGCGGATCCGAGCTCCTGAGGATGTTACATGCCATACTCAGTACTACTCTGCCATGCATACACTCCAGACCCAAGAGTCCTCGGCCCCCCCGATGACGTGGGAGGTAAACACGAGGAACGGACGATCTAGGATGAATACTCCTATGGATGTTCATCATCTTGCGGGTGTCTCTGTCTAGTTGGCGCAGCTCATCTACCGTCCACTTTACTACTCCAAAGGAGTAGAGCAGAACAGGAACGGCAAGCATGTTAGTAGCAGACGCCTTATTCTTCCCCGAAAGTTCGGACGACCAAATCTTTCGGAGTAGGCGTCTGTACTTGCCGCGGAGAGATTCCTTGATTTGTTGCACATCCTGGATGTGATGTTGTTGCACACCCAGGTATGTGTAGGTCTCTCCGGCATCCAGATGTCTTAGGATGCTTCCGTCTGCGAGCTGCGCGTCCTCAGAAAATTCCCCGCATCGCCCTCTCTTGAGGTGGACGACCGCGCACTTGTCCAACCCGAACTCCATACCAATGGCCCGCGTGTACTCCTCGACCACCCTTAGAGCATTTTGAAGTTCACGCTCTCCGGAGGCATACAGTTTCAGGTCATCCATATAGAATAAATGGGTGACTTTATGCCTCCGGTTGCTGGGTGGTCCACAGTGGTACCCGCGAGTTTGGCGGAGTTCAACAGATAACGGCAGCAGTGAGATGCAAAAGAGGAGGGGACTCAGAGAATCTCCCTGGAATACTCCTCTTCTGAATGCCACCTGCTCTGTCGTAACCCGCTGTGCACCTGATGTTATGGTGAAGCGGGTCCTCCAGAGTGGCAGCAGTTGTTCTATGCATCTCACTAGTGGCTCTGCTACCGCAAGACATTTGAGCAAATGTAACAAAAGTTCATGTGATGTTGTGTCAAATGCCTTACGATAGTCAATCCAGGCCATCGATAGATTCCGCTTGTACTGCACAGAGTCCTGTGTAATACAGCGGTCTACCAGCAGGCTGTCCTTACAACCTGCCATGCCCTTCTTGCCGCCACGCTGCTCGTATATCTGCTGGAAGACCGGATCAACCTGCCGTAGTGTCCGAGCATACAAGATACGAGTAAATAGCTTGTAGCAGGAGTTCAGACAGGTGATTGGTCTATAATTCCTTGGGTCAGACAGATCACCCTTTTTAGGGATGAGCACAGTACGTCCCTCGACAAACCAGTCCGGAATCTGCTGCCCCTCGTTCAACCACTTGTTGAAAACTCGGGCCAGACGACGGTGTGTGGAAGGAAATTTTTTCCACCACCAGTTATTTATGCCGTCTGGCCCCGGAGCAGCGAAGTTCTTGGTGCCAACGAGAGCTTGTTGGACTTCCTCCGGACTGATTGCCGGGCACACTTCTTCCGGCTCTTCAAAGGTTCTGTGGCACAGAGCCTCGAAGTGTGCTATTGCTGGAGTGTTGCTATCGAACGGACGTGTTGTTTCGTAGATTCCTTTCCAGAAGCTTTCGACATCGGCTACAGTTGGTGGATTATCGACAACACGCTGTGGCTCTTGAAATAGGCGGGAAGGATTCGTACGGAACAAGTTATTTTGCTCCATACTTCGTACCCGCCTATTTAGCTTTTTCTTGATAGCCATAAGCGCTCGAATCCTATCTAAACAGTGCTGCTTAATAGTGAGCATCACTGTTAGATTTAGAGTGTGGTGCTGGCGTCTGAGTCCGGCTGCTGTTCGCCGGACTTTAGGCGTAAATGCCTTGCCAGTGGTTACGTATTCCACCACACTCTGGATTCGAGAAGCGTGTTGTCTGGCCAACTGTATTTTGCCTTCGATCTTTTGTACACGCCGCTTAGCCTTTTCGATACCGCTCGAGGGGTTGGTATTCCTCTCGCGGGGCACGAGTTGGCTAGCAGCGTTGTACACGGCACAGTTGATCTGCCAAATGTCGGCGTCTTCTGGTAATTCCTCATCGATAACAGCGTCCATCCGAGCCAGGTCTTGTGGCTTTAGGTTAACCCTGGTGTTAAGGCTAACCCTCGTCCTTAAGTTGACTTCGGCGTACCTTCTAGGATGTTCCCCGTCAGCTCTTTGCCGCGGTGGTAGTGCGGCTGGCGCTTCTTCCTGCTGACGGGGTGCCCTTACGTACCCTGTCCTGCGCAGGTAGGATACTTGATCCCTGAGCTGTTGCTCAGAGAAGGCGCGATGCTCTGGATGCGTGTCGCACCAGATTTCGTGCAATCGCGCCATGTACCCTCTGCGCGCAGGTTCGCTGCTCTCATAGCAGGTCAGCAAGTCATCTCGAAGTTCCCTCGTCCACTTAAAGCGTCCATGGTCGTAGCGTGTGTTGTCATCATTGAGACCGTCCGGTATGGCCCCTCCAACTTGTCTCTGACCCCCATCCGGTTGGGGTCGATTGTGAGGGGCCCTTCCTCTGTCTGCTAGAACCAGAGAAGTGGATCTCAGAGTGGTTAGCCCCGAGATCCACGTCCGACATCTGTCAGGCAGAGTTGCCTCTGCCTGTCCAGGTACACCGCGTGGAGGCTGCCGGTCCGTTTTCCGTATTATTATTATTATTATTATTATTATTATTATTATTATTATTATTATTATTATTATTATTATTATTATTATTATTATTATTATTATTATTATTATTATTATTATTATTATTATTATTATTATTATTATTATTATTATTATTATTATTATTATTATTATTATTATTATTATTATTATTATTATTATTATTATTATTATTATTATTATTATTATTATTATTATTATTATTATTATTATTATTATTATTATTATTATTATTATTATTATTATTATTATTATTATTATTATTATTATTATTATTATTATTATTATTATTATTATTATTATTATTATTATTATTATTATTATTATTATTATTATTATTATTATTATTATTATTATTATTATTATTATTATTATTATTATTAAATATAAACAAGGTCAGCGAAGTATGTAAAAAAATTCCAAACACTGCATTTCTATAGTTGGCATATTTTTCCAGGCCAAGTTTAATATTTACATGTGTAATAAATAATTGTTTTTATTGTTTGTTTTCATGTGGTGCGGGAGCTAAGTGGCTTTTTCGGACACTCATCTTACAAGCATTTTCTATGCTCTGATTAATTCTATCGAACTTAAATAACGATAAAATAGACTTCTGGCATATGTCAGCCCGTCGAGTTGGCCATGGTTCAAGATATAAAAATCAGTGAAATTATATCATCGTTACAAAGCCAATTTTTTTTTTGTGTGTACACATTTTATGTTTAGAATGAATAAAATAAGATCGCCAGAAAGTGTGGGCCATCAGGGGCGCAAACAGAAAGGTCAAAGATGTAAAAAGACGGAGTTATATAACATGATCGTTACAAACTTTTTAAGGTTGAGCATGTTTATTTAAATGTATTGAACACAGAAAAAAAATCCCAGAAAGAAACTCCCGTCAGTAAGGCTAGCCAGAAAGAAAATATTTAGAATTTTTGAAGAAAATTGGATTTTTTTTCGCATGTTTCATGTCAGAACTCTAAATTCATCGTTACAAGTTCTGACTCCTTTTTAAAACGTAAATATAAGCTCCTTCAACAATAGAATAGCCTCCCCGTAAAGTTCTTAGTGTCAACAAAACCACCATAGGCTCTTAAATATACAGGAATTTAACACTTTCGGCTAACTTGACTCCGTACCGGCCCACAATTTCTGGCGATCTTATTTTATTCATTCTAAACATGAAATGTGTAGACACAAAAAAAATGAGCCCTGTAACGATGACATGATTTCACTGATTTTTAAACAGTGTTCGTGACACTCCTGACAGGAGGTGCCCCGCCAGAAGTCGATTTTATGAATCGTTATCATCCATTAAACCATAAAAATATCTCAAAGTTCATAAAACGATGAGCTGCCGTCACTTAGTATAAATAGAATTTTATTTGCCTAAATAAATCAGTTCCAACTAATTACTTGTACTCACTAACCAATCTTTACAAGCCATAATTAGGAGATGAGGCTGCCTCCAGGACTGGTTTTACCACAACAAAAATTCCTACAGTCCACTGGTTCCAGAGCCAGTACCCCCAACTACCCTACTACAACCCTCATACGGTTTCGCCAGTGACCTGCTCAGGCCGAGCATCATTGGGAGATTGTACAAACTATATCCGTTCGCTTTGTGCATTAATGAATAAAAAAATGCCGATGACTTAAGGACATATTTAAATCTGAATTGTTTTGTTTACTAATTTACATAACAGTTGACAGCAAATTAGCTTCTACCTGCAGCTGTATAAGTCAGTCCGCTGCCACAAATGTGGTAAACATAGTTTAGCTGCCAAACCGCATTGTTTTGGCCTTTAAGTATATAGTATAACCAATAGTGACTACTATTTGCTCCAGCTGCTATTGAGCTGAAGGCATATTACAGCTGATCAGAAATCTGAACAGCAATTATAGCAATTTGATTGTTTAATTATGTTACGGCAACGTTATAGCAGTAGAAATATTTGGAAAAAAAAAATCTTTGAGATTCCAAAGCCAAATTACAACCAAACAATGGTTATTCCAACGTTTTCGCAGACAAAATTTAGCTGCGAAAATTTCATGGTCCCCCACACTGTGCTACTTGGGCGGTGTACTAAAAATTTCGTACATTAGTCGCTTACTATTTTTATTTGCAGCATCAGCTTATAAACTGACAATTTTTAAATATAAATAGTAACATATTAGATAAACTTAATAATACGTACCGCCACACCGTCCAGAGACGACCAGCTCAGATCCTCTAAAGTAAATTGGGACATGTGGTTTGGTAACTTCCTTGACCTCAGATTCGTACTTAAATTTTATGTCAGTCAGCAAAGGGGAAGAAATTTGTTTGTAAAATGCTTGTAGTTGCAGGGAAGCATCTGACGCTTCATAAATATGCCTGGCAAATCCTAAATTCTTTAAAGACAGTTTTCTCAAAAATTCCTTATCGGCTCCATACCCAAACGACAAGGAAAATATTGGAACTTTATTGTGTTTAAAATTCAAGTTGGTTACCTAAAATGTTCACAAAAATAAATTCATTTTGAATTTTGCGAATTTTCGAATTTTTTGAGGGTTGGAAAGCAGGGCCGGCCTTAGTTCCTCAAGCGCCCTCGTGCGAAATTTTCTCATCTCCAAATTGATGAGCGGAGGGTAAAGTAAAATTCAAAACAAAATTTTTTCGCAGCTATAAATTTTATTCGAAAAAAAAAAGTATATTAAGCTTATGGCGCCCTCATGCTATTACTTGACAACTATCTGACAGCTTGGATTTCATTTCAAACAAAATTGTCATGAATTTTTTAAACAAATAACCCCATTTAAATGATATTTTCGGACTTGGACAATAATTTAAATAATTTTTTTTTTCTAATTTTGATAAAATTTTAGACATAGGGTTTTTGGACAATTCTGAACAACTTTCGTTAATAAAATTTTCCGATAAAAAAATGCCTAGCACCGGAGAATCGGAAAGAGGTGTAGTGGTTGGAGAGTAGGTCGGAAAATATTTTCACTATCGTGTTCCCCGCCCTCGAAAACGGGGGGGGGGAATGTCTGGCGGTCCAGTCGCAGAACTTTTGGGCTCTTTGCCTTTTTCTGGTTTACCTCACGGGACTAAGTACTCAAAGAAAGCTCATATCTGCGGATTAGATGATTTCCGCTAATCATGATTTTTCTTGGAAAAGCCTATTTATTACGTGTGTATCTCCCTATCCAAAATCGCTCAAGTTTTTCGTCCATAAAAAGAAATTGACACGGTCAATCGTCCTGGGATTTCAAAATTTAGATTCGGCGTAAGAAAATACATCGAATCCATACCCTGAGGTCCGCTGCACAGAACTTTTTTTTTGTGTGGCTGTGTAATTTATATACTGCCGTAAAACGTCTTTTAATTGACAAGTTCTTGTGAATGATATAATCACTATCGGAGCTATAATGCTAGCCACGAGCGAACCATATAGTAAGAAACTTTTACTGCCAGTACAAGTGAAATTACACTCGTACTCTTCTAGGAAGTAGTGAATCTTTTTGTGTCAAGTCCTCATACCACATACAACATACTCTATTGTACTGGTACCTCTAATGAAGGTGTCCGCGCTCGTCATGTTTGGTAGGCAGATTCTTACATATTATTAGATAGGTTCTTGCACACTTTTACGGTATCCTTGAATTGCCTTAATAAATGGCATTAGTTGAATTCTTGCATTTTCATGCGTGAAAGATTAACTTTAAATTTAACCTCTCGAGAGCTTTTGTGTATTCGGTCGACAACTGATTGTATGGGATTCTCATAAGGCCCACAAGTCTGTCATTCAGGACATCGATCGGATGACAGAAGCTGAAGAGAGGAACTCTATAAAAGTAATAAGGATATTAGGAAGTAATAGATTCTTAAGCAGTTTTTGGAAATAAGACCCGTGCGGCTGCTCCAAGGAAGAACACAGTAACCAACATTTTTTCCAAACTCGAGATTTTCACTCGTGTGCTGATACTGTGCTGTGCTCCGTCTTTTTATCCAACAGCGGTAGTTCTATCTGCAAAGGATATAAAATGCTGTTAAAGGCATAAAAAGGCGCAGCACAGCACAGTATCAGCACATGAGTGAAAATCTTAAGTTTGGAAAAAATTTTGGTTACTGTGTTCTTCCTTGGAGCAGCCACGTGTATCGTAAATAGCAGAAGCTTTGGAGGCAGTAATAAGCAAATCACGGTAGGTACGAACTTATACCTTTCTCGTTTATTACAAGACGTTGATCCTAGATTCTGTCTTCTAACTTCACCTAACCTCACCGACAGTAGAAATATGCGGCCCTAAATTAAAAGAGAGGGTGTGACTGACGCCCTTATTAAAAAAAAAGTGTCACGTCCCTCAAACGAACGGTGGTGAGTTGTTCTACTGGAACACTAGGGTGGTTCTTAGCTATACTTGACGATATTGTTTTCTTACAATTTTTTCGGCCTCACTCCCTAAAGCGGTTCCAATTATAGCATTATAGTAACACGGTATCTATCGCGGTTATCTGCTAGGCGTACTGCCGTGCGCAAAAAAAATGGGACAAGTCTTATAACGTATTTTTGCTAAAATCTAGTTGTGTACATCTAATTTTAATTTTTGTGACATTGTCAGTTATTTGTTAAAATTCATTGCAAGTGTGCAAATAGAGACAGATTTACATTAGAAAAAAATAGTTGTCCCATTTTTTTTGCTCACGACACACAGTGGGTCATTTTAAGAGATTTCTGGCCAAAACTCAAAGGAACCAAATTTCACCAACTTCCAAAAAATGAGTAACAAACATGCTTTTTGGTAAGGGTGGACGTTATTCTTGGGGAAATAAAAGGCCTTGATCCCTATACCTGCCGCATTTGCATTCTACAGCTCGAGAAAGAAACACGTGTTCAAGTTTAAAATTGTGCAGTAAAAATTTAGCGTTTACACGACTGTGAATTTTTGTTTTTTTTGCCTTCAATTGAACGAATCGGCCATGTCTGGCATAAAACAAAGCAAGAGCTTTATTGTAGGCAGTTAGTTGACTTTATTTGTTATTTGGTGTCCGAATTATAGCCTTTTAGAGAGTGAGCGGTTTCAGCCGTAAATTTTGATTAAAATGAAACTTTTCATTTTTGTTACACTTCACTTTCGCAAGCTTTACCCTTATAATTTTGAACATAGCGTTCTCTATATATTCTGTGAATTGCAGCTGCCCCTAGCCGCCGTTTTTTGAGTTAAGGCGTTTGAAAGTAGATTACCTTGTTATCATTGAGTAAGTTTTCTTGGTTTTAGCTTAAAAGGCTATATTGTAAAATTTTCCTGTTTTTATACTCTTCGCAAAAACGAAGAGTATATTGTATTTGATCGGCACATTTCTAAAATCGTAAATATCGCTCGTAGAGAAAAAATTTTCATATCATTGTGTTAGTGAACGAATTCTGAACAACTTTCAAAATGTCCGTCTGTCCGTCCGTCCGTCTGTCCGTCCGTCCGTCTGTCCGTCCGTCCGTCTGTCCGTCCGTCCGTCTGTCCGTCCGTCCGTCTGTCCGTCCGTCTGTCCGTCTCTCCGTCCGTCCGTCACGTTTCTTGTAAGCACGATAACTCAAGAAATTGAAATCCGATTGTATTGAAATTTGGACAGTAAATTAGTGTTAGCTAAAGGAAGAACTCTATTGTTTTTGAACAAAATTGATCGGTAAATAAAAATGTTATAAATGATTTAAATTTGAAAAAAAAATTTGATTTTTATGTTTTTGTAATTGAATATAAATTTGGTGAAATGATATTTCATTTTAATATCTAAATATTTATATATTTTACAAATATACATTTTATAATGTAATATGCAACCGTGTAAATATGATTTTAGCTCGTGTCTTATAATGTAAAAATTTACATTTTTTACGTGTAAGGTGGTTGTGTAGTTCTTACTCGGAATCCAAGGGTCCCGGGTTCGAAACCCAAAAGGGGTATGGTATAGTTTTTTTATTTTTACTTTATTTTACCAACTAAGTTCGTACTATAAAATTGAAAATGTCTAAAACTAACATTATTTACAAAAAACTGCGAAGAGTATCCTATAGAATGTGTAACAGTTATATAAAAAGTTCAGTGAACAGGCGAAGAATACGTTTTTAGCTTGTTTCTTCATGTGGTTACGCTAATCACATAATATTTAATATTTAGTAAAGCCTAACTTTGTCTAATTTTTGACTGATATTTTTCTTACCGACTTTCGTGTAAATTTCATTTTCATTTTTTTCTTTCACGAAAATATTAATTTTGTTTGTAATTAAAATTTATCATAGCAAAATATGGTTTAATTTAACTTTATCCAGTCATTTTGCAGAGTAATTTTTTTTAATGGTAGTTCTGGTCATATAATTTTTTCTAACGTAATATCTTGTTTTTTATCTCTCAACTTGCAATTTCTACTTAGTTTAGTGTAGTAATAAAAATGTTGTAGTTGATAAATTAATTTTATCTAAATTTTGTATCTGAGTACATAGTACCCATTACCGAATGGATTTTTTATCGTAATTTAATTTTTCTATCTTGCCCGACTGGTTTTAATTATTTATTTACCTTTCCCCATTTTTATGTAAAATACATGGACCAAGGGAAGAGGAGTAACCAGTACAAATCGAGTTCATCAGTCGTATGAAAGGAATTTGATGGTCTTGGGAACCGTCATCGTGGAGAGTGGACCGAGCTGATGCTTCAAGTTAAAAGGAGACTTACTGTGGGATCCCAGCTCAACCTACGTCCCTCATAATCCGAAAATTTAACTTCACAACAAAAAAATAACCCACAGACCTGCACTGAGCTAGGTAACTACACTTCTTGCTTGGGAAAGTGCCGAACACCAACAAAGTGTCGTTATTAATTGTTCGAGAAAAATACAAATAAACGAAGTTTTAGAAAGTGAAATTTTCATTCGATTAAAAATGTAGACAATTTCGGAATGATCAACCGATATCGAGATACTTTTGAAAATAAGTGAAAATTGTGTATTTCAGTGACTGTTAGTGGTCTTGGGGCACGGGTTAGCGTTATCCGATCGAGTTGAAATTTTGCATAGTTAATTTTTTTAAATAATCGGATCCACTTTTGTCCCAAAATAAGGACCACACTAAGGAACACCCTGTATATAGATTAGGTAACCTACCGTTCTCACGATTTCTTCTGTTGAATTCATTCCAACGTTCGGTTCGCCATCAGTTAAGAACACTATTATGGGTTGATAATGTTCATTTTTGTATTCATTTTTTTTCAGCTGTACTTTCGCCAAGTATAAGGCAGTTTCGAGACCACCAATGATACATGTAGCTCCATCACCAGTCATTTTTTGAACAACACTTTTCGCCTGCTCTATGGTTACATCAGTGGCATAAGTCGAATCAGGTAAAGGAAACTCCTGTAACAAAATTATTGATTTGATTTTTTAAAGGCCAACATTTATTATGTACTAGAGATATTTGATCTATTTTCGTTTTGGTATTTTGCCAGTTTGTTCGTTCGTCCAATCGTATGATTATGCTTATTTGATAAAAAATCTGCCTATTTTCCCTGACGTATAGGAGGAAAACAACTTTCAAAAAAGGTCATTAATAATTAGGAAATCAAAATTTCACCATCGCTCCATTATTTGGACTCAACTATAGTTGATCTTCCTCCGAGGAAGGTACTATTTTTTCAATTTTTTTCAATACACAGGTCTACAAAAAAAAATTCTGCTCCAAGAACTAAACCTACCATGCCTTAAGTATTTTTATGTGCTGAATCCAAATTTTCAATGAAAAAAATTTTCTACCGCGTAGGTTTCGAGTAAATCCCGGTTTTTTATTGTCAAAAAACCGTATTTTGACGATAAAAACCGGGATTTACTCGAAATCTATACGGTAAAAAAATTTTTAAATTGAAAATTCGAATTCAGCACACAAAAATACATAAGGAATGGTAGGTTTAGTCCTTGGAACAGAAAAATTTTTTTGTATACCTGTGCACAAAGTGCACCTATTATTTACAAAAAAAAAAAATCGTCAAAATACGGTTTTTTGACAATTTTTGACGTTTACTCGAAATCTACGCAGTAGAAAATTTTTTTGATTGAAAATTCGGATTCAGCACACAGAAATACTTAAAGCATGATAGGTTTTAGTCCTTGGAGCAGAAATTTTTAAGATTTAAAATAATTTCTCACATTCAAAACATTACATTTTTCCCAATATTGACATTTTCTATAATTGAATTAAGCATAACCGTACGTTTTTGAAATCAGAAAAAATACTTGGCGCAAATAAAAAAATTATTTTAAACATTTTCCATTAAGAAAATGCCGAGCTTTTTGATATAATTATATCAAAATCTGCAGATATGAAAATTCTAGACTCACCATTGGTACCAAAACCATCCAGTTACCCTAGTCTGTACATAAAATAAATATATTTACCTTGAGTGCAGGAAAAAAGTCCTGAAAATTTGTCTCCTCATCAACAGTCAAAACTCTTGGTTTCTCTGATTGAATATCCCAAATCACAACATTATAGTTAAATTCAATAATGCTTATTATGTCTTGTTTTCTTATTTCGTCCAAAATGCTCATCATTGCATCTTTTAGTTGCAATATTTTTCTTCCATCCATGCTGCCGCTGGTGTCCAACACAAAAACAACGTGCTTTGGAAGAGGATCCAAATCGTTAGGTGCGAAGAAGTGCACAAAATAACCATCTTGAAGCAAAATCTGAAAAACACGTATAGGATGCATCGATTTTCTTTTTTTTTTACCTAATCCAAAATGGCAGGCGTCCAAAAGTTGTGTTATAGGGTTGTAAATAATTCGTTAAAATTTCAAATTAAAATATTAACCCTTAGGGGTTATAAGCAACAGGTAGAAATTTTAGTCAAAAATATTTAGGTTTAGGGGTAGCTGGTGAGGGTTAAAAGTTCAATTTTTTTAATTTTGTGCATATCTAAAATGGCGGGCGCGGAAAAGTTTGGTCTTGGGGTTGAAATTGGCTGATAAAAATTTTAAACCAAAATATTATGACTCAAGGGTAGCGGGTTAGCATCAAAGACCAAAAAGATAGTACGTACCCTTACAAATATTATCGATACTTATCAATTAGTAATATTTTTAAACTATGTTTAATTTCGATATTAAATTTAAATGACTTATTACTACCTACGTATTTGTTATTTAATCTACGCATGCCTATAATATAGCATGCGCTGTGCTCTGCATACATGAAAGCTCGGTGAACAGTGAACACTGTAAGTTTTAGCCACTGACCTCTATATATTAAATGGATAGCCTATACCATAGGGATGCGCGTGAAATTTTAGCCAAAATTGAAGAATTCAATAAAGGTGAAAGTCGTCTGCTACGGGGCTTTACGTCTTGCGCAGTATATCTGTTTTGAGTTCTGAAGTTAGCAACACGTTGATGGCAACGCGTTGCTAACAAAGCAGTCCGGCAACGATCAGGTAGGAAATAAGTTTTGAGACATTATTGGAACAATAAATCTATCATAAATACATGATTGCCTCAAAACTTATTTCCGTTGCCAAAAATTAATTGATAACGTGAAGTTGGCAACGTGTTTCCAGCAACGAGTGGCTTCCTACTGCGCAAACTCGGCAGTCCCGTGCGCAAATTGTATTTGTACCATTTTTCAGCTCACACATCGGCTATCCATTTAATATATAGAGGTCAGTGGTTTTAGCCGAAACTTTAGATAGATGCGGTATTTCCGATAGAGCTGGAGCACTGATTGCTTCTTCAGTACTCCAAGATTTTGGTTGAATTAATGAATATAACACAATGCATGTAATTGATAAAAACAAAATTAGAAGAGCTATAAGCAAGAAGAGAGGTGAATTATCATCATGTGGTACGCCAATATCATTACGTGGACTTTATTTCGATGGGCGTAAAGACAAGGCCATGAAATTAATAGATAACCGTCGAAAGATAACAACCGAAGAACATATAGTTTTAATTGGAGAGCCCGGATCATCATATTTGGGACATGTCACACCTTCTACAGGTTCAGCTGTAAACATCATTAACGCCATTATCAGTTATTTTGAAAACTCTCGAATCCCAACTAACACCTTAAAAGTCGTCGGATGTGATGGAACGGCTACAAATCCTGGTCCTAAAGGTGGTGTTATAGGTCTACTTAAAAAACATTTTAAGAGACCACTTCAGTGGTTCATTTGCCAACTGCATGCAAATGAACTTCCACTAAAAGGCACTTGATCGAACATATTGACGGAACTGTATTTCAGGATTTCAGGTATAATAGGAAAGTCGTTAGTCAAATGCGAGCAGATGCCAGTAGCTGCATTTAAGATGATTAAATCCGTAATTCCTATAGTTAAGGTGAAAGATTTTAACACATATCAGTTATATCTTTATGAAATATGCCAAGCAGTAATAACGGGATATGTTTCTATTAATCTTTCAAAACGAGAACCTGGCAAAATAGTCCACTCGCGATGGCTGACGACAGCAAATAGAATACTTCGCTTATATGAAGCATATAGAAGCACATCCATCAATCCATCATGTCTGCAAGGTGCTTCAAATGTATGGAAGACCATACAATTATCCAAATATTTATCAGAAGAGTTGAAAGGAATAGGTAGTTGATCCCGTCGTAATACGAAATGGATATTTTGCACACCCTGAAAACATACTTCTGGGAATGCTGGGCGATGAAAACCGGTGTATTAGGGAGTTGACCGTTCGCAGAATATTAAAAGCTAGAAAAGGCAACAATACCGACTTAAGAAAGTTTACACTTGCTCCGTTGAAACTAAATGCTACACATTAGTATGAGATGATTGATTGGCAAGAATGTGAATATAATGAGCCACCATTAACAGTTGATTTATCGGAAGAGGACCTTAATAAAATTATAAATAATCCTGAATTGTCTGATAATTGAAATAAAGAAATTTCCTAATCACACACAAGCTGTGAAAAGGGCAGTAAAGCTTGTAACTGAAGCTTCAGCGCTGGATGGATTAATTAGAACAACGATTAGATCCTGTGACAAAATTCCCAAATTCAACACAAAGAAAGATTACTACAAACAAATTTTACCATAATGTTTATAGTATTTTTATTTTTACTTTTTATTCTTTAATAGAATAAAGTACCTTTGTTATCAAACTTCCAATAAAGAAATTAAAGTAAAAATAAAGTTTATTGTTTCACACTATGATGATAAAACAAATAATTTCCCTTAAAAAAATGGGACCTTTGAGCTTGTAGGGAATAG
This sequence comes from Rutpela maculata, assembly GCA_936432065.2. Taxonomy (NCBI): domain Eukaryota; kingdom Metazoa; phylum Arthropoda; class Insecta; order Coleoptera; family Cerambycidae; genus Rutpela; species Rutpela maculata. The sequence continues at coordinate 14,642,798 of OW386289.2, read as the reverse complement.
AAATGGATCCGATGCAGAACAAAGAAAATATCAAGTTGACTTTTAACCCTAACCCGCTACCCTTAAATCTTAATATTTTTGTCTTAAGTTTTTACCTCTTATATATAACTGTAAAGCACACCTTTTTCACACCCGCCATTTTGAATATATAGAATATCAAAAATGTTTACCTTTGACCCCAACCCGCTACCCCTAAGGGTTAATATTTTAGTTTGAAATTTTAACGTATTATTTACAACCCTATAACACAACTTTTGGGCGCCCGCCATTTTGGATTAGGTAAAAAAAAAGAAAATCGATGCACCCTAATATACAGTGTGTCCCCGGATTGTTTGTGTTTGCGATAGGTGTAAAATACCAAGAAAAATTAGTACGGCTGACGACGCAAAAGTATACCTAAAAGAGAAAATTACATCACGCTGGCAACTAGAGTGGAACACATCAAGCGACTTCCTACGAAACTTCAAATTAAACATATCCCCATGGAAACTTCCAAAAGATCTGTCTAGAAGAACCAACTTGCAAACATCAGGCTTAATCTGCAAATGCCAGATACAATATTCGACTGTCTGTACAATAATAAATCGTCAATACATAGAACAATAAAATTTATTAAAGAGACCGGCTTACTAAGAAAACTTTGAAAACATAATAAAAATAGATGCGGCTAATGATCATAGTTGTCGACGCCGCTAACAAAAAAAAAAAAAGTGCTGTTACTCGGTCAAGATGGTCGTCCTAATAATCGGCGTACTCGGAGGGATGAAGCCTTCGCTGCTCTCAGAATTAAAGATCATACCGGCCTGTCAGAATTCGGCAGAATGGTTGGCAGGTCAAATGCAGAAGGTGGTTATCTTAGGATCCCTTCGTCTGCTTAGGGCACATAATCCGGGTGTTTACAGTCACTAACTTCACAGGTCGTGGAGAGTGGCTGTAATGAATTAGCCGGCGCGGCTACCGTGTGATGTCGGAGGCCATGGAAGCCCTGTCCGGCAGCGGGAAACCGGAAAAAAAAAATAATAATAATGATATCTCCTGAAGAAATTAGAAGAAGTTGCAAAGAATTAAAAGAGAAGTGGAATTATATAGTAATTTAGGTGGGGTACTATTTGAATAGGTTTCTAGTTGAATTCGTTGAAATTGTTAATTGTGTTAAAAAATAAAAAGATATTTACTTTAAGTAGTATTATATTTTTTTTTGTTCAAATATAATGAAAGTTGGCATGTGACTCTAACTTTCAATGAAAATATTTTATCCAAATAGAATTTTTCCGTTAAATTAACAGAAAGACCAGTTTACCTACAATGATTTATTTTCTTTTATTTTCTTCTTAGATTAACTTCGCGAGTTAGTTCCCATTTTAACTGAAATTTGGTAAAAATCCATTTTATGTCAAGCAGACTGAGACTGCAGAAAATGAAAGCCGTACTATTTTTTTTTTTTTTGGTATATTACACCTATCGCAAACACAATTCGGGGACACACTGTATAAGTAGTACATGAAAACTTTACTTTAACTCGAAAAAAATTTGTGCAGACCTTGACTTTGGTTATAGGTTCAAAGTAGGCCAAAGTTTACGAAACAAAAATGTTTAGGAGTTTTACGGATCCGCAGGAACTTATAGGGGGTGAAAAGGGGTATTTTAATTAAAAAATCAATTTTTCTCTATTTTCTCGGGAAAAAATAGTTCAAATAAAAGTTATTTCTGACAAAATTATCTTTAATTTGGTGGTTCTAAATTTAATTTTTAAGCAATAATTAACCGAAATACTACAGGTTTTAACTTCGGAATAATGTCACATGAATTAGATCTCGTTAATTTTTGGCAGCTTAATAGTAAATGCGTAACAACAGAAGTTTCTATATTATGCAAGGGCTTGCTAATGCATAGGGGATGGTGTAAAAAAAACAAAAACATTGGAGCTGAGAGAGAATTAAATTTTAAGAAGAAAATGTTGTATTTTCGTTAATATATAGCATCATCTGCTAGATGCTCAATTTATTGTGTCCCTTTAAAACACTTGTTTTAGAAAAAAATTCCATCCGCCATCCCCCATCGAAAAATGGCCATAGTTCGGTTAATTATTGCTATGAAATTAATTTAAAAACACCAAATTAAAGATAATTTTCCAAGAAGTAACTTTTGTTTGAACTATTTTCTTGTAAACGCCATATTTCCCGAGAAAATAGAGAAAAATACCTTTTTACCCCCTACAGGTTCCCGCGGATTCGTAAAGCTCCTAAACTTTTTGTTTCGTGAGCTTTGGCCTTTTTAAACTTATAACTGAAGTATTTTTTTTTCGAGTTACGGTCTTTTTTTCAATCTTTTCCTGTACTAAACATGAGATTTATCATTAAATAGTATCAGTGTGGTTAGACTGTCTGATCTTACTTCTCCATCTCGAGGATCTCTTTCCACATCATACTGTACAATAAATTGTCCAGAGAACCCTTCAGATGCAGGTGTTCCTAAGTAACGAGCAATTTTTCGTTGTCGTTTCGAATCTGGATTGAACTTTACAACGGCACTATTTTCATTCGTCCTTTTAATATCACTGGATGGTTTAAGATATTTTTCGCTTTGGCTTATTTCGTTTCCAGATCTGAGTGCCGGCGTTTGCACGAACTTCAGTGGCCTGCTTTCATTGATGTTAACCTTGGAAAAAAGATAATTAAAATCGTCACCTTTGCTTTATAATTGAATTGAACGATTACCTCCACATTTAAAGTTTCCACCACTTGGCGCGGGCGAATATTTAGAACTAGCTCGTATTGATCTTGAACGCGCTGCAGCATTTCCTCATAAGTTAATGAAAACATGGCTACAGATTGAGGTTCTAAATTTACAGATATTGTGAATTCGTTTGAATCCCTCGCGGTGGACTCAACTATACCAGCACTTCTTCCACTAACCAACGCCTGGAACAAATGTGTCGGGTAATCAGGGACTGATTTACCAACAGGCTAAATAGGCTGAAGCCTAGGCCGGCAAGTAAATTAAAATATTACGACAAACTGAAAAGCACCTACATTATGTAAAAACCGTTACAAAAGATTATTCAATTTTAATAACAACAGAAAAGATATAGAACAGCGGCGGCCGGTGAAATTTCAATATTTTTTTCTCGTCTGTGGCGCATTGGACCCATACGAAATTTGGGAAATAACATCTAGAGAAGCACTTCTCTAATGACCCCTAAAAAATTTTGAAAAAGCAGTTTGCGAAAAAATTTTTGAAAATTCGTTAGCCTCCCCTGGGTCTAGGAGCTCCTGTTTATTTTTATTTTTTTTTGTCATATGCGGTTGACTTTTCATAAAAATACAACAACAGATTTTGGAGTTTATGAAAATATTTTCATTACTAACTGAGATACAACGAATTGAAATATTGTAATTTGTTAAATTGTAAGTTACAAAATTTCAGTTCATTGTATTTCAGTTAGTAATGAAAGTATTTTCACAAACTTCAAAATCTATTGTTGTATTTTTATGAAGAGTCAAATGCATATGACAAAAAAAAATAAAAATAAACAGGAGTCCCTAGACCTAGGGGAGGCTAACGAATTTTCAAAAATTTTTTTGCAAACTGCTTTTTCAAAATTTTTTAAGGGTCATTAGAGAAGTGCTTCTCTAGATATTATTTCCCAAATTTCGTATGGGTCCCATGCGCCATAGACGAGAAAAAAATATTGAAATTTCACCAACCGCCACTGATATAGAAAATGTAACTCGTATGTAACATTTAATTAGACTTGTGGGGATTTCATCTTCATTATTACTCATTTTTCAGATTTTTGTCTAAAACTTCAACAAGGTTTGCTTGTCTTACAAACATTAATTTATGATATTGCAGAGTATGGCAAATCTCTCGTGTGTGATAGCAATTTTGACAGAGTGTTTACATTAACAGTGGCGGTCTGGGTGTCTAGGGCTTAGTCGACATTTTACAATAAACATTCAAACTCAATTCGTCAGCGATTTGAATATTTTTGCTTCGCATGTATCTAAACGGCGTCCCAAATTTTTTTTGTTGCGCGGGGGGGGGGGGGAGAAATCCGAAAAAAATTTTTGATGTACGGGGGGGAATCCGGAAAAAAATTTTTCCGACTAGCCGACCTGGCCAGACGCCACTGGTCATTAAACTTGTCTGCAGCACCAAGGTTTTTTGACACATTATTATTTGTTTTACTTTCTGTCTCATTCACAATTGACCATATACACTTTGATTTATTGTCGCTATTTTGTAATCTTTAAATCATAGTTTCGTTGCCTATTTTATTCCAGTAGGTTACTATAGTTTGTTTTGGTTAACTTATACAAGTCCCTAAAGTCTTTATTAGTTACCAGCCATTACATACAATGTATCAAGCCTCATCTTACGTTCTCTTTATATTTGTGATATTTTTTCCTCTATTTTTATCAAATTTGACCTTTTATTTGTAAAGCATACTTCAAACAGTTTACTGAATACATTTTGAAAACATTGCCATTGCATATTTACATCTTTATTATCTACCTACCTAAAAATATGTACACGTACAGGGTGGACCAAATTAGATGAAATTTGTGTAACAGGTTGTTTATATTTAAAATTCAATAATCGTTGAGGGCAATATTGTTTGGGTTATGAACCAGAGGTGGGCGTCTTGGAAGTATAAACATGGACTGTGACTGAGTCACGAAAGGATCACACTCAGCATTCAGTGGTGGCCAGTTATACACATAAGTATTATGCATTTTATTAACAAAGTCTTTAACATAGTTTATTCAGCGCCCTATATTTATTTTGTTTGGGGGTAGTTCACCCCCTACGGTTACATTTGGGTTTTCTCTAAAACTATGGCAGATAGACAAAAACCAATATAGGTGTCCTGAGTTCGATTTTTGAGAAACAAACAATGGAGTAAACTGCGATCGTCTATCTTTTTCGACTACCGAGCTACAGAGCGTTTTTGGAAAATTGGCATTTTTGGTGATCTCTATATCTCAATTATCAAGTGTCTAATCAATAATCGAGTAACACATTATTAATGCAATTTTTTGAGTAGAATCCGTTGCCGATAAGAAGAAAATTATGCATGCCTCAGTTTTCGAGATATAGACGTAACTTGTGTTTTTTTTAATGGAATGCCCTGTAAATTATCTCCATTACAACTTAAATTAGCTATCCAACGATATATCCTATGTCATATTTATCTCTAGAAGAAGTGGCTATTTTTCTAAAAATTTAATATATTTGTGAGGAGGCCATGGAAAACTATTAACAACATTCTTATAATATAAAATAATTTTCCCAAAAATAGGAAAAACTAAACTACAATAAGTGTTCGAATTGTCTTTCATTGACATCTATGCATATTTATCGCATTTCTATTCTATTCATTTCTACATATTGAGAAGGCCATGGTAAAAAAAAAACCGGTGCCCAAGGAATCAATACTTCCACATCCAGATTTTCTATCTAAGTCTCTCACAACGAAAAAATTTGTATGTGGAAATAATTGTTTATGGAACTTTAATAATATAATATTTGAAATCCTCTACCCCAAAAACCCATAAAACGATACCCCACATCGGTAGTGGGGTGGGGGTGCTGATAGGGGGTAGTGGCGGGTGGATGAAGTAAAAAAATATTTTGAGGTTTTTGGTTCTTGTACACAGTGGTGGTAATGGGGGTGGTTAATGCCAAAAAATTTTTTGAGATCTTAGCTTCTCTTGTATATACGAAATACCAATTTTATGAACTCTTACCTGCTTCATTTACCTATTTACCCTCATTTGCCCAAATTTACCCCCAACCCTTCGACGGAACAAGATGAAAATATAATCTAGTTCCAGATCCCGTTAAAGTACATACGTGTACCCAATTTCAAGTCAATATCTTAAACGGTTCCAGAGTAAACGTGCGCACAAAGAAAAGTTACAGACAGACCGACAGACAGACAGACAGAATTTTTTTCACTCAAACTTAAAATCTCGACGTTTCATGACATTCTAAGCCTATTTGAACAATAAAAATTAAAAAAAAAAATTTTGTTACTATACTGTGGACATGGAAGTAAAAGAAAATCGAAATAATCGTAAATATCAAAAATTAATTTGTGAGTTAATTGTGAGTGAGCATTGTTAAAAATTGTTCAATTTAGTAATGGTGAAAAATATGATAAGATTTTATAAAATGCGGAGAAGATTCAAATTTAGCTTCCTAGCTTTATTTTAATAGGTAAGTTATAGACAGCAAAACTTTGTGCCAAAAATACCACCTAAACAATATTTTTAGATATCCAGAAAAGAGACAGTCAGACATAAAAATATTTTGAAAAGACTACAACAAAATTTAAAAGATTTTGGATCATTTGTAAAACCTCGAGCAAAAATATTTAATAAAGCAGGTAGAGAAGCTGTAGAAAATTTTGTTTTAGAAACTGTAAGAGAAAATCCTAATATATCGTCTCGCGAAATACAGGAAAATTTAGGAATCCCAAAAAAAATAAATTCAAAATTTGGAATAGTTACCCAAACGACTTTCAAAGGCGTCTCGATTTTTGCCAGTGGTTTTTGTGTCGGTGCAATGAAGTGCCAGGATTTGAAGGAACAATTATATGGACAGATTAGGCCCATATAAGCAGTGCCGGAATTTTTAATCGGCAAAATAACCACCATTGGGCTCATGAAAATCTGCACGTAACCGCTACAGTTAATCGCCAAAGACGATTTGGATTTACCTTACCTATGGTCAGAAGAGAAAAGAAAGGGTATTTAAGTTATATTGCGGCTCAAAAAAATACCAAAAAAATTTGGTCTGCGCTTACTGATTTTAATATTCGCACAAAAAAAGATTTTTTTCTACCTGAGGAACTGTCAAATCCGAATGAAGTCAACACATACTTTGCATCTTTTTTACAAAATGTTTCAGATAATTGTAATGAAAAAAATTATTTTTACAACAATAATATTTTTAATGAGAATAATAAATTTACTTTTAGGTTAACGACAGTTGAAGAAGAACATAATATTCTAAATAGTATACAAACTGATACTCTTGGTATAGATAATATCTCTTCTTCTATGTTGAAATACAGTAGCCCATTTATTGATAATATAATATCATATAATCAACTGCTGCATTGAGCAAAGATACTTTCCATGCATGTAGAAAATTGCAATTGGTAGACCATTACCTAAAAATAGTAACCCTACTACTTTTTCCGATCTAAGAATTATTAGCATATTACCTGTAATGTCTAAAATTTTTGAAAAAATTCTGTACAATCAAATTTACTTATATCTCACGTTTAATAATCTACTGCCACATACTCAATGTGGTTTTAGAAAAGGCTTCAGTACAGCCACAGCTTTGGCAAATGTTACTAATGACTTGATCGAAGCATGTGATAATGGGCTAATTAGTGTGCTGGTGCTGCTAGATTTTTCTAAGGCGTTCGATACAATTAACCATCAGCTACTGTGCGCTAAACTTAAATATTACGGATTTGACTTACTTTCACTTTCACTTATCACTTCCTATTTAAACGACAGGTCACAAAAAATATGTATTGACAGTAAATTTTCTTCCAGTATAAATATAAGATCTGGGGTTCCACAGGGATCTATTTTAGGCCCTCTATTATTCATAATATACACTGCCGATATTTTGTCTTCAGTAAGTTTTTGTAAAGTACAGGCATATGCCGATGACACGCAATTATATATGCATTTTAACATTAAAGAAATAGTTCAGGCATCTAACAATATTAATGTGGAGCTGGAAAATATTAAACAGCTTTCTTATGAGCATGACTTAATGTTAAATTCAAAAAAATGTAATTTATTAATTTTCGGCAATAGAGAGAAAAGGTCATTTGTAAAAGAACATTTAAATATTAGAATTGATAATGTTCCCTTGCCTATAGTTAATCATGCAAGTTTGGGGGTGATCCTTGACTCTGATCTACGTTTTAGAGAACATGTTAAAATGTTGCTGCAAAAATCATACGCATCTCTTAAATTAATTTATGCTAATCGAGAAATATTAAATTTTAATTTAAAAAAAATGTTATGCGATTCACTCGTTCTTACTTCAATTATTGTGATTTTATTTATGGGCCATGCCTCAATCATAATGAGAAATACAGTATACAAAAGGTTCAAAATGCATGCTGTAGAATGCTTTATGGAATTAGAAAATATGATCATATTTCTCACAAAATAAAAGAGTGTAAGTGGCTTAATATGGAGAATCGCCGTAAGCCCCATTTGGGTAATTTTTCTCATAACTTACTCACCTCCTCCAACCCTTCTCTCATTAAAAGTAAATTCGTCACCAGGTCAACTATTAATTCGAAAAACATTAGAGAAAAAAATAAATTTACAATACCACACCATCGGACAGCTATGTTTAAAAGAGGTTTTGCATATAACGCAATTTATTTTTATAATTCACTTCCACAAGAATTCAAGTTGTATAACATCAATAAATTTAAATATAAATATAAAATTTACCTTTTCAACAAGCAGTGGGTACCTATATATATTGTTACCTAGCAGATATAAATATAAGTTTTCTTTTAAGTACATTTTTAAAACTTAATTTACTCCGCGGGCAGTGATAATGTTTTGTTGTCCGTCTACCAATTTCTTCCAAAATTGTTTTTGAATTACACTCATATATGTTATATGTTTAGAAAAAAAAACCATCTAGTGTCATTTAAATTATAAATTTGAAATTTTGAAGAGTTCACACTCTCCTTCATGGTTGAGTATGAGTAGCTTTTAGCTACACTTCGCCATGGTTGGTGTTGTGATTTCTTCTTCACTTTTCTTTTTTTGTGGACTCAATATTTGTATTCTTTTATATAGAGTGTATTTATCTTACAATAAAGTCGATTTATTATTATTTATTATTATTATTTGGTGTATGGTGTGGTTTTATTGGATACCAAATAATGGGTCCTCATTTTTTTCACGATAATTTGAATACCGAAAATTTTATTAACATTCTACGAGAATAAATAGAACCCTTTGTAGACAATATGCCTGGAAGACAATTGCAAAGATTAATTTACCAACGTGATGGCACCTCAGGTCATACATCAAATGAAACACGAAATTATTTAAATGCTCAATTTGGGGAGGATTGCATAAGTATCTATATTATCACTCAGGACTAGTTTCTCAATGTCTAGTTAGCTAAGTTAACTAAATTGATACCTAACAATTAATTTAGCTAACTGGATATTAACAAACAAGAAAGTAGCTTAGATATTGTTTAATTTTTAGGAAATAATGGTCCTATTTTGTGGCCAGCTAGATTTCCCGACTTTTGGCTTTGGGGTCATTTAAAAAATATTATATATTATATAAGAATTGGAAAACAAGACATTAGCTGCGTTTCGGACAATCACTCCTGTCATGATTGGAAATGCAACAAATGCTGTAAGGAGAAGGTGTCAAAAATGCATAGGTGTTAATGGAAGACAATTCGAACATTTATTGTAGTTTAGTTTTCTTATTTTTGTCAAAATTATTTTATATTATAAGAGGTGTTGTTAATAGTTTTCCATGGCCTCCTCACAATTTTTAATTAAAAAATTAAAATTTACCACTATTCTAGAGATAAATATGACAAATGATGTATTGTTGGACAGTTAATTCAAGTTGTGATCGAATAATGAAATAATTGACATTCCGTTTAAAAAAAATACAGGTTATGTCTATATCTCGAAAACTGAGGTATACATAATTTTCTTCTTATCAGCAACGGATTCTACTAAGAAAAGTGCCTTAAGAATGTGTTAAGTACTCGATTTTCGATTCGACACTTGGTAACTGAGATGTAGAGGTCATCCAATAATGCCAATTTTCCAAAAACGCTCTGTAGCTCGGTAATCGAAAAAGATAGACAATCGCGGTTTACGCCGTTGTTTGTTTCTCGAAAATCGAGCTTGGGACACCTATATTGATTTGTGTCTATCTGCCATAGTCTTTGAGAAAACCTCAAATACCTTCTAATTTGATCCACCCTGTATATGTATTTTAATTCGTGCCTATTTGCTTTTTGAAAATTCTTCTGAACAAACGTATAAAACGGAGTTAAATTCATGCTTCTAAATTCATTTGACACAATGACACAAACATAAATAAAGAAATGATGGACACACAACACACTGTACCTCATTATAAACGGTTTTCGCATCTTCCTTTTCTTTTATTTCAGCTTTGTGGGTCTTGTCACCGATTTCCATAATGAATTGCGAAATAAATGCAGTCTCTGGAAGCACAACAGAAAAGGTAGCCTCCTCTGCAGATTCATTGGTGTTCCTGACTTTACACGTTATTAAGGTTTTAGCGAAACGATTTGAAACGTCGCATTTTACGTCCAATTCGTATATTATTAGACCATCACTGGGAATATCCTTACCCTGAAAATATATTATAAGTATAATACAAGGTGGTTGGTAAGCAATGGTCCATAGAGCAACAGTGCATTTCTAACATTAAAATATTGCGATTTACCTTTATGTTTATTTTAAGGTCTGTCAATTACACTTTCGGCATTGAGACAAGCGTGTGTACACAGGAAGGGAAAAGATTCACGGCTCCATTACGTCACCCCGTTTTGATAGAAGGTTTGCTATACTAATTAAAACTTAACTTCTTTTTAGTTAATTACTTCCACATCCAGTGGAAGTATAGTAACGACAAAAAAATTTAAAAAAATTTTTTTTGTTCAAATAGGCTTAGAATGTCACGAAACGTCGAGATTTTAAGTTTGAGAGAAAAAAATTTCTGTCTGTCGGTCTGTCTGTCTGTCGGTCTGTCTGTCTGTCTGTAACTTTTTTTGTGCGCACGTTTACTCTGGAACCGTTTGAGATATTGACATGAAATTTGGTACTCGTATGTACTTTAACGAGGTCTAGAACTGGATTATATTTTCATCTTGTTCCGTCGAAGGGTTGGGGGGTAAATTTGGGGAAAATAGGTAAATCAAGCAGGTAAGAGACCATAAAATTGGTATTTAGTATATACAAGAGAAGCTGAGGTCTCAAAAAAAATTTTGGCATTAGCCGCCCCCATTACCACCCCCACCCCATTATTAAAGGGGATGAAAACAAATTGTGAATTAAGGTGTGTACAAGAACCAGAAACCTCAAAATGTTTTTTTACTTCATCCACCCCCACTACCACCCCCTATCACCACCCCCATCCCGCTACCGATGTGGGGTATCATTTTATGGGTTTTTGGGGTAGAGGATTTCAAATATTATATTATTAATGTTCCATAAACAATTATTTCCACATACAAAATTTTTTCTTTGTGAGTGACTTAGATAAAAAATCTGGATGTGGAAGTAGTTGTTCCTTGGGCAGCGGTTTTTTCTTTCTATCATGTGCGGTACCTAGTCAATTTTCAAATTGTGTTCAGTATATGTCGAAGCCCAATAATATCCATCGGGAATATATATCCTATAGATGGTGTTGATTATACTGTTTTTCTAGGTTTGGTAGGTTTTATTTATACGTTGATAGTGGTGATTGAATTGTTGGAATTTTCAGCAGACAGATGAGATAGTTTTTCAAATTAAAAAGAAAACTGGAGTCAAAATACATCTACTTCTATTATGGACAAGCGAGTATACATATTACCTAACATTAGAATCACTTGCTGTAGCTTTCCCACATTTGATTAATAATATTTGTTGTTCACAAAACACACGTGAAAAATTTTCAAATATTACTATTTTAACAATATCAGAATATTGCTTACTGATGCCATTGAAAATTAATGACCATTACCCTACATTTTTTTTGAGATGTCGGTTACCAAAATTCCAATATGCACGATTATACAACTAGGTACTTTAATTTAGACCCTCCAAGTGTTGTTTTCGAGGTGTTTTTTTTTCACTTTGATTTTACAATGGCCAGATCTACACTTGGTGTGTATTGTATATTAAATTAAATTCTTTAATACCCATTACGTGATACATTACATGCATATTTGGTAAGTCAAAACTAATACAAAAGTAAATATGGGTAACATATTATAAGTATAGGTCATATAAATTGTAAATATTATAAAAATGTACAACACGAACAGTACGAATGTATGTATAAGGTACAAAATATATTAAAATCACAATATGTGATATGCATATTAAACAATTCCTAATTGTCTGAAATTTTGTTGCATAACATGAAAACAAATATTCTGAATCGTACTGCTTTGAACCTGTAATATAGACTACCTATTAGGTTTAAGTGGACATGCTCACGTTTTCTTAAATTTTAAGGATTTAAATCTTCGATAATAAAAATGTGATTTGTTTTCTTAATATTTCATACTATCAGGTCAAAAAATAAATAAATCCGGAAATATTATGTAAGAAAACTTGTTTCAGCTGTAATACGAGGAAATCCAATGGGGAAATAGGAACTACCATAACAGGTTTGGTACGATCTTTTGCTAATCGAGAAGAGGAAGAAGATAATTAAAAGCAAAGGAAAACAGAAATAAGACCAGGAGAAGATATATACGTTGAAATATGAAATGTATTTTATTATGTTCAGAGAACTGCGTTTTGATGATTTTTACTGTTAGCGTATTGAATAAATTTTAATTTTTTCTTAGTAACTTGGAGTCAGTTCTTAAGAAATAATATGTCAAGACTTCATAGAAATGTACCGGTTTTCATTTTTTTAGAAGGGGCAAATCTAAAAACCACGATATATATTTATTTAATCAAACTTTCATTTAGACGTTCCCAAATATGTCAGTTGACAATTCTAATCAAGCAGTATGTGTTACGTGATGCATGTGGTTATTGACGTACATGGGTAATATGTAAAAAAAGAAGTTTTGAGTATAAATATGCACATGGTGGTAACTTAATTTTTAAACTAGCAAAAAAATTTTAAACAGAAAAATTCTATCTTAAAGGTAATGGGTCGTTACTTATGGCCTAATTAAGTTGCAGGTATATACAAGGTGTCCCATATTGTTATGTTCAAATTTTGGGAGCATAAAGTAGACTTAATTGAAATACTGAAAAACACAAAAGTGGTAGTGCGATTTTTAATCGTTTCGAAGTTACAGGCCTATTCAATTTATGGACAATAAATTAAAAAAAAAACACTTAGTTATGTGGGAATAAATGACAAAAAATGAACCATTTGACCACGGATGATAGATGCTTTTTTTGTATTTATTGGTCAAAAAGTTTATAGTCCTGTAACTTCCAAACATAAAAATTGAGCTACCACTTTTGTGTTTTTTATTCTTGCAATTAAGTCTACTTTACGCTCCCAAAGTTTGAACATAACAATACTGGACACCTTGTATAGGCCATATGCTGGGCCACTGAAGTAAAGTCAAATTTAATTTAACGGCCCATAGTAGAAGCGTCGACATTGTGATTTCCATGTGATGGCACAATGCCGGCCCAAAGACGGCAAGTGATGGCAAATCATCTGTGCCCAGCTGCCGGCCGTAGTGACCTATATATGCCGGCCCAATGAAGTATGCCAGTAACAGGCCAGCAGTTCATATGCCGGGTGTACGACATAGGGCCAACAAAAACCCGCGGATAAATGTTTGCTGGGTTCAGTATGAACCTCTCGATCATATGTCTCTAAAATCAATTTATTTGTGTGATTTACACACTTGGACCAAATTGAGCTCGACACTTAAGATAAAACCTCATTCCACATAGTAAGAACGGTTTCGTCACTAAAACCATATTTCTCTTTCCCTTGGTGGAGAAAACTAAACTCGCATCTTCAGCAAAGCCATGAATAGATCATGCAGGTACAACTATAAATCTTTTACTTTCTGTAGCTGTACGACGCCTTTTCGATTTATTGGAATCATCTTGCCAAGAACGTTTTAATCCCCCTCTGCTGAAGATCCAAGTTTCCTCTAAGAACACTACATCTTTGAGGTCTTTACTTTTCAATTTTTTTTTGTATTTGCGTAAAAACTCTAGCCGTTTTAGATAAATTTGTGGTCTTTCACACAGTACTTTTCTATTGTCAACTTGTTTAAAGGAAAAGCCTAATTTTTTAATCACTTTATATAAACTGGTACGGCCAATATCAACTATTGTTCTAGATTTTAGCTCTTCTAAAAGGATAGTCAAGGAAATATGTTTATCAGACACCATATCGTAAATAACATTTTCTATTTCATATTTTTTTTTACGATTCCGTTTAACCGAAGGTTGAGGTTCCACATTTTCTTTGTCGTTTTCTCTATTTTACTTAAAGTCTTTTCATCGATTTTTAAAGCCTCACCCACTCGCCTTTTTCACTCGCCTTTTTTATTGACAATAAAGGTCCTCCATTTTCATTTTCCTTTTGAAAATATTCCCACAAATTCAAAACTGACTGCTGTGATTGCGGATTTAAAAATTCACCAGGATGCATGTTTACTATTTTAACAATAGAACAAGACTAAAATTGCCCTCTTAGGCACTAATTGAAATAAGTGTACTATACGTGCTATACCTGACTTCCGAGAAAATCGACTCGCCTCTGAAATAGCCAGCCGCATTCGACGACGACACGCAAATTGGTTTGCTGTCGAACACTAGAAATGCCGCGTTGGTCATAACTGGACCACAAAGATTAATACTTAAGTTACAGATTAGATTACAGATAATATTTCAATAAAGACAAGGAAGGCTAGAGCTCCGGACGATATTCCTGACACTATACGACCGGGATTCAATCAGCGAACAGACTTTAGATATCGTATTTGGTTACTTTTGTCTCCAACGAAGAAGAAGTCTTATGTATTACTTGTAATTTAAAAAATGTATGTTATACCTACCAATGAATCTTCTCTCTTTGAATTTTAAGTTTTAAATTATTTTTTAGTTTTTAGTACTTTTTTTATTAAATAAAAGCTTGGTTTTAAAAATATTTTTTTTTACTTATATTTTTGTTTTATGCTTTTTAGTCTGATTTTCAGTGATGTTTCTCATCTTATTCATTTCTGCTAGAGCATGGTGTTTCTCTTGATAACTTGGAAATTTTTCGTTTCACCTGAAAATAACTTATTTTTGCTCTAGAATATAAAGAACTTACTCGAGGGTTTTTTTCAAAAATTACGGGGAGCCTAAAACAGGCCTTAGGGAGCATCCTTCTTTTCTATCGATACGTATTGATTGCATCATGTTTATTTGTATATGTTTTGACGTTTCACACTCATATAATTCTATTTTTTTTTTTGAGTAATTCATTAAATGTACATAAAAACCAATTCAAACTCACCTCTTTATCATCTGTTGTGTTTGGCACCGAACTCAAAAGAAGTCCTAAAAATAGCATAATTTCTTTTATTAAGTACTGACATGAACATAACATAATACACTGTGTGTAGTGGCGGGCTGGGCATAGGGAGTTAGAATTGCAACATCGCGTGTGCCAGCTGGCTGAAATGAAATAACTGAGAACGGGGATGCTTCAGTGGTCTAGCGCCGACTCTTTATTCTATGCCGCCGACGGGCAAGTTAACTGTTAGCTGGGTTGTCATATCTCTCGCGCTATGTGGAAGTACATGCCCAGTCCGCAATTACACACACTGTATGAACACACCATACATATTAGACAATCAACATTGCCAGTGTCGAAACTGGCATCCTTTTGTCGAGTGACAAATTAAAATAGGTGATTATACATTCACAAATCCAAAAGGAATAATACAACATAATATTAGTGGCACACTCTATTGTAATTTGGAATTGCTGACACGGAAAAATGTCAGTTTTAAGTAACTGCTTGGTTAGACCATCACTTAACTATTAGAAGTTATGTAATATAAGAAAGTTTTTCCGGTTGTCTCCAATTTTCGCGTAGGTGTCTTGGATTTGTATCCTATTTAACCCTTTGCGGGCAGCATTTAGAAATAATCGTTTCTCATATATGATTTTAAATAAACTAATAGAAAATGAACAAAGAAGTAATGTGTATTTTTTTCAAAATTTTTATTTCACCAGTTTTTTCAAAAAATTGTGGTATATCAGATATACCACTAATCTACAGAGCAAGCAACATTAATTTTATGAACATTCTGAAAACACTTTTTTTTGTCGGACATGCATAATGCTACGCCACAAGTATCACAAGCCCATTTAGACCTTCCTTCCTGATCTCGGTTACTATATAGAGCACATCGTAGATAATGTCCTCTATATAGTCCTCCATATCTATGGGAGCAGCAGCATTTTCCTCATCCTCTTCGTCATCAAATTCATCAACAGATTCTCCATCAGCAGGGATTTCTGCAAATAATACATCCATTTCGCCTTCATTTATGTTTTGTGAATTGTTAAAACTCCAATTCTTCTATCTTCTATAGAATAAAACTAGATATAAACATTTTACTCTTTGCCAATGTATTGATTTTATATGATCTTTGAACATTCTATTTGATACTCTTCGCAATTTTTGAAAATATATTTTTTGTATGATTGCTATATGTTTGTCATCACCCGATGATGCCAGCTTGGTTAGCAAGTCGTTTATCAGGATATCATGCAGCATTTTTGTTGTGTAGCACTCTTCAGGTACATAAAATATGTCATAACTTTTATATTTATTGATCGATTTTTTTCAAGAACAACAGAGTTCTTCCTTCAACTAACACTAACTTATCATCCAAATTTCAAAACGATTGCATTTTCTTTGTTTAGTTATCGTGTTTATAAAAAAAACCATAACGGACGTACAGACAGACGTCCGAACAAATATTTTGAAAGGTACTCACAATTCGATCACTAGCACAATGATATGAAAATGTATTCCCGATATTTACGGTTTTAGAAATGTGCCAATCAAATAAATGCCATTTTCGTATTGGCAAAGAGTAAAAAATTTGATGTACATAGTTCATGATGTAGGTGCTTTGTGGTATGTCTGAAATACCACAAATAAATAACGATCAAAAACAACATTTTTGTGTATACTTTTATAATTATGGAATATTCGCATGCTAACACATTACTATAATCATATTCAGTTACTTACTTTCCATTATTTTCGGTTTTCTTAGCTTCAAATTGGACACTAAAATTTACGAAGGTTAGTTGGCCAGAAGAGGTTAGAAACTAATTTATTGTGCACTGCGATGGCTAGCCACCCGAATTTTTTCTGCTGTACAGTAGAGGGTACATGTCAAAGTAAGCATCAGATCGGTGGTACGTACAATATACCGGAAAGCAACATCAAGAATGAATTTTAAATTTGTGGTATGTGAGGTATACCAAGGGCCAGTTGTACGAACTAAGTTGAACCAAGTTCAGCTTGAGCCAAGATCAAAAGCCAAGGTTACGATTGTTACAATAATCGTAACCTTGGATTTTGATCTTGGATCAAACTGAACTTGGCTCAACTTAGTTCGTACAACTGGCCCTAAGCTGCAAAGGGTTAACCCAGAGCAAAGCAAAAGGTAAGGAATATCTAGAAGAGACTTACCATTTGATGCTACTGTACCTACTTCATTGACCTCTATGGTCGCCTTTTCTTGGACATTAGCAAAATTTAAAAATTCATCATTGTCAATCATCCCAAAAAGATGAGCTTCCTCTGAGAATTCCTTTGTTAGTCCTAGCTGAAAAGTAATAATGATATTAAATACCACTCTTGGAACAAAGCATACGTACGTATACGTATATTTTTATTTAATTTTCTATGTTTGTATTATTAAAAATTTAAGGAAATAGATGTCTTTCAAATATTACCTGATTTAAAATATGTCGTAAATCAGCAGCTTGCTCAATTTTGAACTTAGGAATTGAAACGTCGATCTCTTGTTTGACCATATTCTCAAATATGGTAATGCAATTTTGATCTTCACATAGATGCCTTTCCAATGCTTTGATGTCTTCTCCTTTATTAGGCAAAATTACACCTAAGCTAA
Organism: Rutpela maculata; assembly: GCA_936432065.2. NCBI lineage: Eukaryota > Metazoa > Arthropoda > Insecta > Coleoptera > Cerambycidae > Rutpela > Rutpela maculata. Next base: position 14,624,876 of record OW386289.2, on the reverse strand, counting down.
TGTCATTATTGGTATAAGGTAATTCTAAGATTTTCACACCGAGGTATGTGTCTTCTTTGTAATAAACTTCCCGTTTCATTTTCATCATTTCAGACTCAACGGACTCGTTTTCATTTAAATAGAATGTTGCTCGTATTGTATCTTCTGTATTAAAAGGATATACCCATTTGTCATTGAATTGCGTAGCATTGATCAAAGTCAAATGTGTTTCATTGTCCAAAATACCGAAATCCAATAGATCTTTCGTTCGCCCGTTGGTATTATCTTCAACCCAAACATTAATGGTTCTAGTAGCAGACTCGTTTTTACTGAAATCTACTATTTGCGGTTCGCAATAATAACTTGTCTTGAGGAGAGTTTCGAAATCTTCTTGCAACTGAAAATGTTCCTTTAGAAAAGCCTTGTTACTAATAGAAAATGTTCCAATCAGGGAGCTGAGAAACGCAATAATATCTTTGTAAGATTTAGCAGCATCCCAGAAGACATCGGTAACACGTAACACGATAGAAAAAGAGCTGTTACGGTATCCAGGGTCTTGAGATATCAGCGTGACGATTGCATGTACACTAAGGGGCGATAAGATAATATTTTGCTCCTGTTCTAAAAAAATTCCATAGAGTTCTCCGGCAAACCAATTATATCTACATAGAATGTCCGTTAAATTTGGTTCAGTCATTGCGCTGACTCCTGAATTGCATCCACAAAGGCTATGAAGCTTCTAAACAGTTGTTGTTGATAATAATTCAAGCTGAAAATATGGGCATATTCGTTATTTACTACTTTTTCATTTTCTAGGAACTATAGAATAATAAAATTATACGTGAGGGATTTTCCACCTTGGCTAAACGATTTGGACAGATAGATGGCAAGGTTCGTTAAGTTTAGTTACAACTGCTTTTCTCTAAATCGCAATCGTACACGCAGGCCCCACACATTAAATCATGGGCCCCGGTACCAAATTCACTGGCGGGTCCACGCGCCTAATAATCGATGAGCGGTGGGAAGAAATTTGAAAAAAAAATCTCTGGCGGGCCCCCGCACTTAAAAATTGATGAGCGGGGGGAGAGAAATGTAAAAAAAAATGTTTGTAATGAGCGAGGATTGCGTTTACTAGTATAACAGGGTCCCAGTACCACGGTACCTACTGCCCCCCCCCCCCTTGTGGGGGCCCTTGCTTACACGTGAATTTCGCGTAAAAATGTGTCACAATGAATAATTAACATTTTTTGCTATTAGTAGAGGACCTTTATAGTTTTATTTGATAACTTGTCAGTAAAGCACCGACTCTAATGTTCTTTTTTTTTAATGTTGGAAATTCGAAATACTGTAATAACTCAAAAATTGCCGCTTTTAATTTATTAATTTATTTTTTACAATTTTTTTTGTAAAATATATATTTCTTTATTCCGAAACTTTAATAGATACAAAAAAACTATAAGAAACTTTTTGTATCACATTGACCTTGAATTTTGTTTACATTATTGCTCTATACATTTATAGCCCAGTAAATGAAGACATTTAGACTGGAAAAAATTACGAGAAGGCTGGTTTTTTTGTAGAGACTTTCATTGAGGTGCCCTTACTATATCTTGAGAAGTTCGAGCAATTTGAGCCGTGGGTTTTTTTTGACAGAAGGGTTAAATTGTAAATTTTCAGTTTTTTGCCATTATCTCGAAAAGTATCACCTTTTCGACAAAAACATTTATTATGAAATTCTACACAAAAAAGGTTATTACACTTTTTTTCGTAGGGTCAATCGTTTTTGAGTAAAAGTTACGGAAATATACAATGGCTGTATTTTTTAGCAGTAACAAACAGTAGGCCTAATTCACATCTGACACTCAAAACAACCCTTTGCATAAATCATTTGTTCTCTTCTAGCAAATCTAATTCCGTGTCAACTTTATCGTCCTCTTCATAGAGAGCTTCGTCAATTGGCTGATCAGTCGATGGTATCGTATCTTCAACTATATCTTCATCGATAGCTCCGTTGTTACTATCTATTTCTTCCGTCGCGGCGTTCAAACAAGATTACCCACGGCAATGCCCGCATACTGCAGAACAGCGCAGACCTAGTTTTCTGCAGCTATAACTAGCGTTACAGCCTTTGGTAGCCAAGAGGTTTTGAATAGGTTCCAATCTATTGTTGATGATCTTCCATCCCCAGTCTTCAGGATTTAACTCATTCTACTGGGACTAGAACCGACGCGCCTCTGGTGGTTGTAAGAAAAAGCAAACGGCGCTCGGCGATTGGCGGGAACGTTGAATCATTTTGATGGTAAAATTTTAAATATATAATATTACAGTAGACGAAGGAAGAGCTGGAGTACAGGTTGGAAAATTTTATCATTTTGGTTTGGGATAAATATGTTTTTAAATGTAAAGAATGTGCCGATCATGATGGTAATGTAGAAATTTTTCAAAAATGGGGCCTTGTGAAATATTTTCGGAAACCTGAAAAATTGCACATTATGTATAATGTTAATTATTTCGTTTCCTTGCAATTTTCTGAAAAAAAATGGTAAGAATAAAAGTTGTTTGATATCATGTTTTCCATACGGAGAAAATATGAAAATCAAGTTTTACACTTTTTAGAAAAATATTGGAAAATCGTTCTGGAGGGAGAGTATTTTAAAAGGGTAGCACACACTGTAGAAAAATTTGGACATCACCATCGTGATTACTCTGCATCTTTTTACAGATAAAAACATATTTCTCCCATGGATAAAATTTTATCAACAATCACCAGCTCTCCCTTCGTCTACTGTAGTTTATTTTATTAGGGTGATTTTGAAAGCAGGACTGTGTCACATTTGATAATAATTATATATATTAAAATAGGTTTAGCGCAGTTTCTGAAGCTCTGGTATTATACTGTACATGAAAATAGTTTACATAACAAAAATATTCAATTAATGCTTAATACTTACTCTATTTTAAATGACCGGATTATTTTGATACTAATGACAGCTTACGTACAATACATACCTACATGTATCATATTTCTTTTGTAACCTTAATGAAGTCCATCCGTTAAGAGACAAATAAATTTTAAAAAAAGTTGTCTAGTTTATTTTAAGAACAAATACAATCTTTACATTTCTTTTATTGCTTTTTTATTATCGTGCAATATTTAAATGACTGAATGAAATTTAGTTGCAAAAAGTATATCTTCTATAAATTCCACCCCCTTTTAACATATAATATTGCTGTTTGGGGATTATCTACGAAGACGAATAGAATATTTATAAAGCAAAACAACAGTAGAAACAGTAGAAACTAGAACTAATTTATCTACAACCGCATTTTCTATTTGTTCTTCTGCTGCTTCTACTATTTGTTTATTACTATTTTTCTACTGCTTGATGACTTCTAACCATTTTTTAAATCGATTATCGTCTTTCTTGGATTTGGGAATGGATGTCTTTGTGAAACTTTGTCCTCACAATTAGACACACATTATATGTACGTACTTTACGTACGTACTGTATATCTTTGAAACGATTGATCCTACGAAAAAAAGTGTAATGACCTTTTTTGTGTAGAATTTTATAAAAAATATTTTCTCTCATGACTATTTTTGTCGAGAAAGTTTAGTATTTTTCGAGATAATGGCAAAAAGCTGAAAATTGCCCCGTTAAAGAAGTTATAGCCGAGACAATGTGTGTGTTCACATTTTTTTAAACCAATTTGTTATCGTAATTAATTCTTTTTCAAAAATGTCAATTTCGTTAACCTAGTTGCTCAATTTTTTTAGTCTATTTAAAACACTTGCTTTAGAACAAAATTCTATTCGCCATATTAGAACCGTCATTTTGAATTTTTTAATTTTGACTTCAAATTCGTAATCAGTGATCCCAAAAACATAAATATCCCTCGTTTCAAAAATAAATTAGTAATAATTTTGCAAATATTAAATATCTAAATTTAGGGGGATGGTTTTCACCCCTTGGGGGTAAGAACAAGTGTCCGGACCATATAGAAACTGAAGATGATACCTTCTACTGCAATAATAACATTAATAACCCATAAAGAAAAACCGCTGCCCAAGGAATCACTACTTCCACATCCAGATTCTCTGTCCAAGTCACTCACAACGAAAGAACTTTGTATGTGAAAATAATTATTTATGGAACTTTAATAATATAATATTTGAAATCCTCTACCCCAAAAACCCATAAAACGACACCCCACATAGGTAGTGGGGTGGGGGTGGTGATAGAGGGGTGGTAGTGGGGGGTGGATGAAGTAAAAAAATATTTTGAGGTTTCTGGTTCCTGTACATGCACTAAATCACATTTTTTTTTCATCCCCTTTAGTAAGGAGGTGGGGGTGGTAATGGGGGTGGCTAATGCCAAAATTTTTTTGAGACCTCAGCTTCTCTTGTATATACTAAATACCAATTTCATGGACTCTTACTTGCTTCATCTACCCATTTATCCCAAATTTACCCCAATTTACCCCCAACCCTTCGACGGAACAAGATGAAAATATAATCTAGTTCTAGATCTCGTTAAAGTACATATGTGTACCAAATTTCAAGTCAATATCTTAAACGGTTTCAGAGTAAACGTGCGCACAAAAAAAAGTTACAGACAGACCGACAGACAGACAGACAGACCGACAGACAGACAGAAATTTGTTTTCGCTCAAACTTAAAATCTCGACGTTTCATGACATTTTAAGCCTATTTGGACAATAACAATTTTTAAAAATTTTTTTGTCGTTACTATACTTCCACTGAACGTTGAAGTAAAATTATCATTACATATGACATTATTCCTAAATTTTGTATATTTTTTACCTCTAAATATATAGGTATTTCATTTTTATAAAGTTTGGGAATTAGACGAGTAGTCAACATGTGCAGTGACTTTTTACTACTTTTAGTTTTTGACATGGCACTTTTTGCCAAACTTTCTAACGTGAAATAAGTCAATTTGCAGTTTTCATTTGTCGCGAGGGTTTCTGAACACCCTGTATAATTATTAGACTAAGAGAATAGTATATTATATTACTAGGAGTAGAACGCACTCTTTTTTTGTGTTGAGCCCAGGATTCGCAAACTGGGCGAAACACAAAAAAAGGCGTTCTACTCCGTGTAATATATACTATTTTTTCTTCAAGCGTATTAAAATGCAAAAATTCATTTATTTATCATAAATGTACAAATATTCAAACTACAGTCTTACATGTACATGTACATCTTACCCACTGCGGCGGCGCTTTCGGAACTAACATTTTGTTACTAGTAAAACAATGTCCACTACGTTCGGTACTAACATTTTGTTACTAGTAAAACAATGTCCTACTTCTACTTCTGTTTTTGGTGACATAATTTAAACATTTTAATACGCTTGAAGAAAAAAATCAATATGCGGTCTAAGTTTGTTAGAGCAAAAAAGCAATATACCAATCAAGAAATTGTTATTGGTAGAATATAAATAATATCTAGTTACCTCCATAAAAAATTAACAATCTTATACGTGCAGTTTTACACTTTTGGTAGTTACCTACTAGTTACGTATAAATAAGTTCAACGACTGTTGCCGGCATTGCCTGCAGATATATTTATATCACACATATCGAATTGGCCTTGACTGAAAAATGAGTTGGTTTCAAATATGCACTACAGAAAATATTTTTTTCAGAGAAAACACTAAGCACGGCGGCATCGATTCCCAAAAGCATGAAAATAGACGTGCACAACTGTAATTTCCCTATTACATATTTATTTTCTGTAAAATTCATTTTGATCTGAAAATAACCCACGAGTATAAATACCAACCGGTGTTGTTTACGATCTATTCGTACATCATAAACTGAATCCTGGAATTTATATTGTGTTGTTATTTATTTGCCTCCCGGCGCATTTTTTAAGCCAAAATATTTTGAATCCTCTACTCAAACAAAATCAAATATCAAAAATAAGATTTCAACGATTGTTTGTAGGGCAATTTTTTGTGGAAATACAATCTGTATGTTATCACAGGAAGTTACAGTAAAGTTTTGTCCAATCTGGGAGGTGAGCGTTTCTTTGAAATTAAGTTTTAATTTTGAATGACGTGTTTTTGTCCCATTTATTATACTCTTCGCAAAAACATGTGGCTGAAGACAGAAACGCAATCAGAAATGAGAAACGATTATTTAGAGTCGACCAATGAAATAATGCACATGAAGTTAAAATCTTCGTAATTACAGAATTGAAAAGTATTTTCCTATAAAACCAAACATGTATGTTGACAAGGGTTGAGCAGCTAAAGTTATCTAAAGCAAAACACGGATTTTAAGAGGGCGAAACACCCCAAAAAGTGTAAACTGTAAAACTGTTTTTAAGACTTTCATATTTTAGGGTGTGATAGAAAAGAGCATTTCCAATATTGCATAATTTTCATTTAATAAAAAACAGAGATTAAGAGGGTAAAACACCCCAAAAACTATCTAAAAATAATGTAACTATTGCAAAAAAGTTTCTAACACTTTCTTATTTTAAGGTATGTTAGAAAAGAGCATTTCCAATATTGCATAATTTTTATTTAACAAAAACAGGGGATAAGGGGGTGATACACCCAAAAACTATATAAAAGTTGTAAAATTTTTTAGCGCTTTCAGATTTTGGAGGGCGATAGAAAAGACTATTTCCAAGATAGCGTAATTGGGATTGTTTATTAACGCGGAAATAAATCGGACGAAGGACCATTCAGCGTAATGCTGACAAACTGAACTAATATTAATAATTGAATTTGAAATACCTTGTGACCTCGTGTACTAGCGGCATTTCCTGGTGTTGTTCTCTTCTAGTTGGGCCCAACAAACTCCAGGTCTCCAGTATGGGAATATGGCAAGGTACACAAGACACTCGCGTGGTAATAAATAGCGGTTTTTATTATTTTTTAAGTTGACCGAAAAAATGACTTTTTATATATTTTTTTGTAGCGTTATTATTTTTTGTTGATATGGAAATCAAAAACAAATTGAGTTATAGAAACAAAAAATGCTAGCATTGTTTTCTGAACATACCGCCCATCCAAATGGCGAAGCATTTGTAATAAAGTTTGTAATTTCCGTGGGAAACGTATTTATGAGTACAAGAAATATATCTAAAACTATGAAACTAAAACTAGATTAAATAATAATACAAAACTAGTGAGGAGTAGGTAAGGGACATAGTTTTACAAGAGGTCTCTTAAGGACACCGTTAGCTGTTCGCACAGTAGCAACACGGGTCTGCCCATCAGGACTAGAGTGCAATTCGACAATTCGGCCAAGATGCCACGTTAGCGGTGGGACATTGTCCTGTTTGATGACAACAATGGTGCCAATATTGGGAGGTTTTGTAGAATCTGTCCATTTATGTCGTTGCTGGAGAGTGTGAAGATACTCGTTATGCCAGCGCTTCCAAAATCCTTGTTGAATTTGTTGCAACAACTGCCATCTGGACAAACGATTTATGGGTACGGAGATTAACTCCTCGTCGGGAGGAGTTGTTAATGAAGATAATGTTAAAAAATGACCTGGAGTTAAGGCCTGAAGATCATTTGGATCACTACTAAGCTGACATAATGGTCGTGAATTTAAAACTGCTTCGATTTGGTGAAAAACGGTATTAAGCTCCTCGTAGGTCAGTACTTGATCACCAATAATTCGAGAAATGTGATGTTTGACTGATTTGACTCCTGCTTCCCATAAACCACCAAAGTGAGCCGCAGACGCGGGATTGAAGTGCCACTTAGTTTGCATGACTCCGGCGGCGTTTTGGGTTAATTCATTCAGTTGACGATTAGCGCCAACGAAATTAGTTCCGTTGTCACTGTAAAGATGAGAGCATTGGCCTCGACGTGCAACAAATCGCCGTAATGCTGCTATAAATAAATCAGATGAAAGATCTGAAACAAGTTCAAGATGGAGAGCTTTAATGGCGAGACATACAAATAAGCATAGATATGCCTTTTGAGTTTTACCACCCCGGCGTCTACCAAAAGTAATATGAAACGGCCCAGCGAAGTCTACTCCGGTGTGCAGGAATGGTTTAACTTCAGAGACTCGAGGAGTGGGTAAATCACTCATCAGAGGTGTATAAGATTTTGGATTATGTCGCGAACAACGATAGCAATGAGAAATGCAATGATTAATTGCTCGTCTAGGGGACAATATCCAGAATTGTTCAGCTAATAAAGCCTGAAGAGCGGTTGCGCCAGGATGCAGATACTTATTATGATACTGATTAATAAGAAGTTTAGTTAATCGGTGTTCCCGTGGTAATAAGATTGGATGTTTTCTCTCAAAGGATTCTTGAGAGTGGCGAAGTCTTCCGCCCACCCTGAGAATACCCTCCTGATCTAGGAAAGGTGCAAGTTTGCGTATAGGTTTAGCACAAGGGCTTTTTGAACAAATTTGCTTTATTTCATTAGCAAAGACTAATTGTTGAATATGTTTTATAATGATAAGCAGCGCATTATGTAGTTCCAAATTTACCAAAGGACCTCGAATTAAATTAGTTTTATCCTTTAAATAGCTGGTAAATCGAATTAAATAAGCTATGCTTCCTTGAACCTTTCGCAAAGAGGAAAATCGTGATAATAAAATTATTATGAAATCATGTTGTCCAGTGACAACGAGAGAGATTGTATTGGTTTCTAAGTCTACATCGGAAGGCAAGGTAGAAGATGAACTAATAGGCCAAAGTTCAGGCGGAGAGCTGAGTCACTTGGGACCCGCCCACCATGAAAAACATTTCAAGAGGTCATGAGGAAGAAGACCCCGTGAGGCGCAATCAGCAGAATTATCGATACCATCAATATGATGCCAATTTTCCGGAGATAATTTTTCCTGAATTTGTGTAACACGGTTTGCAATAAACGTTTTCCACTGATGTGGAGAGGATTTAATCCAGGTTAATGCGACTGTGGAATCGGACCAAGCGTAAATATTTTTAAAAGCAATGTTGGCATAGGTGTCACGTACAAAATAAACTAAATCTGAAAGTAACAGTGCTGCACATAATTCAAGGCGTGGAATTGTGATACGCTTAAGCGGAGACACCCTAGATTTAGCACAAACCAAAAAAATGTGTACAGAACCATCATTTTCTGTAACCCTAAAATATACCACACATGCATAACCAGTCTCAGAAGCATCACAGAAACCATGAAGGTCACATGCTTGATAATTCTCCGTTATAACGCGCCGAGGTAACTGAAGTTGAGCGAGACATAATACCTCACGCTTGTATTGTGACCAACGTGAACAAATTTCAGCGGAGGGAACCTCAGCCCAAGACAATCCTTGTGTCCAAAGAATCTGGATCAAGTGCTTTGCAAAAAGAGTAAGCGGAGCTAACAATCCAAGTGGGTCAAATATGCGTGCGACTTCCGAAAGTATTGATCTTTTGGTACAACAACGGTCGATAGTGTCTATTTTGTAAGTTAGGGAATCATAAGTTGGATTCCAGTTCAAGCCCAACACCTTTTGAAAGTAATCAGCAGTGTCAAATGATTGACAATTAGTTTGGCGTAATGATGGGGGTATGGAGTCTAATACGATAGGATCGTTGCTAGACCACTTCCTCAAATCAAATCCACCACTTTTAAGAAGATCTCGAAGTTGAGATTGTAAAGTAATAGCTTCTTCAGCAGATGAACAGCCCGTGACTACGTCATCTACATAAATGTCGCTAAGTAACACTTTTGCAGCGTGAGGAAAATTATCTTTTTCATCTGAAGCAATTTGTAAAAGAGTGCGGATAGCTAGATATGGAGCAGATGATACTCCGTATGTAACAGTATTCAATTCAAATTCTTGAACAGGAGTGTTTTGAGAAAAGCGCCATAATATGCGTTGATAGGCTCTGTGATCAGATGTTACTAAAATTTGCCTGTACATTTGTTTTATATCTGCAATAAGTACAGTGGAATGGGTACGAAACCGTAAAAGTAATGATACTATGTCTTGTTGTAATTTAGGACCTGTTAATAAGGTGTCATTCAGAGAAACATTATTAGTAGACTTTGCCGAGGCGTCAAAGACGACACGTAATTTCGTGGTAGAACTTTCGGGCTTCAACACACAATGATGAGGAATATAATAACACGAATCAGAATGATTGGAAGCACTTTGACCACTCACAGGAGACATGTGTCCACAGTCAAGATAATCCTGCATGAAATTTGAATATTCTTGTTTTAATGTAGAATCTTTATTCAAGCGATTTTCCAGAGATAAAAAACGACGCATTGCGGTATTAAAAGAATTACCTAAAATAGGAATATCTTCACGAAAAGGTAATGAAACGATGTATCTGTCTGATTTGTCACGAGTATGAGAATTGATAAAATTTTGCTCGCACTTAGTGTTCTCTGGAGAATTGAATATTTTGTCAGGTATACTTTCAAGTTCCCAAAACTTCTTTAATGTGGAATCAAGTTGTGAATAAACAGACACATGAAATGAGTTAACAACAGCTGGTGTAGAAATATGAATTTCTCCAGATAGTGTCCAACCAAAGATGGTTTTCATTGCGATTGGTTCACCAGGACGACCATATTTAATAGCGGGTTGTATTATTTGTGAGTAGACATCAGCACCAAGCAAGATGTCTATTTCACTCGATTTCCTATAATCAGGATCAGCGAGAGGCAGGTTTTTTAAATGTTCATAACCTTGAGTGGTAATGTGACTAGACGGAATATCATTACAGATGACCGGCAAGACCATTGCCTGTATATTAAAACTGGGATGATGTCTAAACATCGGAGTGACCTGACAAAAATTCATGCCAGTACAAGCGGAGCATTGCGTAAGCGGTAAATTAAGTCTGTTTAGACATTTCTCAGTTATTACTGATATTTGACTGCCATTGTCTATAAGAGCACGGCAAGTTTGAAAATTACCACTAGCATCACAGATAGATACTAAGGCAGTGGATAAAAGAACTGTAACTGGAGCAATAGCACTAGCAACAACTTGAGGAATGTCAGCAGCGGCGGCATTATTTGTAGAATTAAAAGTCGAGATCGTAGTTGCTTCACGTGGAAAATGTAGCATCGTATGATGGCGTTTTTGACAAACGCGACAAACAGACAGGGAAGCACAAGTCGAGAAACTATGTGTTCCAAAGCAATTTACACAACGTCTGCATTCTTTAATAAAGTTATATCGATCTTGAGGCGACTTATTTAAAAATAAATCACATTTAAAAATAGAGTGGTTAGCATTGCAAACAAAGCAAGATGCTTGTTGAGGTTTTGCAAGAGGCACTGCTGAACCAATATTGTTTTGAGAAGATGTTTCCACCACGAGAGACTGCTGTTTTGATTTTATGGGAGATTGCGTATGTTGCTTATGAGATAATGAAGGAGAAAATATTCCCGTGTTAGAAGTTGAATACTGAGAGACACCAGAACAAATATTTGACAACATAGTGCTAGACTCCAAAGCATTGCATTGATCGGTCAAGAATTTAATTAACTGTTCATATGTGGGCAACTCCGTAATGCTACGATGCATTTCAAACCGTTTTCTAGTATTGGGATCAATTTTCTGCATTAACCAATTAAATAGAGTAAAATCCCACAAGTCAATTTCATATTTATTGAGAGCAAAAATATTTTCAGAGAATATATTTAAGAGAGTACGAAGAGAACTTGCGGAATCAGGTTTAGCTTTTGGTGAATTAAGAATATTTCCCCAATAGGTCGAAATAAGTATGCGTTTATTGTCATATCTTTTCTCTAGGGTTCCGAATGCAATATGATAATTATCAGAGGTTATTGGTAAATGTTTCACTAATCTTAATGGTTCATCAGATAAGGCACTTATTAAGTATTGGAATTTCTCTATGTTAGACAATTTTGTGTGATTGTGTATCAATGACTTAAACAGTTCATAGAATGAAGTCCATTCAATAGCATTACCTGAAAATTTAGGTATCTGAATCTCCGGTAGATGAACAGTATTTTTATTGCTTTCAACATCAACCTTTTGATTTGTTGTAACAGCAGATGCCATTTTGGTTAATTGTATGTCAACAGCTTGAATGTTATCATGCAAATCATCTATTTCTTCCACCAGTGAATTCAGTTGATCCAAATTTTCAACTGAGAGTTGACTCAATTTTAATGATTTGCGTTGTTCTTAAAAATCCTCGTAAATGAGGTTAGATCTTTTAAATTTTGCATAAATCATAGAGTGCGTTGAAGTGTCTGCCACAACGGCAGATGAGTATTCTGACACGGCGGTTAATTTTCTAATTACCACATTACATTCCCTTACAAAGTCCTCAAACTTCATTTTGTAAGTATTGATAAGCTTCTTAATAAAGTTATATTAACCAAATGTAAATAAAATTACAAAATAGTTCTATTATCAGTACTCACAAATACGTTAGAATGACAATATAATAACGAAAATATGTTTAGAGGAAACAAGAAAATGAATTAATTATAGCGGCAGGTTCACTAAAAACACCGTGTGCTAGTGTCAAAATGAATTTAAGCAACAAATGTCAGTTATAAAGTAATTAATTTAAAACGGTTTTAGATGGATGTAAGGCAAAGCTGGTTTTCTTTTTTTAAGGTATCGGCATCGAAGGATCAAAAATGTTTATTAACGCGGAAATAAATCGGACGAAGGACCATTCAGCGTAATGCTGACAAACTGAACTAATATTAATAATTGAATTTGAAATACCTTGTGACCTCGTGTACTAGCGGCACTTCCTGGTGTTGTTCTCTTCTAGTTGGGCCCAACAAACTCCAGGTCTCCAGTATGGGAATATGGCAAGGTACACAAGACACTCGCGTGGTGATAAATAGCGGTTTTTATTATTTTTTAAGTTGACCGAAAAAATGACTTTTTATATTTTTTTTTGTAGCGTTATTATTTTTGTTGATATGGAAATCAAAAACAAATTGAGTTATAGAAACAAAAAATGCTAGCATTGTTTTCTGAACAGGGATTTAATAAAAAACAAAGTTTAAGGGGTAAAACACCCCAAAAACTATCTATAAATAATGTAACTATTACAAAAAAGTTTCTAACACTTTCCTATTTTACGGTATGTTAGAAAAGAGCATTTCCAATATTGGATAATTTTTATTTAACAAAAAACAGGGGATAAGGGGTGGTATACCACCCCAAAACTCTTTAAAAATAATATAAAAATTGTAAAATTTTTTCACGCTTTTAGACGTTGGAGTGTGATAGAAATAGTATATTGTGTATTTAGGTGTCAAAGCAATACATTCCCGGACGGCGATGCAAATTGTTGGCCGAGGCACTAGCAGAGGCCAACAAGCATCGAAGTCCGGGAATGTGCTTTCACACCGAAGTACACATACTATTTTTTCTGAAAAATCAATGAATATTATTATAAATTAAGGAATTTGTATTAATGTATAACATTTCTTCATTACAATCTAACTGCTTACTAATAAATGCAATTTTAATGTGAGTTGGTTTGTCTGCGTGTATTTATTTACTGTCTAAAATATACATAAAAGACCATACGGGAATGTTACTTTGCCGGCCTAGGCCGGGAAAGTAACATTCCCGTACGGTTTTGTTGATCGTTGCTTGGCAACAGAACTTTTCAGGTCTGTTTTCTGATAGTTTCTTAGCAACGGACTAAAATGCTGGAATTACGCATTTTTCGATCTGAAATCGCGCTGAAAATGTAGACATTTCCAATCGATTTCAGAAAAAGACTATTCCCAAGATAGCATAATTGAGATTTAATAAAAAACAAGAGTTTAAGAGGGTATAACACCCCAAAAGCTATCTAAAAATAATGTAACTTTTGCAAAAAAGTTTTCAACACTCTCCCATTTTAGGGTAGGTTAGAAAATAGTAGATTGTAATACAAGTGTGGCAAGGGCTTCATTGCAAAACGATGTATGAAAGTAGGAACACGAGCGCAGCGAATGTTCCTATCATACGAGTTTTGCAATGAAGCTTGTCACACGTGTGTTACATACTATTTTTTCTACGGTTATGAAGTTATTTCCCTTTTCAAAGTCTTTCCAAAATTTTAAATTTGCTGCTTGTCAGATTTTATTTAAAGTGACATTTTCCGCTGTCATTCTGAAGTAAGAAAATTTGACTTTGTAATTGCAATTCATGTGTAATTAATGTACATTTATAGAATTTAATTGTTATTACCAGTAAGTAATATAAAATTCTTTAAGGTAAACACACTATTTTATTCCGGTGCGTGAAGATGTAATCAAGGCGTGTGGCAAATTCTTTGCCGCACGGCGTGCGGCAAAGTGATATTTTCTGCACTCATTTTGAAGTTAGAAAATTTGACTTTCAGCACAATCGTAGAAAAAAGCATTTCCAATATTGCATAATTTTTATTTAACGAAAAACAGGGGATAAGGGAGTGATACACCCCAAAACGATTTAAAAATAATATAAAAATTGTAAAATTTTTTCACGCTTTCAGATGTTGAAGGGTGATAGAAAAGACTATTTCCAAGATAGCATAATTGGGATTTAATAAAAAACAAGAGTTTAAGAGGGTAAAACACTTCAAAAGCTATCTAAAAATAATGTAAGTTTTGCAAAAAAGTTTTCAACACTGCCATTTTAGGGCAGGTTAGAAAAAAGCATTTCCAATATTGCATAATTTTTAATTTAACGAAAAACAGGGGATAAGGGGTGATACACCCCAAAAACTATTTAAAAACAATATAAAAATTGTAAAATTTTTTCACGCTTTTAGATGTTGGAGGGTGATAAAGAATACTATTTCCAAGATGGCGTAATTTGGATTTAATAAAAAACAAGAGTTTAAGAGGGTAAAACACCCCAAAAGCTATCTAATAATAATGTAACTTTTGCAAAAAAGTTTTCAACACTGCCATTTTAGGGCAGGTTAGAAAAAAGCATTTCCAATATTGCATAATTTTTATTTAACGAAAAACAAGGGATAAGGGAGTGATACACCCCTAAAACTATATAAAAATTGTAAAAATTTTTAGCGCTTTCAGATTTTGGAGGGTGATAGAAAAGACTATTTCCAAGATAGCATAATTGGAATTTAATAAAAAACAGAGTTTAAGAGGGTAAAACACCCCAAAAAGTATCTATAAATAATGTAACTGTTGCAAAAAAGTTTCTTACACTTTCTTATTTTAGGGTATGTCAGAAAAGAGCATTTCCAATATTGGATAATTTTTATTTAAGAAAAAACGGGGGATAAGGGGGTGGTATACCCCAAAACTCTTTAAAAATAATATAAAAATTGTAAAAATTTTTCACGCTTTTAGACATTGGAGGGTGATAGAAAAGACTATTTCCAAGATAGCATAATTGGGATTTAATAAAAAACAAGAGTTTAAGATGGTAAAACACCCCGAAAACTATCTCTAAATAATGTAACTATTGCAAAAAAGTTTCTTACACTTTCCTATTTTAGGGTATGTTAGAAAAGAGCATTTCCAATATTGGATAATTTTTATTTAACAAAAAACAGGGGATAAGGAGGTGGTATACCCCAAAACTCTTTAAAAATAATATAAAAATTGTAAAATTTTTTCACGCTTTTAGACATCGGAGGGTGATAGAAAAGACTATTTCCAAGATAGCATAATTGGGATTTAATAAAAAACAAGAGTTTAAGAGGGTAAAACGCCCCAAAAGCTATCTAAAAATAATGTAACTTTTGCAAAAAAGTTTTCAACACTCTCATATTTTAGGGTAGGTTAGAAAAAAGCATTTTCAATATTGCATAATTTTTATTTAACGAAAAACAGGGGATAAGGGGGTGATACACCCCAAAACTATTTAGAAATACTATAAAAATTGTAAAATTTTTTCACGCTTTTAGACATTGGAGGGTGATAGAAAAGACTATTTCCAAGATAGCATAATTTGGATTTAAAAAAAAATAGAGTTTAAGAGGGTAAAACACCCCAAAAACTATCTAAAAATAGTGTTAACTATTGCAAAAAAGTTTCTAACACATTCCTATTTTAGGGTATGTTAGAAAAGTGCATTTCCAATATTGCATAAATTTTATTTAACGAAAAACAGGGGATAAGGGGGTCATACACCCCAAAAAGTATTTAAAAGTAATGTAAAAATTGTAAAATTTCTTCACGCTTTTAGATGTTGAAGCGTGATAGAAAAGACTATTTCCAAGATAGCATAATTGGGATTTAATAAAAAATAGAGTTTAGGAGGGTAAAACACCCCAAAAACTAACTAAAAATAATGTAACTATTGCAGTATATTGCATTTGATCGGCACATTTCTAAAACCGGAAATATCGCTTGTAGAGAAAAAAATTTCATATCATTGTGTTAGTGAACGAATTCCGAACAACTTTCAAAATGTCCGTCTGTCCGTCTGCCTGTCTGTCACGTTTCTTGTAAGCACGATAACTTAAGAAAGAAAAGTCCGATTGTATTATTGGAAAAAAAGTTAGTGTTAGCTATTGTTTTTGAAGAAAATCAATCAGTAAATAAGAAAGTTATTAATCATTTAATTTAAAAAAATTTTTTTTTTCTTAATTTTTGTCGCTTGCACTTAAATAGAAATCTTACGAAATATTATCTCTATAATATATATTTTTTTGTTTATGCATTTTACTAATATATATTTTATAATAATGTCTAATGCGTTGAAATATGATTCTCCAAAGATATGTATTACAAACATTCAATTTTTGTAGTGATCTTTGATGGTACAGTGGTTAAAATTTCTACTCCAATTTTAAATTTTATAAAGTCGGTTAATAAAACACAAAATATTTTTTAAAACTTTATTATAACAATAAACTAGAGTAAAAAATGAGTTACATAGTGGTATAAATACAATTTTGTGATATTAGTACTCAGGTTTCAAAATGCGTCCTTTAAACAAAATATTCATTATACTTCATGTTTAACTTGAAGAATTGTGATTGTTAGGTGATCAGATAAGAACTTTTGGAGTGGCTTAAGACAACACTCTCCCACTTCCATTTCTAAAAAAAATTATACTTGTTATGTTTCAATTCTATTTAAACACCGCTGCCCAAGGAACCACTACATCCAGATTTTATATCCAAGTTTCTGATAACGAAAAAATGTTGTATGTGGAAATAATTGTTTATAGAATTTTAATAATATAATGTTTGAAATCGTCCACCACAAAAACCTATAAAACGATATCCCACAAGGTAATGGGGTGGGGGTGGTGATAGGGGGGGGTGGTAGTGGTGGTGGATGAAGTAAAAAAATATTTTGAGGCTTTTGATTCTTGTACACACACTAAATCACATTTTTTTTCATCCCCTTTAATAGTGGGGTAGGGGTGGTAATGGGGGTGGCTAATGTCAACAAATTTTGTGAAATCTTAGCTTCTCTTGTATACAGTAAATACCAATTTGATGTACTCTTATCTGCTTGATTTACCTATTTACCCTCCATTTACCCCATTTTACCCCCCAGCCTTTCCACGGGATAAGATGAAAATATAACCTAGTTCCAGATCCCATTAAAGTACATATGTGCACCAAGTTTCAAGTCAATATCTTAAACGGTTCCAGAGTAAACGTACGCACAAAGTTACAGACAGACCGACAGAGAAACAGAATTTTTTTTGCTCAAATTTAAAATCCCGACGTTTCATGACATTCTAAGCCTATTTGAACAATAAAAATTTTCAAAATTTTTTTTGTCGTTTACTTCCACTGGATGTGGAAGTAAAAAATAACACGAAACTTACCAACGACTCAGGTTGCTTCCGTTCCCTCCTCGTTCACCTCAATAAATGTCTTTTGGATGATTTTACTGACATAAAGGGATTATTTGATATACCGGAGAAATCAGCACTGCGTTGAAAGACCAATCTATAAAAACAATACTAAACAAATGGAATAACGATATAGTTATTTAAGATACAAGTGTAAAAAGCCATTCTTTATTGCACGAATGGCTAGATTAAAAATACGAGCGAAGCGAGTGTTTTTAAAAGCCATGAGTGCAATAAAGGGGCTTTTTACAAGTGTGTCTTATAACGCTTTATCTTCGATCGTGCCAATTATTGTAAGAAATGGGCAATTTTTCATGAATATTTGTAAAACTATATCAACCTTTTGTGAATGTCACTGACGATTAGTATTATTCGAGTTGTAGTTTAAGTCGCCATTCTAATTATGTTACTTCATAGTCGTGACTGAAAATTTGTGATGATAGTAACTAAGGAAACGATATAATAAATAAACTAGCGTAATTGAAGTCGCCATTGTTGTTCTTGAACGTTTGAATTAAAATATCAAGTTAATAATGTTTAATGGTGATTACAGTAATGTAGAAGAGTTTCAAAATACTCCCCCAGAAGCTATGGAGATGGCACAAGCGGCAACGCCAACTTGAATACCTGAGAAGTCACGAAAACAATATGAGTTGGTGTATAAACGATTCAACGACTGGTGTGTTTTGAAGATAGTGAAGAATCTTACGGAAAATGTGTTCCTTGCTTATTTTTCAGAAAGAGCAAAGCATATAAAACCTTCAAGTCTTTGGTCGGAATATTCAATGGTGAAAGCTTTACTGATAGCTGAAAAGGACATCGAGCTTAAACAGTTTTCTAAGTTAACCGCTTATATGAAGCGGCAGTCCCTAGGATACCGTTCCAAGAAATCTAAAGTGTTTAGCAAAGATGAAATATACACATTTGTAAACGAAGCACCTAATGATAGATATTTAATGATGAAGGTTGTAGCAATTTTCAGCATTGCCGGTGCATGCAGAAGAGACGAGTTTTATAAAATGAGCTTTGGTGATGTGCAAGATATTGGCAATACGTTGATAGTGAGAATTCCAACATCAAAAACAAATAAACCTCGAACTTTTATTATTGACCGTAAAACGAGAGACTTGGAAAATATGGTTGAAATTTATAGAAAATACTCCACTCTTAGGTCACCAGCAACAAAACATGATCGACTGTGTGTGAACTACCGTAATGGAAAGTGTTCTGTTCAGCCGATAGGGATTAATATCTTTGAGAAAATACCAAGCGAAATTGCGAGATATCTTGGGTTGCCCAGTGCACATGAGTATACTGGTCATAGTTTTAGAAAGTGCTCGGAGCACTGGCAAACTTCTTTTACTCGTGGAGCACTATGCTCCGTGAGTAAAAAATATCACAGTCATATTTGTCCACAACTACATGGTCTAAATCTAATGTTTTATTAACTACACACTGAATGTTTTGGTGCATTATGTTTAAGTTAACACAACTCTAGTTGTGATATTAACGAATAAGTTCATCCATATAATGTACTAGCATCATTGATCAATTAACACATTTTATTGATACAACATACCGTTTATAGATTAATGAACTATCAACTGTACGTTATATTAATAAAAATAAAATCATTCATCGGCTCAACTTTAATGAACAAATTCATTAAGTAACGTATTTTTTAATTATATTTATGGATATTTTTGGTTCAGTGTTGAACAAATAAAAAATTATATGTAAAAGAACTATTTAAAAACAGGCTTTTATTATTATTGTAACGAAGCGCATTTTGGCAGGCCTAGTTGCACCCAAATAATTTATTGTGAATGTGTTATTTCAGTATTCCTTATTAAAACCACAGTCCATGGTAAAAAATTTAATACAATTTTCGCGTAATATGCATATCGAGGCTAGACCATACACCACACCATGGCGCGCCAGCAGATATCTATACAAGTCAATATTCGATCCTAGCCGACCCGCGCGTGCAGAAGTGCCTACCAGAGACCAGCCGCAACCTAAGTGAAAATATTTCGATAAAACTATTCACTACGATTTGCCTTGCCCAGCTAACAATTTAGGTGTTATTCGACGTCGATTCGATGTCGAACAGGTGACGCCACCAGTTTTAAATTTGGCAGGTGTCATAATTGCTGTCAATTTTCAAAATACAGTACTTATTTATTTTAAAAATGCACTATAAATGTGTAGAAAAATAGATATATATTGTTTTTAAACTGGTAGATTTAGTAGTTTTTAAATTTGGCAGCTGCCATAATTGCTGTCAAATTTCAAAAAATAGAAGTTAGAGCTTATTAACTTTAAAAATACCCTGTGAATATATAGCAAGACGGATACAAATTGTTTTTAATGTACCTGGTTCCGAAGTTGACAGGAAAATGTGATTTCTAAATTTGGCAGCTGCCAAATTTAAAAATAATATTTTCCTGTCCGTTCGTAAATCAGAAAGATAAAAAATAATATATATCTATTTGTCTATACATTCAAAGGGTATTTTTGAAATGAATAACTTCTAATCTGCACACCTTAAAACTTGACAGCAATTATGGCAGCTGCTAAATTTAAAAATTATATCTTCCTATTACTTACGAAATCAGATAGATCAAAAATAATATACATCAATTTTTCTATACATTTGTAAGGTATTTTTAAAGTTAATAAGCTCTTACCTCCATGTTTTGAAATTTGACAGCAATTATGTCAGCTGCCAAATTTGAAAATGATATTTTCCTATCAGTTACGAAATCAGACAGATCAAAAATAATATATATCTATTTTTCTATACATTTATAGGGTGTTTTTTAAAATTTATATTTTGAAATGAGACAGCAATTATGACAGCTACCAAATTTAGAAATCATATTTTTCTGTCAACTTTGGAACCAGGTACATTAAAAAAATTTGTATCCGTTTTGCTATATATTCACAGGGTATTTTTAAAGTTAATAAGCTCTAACTTCTATTTTTTGAAATTTGACAGAAATTATGGTAGCTGTCAAATTTAAAAACCATATTTCCCTGTCAACTATTAAATCTGGCAGTTTAAAAACAATATATATCTATTTTTCTATACATTTATAGTGCATTTTTAAAATTAATAAGGTTGTTTCGTGTTCGCGAAATAGAAATTTAAATAATGCGCCACTTTATTTGAGCGACAGTGTTTGTATCGACCAATGGAATGCCTTGCCGCCAAAACCAGCGACCTTCAGAGAGATTTTGTCAATCTCTACTCAATTTGCATTGAGAACTCTTTATGTGTAGTCATGTAGTCAATGTACTGCTAATTCGGCAAGTTTATGCCAATCAATCCAGATTTAGTTCCCTATAACTAAATCCTATGGTGTGGGAGACATATCCAACCAACTAGCGAGAACACAGCTCTAGAGCTCCTCGATCTGTGGACAATTTGCCGGCGACAGAGAAGCCTCGGAGTCCGCCACACTTTCATGTAAAAGTAAGGGATTACAAGGTAGGTCACACATGCTTTCCTGTTTAGCTCAAAATAGGTGGTCCTTAGTATTGTTAAAATTCTTATACTTTAGAAATTGAGAAGATAACTCATTTGGTCTTCGAGCCACATTAGAACAGTCCTTTGGATGTTTTTTTACGTGTTATTACAGTTCATTAAAGACAGCGTTGGCTTGGCTTTAAAATTTGTAAACAAACTTTAGTGTTGAATTCGTGCTATTGTGATTTTTAAGTGCGTGTAAATAAGCATTTTCTTGTTAAAACCGTTGCATTGCGTCATCGTTAAACCGTTGCATTCCAACAGGATTACGTCATCGGGTAAATTGTAGTTTTGTCCTTTTCTAGAAATTTTAAATTTAACGTTTTTATCTAGGAATTTAGTGTTCTGTCAGTCTGTTAATTCTAACAACTGTCATTGTTTTAAACTTTAAAAACGTTTATTTATTGTTTGTTGTGTTGATTTATTTTACTGTGTTTTTTAATTAAGCTTGACCATGGCTGCTTTAAAAGAAGCGATTGTATCTAGAAAAGTCGTAATTTCGCAAATTACGGAAATTTGTGAGTTAGCAAAACAAGCCAAATTGGACGAAAATATGCGAGTTTCGTTTAGAATTAAATATAGTTGTTTAGAATCTTTGTATGAGAAGTTTAAAGAGTTACATTTAAAAGTGTTATTGGCGTCCAAAGACTCTGAGTTTGAAACTCAAGACACAATTCGAAAAGACTTAGAGGAAAACTATTTTGAGTCTCACGTTGTTTATGAATCTTTATTTCCTCCGGTACTAGATGTTCCTACTTTATTGCCTACGGTTAGTGTAGAAACCGATTCTAGCCCTAGTGTTAATTTACCAAAATTACAGTTGAGAAAGTTTAGTGGTGAAACTCATGAATGGCAATCATATAAAAGCCTTTATGATAGTTTAGTTCATAACAAAAAAAAATTATCGGACATCGACAAATTTCAGTATTTATTGCTTTCTTTAGAGGGTGAACCTCTCACATTAGTACAGTCAATTCCGTTAGACCCTGATCATTATGAAATAGCATATAAAGCTTTGTTGACACGCTATTCGAACAAACGCTTGTTAGCCAACAGCCATTGGCATATTTTGAAAAATTATCCTCCCTTAACGTCTGAAAATTTAAAGGACATTCGTGGTCTTGTGGATACATTTTCAGAAAACATAGCCATCTTGAAAAGGTTAGGTTTTGACGTTGCAGCCTGGGATTTTATTTTAGTAGATTTGTTGGCAGATAAGTTACCCCCTGCTACACGCAGACGTTTTGAATTACAGGGTGATGCTGCGGAAATTCCCACATTTGAAAATTTAACAGATTTTGTTTTAAAACAGTGTGTCGCTTTACAAACATTAGCTTCGTCAAAAGTATCGGGCACATCTAAATCAAAAGTGTCTAGTACAGCTACGACAAGTAGCAAACATCGTGTTTCGCAACACCCCAGAGCGGATGTTGATTTTCGTGCCAAGTCTTTACTTGTGCAAACTGATTCTTCTTTGTCTAGTAGTAGTAGTTCCCAGAATTCTGCGGGGAATTCTCCGGAAAATTGTTCTTTGTGCAAACAGGATCATTTGATCTATCGTTGTCCTCAGTTTTTGCCCTTGACCGCTAGAGAGCGTCATGCGGCTGTAAAACGTATTCGTTTGTGTTTCAATTGTTTAAAGGATTCCCATGGTGTGGGAACTTGTCCTTCGAAATCTTCTTGTTCAAAATGTCAGAAAAGACATCACACGTCTTTACATTTTAGTGAGATTACTGGTGGTAATCGTATAGAAACGTCAGGTGCTTCCTCGACAACAACTGACAGTCCTAGTGTACATGTTGGTACTAGTGTGTTGCCTTTTCAAAAGGGTCAAACTGTGTTATTGTCTACTGTGTTGGTAGAAATTTTAGATGTGAAGGGACAGCCTCATGTTGTGAGAGGTCTTGTTGATCCCGGATCAATGGCTAGCTTTATGACTGAATCTTGTGCTCGTAAGCTACAGCTACCTCGTGCTCGTTCTTCCATCCCTATTGCAGGGTTAGGGCAGATGTCTACAAAATCTTCCCTTGGTGTTTCTCATTGTTTGATTAGACCTACTGGCTCCTTGCAGCCATCCCTCCCCTTGGATGTGATTGTTCTCCCTACTATTTGTTCTGAGATGCCTTCGGCTACTCTCTCCCCTTCGAATTTAGCTAGTTTTAAACCTTTCAAGTTAACAGATCCTTCGTGGCACCAACCTGGTCCCGTTGATTTATTGTTAGGTGCTGACATTTATTCCTCAATTGTACTTCCCGACATTGAGAAAAGTGATTTTAGTTCGTTAGTAGGTATCTATACCATATTTGGTGTGATTTTGGTTGGTCCTGCTTCTTATTCGAAACTGCCTCCGCCCGTGCAGGCTTTCTTCGCTTCTGTCGTTACGCCTTGTTTAGACGACACTTTAAAGAGTTTTTGGAAAATTGAAGAAGTTCCGGAAAAGGCTTCCATTTCCTTAGAGGAACAACAAGCAGAAAATAGTTTTGTCCAAACCCATTTTAGATTGTCTAATGGTCGTTTTGGGGTTTCTTTGCCTTTTAAAGCTGCAGAACCCACTTTCAGAAACTCACGTGTTCTAGCTGACCGTCGTTTATTCTCTCTTGAGCGTAAGTTCGACTCTAACCCATTGCTTCGTGTGGAGTATGTGAACTTCATGAAAGATTATTTAGCTTCAGGTCATATGACCTTATATCAAGTGCCTTATGAGGATTCGAACTCACCATTGTGTGTTCAAGGTTGAAAATAGTAAACCCAAAATTCGTGTAGTCTTTGATGCGTCTGCCAAAGATGCAAATGGGGTTTCTCTCAACGATTTCCTACTAATCGGCCCCAAGCTTCAGCGTGACATCGCTACCCTGTCAAAAAAATCTCATCAATCCGTATTGAAAATTATCAAAAATTAATAAGTATCTATGAGAACCTATATGGTCAATAAGTTTCTATAAGAGTTAGGTAAAGTTGCTGTTGAAATTGTTATCAGTTTATATCCGAATTGACCAGCAAAATGAGTCAAGCCATATCCATTTGTAAATCCAAACATTTACTTATACCACATCAATGAGAATTTATGAGCACAGTATCTAATGTAATTCGTGCGGCTTTCCGTGATTAAAAGACAAGTGTTTCTTTAAGAAACGAGCTGCATTACGTTAGAACAGTTTTGATTTGCAATTGAAGATTACAAATTATAATGTTTGAATAGGGATTTATGAGATCAGTTTCTATGAGTATTAATGTTTTTTTTCAGTAATATATTAAATGTGTTTTCATTTGTTTGAATGGGTAAAAAGAAAGGTCAGTTTTCAACTGCAATTACAAATACAAGTTTAATCGCTTCGAAGGGGTTATATGCGATCGATTTCTAAAAGTATTTATGCTGTTTTCCGAATATAGTTATGATGAGGTTTAATCAGTAACAAATTGTTAACTACTTGTTATGATATGGTCGGAAATTCCAAGTACACATTTAGTATTCCTTCAAGAGGATTGATGAGAACAGTTTCTACGAGTATCTATTTGTTGTTCCTATAGTAAATTATATAAGTCTTTATCAGTACAGATTCGGATCTAATTTAAACATGAAAATTATATCAGAATAAAGCAACCAAATATTTTAAATAGTGTCTATTTGTAAATCCACACATTTAATTATACTATCTCAATGAGAATTTATGAGAACAGTATCTAATGTAAAACGTGCGCCTTTCCGTGGTTAAATGGCAAGAGTTTCTATAAGAAACAAGCTGCATTAGGTTAGAACAGTTTTGATTTGCAATTGAAGATTCAAAATTATAATGTTTGAATAGGGATTTATGAGATCAGTTTCTATGAGTATTAATGTTTTTTTTTCAGTAATATATTAAATGTGTTTTCATTTGTTTGAATGGGTAAAAAGAGTTTTCAACTGCAATTACAAATACAAGTTTAATCACTTCGAATGGGGTTATATGCGATCAATTTCTAAAAGTATTTATGCTGTTTTCCGGATATAATTGTGATGAGGTTTAATCAGTAACAAATTGTTCATTACATGTTATGATATGGTCGGAAATTCCAAGTACACATTTGGTATTCCTTCAAGAGGATTGATGGGAGCAGTTTCTACGAGTATCTATTTGTTGTTCCTCTAGTAAATTATATAAGTCTTTATCAGTAAAGATTCGAATCTAATTTAAATATGAAAATTATATCAGAATAAAGCAACCAAATATTTTAAGCAGTATCTATTTGTAAATCCAGACATTTACTTATACTATCTCAATGAGAATTTATGAGAACAGTATCTAATGTAAAACGTGCGGCTTTTCGTGGTTAAAGGGCACGTGTTTCTATAAGAAACGAGATGCATTAGGTTAGAACAGTTTTGATTTGCAATTGCAGATTACAAATTATAGTGTTTAAATAGGGATTTATGAGATCAGTTTCTATGAGTATTAATGTTTTTTTTCAGTAATATATTAAATGTGTTTGCATTTGTTTGAATGGGTAAAAAGGAAGGTCAGTTTTCAACTGCAATTACAAATACAAGTTTAATCACTTCGAATGGGGTTATATGCGATCAATTTCTAACAGTATTTATGCTGTTTTCCGAATATAATTGTGATGAGGTTTAATCCGTAACAAATTGTTCACTACATGTTACGATATGGTCGGAAATTCCAGGTACATATTTAGTATTCCTTAAAGAGGATTGATGAGAGCAGTTTCTACGAGTATTTATTTGTTGTTCCTACAGTAAATTATATAAGTCTTTATCAGTATGCATTCGGATCTAATTTAAATACAAAAATCATATCAGAATGAAACCCCAAATATTTTAAACAGTGTCCACCTGTAAATCCAAACATTCAAAGATAATATTATAATGAGAATCCATCAGAACAGTATCTAATGTAACGTGTGCGGTTTTCCGTGGCTAAATTTTAAAATTATTTGCAATAAATAAGCTTTAACGGATTCGAACAGTTTTCATTTGCATTTCCAGATGAATAGTTTCAATTGTTAGGGATCTATGAGGTCAGTGTAACGTTTTTTTTTCAATAAAATGTGTTTTTATTGGAAAAAGAAACATTACACATAGATCCCTATTTAACAATTAAAATTATTCATCTGGAATTGCAAATTAAAACTGTTCAAATCCGTTAAAGCTATTTATTAAAAATACTTTTAAAATTTAGCCACGGAAAGCCGCACGCGTTACATTAGATACTGTTCTGATTGGTTCTCATTAAAATATATCTTTAAATGTTTGGATTTACAAGTGGATACTGTTTAAAATATTTGGTTGTGTCATTCTGATATAATTTTTGTATTTAAAGTAGATCCGAATGCATACTGATAAAGACAAATTTTCTATTGGAACAACAAATACATACTCATAGAAACTGCTATCATCAATCCTTTCGAAGGAATACTAAATATGTACCTGGAATTTCCAACCATATCGTAACATGTGGTGAACAATTTGTTACTGATCAAGCCTCATCACAATTATATTCGGAAAACAGCATAAATACTGTTAGAAACTGATCGCATATAACCCCATTCGAAGTGATTAAACTTGTATTTGTAACTGCAGTTGAAAACTGACCTTTCTTTTTACCCATTCAAACAAATGAAAACACATTTAATATATTTATTACTGAAAAAAAAACATTAATACTCATAGAAACTGATCTCATAAATCCCTATTCAAACATTATAATTTGTAATCTTTAATTGCAAATCAAAACTGTTCTAACCTAATGCAGCTCGTTTCTTATAGAAACTCTTGCCATTTAACCACGGAAAGCCGCACGTTTTACATTAGATACTGTCCTCATAAATTCTCATTGATGTGGTATAAGTAAATGTCTGGATTTACAAATAGATACTGTGTAAAATATTTAGTTGCTTTATTCTGATATAATTTTCATATTTAAATTAGATCCGAATGCATATTGATAAAGACTTATATAATTTACTATTGGCACAACAAATACATACTCGTAGAAACTGCTATTATCAATCCTTTCGAAGTAATACTAAATATGTACCTGGAATTTCCACACGTAACATGTAGTGAACAATTTGTTACTGATCAAACCTCATCACAATTATATTCGGAAAACAGCATAAATACTGTTAGAAATTGATCGCATATAATCCCATTCGAAGTGGTTAAACTTGTATTTGTAATTGCAGTTGAAAACTGACCTTTCTTTTTACCCATTCAAACAAATGAAAACACATTTAATATATTACTGAAAAAAAACATTAATACTCATAGAAACTGATCTCATAAATCCCTATTCAAACATTATAATTTGTAATCTTCAATTGCAAATCAAAACTGTTCTAACCTAATGCAGCTCGTTTCTTATAGAAACTCTTGCCATTTAACCATAGAAAGCCGCACGTTTTACATTAGCTACTGTCCTCATAAATTCTCATTGAGATATTATAAGTAAATGTCTGGATTTACAAATAGATACTGTTTAAAATATTTGGTTGCTTTATTCTGATATAATTTTCATATTTAAATTAGATCCGAATGCATACTGATAAAGACTTATATAATTTACTATTGGCACAACAAATACATACTCGTAGAAACTGCTATCATCAATCCTTTCGAAGTAATACTAAATATGTACCTGGAATTTCCGACCATATCGTAACATGTAGTGAACAATTTGTTACTGATCAAACCTCATCACAGTTATATTCGGAGAACAGCATAAATACTGTTAGAAATTGATCGCATATAACCCCATTCGAACTGATTAAATTTGTATTTGTAATTTCAGTTGAAAACTGACCTTTCTTTTTACCCATTCAAACATATGAAAACACATTTAATATATTACTGAAAAAAAAACATTAATACTCATAGAAACTGATCTCAAAAATCCCTACTCAAACATTATAATTTGTAATCTTCAATTGCAAATCAAAACTGTTCTAACCTAATGCAGCTCGTTTCTTATAGAAACACTTGCCATTTAACCACGGAAAGCCGTACGTTTTACATTAGATACTGTTCTCATAAATTCTCATTGAGATAGTATAAGTAAATGTAAAGACTTATATAATTTACTAGAGGAACAACAAATAAATACTCGTAGAAACTGCTCTCATCAATCCTTTTGAAGGAATACTAAATGTGTACTTGGAATTTCCGACCATATCATAACAAGTAGTGAACAATTTGTTACTGATTAAACCTCATCACAATTATATTCGGAAAACAGCATAAATACTTTTAGAAATTAATCGCATATAACCCCATTCAAAGTGATTAAACTTGTATTTGTAATTGCAGTTGAAAACTGACCTTTCTTTTTACCCATTCAAACAAATGAAAACACATTTAATATATTACTGAAAAAAAAACATTAATACTCATAGAAACTGATCTCATAAATCCCTATTCAAACATTATAATTAATAATCTTCAATTGCAAGTCAAAACTGTCCTAACCTAATGCAGCTCGTTTCTTATAGAAACACTGGCCATTTAACCACGGAAAGCCGCACGTTTTACCTTATATACTGTTCTCATAAATTCTCATTGATGTGGTATAAGTAAATGTTTGCTGCTCCATTCTGGTAGAAACTGATAGAAATTTCAGCAGCAACTTTCCAGTAGAGGGAGCTGTATACGTGTCGCTAGTTCATATCTAATCTAATGTGACCTAAGGAACTGACGTGTGTTTGTTAAATTAAAAGTAAAGCAGTCTCTTTCACTGCTGACTCATTCATTGCTTCTAGGCTAGAACAAGAACACCCGAGGAAATAAGGACTTTGCAGTATTTTGTGTTTACCACAATATTAGTATTTCTGTTTGAAATATGCAATTTAAACTGTACATTTGTCGGCATGCATATCCAAATTAATACTAATAAAAAAGCAAAATGGAAGTTTACAATAAAAATACATCTGTAAAATATACAATTGAAACTGTACATTTGTTGACATATATATCCACATTAATACTAATAAAAAGACAATGTTGAAATTTACAATAAAAACATGTTGATATAAATGGTGTGTTACATACGATAGATACTGGAGAAAGGACGGACTGGAACTCTTATGATATTACTTATAGAAAAGTTTAGAATCTCTTTAAAGTTGTATCTGTAATTCCATATGTTTACAGATATAAGGGCAAGGGTGCATTTGCAGATAGTAAACTGTAGATTTGTTGATGTATATTTCATATAAGTACTCATGAAAGGGCAACATGATAATTCCAAATAGCTCATTCGGAATTACTGTTTCATAACCGATTTAAAACTTAATAAAACAGATAAAATCCTGTCTGTATAATACTAATATAACTTATAGGAACGATAAAACCGCATCACTTTTTTTTTATAAGTTTCTATGTGGAATTTTTGGCAGGGTAGCATTCTCCTTCGGTTTCGTGCACATTCATTTGTCTTCACTTGTGATGTGAGGCAAATGTATCGTCAAATTTTAATTGCGTCAGGACACCAACGCTTTCAGCAGATTCGTTGGAGATTCTCATCTTCGGACCCTGTCCAAACTTATTGTCTCAACACTGTAACTTATGGTGTCTCCTCAGCTCCTTTTCTTGCTATCCGCACCTTGCTGCAGTTAGCCGAGGAAGGACGCTCCCAGTTTCCTTTAGCCTCCCAAGCCATTGAGAACGACTTGTACGTCGATGACTTAGTCTGTGGTGCTAATTCATTGGAAGGCACCCTGGAACTCCAGAGACAGGTCAAAGAATTGTTTAGTTCTGGTTGTTTTGAACTTCGAAAATGGTCTAGCAACCATCCATCTGTTTTGGAAAATCTCCCTGAGAGTCATTGTGTAAATCAAAATTTGTCTTTTGATCTTGAAAAGGATAGTTGTATGAAGGTACTTGGTCTTCAATGGCAGCCTTCATTGGATTCTTTTGTTTTTGCTGTGAATCCCCGCGATTCTATTTGTTCGAAACGTTCGATTTTATCCGAAATTGCCCGGATATACGATCCTCTTGGTTTTTTGTGCCCTGTCACATTCTTTGCAAAACGCCTCATTCAGGTTCTATGGACTCTAGGCATTGGTTGGGATGATTCCCCTCCATGTGATGTCGTTTCCAGATGGCAGCAGTATAAGGATCAGTTGCCTTGTATTGCTTCGCTGCGAATTCCTCGTTTAGTTGTTGCGGATCTTACCTCCGTAGTTTGTCAACTCCATGCCTTTTGTGATGCTTCTGAGCTTGGTTATGGTTGTGTAGCCTATTTGCGTTGTGTTTACCCTAGTGGTAATGTTAGCGTTTCTTTTCTTTGTGCAAAGTCCAAAGTTGCTCCTTTGCATACTTTGTCGATTCCTTGTCTTGAATTGTGTGCCGCAGTTTAATTGTCCTCTCTAGTCGCTTGGATTAGAGTAACTTTGAAACCTGTTCTTGAAATTGAAAATGTTTTTGCTTGGTCGGATTCCACCATAGTTTTGAACTGGATTAGATCTTCTCCACATCGGTGGAAAACTTTCGTGTCAAATAGAGTGAGTGTCATCCAAGACAGGCTAGCTCCTACTTGTTGGCACCACATTCGTTCTTGTGAAAATCCTGCGGATTGTGCCTCTCGCGGTCTTCTCCCAGAGGAATTTGTGTCTTTCTCCTCATGGTGGGCGGGTCCCTCCTGGCTAAAACTTCCTCCTGCGGAATGGCCTGTTGAAAGTGTAGAAATTGTTGATCCCCGTGTGGATGTTGAACAGAAGAAAACTGTTTTGGTTGCTCAAATTGAACCTTGTGTTATTGATTCTTTGTTTGTTCGTTTCTCATCTCTTCGTAAAATACAAGGTATTGTTGCTTATTGCCTTAGATTTTACAACAATTGCCAAAATCCAGAAAAACTTTCTGGTGTCTTGTCCTCGTTCGAGCTTCATCAAGCTCTCTTGTACATTGTGAAACTTGTACAGAAGCAGTCTTTTGCGAAGGAGATTTCGGCTCTTCGTAAAAAGAAGGAGCTTCCCAAAACCTTTTTGAAATTGTCCCCCTTTTTGGATGAGAAAGGGATTTTGCGTGTTGGAGGTAGAATCACTCATGTCAATCTACCCTTTGAAAGTAAGCACCCTGCATTGCTTCCTAGCACTCACGTTCTGTCAGAACTTTTGATCTTTCAGATTCACTACCAGAACTTGCATTCTGGCTTGAATACGACGCTGTATTTATTACAACAAAGCTTTTGGAAAACGTGGAGCAATGAATACTTGCATCAGTTATACCAGAGAAGTAAATGGTACAAATCTCGCCGATTTGAAAATTTAGATATTGGGACTCTTGTCCTAATCCGAAGTGAATCTACGACTCCGCTTGCGTGGAAATTAGGTAGAATCGTGCAACTCCACCCCGGAAATGATGGGACATGTAGAGTAGCCACAGTCAAGACTACACAGGGAATCTTACAACGCCCTTGCATAAAATTATGCCCGTTGCCTTCGCAATAGCTTTTTTATCTTGTTTAGTTAATTAGATTTTTAGACTGTTTTAGTTGTTAGTTTAAAAAAAAAAAAACCCTAGCCATGCTAACGTTGTTTTTGGTGGGCGGTATGTTTCGTGTTCGCGAAATAGAAATTTAAATAATGCGCCACTTTATTTGAGCGACAGTGTTTGTATCGACCAATGGAATGCCTTGCCGCCAAAACCAGCGACCTTCAGAGAGATTTTGTCAATCTCTACTCAGTTTGCATTGAGAACTCTTTGTGTGTAGTCATGTAGTCAATGTACTGCTAATTCGGCAAGTTTATGCCAATCAATCCAGATTTAGTTCCCTATAACTAAATCCTATGGTGTGGGAGACATATCCAACCAACTAGCGAGAACACAGCTCTAGAGCTCCTCGATCTGTGGACAATTTGCCGGCGACAGAGAAGCCTCGGAGTCCGCCACACTTTCATGTAAAAGTAAGGGATTACAAGGTAGGTCACACATGCTTTCCTGTTTAGCTCAAAATAGGTGGTCCTTCGTATTGTTAAAATTGTTATACTTTAGAAATTGAGAAGATAATTCAAAGGTGTTACTGTTGTAGAACTTTCCAAAATCGTCCTAAGTTGAAGACATAATCAAAATTCGACTTAGGCAAAAATTTCATTTAAAGACATTTTTGGGAGTCTGCAGAGGCGCAGATCAGTCCACAAGGGCCGTTTTGGGTTCTATAAGGCGTTGGAAAGGACCAGGTGAAAATTCGAAGGAACACCGAATTTTCACTTAGGAAAAATGTTTTTGGTTCAGAATATCAGAGTAGAAGTATATAATGACAAAGATTTATGAATAATAAACTTTTTCAAAGGTACCATAAATTGGACTTTGAAAAATAATATTTTTGGAAGGGCGTCAAAATTTGGCCCAAGAATCGATTTATCGAAAGTACGCCAAAGTTTCACTTGCAGGCTAATTTTTCAAAACTGCGTTGAAATTTGGCTTGAAGATCGATTTTTCAAAAGTACGCCAAAATTTCACCCGCAGATTAACTTTTCAAAAGTACCTTGAAATTTGGCTTGAAAATCAATTTTTCAAAAGTACGCCAAAATTTCACCCGCGGATTAACTTTTCAAAAGTACCTTGAAATTTGGCTTGAAAATCGATTTTTCAAAAGTACGCCAAAATTTCACCCGCAGATTAGTTTTTCAAAAGTACCTTGAAATTTGGCTCGAAAATCGATTTTTCAAAAGTACGCTAAAATTGGTCTTAAACTGGATTTTTCAAAAGTACCACGAAGTCAGTTTAAAAAGTACCACGAAAATATACTTTAAATTATTTTTTATTTTTTATTCCTC
Source organism: Rutpela maculata (assembly GCA_936432065.2). Taxonomy (NCBI): domain Eukaryota; kingdom Metazoa; phylum Arthropoda; class Insecta; order Coleoptera; family Cerambycidae; genus Rutpela; species Rutpela maculata. The sequence goes on along the minus strand of OW386289.2, from coordinate 14,591,839 downwards.
AACCAAAGACATTGACCTTTGAGGTACGATCATTGAAAGCCCAATTCTAAAGTATGAGCATAAAATTTTAACGATGCACTGCATCCAAAAGGCAAAATAGAAGATTTTGTCAAAGCCGGCGTAGTGCCGATAAGCAAAAATTGATAAAAATCAATGCACATGTACAAGGCCGGTTTCTCGCATGGAAAGAGTTTGGATTGACCCAGCGGCTCGCAATTTGATCGAGCGCGTTGAGTAGTCCAGACAAAGCGATGGTAGAAAAGCCAATAACGGGGCTTTTCAAATGACAAAGTTATAGAGGAAAACGCCTTGTGCATAAAAATCCAAAAATTCAATTTTGCCTAATAGTCGCTCGAAGGTGAGACGCTGCCAAATCGATATTATTAATCGACTGTGATAAGGGTTAGTAAGTCGTGGACTGATCGAACGCCACTCAACTTATGCAGTAATAAGTCCTCAGAATGTGTTTGAGTACGTGAATTTCCACGATACAAGAACTTTAAAGCTAGGTAGTCTCTAGCGAAACTAAATTCATTTAGTAAAACTTTTTTAAGTTAATTTCAGTCAGCCTTAATTATTCATTTACCCAGAGTCTGAAATGATTCTAAAAGCTCGCATTTTGATTCTGAGAAGGTACGTATGAATCTTTTCTACCTAATCGATCGTTAGCGCGAGCGCTCTCGCTTGTATGGTCTGAAAGTCACTACCTTGATTGGGGAAGGCACGATTCTTTCTTGAGAATTTTGTATAACCAATTCTGTTAAATAAACGGATTCTTTGAACTAATATTTCTTAATTGATCTTGAGGCCTGTTGACGGTCTATAATCCCTGGAACTTTCGTAGAGAAAGCCGGATGTGTCGAGTTAATTCGCATTAACGTTCGACCTTCTGGTTGCTTTACGAAGGTTTGATAGGGATTTTTTTATGCGTTTTTTTTTTTGAGAAATATATTCCGTTATTAATGGACCAAAACGCGATTTTCGCGTACCAAAACTAATCCCTCCGCAGAGAAATTCTTCGGTTGGGATTTTTTTATGCAAAAATTCAGGAAATTAAGAGGTGCCTAAACCCCTAACGAGGGAATTCGGGTCCAGAGAGAGCGTAGTTTCCGATCTGTGGTAGTGCAGCCTTGGTCCCGCTTTTCGGCTACCGAAGTCATCTTATCTCGAACCCGCCTGGGAGGTAGAAGAACGGGGTAATACGCGACTGGCGCCCCCTGAGAAATAAATTGGTGTCGCGTCATTTTGACGCCCGGTAGTGCGTTCTTCTACATGGCGCCCAACGTGGGGCGTTGTTAGTCAGCAGGGCTTTCTGGAAAGGATATGGATGAATCAACGCCTTTCCAGTTTTACGACGAGCCGACATCTGTGATGGACAACGTCTCTAGAGGGTTAGAGAGGCCGTGCGCGGAGGATGTACTGGGTAGTTCGGGGGTAGGCCCGAGTACCACTGAAGGAGTCATACAGCCCTCCTCAGAACAAGTGTTCGCCCAAATGGCAGCAGGTCTTGCCAAAGCTCTAAGCGAAGCCACGCACGAGCATAAGTATCGGTCGAAGCATCCAACTGCGGAATTTCATGGCTTCGAACACGAAGACCCTGAAACCTTCATTTATCAAATGGAGGAATTTTTCGTCCGAGTACGAATTACGCAGGATAACGACCGACTATATAAAATATCAGAACAGCTCAAAGATGATGCTAAGAAATGGTTCGAACAATATCGAACCCTAATTACCACGTATCCTCTATTCCTCGAGCGGTTCAGAAGCCGTTATGATTCAGGTCAAATACTCACCGAAGCAGTAGCTAATTTATATGGCAAGAAACAAGATGCCGAGGAAAATACGTCAGTATTTATTTCAAGGAAGGTATGCCTCTTCAAGAGGATCGATCCGTTTAAGCCGGAGGCGATGAAGGCGGCTACCATCTTCAATCAATTGAGACCTGATATGAAAATGCTCCTAAAGAGTGCCGTCATACCAGATACAAATACACTAGTGACGATGACCGAACAAATGGCTAAAATCATGGATGAGAATAAAGAATTCGAGATTCTGCAAAATGCAAAGAAAAGCAAAGACCGAGAAGCGTCCACCTCTACCGCTTCAGCTCAAGGGAATCAGCAATCGAGCAGTAACTGGAGAACGGAACCCTCCGCCTTAACGAAGCCGTCCTCCAGTTCCTTTGGTGCATCTAGGACACCATTCAATGGATCTCAAGGAAGAGATAATCCGCCAGCACCAAGGGTGCATTTTGCAAATAGTATTTCCTCGCTGCCTAGAGGGGATATACCGAGAAGGGGTACTGGAGACGTAAGGAACTCCCGAGTCCCGTATCGCCCTTGCAGATATTGCCCAACGGAGCAGTGGCATTTTCATGCAGAATGCCCAAACAATCCCTATCGTAATATGAATACGGGAAACCAAGCGGGGGTCAGAGGCGATGGCCCAGGCCGAACTGTACCAGCCCCGCCTACCAGGCCCCAGCAGGCTCGAAGCGACCCTCGGGGAAGCTCCGAAGCAAGAAGTTTAAATTAAAAAACTTCGATGACCTTCCTGATCTTAATTACCTGTTTAAGGATCAAGAAGTCAACCTATCTCCCCACCGATTCACTCCATTAGAATCTATCAATCAAACCAACGACGCTTTCCCTCTGCCTCGCATTAAGATTATAATTAATAATCGAGCGGTTAACGCTTTATTGGATACAGGTTCGACAAGGAATATTATCCAACCGAAATTTTTGAACGACATTGATCAACTTACAGCTCCCCAAACTTTTGTTATGGCTTGTGGCGATGGTTTAGTAGAATCCCTCGGGACTACGACCATAAACGTTAATGTACTAGATGTACCCTTTCAGACCACGTTTCAGGTCATTCAAAATTTAAACGAAGAGCTCATTCTGGGAGCCCCCTTTTTATATGCTCACAATGTCGTATTCGATTATCAACGTAAATGTGTCTACGTCGGCACCGAAGAGCGAATAACCGTCTTCTGGAATCAAGCGGCACATCAGGCAAGGAAGCAATGCCGGCTTCCCGAAGAACTGATCATCGAAAACAATAATTTAAAACCTCTATTCGAGGAATTTGCTGAATTGTTCACCGCGGTGCCTACCCAAGCTACCACGGTGACAACAAAACATAAAATAAAAATTAAAGATGACCGCCCGTTCAATATCAAACCCTACCCTATGTCTCCTACTAAGAAAAAAGTTATGTACGATCAAATTGAAGAGATGCTGAAAGCCGGGGTCATAGAACCGAGTACCGCTCAGTACAGTTCGCCTCCCATTATAATTGAAAGGCCCGGCAAGAAGCCTCGCTTCTGCATTGATTATCGTCACTTAAATGAAGTAACGGAAGACGAAGCATCCGTCTTACCAAAGATATACGAGAGTATAAAGGATCTAGGAAACGCCAACATATTTACGGTGTTGGACCTCAAGAGCGGATATTGGCAAATCCCTCTTGAGGAGTCGTCAAAAAACTATTCTACGTTTACAACATTAGATGGAGCATCTTACCGATTTAACGTGATGCCTTTCGGATTGAAGACCGCTCCATGTACATTCCAAAAATTTATGGCAAGAGACGTATTGACCGGCTACTTGCATCATTTCTGCAAAGTATATCTCGATGATATTATCATCTACAGTGAAAATATAGAACAGCATGTAAACCATCTGAGAGCCGTCTTTGAACGCCTGCGTTTGCATAATTTAAAGGTGTCACCGGAAAAATGTGTAGTAGCCACGTCAAGCATAACCTATCTCGGGCATCAAATAAATGCCAACACCACTCAACCATTAGAAAAACACATATTACAGATACAAAATTATCCGGCCCCTACGACGAGGCGCCAGCTTCAGAGTTTCCTTGGTTTATGTAATTGGGTACGTGAATATATCCCTAATGTTGCAATAATTACAAAGCCCTTGACCCGACTACTCTCGAAAGACTGGCGCTTCAAGTGGAATCCGGAAGCCCAAGAAGCTTTTATTTTACTAAAAGAAGTATTGAATAAACCTCTAGGACTGCACCGGCCAGATTTCAATAAAATGTTCATACTGCAGACGGACGCATCCTTAATAGGATTATCTGCAGTATTATATCAATTGGGGGATAATGACCAGAAGCACATCGTCTCTTATGCTAGTAATACGTTATCTCCGACGGAGAGAAAATACCATATTAATGAATTGGAATGTTTGAGCGTCGTTAATTATATAAGGAAATACAAAATATATTTGGCAGACCGTCCATTTATAGTCAAAACCGACAATCGAGCTTTACTATGGTTAAATAAGCATAAGGACGAGAAAACGAAATTTACTCGTTGGTCATTATTACTTCAGGAATACAGCTTCACCATAGAACATTGTCCCGGCAAGGAAAATATATTGGCTGACTATCTTAGCAGGAATCCTCAAGGCCCAAACGTCGAAGCAGACGACGAAGAGGAGAGAATGTACCCACCAAAATTCTCGTACAAGGAACGAATATCAGTGATTACCACATTGGAATTAAACGATCAGGTCAGAGAAGCGCAAACGCACTCCAGAGATATCCAAGACCAAATCGAACGATGGAATACTCTAGTGCGACAAGCAGATAAAACCGAGGCAGAGGTGAAATTCGTCAATACAAGACAAGTGATAGGCGGCACACTTTGGACAAGAGGCGAAAATGTTAAAGAAAAATTATACGTACCAAAACGTATGGTCATGAGAGTAATATCTCATTTTCACGACCGACCGGAAGTAGGTCACCCCGGCCGCGATGAAACTGTTAGAATCATCTCGGGCCGCTATTATTTTAATAATTTGTCGAGACTAGTTAACAAATATTTAAATGAGTGCATTATTTGTAATTCCGTAAAAAGCAGACAGTCACAACCGAAGGCTCCTCTCAGAAGCCATGCTCCATCGCATCCGTTCGAAGTTTTAAGCGTCGATGTAATCGGACCACTTCAGCGAACCAAAGATGCAGATAACCGATATATATTAATGGTAGAGGATGTATTTAGTAAGTGGGTCGAAGCCAAGGCGTTCACCCAAGTCAGCGGAAAAACAATAGCACAATTTATCGAAGAGGAACTAGTGGCGAGATATGGCGTTCCGAGGGTCATCATTTCCGACCAGGGAGGCCACTTCAATTCCGGCTTTTACGATACGTTCTGTACACGTAACAATATTGAAAGATTCTTCACAGCAGCTTACCACCAACAGGCCAATCCAATAGAAAGGAGGGTGCAAGAAGCTAAGAAGATCTTAAAAACCTTATTATATGGTTCACCCAACGACGAGTGGGATCGACATGTTAGTCAGATGGCATATATCTTGAGAACAAGAAAAAACGCCGCTACGGGGCATACGCCCAGTTTCGTAGTACTCGGCTATGAATTACCACAGATTGGTGATTGGAATATGTTCGCTTATAGACAAGAGCGTCGTAATCAAGCGGACGTTCCCCGCCTTGAAAGAGTCAAGGAGATTCGTAAAAATCAAACAAATTACCAATGGCGTTACGCGCCCAAAGTGGCGGTAACGCCGATCGTATATAAAGTGGGAGATATGGTAATGACTAAAAGGATCAGGAAGGATCATACCTTCACACCATCGTGGAGTGGGCCACACAAGGTTTTAAAGAGATTGTCCAATGAAGTTTACCTCATTCACAAGGGGGTAACTTCGACGAGATTACATGTCGATGCCATCAGGCCGGCACCTAAGGGAGACCCCGATGTTGAATTGGAATTGTCTGAAGAATCAGAAGATAGTCCGGATGAAATTCATCTTAGTGACGACGCTTCCTCATCAGACAATGAGATCGCGCCCAGGTCAGAGCGACGTAGCGATACCACACTAGTTCAAATCAATGTTCCCGCAAGTGCTCAAGATGAGCCGGATGTAATAAGTCGAGATCCCGAAGATGCTCGAGATGAGCCAGATATAGAAGAGTCACCTCTAGATATTTCTGAGGTCGACCACGGCTAATAGCCGTTTTCGCTTTTTTTTATATTTTTTCTCAAAATTCTAAGTAGCGATTTTGACCTATATGCGGTCGAATCGAAAATTTAAAGTCTACCCCATGAGCAGACATGGAAAGACGGCGAACCCGACGCAAGAGCGCGATCCGGTAAGCCTAGCTTCTCAAGAGCGAGAGCCGCCAAGTTCGAGTAATGGACGTAGGCATAAGTACGAATCAGTACGAGTTTCGGAAGCTGTTTTTCTTATGCAAGAAGACAACTTCTATTTTAATCATTTTAAGTCAACAAAATTAACGTATACCCCAAATGGAAACTACGAGTTTCAGAAGCCGTTCTTCACTCAAGAAGACGCTTCGATTTTTTTTTTTATACTTTTTTCACAAGTCGTGATGACCGCACGAGTATCGTAAGCCGATTTAATCTACCTTACGAAGTAGAAACTACGAGACGAGTTTCAGAAGCCGTTCTTCGCTCAAGAAGACGCTTCGATTTTTTTTTTATACTTTTTTCACAAGTCGTGATGACCGCACGAGTATCGTAAGCCGATTTAATCTACCTTACGAAGTAGAAACTACGAGACGAGTTTCATAAGCCGTTCTTCGCTCAAGAAGACGCTTCAATTTTTTTTTTATACTTTTTTCACAAGTAGTGATGACCGCACGAGTATCGTAAGCCGATTCAATCTACCTTACGAAGAACCAATTTCTAACCATTATAAGTTAACAAAATTCATGTTAGAAAAATATTTCATTAAAAACAACACATTGTGTTTGTTAGTCGACGCGTCCCAGTCGACGACTTGCTAAAAAGTCAATCTAGTTGCAGAACTGCATTTTCCATGTGCAGAAATGGAAAGATGACCCAGCCTGTCGCAAGGGCGCGGCATGGTGAAGTCTGGAACTCAAAGGCGAGGACCGTCCAAGCTGCGGCATGGAGATATAGACAGCCTCTTCTAGAAAGGGCCGAAGTTAAGCAAGAGCGAGACCAGGGCAAAAAAGCGAGTGCAACGAATTAGTGAGAGTGGACGCTAATCAAAATTGTGCTACGCTTCGCTTCGCTTCGCACCTCGACGCGGGTGTAATTAAGTTGATAAAAATGTTGTATCAACTTGGCGTATTGTTTAAAAAATGTATTTATTTTTAAGTTAGATAGGCGAATCAGCCGTCTGCCCCAATTAAGGCCGTTATTTTTAAACATCTGTACCATAGGTCAGACCGTCAAATGAAGGCATACAGACATACAAGTGAATATGGAAATTAAAGGCAATCGATGAGTAGAAAAGATTCAACCAAAGGAGGGGAGTGTTGTAGAACTTTCCAAAATCGTCCTAAGTTGAAGACATAATCAAAATTCGACTTAGGCAAAAATTTCATTTAAAGACATTTTTGGGAGTCTGCAGAGGCGCAGATCAGTCCACAAGGGCCGTTTTGGGTTCTATAAGGCGTTGGAAAGGACCAGGTGAAAATTCGAAGGAACACCGAATTTTCACTTAGGAAAAATGTTTTTGGTTCAGAATATCAGAGTAGAAGTATATAATGACAAAGATTTATGAATAATAAACTTTTTCAAAGGTACCATAAATTGGACTTTGAAAAATAATATTTTTGGAAGGGCGTCAAAATTTGGCCCAAGAATCGATTTATCGAAAGTACGCCAAAGTTTCACTTGCAGGCTAATTTTTCAAAACTGCGTTGAAATTTGGCTTGAAGATCGATTTTTCAAAAGTACGCCAAAATTTCACCCGCAGATTAACTTTTCAAAAGTACCTTGAAATTTGGCTTGAAAATCAATTTTTCAAAAGTACGCCAAAATTTCACCCGCGGATTAACTTTTCAAAAGTACCTTGAAATTTGGCTTGAAAATCGATTTTTCAAAAGTACGCCAAAATTTCACCCGCAGATTAGTTTTTCAAAAGTACCTTGAAATTTGGCTCGAAAATCGATTTTTCAAAAGTACGCTAAAATTGGTCTTAAACTGGATTTTTCAAAAGTACCACGAAGTCAGTTTAAAAAGTACCACGAAAATATACTTTAAATTATTTTTTATTTTTTATTCCTCAACCAAAGACATTGACCTTTGAGGTACGATCATTGAAAGCCCAATTCTAAAGTATGAGCATAAAATTTTAACGATGCACTGCATCCAAAAGGCAAAATAGAAGATTTTGTCAAAGCCGGCGTAGTGCCGATAAGCAAAAATTGATAAAAATCAATGCACATGTACAAGGCCGGTTTCTCGCATGGAAAGAGTTTGGATTGACCCAGCGGCTCGCAATTTGATCGAGCGCGTTGAGTAGTCCAGACAAAGCGATGGTAGAAAAGCCAATAACGGGGCTTTTCAAATGACAAAGTTATAGAGGAAAACGCCTTGTGCATAAAAATCCAAAAATTCAATTTTGCCTAATAGTCGCTCGAAGGTGAGACGCTGCCAAATCGATATTATTAATCGACTGTGATAAGGGTTAGTAAGTCGTGGACTGATCGAACGCCACTCAACTTATGCAGTAATAAGTCCTCAGAATGTGTTTGAGTACGTGAATTTCCACGATACAAGAACTTTAAAGCTAGGTAGTCTCTAGCGAAACTAAATTCATTTAGTAAAACTTTTTTAAGTTAATTTCAGTCAGCCTTAATTATTCATTTACCCAGAGTCTGAAATGATTCTAAAAGCTCGCATTTTGATTCTGAGAAGGTACGTATGAATCTTTTCTACCTAATCGATCGTTAGCGCGAGCGCTCTCGCTTGTATGGTCTGAAAGTCACTACCTTGATTGGGGAAGGCACGATTCTTTCTTGAGAATTTTGTATAACCAATTCTGTTAAATAAACGGATTCTTTGAACTAATATTTCTTAATTGATCTTGAGGCCTGTTGACGGTCTATAATCCCTGGAACTTTCGTAGAGAAAGCCGGATGTGTCGAGTTAATTCGCATTAACGTTCGACCTTCTGGTTGCTTTACGAAGGTTTGATAGGGATTTTTTTATGCGTTTTTTGAGAAATATATTCCGTTATTAATGGACCAAAACGCGATTTTCGCGTACCAAAACTAATCCCTCCGCAGAGAAATTCTTCGGTTGGGATTTTTTTATGCAAAAATTCAGGAAATTAAGAGGTGCCTAAACCCCTAACGAGGGAATTCGGGTCCAGAGAGAGCGTAGTTTCCGATCTGTGGTAGTGCAGCCTTGGTCCCGCTTTTCGGCTACCGAAGTCATCTTATCTCGAACCCGCCTGGGAGGTAGAAGAACGGGGTAATACGCGACTGGCGCCCCCTGAGAAATAAATTGGTGTCGCGTCATTTTGACGCCCGGTAGTGCGTTCTTCTACATTACCTCCATATTTTGAAAGTTGACAGCAATTATGACAGCTGCCAAATTTAAAACTCATATTTTCCTGTCAATTACTAAATCAAACGGATCAAAAACAATATATATCTATTTTTCTATACATTTACAGGGTATTTTTAAAATTAATAAGCTCTTCCATCTATCTTTGGAAATTTAACAATTATGGCAGCTGCCAAATTTAGAAATATATATTTTCCTGTCAACTTCGGAACCAGGTACATTGAAAACACTATATATATTTTTCTGAACACCAACCTGTTATTGTATGAATTATTTATCTAAAAATTGTATTTTTTTATATTTGACAGTAATTTTGACAGTTGTCAACAACTAAATAAAAAATTCATCTAGACAGATCAATAGCTGATTAAAAGACGAAGATTTGAAAAAAAAATTGTTACGAAAACTCAAGTTTATGGCCCATTAGAATAAATTTAATAGAAAAAACAGTATTTTTTTGTAAAAATATGATTTTCTATTAAAAATTTAAAAAAATAAAAAGTGAAATATTAAAATCCGGCTAGGGGGATCGATAGGTGAATTCAAGACGAATATTTAAAAAAAAGAATGTCTCAATAACTTAAAATTTACGACCTCTAGAGTAATTTGGGTGGAACACTGGCATTTCTCGCCACTGTGCGCCGCCTTACTTCCGTCCGCCATAGTAACATCACCGTAGCGTAAACCGTAACATCACGTCACCGTATGATGGCCTGAGGTGTTATATATAGGTGGTATTGGTATACATAATAGTTCTAAGATTATAGCATATAGGAAATAAAAATTTATTGTATTCCGAATTGTGTATTTTACTGCTGTGTATGTGAAAGTCTAATTTTCCCTATTTAATCCACTGGAATTTACTGTTTCTCCACTGTAGTACTCCAGCACTACTGTACTGGCTGTTTTAGGGACGTGGCATTCCCCCACGTAATATAGGGAACTGGCGCCCGTGCAACGGATCCGTAAATACCGCCGTTGCTAAGGTGCCAAAAGCAACTCTTTCAGGCTTCACCAAGAAAGTATGACGTCACATTATTTATCAAAAGGAAAAAAATAAAATGAATTGTCTTAAAAGCCTGTTGCGCGCGAGAAGTTCATACAGGCATTAATTTTTTTTTACAGAAATTCTAAGTATTTTTTTTTTTCTATTCACGCGACAAGCTTTTAAGGCAATTAATTTAGTTTTTTTTGTTTTTGAATGATAAAAACTTGTTTTCAAAAAGTTCTTTTTATATATAATTTTATTCTTAAATTTTTTGTTACGTCTTAATTATTAGTTTTATATTCATTTCGCCATTCTTACTTAAAAGTACCGGATTCTTCGCCATTTCTTAGAATGCAACATCCTAGTGAATACACTATCCGATCAAATTATTGTTTAAAAAATTGAACACACACTTTTTGATACTATATTATTGTACTGTCGCCAGAACTGCACGTGTACGCAAAATTTCAGCTCAATTGGACGTCGTTAGGGGCCAGTTGAACGAACTAAATTGAGCCAAGTTCAGCTTGAACCAAGTACAAAATCCATGGTTACGATTATTGTAACAATCGTAACCTTGGCTTTTATCTTGGTTCAAGCCGAACTTGGCTCAACTTAGTTCGTACAACTGGCCCTAAGTGGTTCAAAATCGACTTGCAAGGTTTGACCTAAACATACTAACTAGCATACAAACAGCTGAAGTTAAATAAAAGCTTGTAAAAAATCGGCGGCTACTGCAAGCGGCTGGAACCTCCCTACGCGGTGGATCTTTGAAGCCGAAAAGAGCACAAAATATTAACGATCTCGTTTAATTATACTTATTAAATTAATATAACAAGCGTTTATTAATGTTTAAGGATAAAATAATGCGCCATTCTGAAGTCCGGCGCGGAGGCAGTCAGACAACCACGGCGAACATCGCCGAGTTTTGTGCGAGGTTGGGCGGGGAGGATCCGGTTTGGCGGTGACGAAAATTAGTTGGTGGGTTAAAACTCCTGCCTAATGGAGAAAGGCTTAAATTTAACAATATCGTGCAACGTAGTGCACGAGGATACTTAAAAATAATTAAGATTAAAACTGTAAAAACTATCGATTTCGCGCACACGCGAACACTTAAAAATTTTGATTGCTCCCAAGCAACAATTTTAGTAATTTCTACGTAATAGTTGCCATTAGGGGAACTTTAAAGGTTTCCGCAACTAAGGACTGTTACGTAATGGGAACCATCCTTCTACCAAGTATTCACCAAAATGGGGAATAATAATTACGTGGAAAATTACTATTCCGGTACTTCTACCGTTACCGTGTCGAGGACTAGGTTATTACGTAAACGGGATGTAACCAAGTAGTAGAAATGACTAACTTTTAGAATAGCTCAGCTGACCGAAATGAGAGCGCAAACTATATATTTGGCTCTCTGTTATTCGAATAGCAAATTAATGACTTACTGAGTTTGAGCACATGATATGTCCAAGGTCCAAGTTAAGGTGATTATATACAACATGCCTAAGCATATATTATAAATCATGATGTTTTGCATTTACCCTGGGTGTGGATATTAAAACCACCACTTGTTTTCTGTAAAATGTTATCATGATGCTTCGATAAAAAAGACGCCCCCTCGAGAAAATGGTTTTTTCGGAAAAAAAATTTTTTGCAAAAATTATGTGTGGAAGCAAAACTGGAAAATTTTTTATGGAAATCGTTTTTTTTTAAATGCTATATATTATAAAGTAATAATCTATTTAGAAAACATATTTGTAAATGACCATAATAAAAAGAAATTTTTTATTGAATTATATTTTCATCTGTGTCAACATGGCGTTTTCATTCAACAACAGAAAAATGGCGATTTTAATTGCAGTAACTTAAAGGTTGCAAAAACCAAAATTATTTCCCTACAAGTTGCATTTCCCATAAAGTAGCAGATGCCACCAACGTTATAGTTGTTGCTACTTTAAAAGTGGTGACGGGAACTACAACAATTTCACTGTGTAGTTATATTTACCTACATGTAGCAAATGGGACCAATGACGGTATAAGATCTTGGTAACTATTGCTAGCAACTTATTTTTATGTTGGTACAATTGGCAGATACGAGATAGGTATATTTTTTTTTTAATTGGCAACACGGTAATAACTGTTAAAGTGTCACTGTGTGTGATGTGGACAAGGACACGAATGTGGATTAAAAACAACAATTATTATATTTTTACCAAGTACTTTTTATTATCTGATATTAATAAAGTGCAAATAAAATATTTGTTTTTTTAATGAAAACGATGTACAAAATGTACGATGTATAATGGAAAAAATACATGAGTTTTCATATATTAGTGATCAGTTTACATTTAATTTCATTCAAAAAATAGTAAGTAAGTATTTATTTGAATAGGAAAATCCTAATATACAAATTCACTTTTCTAATGTAATTATAAAGAATCATAATTTATACATAAATAAATAATACACGCACTTACACTCAGACTAATACATATACAAATAAATTAAAAAATAACGAGGAAAAAATACCTATATAAAACAAGTGGAGTTAATCAATCGACTTTATGTAGCTTACAATTTTACGTTTGAATCACGGTTTGAATACAGGTAGAGAGAGATTCCTTTCATTCTCTGGCAACTTGTTATATTGATCGAGGCCTTTATATAACATAATTTTCCTAGTTTGACTTAGATTTTGCCTTGGTATATAAAATTCGTTGTTATTTCTTGTGTGGTGTTGATGTATTTGGTTTGCATAAAATATAAATTTATTTAAATACTTGGGTATTAAGTTATTTAAAATTTTGAAAATAAATACCATAGCCGTGGAAAGCAATCTATCTTTTACAGACAGCCACTGAAGAGAAGAAAGCATATGTTGGATTGAGGTATATCGGCCGCATTTCAAAATCACTCTCATTCTTCTATTCTGTAGTTTTTGAAGGGAAGTTATTTTATTTAAATCGAAGGAATATAATAAATAGACTGGCACAGTAATCGAAATGAGGTTGGATAATGGTGTTGTAAACTGTTATTTTTGTGGTCACTGATAACTTTTGAGATATTCTAGAAAAGAAATATAGTTTTTTTGCTATTTTTTTTTTGTATATATATATATATATTCAGTTCAATTTATTGCACACAAACAATGTCTTATGCCGTTTATACCGAAATTGTCCGTTCCCCATCGACACAATATTTATTAAGTTTGGAGTTTTTAATCGGCAAATTCATTTAATATGCTCAGTGGATCACTAACTGACCTATGGGTCAATCTGTGTTTTAAAGACAAGTTGTAACTTTCGTGCAGAACACAGTATCACTAATATCACTGCAGACTGTTATAGTTTTCGATTACTTTTCTCCTTGTGTTGATGGGAACACTTTTGCACTTGTTGCCAAAGATGATGGTTTTGCTGTGGCGAAATAATCTTCCATTTTTGCATCATATTCTGAAGAATCACTATTTCTACTACTGTTTAACTGTTTCTTCAGTTTTCTATAAAACGTGGATGAGTGCCAATAAACTTTATTTCGCTTTTACTGAGCATTTCAGATGCCGCCATTTTATTCAATGGCAGTAATTATATAAATTGTTTTAAAAGTTAATATTACTTTATAGTAGATTTTCAAGGTATATGTAACTTTTAAGTCATTTTCAATTAGTGGGGAGTAGTAAAAATAACTTCAAAGCCCCTATGTTCGTAGAAATAACCTCATTTTTACTCGAGATGTCACTAATAAGTTAGACAACTTTGAAGTGGTCCTTTGGTAAAGCTGTGCAGTCGGCGTTACTACCAATTTTCACTTTGCAGTTGAGGATGCTTCAAAATAATGCAGAGTAGTATCCGCGACGTTGCAGATTCTCCAGCAGTTACTTGAAAATGTTATAACTATACAATGCCTAAATTCAGTAGGATCTACATAATTGTCACTACAAACGCATACCACAAAGTGAATATTGCCCTGAAGTCGCAAAATTAGTAACAGTTATGTCATTTCTACTATATTAAAGTTCCGATGCCTTAGATGCCAGTTCCCATCACTTTGAATGCTGCTTGGGCTCTCACGGAAAAACAAAACTCAACGAAAAAACCCGTTCGAAACAATTCCACCCTGGTGATCTCCCTGCCGCTAGGAAAATGTGGGAAAATAGAAGTTTTCTTATAAAATGTTTAAATTTGAAGGAATTTTCTGCCTAAAGGGGATTTTAAAAATAAAAGAGGACGAAAAGGACAAACAAGAACAAAATAAAACAAATAGAGAGATGATAGAAAAAGGTTAGTTTAGTTTAGTTGATGTAGAAAGGTAGGGAATATAGAGGTTATGGTATAGGAAAGTATGGCTAGGGCAGAGGATGCCGGAAAACAGGCAACGCCTGCTATGGTAGGGTGTGTCGAATATCGAAAAGGATTGCATTATGCTCTCTGATTCGATGTTGCGGGTTAGCGGACTATCGCCCAGTTCGAAATGATAGCATCTTTGAGATATTTCTTCTAGTGGGGTTATGTCGTGGCAACGATCATATAAATCTCTGAGCGGTGTATCTGCTGGAATCAGAAATGAGGCACATGCATTTATGTTCTAAAACTCTTAATTTTCGCATTGTCTGGCCGATATGCTGCACCACACCGGCGCCGCGTATGTGATGGTTGTACTTTAGGTTGTAAAATATATGATACACAAGAAGCGTGACTCTTTTTTTTATAAATTGTTATTTCGTTTTTTTCACGGAAACAAAATCGAAAAAATGCTTGTGTGATATATCGTTGAAATCAGAAATGTATCTACTTTTCAATGGTTCGATTATATTAATATAAAATAAACAACTTGTTGTGCCAAAACGGCACTAAACGTAATCCGATCTCAACCAAAACTTTTTCGGATCTTTTGGAGCACTAAAGAAACCCTCATGCAAAGTTTCATCCAAATCCGTCTAATAGTTTCGCCGCTATCGTGCTAACACACATACACACACACAGGCATATTTCAAAAACCACTTTTTTGGGTTCCTGGAACCTCAAAACGTAAAGATCTGATCTCAATTTTCGATTTTGGACCAATTTTAGTAACCCCCCACAATTTTGTGGGGAGGTTAAAAAACGTTACGGGTCGAATTGAGAACCTACTCATTTTTTAAATTTTATAAAGTCGGTTAATAAAACACAAAATATTTTTTAAACTTTATTATAACAATAAACTAGAGTAAAAAATGAGTTACATAGTGGTTAAAATACAATTTTGTGATATTAGTACACAGGTTTCAAAATGCGTCCTTTAAACAAAATATTCATTACACCTTCATGTTTAACTTGAAGAATTATGATGAATGGGTGATCAGCTAAGAACTTTTGGAGTGGCTTAAGACAACACTGTTCACTTTCCATTTCTAAAAAAAGTTATACTTGTTATGTTTCAGTTGTATTTAAAAAAATAACACGAAACTTACCAACGGCTGCGGTTGCTTCCGTTCCCTCCTCGTTCACCTCAATAAATGTCTTTTGGATGATTTTACTTACATAAAGAGGATTATTTGACATACCGGAGAAATCAGCACTGCGTTGAAAGATTTCACCAAGACCAATCTATAAAAAAACACAGAAACAAATGCAATAACATAAAAAATAATATGCATTTACAAAGTACCCAATCCAACTAGTGGTCCTATCAATGAATGGTTTCTAGAGGGAAATGCCGAGATCACAATTTTTGACTTGAGGGCTGTATTTGGACTATTTAGGAGGTAAACATACCAAAAGTCCCCGAACGTAGGAGGTGCGGAGGTGCAGCGAGACACGAAGAATTGAGAACCTACTCCTTTTTTTCAATTTATAATAAATTTACAATAAAGTTGGAATACAGTTAAAAGATATACAATCCATTACTGAACCATAACAGATACGACAAAAATGAATAGAAACATTATGTAGAAAATTTAGTCAGCTTTAATTTTGCCACTTTTTGATTATGGCTAACCCTTTTCGAGATATAAGCAAAACACCAAAAACTGGAACCTTCTTCATGCCCCCTGCACCTCCCGCACCTCCTATGTTCGGGGACTTTTGGTACGTTTACTTCCTAAATAGTCCAAACACAAGTAAAAAATTGTTATCTCGACATTTCCCTCTTATTGAACGTTCATTGACAGCGTTATAGCACCAAAATAACAGAAACTGAGGTGGGAACCTCGAATGAGTAACCATTATTTAACCGCCACTAAATTTACGACTTCGAGGTATAAATAACTTCATCTGACAAATCTACAGTCGCTACTTCATAGTTTCTACCACTAGTGGTTATTTGACTTCTGCGTAGCTTTTTCGGTACATGGGGATGCGTAGTTACCATTCAGAATAATGATAATTAACGGCAGACTCAAGAAAGACGTTTATTAGGCAGGGTGAGTCAAAACGACGCTGGCAAAATGATACTGCAGATAAAACATTAAAAATAAAGAGACTCGTATTTTTTGGTTTTCTTGAAATATAATTTTTAGGGAGTCAAATGGGGCTGTAAAGGGGGCGTATAAATGACGTTTTTTCTTAATTACTCAAAAAGTACTCAATGAATTTGGATGAAATTTTGCATGCTACATCAAACTAACGTGCAAAATGTTTCAGCTATATCAGTTTCAGCATTTTCGAAAGGGGGCGCCACTTGTCTACTAGTACAGTAAATGAAGCTCAAAATGGCGGCCAAATGAGAAAATTTTGGAGAATTTGGGATATTTGGACCCTTTATGTAAAAACATGCACTGATCACGAAAAAAATAGTAAGAAAATTTCAAACATGTCGCAAGATGTTCTTATACATATTCTTTTAGCAAAAAATGCAAGTATATCATAAAATAAGCATTTTTTTTGAAAAAATTCCAGAATAAAAAGTGATTAAAATCGCATTTTCCATATGACCATGGTTTTAGATTTGCAATTTTTCCTTTAGTTTATATAGCTAACTATGCGTTTTTACAAAAAATTTATAAGAACAAAAAGTGGTTAGAAATGCATTTCCCATATGGCTATGCTATTATATTTGCAATTTTATCTTTAGTTTTATATGTTAGTTTTTCCGTTTTTCCGGAAAAATAAAGGGAAAATTGCAAATCTAATACCATGGTCATATGGAAAATGCAATTTTAAATACTTCTTATTCTTGTATTTTTTCAAAAAAATGTTTATTTTATGATATATTTGCATTTTTTGCTAAAAAAATATATACAAGAACATGTTACGACATGTTTGGAATTTTTTTAGTATTTTTTTCGTGATCAGCGCATGTTTTTACATCAAGGGTCCAAATATCCCAAACTCTCCAAAAATTTCCCTGCCATTTCCTTCGTTTACTGTACTATAATTATCCAACTAGTTTTTTTACCGTAACTTTTTTGGTGAATGATTATACTTTTTTAATTATTATTCTGGTTCATGATTATTTAATGTTTAAAATAGGTAATTTTAAGGGGACCGTAATTCGAAAACCAAAAATCAAAATGTTGTTAAATTCTGGATATAGTGGTTCTACAGCATGCTGATCAATAATATTGCATTAGTTTTTCAACAAAAAAATGCCTAATATAATTTCTCGAAATATCGACTCTTTTTTTCTTAATAAAAACGCCACTACCGAAATAAGTTTTGTTTTACTGAAAAAGAAATATTAAAGATCTTTGATACCGATCCACATTTGGTTGAAATTGGATGAACAATAACTGAGTTACTTGAAATGGGTCACACTGTATATGAAATCTGAAATGATGCAATTTTTTTTAAACTTCAAAATTTTCAAAATTAGGGTTCAAAGATTTAATCCGCCCACGAAAATGCTTCTGATTTCTAGTATAACAAATATTTTAAAAAATGTTTCATTGAAATTGGTTCAGTTCCTGTGGGCTCTTGAAGTTTTTAGGATTTCTTGGCTTCATTGGCTTGACTAGATATGTACAATTTGTTTAATTTATTCTTCAATAATTATTAAATAAACCTATAGCCCAGTCGAAGAAGGTATTTACCTACAAAAACTTGCAAAATGAATAATTTCTTTTAATGAGTTTGTGAAAGTGTACAGAATAATATCCTGAAAAGTTTACATTTCGCTCGGATGCAGAACATAAAAAAAAAAGTGAAAAAAAAATTTGCATCCATATTTTTTCAAAATTTTGAAATTAAGTCAAGCTAGAAAAAAATAAAAAATACAGATGGGATAACGTGAAAAATGAACAAAAAATGCCCTAACAAAATTTATCGCAAAAGCCACGGTTTTCCCGAAAAAAAAAATAGTCAATTGTAACGTAATAACTGCTGCTTTGTTTTAAACAATACAAGCAAAAGATGGATGGGAAAAATATACTTATATATTATCACGCCCGAACTCAATCGTCGCAATTCAAAAAAATTCTTTCTTCATTGAGAACTATTAAAAAGTATGTACACTTCATGATTATTATGGTTTATTAAGTTCTAGTAACGTGGATTAAAAAAAGTACATCTCAAATCATTTTAATTGATGATTTTCTTGATAAATATATATATTGGAGACTGTAACTTGCCGAGAACTTGACCCATTGGAAAAAATAAAACATCACTATTTCAGAAAAATGTATACTTTTCGAATGTTCAAACACAAATTCGTTTGCTTGTATGTATTTTTTCGAAAATATGATCAATGAGATTATGATAAGAAATTGCGATTTTCACGAGCATCCTTATAACTATGAAAATATCTTTGACTAGCTGATGCCCCTTCGTTCGCCTGAAATTTCAACCCCCTTTTTTGCCCTCTTGGGGGTCGAATTTCGAAAAATCCCTTCTTAGTGATTGCCCACGCCATTCGAGGAACCTCTATGCAAAATTTGAAGTTTTTAGACCCAACCGTTTGAGCTGTCCGTTGATAGATCAGTGAATCGGTCAGGGTATACTTTTATATATATAGATTGTTTTGAATATAAATTCTGGAACTTTTCCAATACATTAACAAATGTATAAGGAATCCATTGGATATAGCTGAAATGTGGATGGGTGTACCTGTAATATATACAATACAGTAAAGGCACATAAAAATTCATGCGAGCGATTCAGCGGCTATGTGTGGTGTCTGTGGATGCGTTCATAATTATATATTTTCTCTCCACACTCACTATTTATCCTCCTATTCACTAAGAAAAATGTTAAAAATGAGTAATCAGAAAGAGAAAAAAGCTTTATTCTACTCGTTAGAACTGCTAAGAATTTTTAGAGGTGCCATAGTATGCATCTAACCGTGCGCTTGACGGCGCAGAGACAAAGTTATTTCACTATTTTTTTCCAGGAATACCGTGGGTTTATTAGGACACTTTTTTATTCAGAGAAACATCTATTCATCTGTATTTTTTTTCCTACCCTGACTTGATATCAAAATTTTGAAAAAATGGATGAAAAAAAATTTTTGCACTTTTCTTTTATGTTCTGCATCCGAGCGGAATGTAAACTTTTCAGGATATTGTTCTATACACTGTCACAAACTCATTAAAAATAATTATTCATTTTGCAAGTTTTTGTAGGTTTCACTTTAAAATGTTCTCTGTCGTCTCGGCTACTAAGTTTATTTCAAATTACATACCTTTGTCAAGGAGTCTTTGAGATCGATGGTTTGTTCGATTTTAAATTTGGGAAGGGAAACTCGAACCGTTCGCGTTCTTGAAGAGTATAATTCTTCGGTAATTTTCGCCAAGGAGACCCCTTCAAGTTTTTCTTCTAACTCAGCAATACCATTCCTCTTATTTGGCAGAATAATAATCAAACTGACGTTCCTGTTCACGTATGGCAACTCGAGGACTTTAGCGTCCAGATTTTCAAAATTTTTAAACGAAAAATCATTTTCTGTTTTCATCATCTGGACATTCACAGTGTCGTTATCATTTAAATAAAATCGTTCTGTTGAAGTCGTTTGCATTTCAAAAGGCATAGCCCACTTACCCTTAAAGTAAATTACATTTATCAAAACTAAACGAGTCTCATCATTTAAATTTGAGGAATCGACAACATTTGTTATTTTCTTCTTAGTCTTCTCCTCCACCCAACTATTAATAGATTCAGCAGCAACCTCAGCTTGTGTAAAGTCTAACGTCTGCACTCTAGAGAAAAAACACTCTGTAGCTACAGTTTTAAACTTTTCTTGGAGATCGTAATCGTCTCTCAAAAATAATTTGTTAGCTAATGATAGAGTTACATCTTTAACTGAGTTTAGATGTCTTATAACATCTTTATAACCTTTAGCAGCTATTTGCAAGTCAGGTACGGCTAGTACTTTGGTAAAATCTTCTCTAGTTTGCCCCCCAGCACCCTGGGAAGTAAGTGACAGGATGGCATGGATAATAATGGGCGAAAAGAGTATGTTGCCTGGTTCTTTGGCTAAAATGTTGTACAAATTCTCGGTGAATTTCGCATTTCCTTGAAGCACTGCTTTCAATTTTTTGTGTTCTTCTGCCATGGTTAAGTTTAGTTGCAATTAATACCGTCAAAAGCAAATACGAACTGGAAAATAAACAGTATTTTAAAATTAAATAAGCAGTAGAGTTGTCTACAAATGTATAGTGCAAATGAAAAAACTCAAAGCTTTGCCGCTAAGGAATTGTGGGGAGAGAAGAGCTTGCTTTAGTTTTCTACAGCATATTAAATAATAAATATAATGTATTACTTAATACATAAAACATTATTACTCTTATGTAAATTATGTTCTGGCCTGATTAAAATAAGAAATAAACGGAAACACACTTCTTTTTATTAAGATTTATATCTCTCGTTATAATAAGCCGCCATCTTGGGGCGTCCGTCATATTGGATTTAGAACGATCTTAGATATACTATATTGTATTGTCCTCAGAACCAAAGCTGTGTGTAAAATTTCAGCTCGATTGGATAACGGCAAGTGGGTGAAATTTCAATCAGTAAATTTGACCCAGAGATACATACATACATACAGATTTCCGAATATAAGAAAGCCATTGAAAAAATAATAGATTTTTAGCTTGTTTTGTAGGAGAAATCGCAAGCTATACAGCGTGATCTACCATGATATGCGGAAAATAAAATGGTGTCAATGTCTTCAATGTGGGAAATCCCCTGAAAAATTTTAGAGAGTTCTGAGGTGATTTAGTATATTAAATTATTAGTAAATTTGCGAAGATACACTACTGTTGTTAAGTAGGTCAGTATTAGGGCGACGAACTACTTGTGAAAGAACATATTGGAGTTGTTTATATTTCGTTAATTGGCATAAAAACTGAAGCCGGCGATTGCGGTCAAAGCACATATCAAACTGCCGCGTTTTTTGCTTTTGGTAGAACAATCAGGACACTGCCCACACAGCACAGGATGACCCCGGGATATCCTAAAATGATCCCGTATATCCGATAAATGGAATGTTCATTGGGGATGCCGATAGGAAGTTCAATGGTTATCCTTCGGTCCTAAAAACAGCCAGAATAATAATAATAATAAAAATAATAATAATTTATTAGTGGAAGGCATTATTTATAAAATATGGTCCTAATAACAGCCAGAATAGGGATATCCACTGGATAACCTATACAGATATCTATAGGATAGCCTTTAGGGTTGTTGATGTCCTATATAGAACCTATATGGGGATAACCAAAGGCTATCCCAAGTGTCATCCGGTCAACCTGTTGGGCTAATGTACGTTCCAAATACATGATAATTCATAATTCACGTAAGGTACATACAAATAAGAAAATTTTTATTTAGTTTTTATTTACATTATATTTTCATCGTGACAGAATGAATTTTATTAGTGGTAGACATTACTTATAAAATATGGCCCTAATAACAGCCAGAATATGGATATCCACTGGATACAGTAAATATATAAAATACGAAATTTATATTATCAGCACAAATAGTAACTCTTTATGTGGCATAAAAATATGTAAATAGGGTGGTAATATATATCGCTGCTTTTCCTATAAATACACATCTGAATGAAAGGCTACAAAATAATAATACCAAAATATCTTCATTGCAAATGAATACAAGTGACCAATACTTTGGGAATTACGTATGCTTTTCATCGTGAAATATTAATATCGTTTAGCAAACTACTTATCTGTCTAATTTTCTTATTAATCCAGGCGTTTTTTTGAAAAGTCTTGCCCTCAACAAAAAAAACAGAGAGACGTATAAGTTTCAATTAACGATTTTGCAATGAGTTATGTTGTTTGAGATACGTATGGATAACCGGATGCAACTTTTGTGGATCTCTAGGTTGTCCAGATTTTAACC
This sequence comes from Rutpela maculata, assembly GCA_936432065.2. Lineage (NCBI taxonomy): Eukaryota > Metazoa > Arthropoda > Insecta > Coleoptera > Cerambycidae > Rutpela > Rutpela maculata. The sequence continues at coordinate 14,569,233 of OW386289.2, read as the reverse complement.
TAAATTGGTTCCTTTCTCTTCCTATGGGACAACCATAGGCTATCCCATTGTGGATGTCTGTAACCTAAATTGGTTCCTTTCTCTTCCTATGGGACAACCATAGGCTATCCCATTGTGGATGTCTGTAGGTTGTCGGTATTTTAACCTAAATTGGTCCCTTTTTCTTCTTATTGACAACCATGGGCTATCTGGATGTCTGTAGGTTGTCCAGATTTTAACCCAAATTGGTCCCCTTTTCTTCCTATGGACGATCATGGGCTATCCCACTGAAGACATCCATGGGCAAACCCGATTTGCACCACAAGGATATCCACAGGAGGTCCGAAATCGGGATTAACCCAGTTTAGGACATCCCCAGAACGTCCCGCTTATCCTCCAAAGATGGCCATTGGTTGTCCTAAGGCTATCGAGTGCTGTCTGGGTGGTGTGTTATTGACGGGTTTAACTAAATATCTGTTATATCTACACAGTTCACTACCATACGGTCAATGTCTTTTCGATTTATTTCGCTATTTTTGTAGTGTGATTTGATTAAAACCAAAAAGTCACTTCTACCCTCTCCAGCTTTGCTATCAATAGTGTCAATCCCAAGTCTGATAAAGTGATATGGTTGTACCGCGATACGTCAGATTGGTTAAAGTCATTGGCATCGCATTTCTACAAAAAAATAAGGTCATTTTTTGGTCATTTTGGTTCATTCTTTTAACTCCTTTCGGTGGGGACTACCAACTGTTAAATTTTCGAGTGTCATGGTAGATCACGTTGTATTTTAAAAATTCAGTTTCTTCCAATTTCCGAAATAAAAGGGAAATTAGATTAAGGGTTAATAATCCACGATTCTTATGCGCCCTCTGCATTCCGATTAAGCAGAAAATTTGACAGCTAATACAACACTTTCTAGCTGCATGTCTGACACAAAAATATCGACTAAATAACTAATAAAAAAAATAAATAAATTAACACAACTTTGAAAATTATGAAATAATTTTGATTCCGTATACGAACTCTTATGATTTATTTAAATCCAGCTTACGTTTTCTTTATGTCCTCGATATTTGCTTTCTTATACGCATGAATATATCGGGAGCTGCTGTTTTGAATATAACTATTTAGTAGTTCGTCTTTATAGCAGCCCCCGACATATTCATGCGTATAAGAAAGCAAATCGCGAGGACATAAAGAAAATGTAAGCTGGATTTAAATAAATCATAAGAGTTCGTATATGAAATCAAAATTATTTCATAATTTTCAAAGTTGTGTTAATTTATTATTTTTTTTTATTATTAGTTATTTAGTCGATATTTTTGTGTCGGTTTTTTTTTAAATTTGTAATTTAATTTTATTTTATACTTTTTAAACTAAACATATTCATACAACATAGCGTATTATTATATCACGAGTCCCACACAGAACTTTTTAACCTTTAAGCCGACGCGGTCCAATTTTGTATTCTACTAGTCGCACACGGTCTACAAGACCGGTTTTATTATAAATACATTTATGTGTTATATTTAATTTTAATAAAAACTGCAGGCAGGCAGGCAGACAGACAGACAGACAGGTCGGGAGTTAAAAAATTGAAATTTTTTAAAAACTCCTGATATCGTACCAGTTTCATATAACCGAATCAAAATGAGGCCGAAATCATATTCGGCTACCATAATTGTCTGCACATTTTCAATTCTACTTCAATCGGACAAATTTCAGAGAAGTTCAACATGGCGAATTCAAGATGGCGACCAAACATCAAAATATATTATGGCCTAAAACCTTCTCGACAAAATACTCTTTCAAATAAAAAAAAGTGCATAAAAATCGGATCACCCGTTGAAGAGATATGAAGCCACAGACAGACAGACAGGCAGACAAACATAGAAATATACGCGTCAAACTTATTGGGACGGGAGTTAAAAATTAACTAACTTCAAACTTTTGGTTATTTTTTGGTGGTGCGTTAATTTCTTGGAGAAGTGTATTCATTGCGTCGTTTCTATCCGATATAAAACTTATAGTTTAAACCGAATCCTTCACCATTTCTTAGAATGCAACGTATGAGCGAATACTCTATACGATCAAATTATAGTGTTAAAACTAAAAAAATTTGTCCGCCATCTTGGGACGTCCGCCACATTGAATTTAGTGTGACGTCATTTTATTTTCGTATTCTTCTCAGCAAACCCTTTATATGATACCCATATCATGGGGGTGCATAAAAAATAACTGGTCCGCCATATTGGATTTGGAATGACGTCACTTAGCTTACCATGCATTATCATCCAAACTAAACGTGTATGCAAATTTCAGCTCAATCGGTTTTGGATAACTGTTTTAAAATTCAGTTGCGTCCGCAATATTGAATTTAGTTTGACGTCATTTTGTTTTCATATTCTTCTCAGCAAACCCTTTCATTTATCATATCGTGGGGGTGTATAAAAAATAACTGGTCCGCCATCTTTGGGAGCCCGCCATATTGGATTTGGAATGACGTCACTTAGCTAACCATGCATTGTCATCCAAACTAAACGTGTATGCAAAATTTCAGCTCAATCGGTTGGGGATAACTGTTTTAAAATTCAGTTGCGTCCGCCATATTGAATTTAGTGTGACGCCATTTTATTTTCGTATTCTTCTCAGCAAACCCTTCATTTGATACCCATATCATGGAGGTGCATAAAACATAACTGGTCCGTCATCTTTGGGAGTCCGCCATATTGGATTTGGAATGACGTCACTTATCTAACGATGCATTGTCATCCAAACTAAACGTGTATGCAAAATTTCAGCTCAATCCGTTGGGGATAACTATTTTAATATTCAGTTGCAAGATTTAACCCACAAGAACAAGGCAAGTTAAATAAAAGCTTGTAATCAAGATGGCGACCAAACATCAAAATCTATATGGCAAAAACCTCGACAAAATACTCTTTCAAATAAAAAAAAAGTGCATCAAAATCGGATCACCCGTTGAAGAGATATGAAGCCACAGACCGACAGACATACAAACATACGCGTCAACCTCTTTTTGGGTCGGGGGTTAAAAAGAAGTTCGTTGCCAATACCATTATTTCAATGGAAATGTTATTGTTTTGAAAAGAATTAAGAGAATTTTTGACTGTTCCAAAATATGTAAAAAACTACAGTGTTGATAGTCAAAGTTTAAGGCAATAAACATAAAAATAAGCTTCTACGAAGAAAATAGTATCCAAGTTACATTTTTTGCCATCGAATTTCCAATGTGACAATCTGGACGTTGTATAATTATAAATAAAATATATATACACATTTCTTACCTATTCTATTTGTCGTAGAGAGGAGTTCTTAATGATAAATCTTGTAGTAGGTCAATAGTGAAAGACTGACAGAAAAAAAAGAAATTTGTATATTTATACAAATCTTAGTACCTACAAACACGGTTTGATTTAGGAAAAGTGTTTTGTTAATTTCGGGGTTCAATTGTTCAGGGAAATTTAACGGCGTCGCGACGCGCCGTCTAGTAAACAACATATTCCATGAACTACATGCTGTACCACACGATATAGTTATTTTTAACTTTACGAATGATTTATCATACACATTTTTCTCGATAAAAACAAAACAACGAAAAATAAAATAGGTGTCACTCATTATGAGTCGAAATTCCCCATTCAAATATTTTTTCTGAGATTTTTACATAACAAACTTCTTCTTCTTAAAAATATACAGCATTAAATACAATTTTTCTTTATAAAAACGCTGAAACACATCGATTCTGTTTTCAAGGGAGGCGTATAACCAATGACCATGATAAATGTAACCTCTTTATTTCATTCCCCGCGTGAAGAAAGCAACCCCTCCAAAAATTTTAAATGGGAGTATGGGTCAATTATTCGCAATAGAAAAAACTAGGTATGAAAACATTTTTTGATAATTTTTTAATTTGTAAAAAAAATATAAACCACCATAAATTGCCTTTTTTGACAATTTCAAATATTTAACGTAACAATATAACAATTTTAAGGAAAGTAGGTGAAACTATGCGCCCTTTATTGAACTAAACGTTTGTGTCAAATTTTAGCGAAAAATATTTATTCAAACAGCTAAAACCCAATAATAATGTCGAAACTTCCATCGCTTATAATGTAATGTCCCATAAGTAATAAAAGGCATAAATATAATATTGTAACTTTTAATTTATTTGCATATTTTTACACTAAAGTGATCCTCACAATACCATAAAGGCGTTTTCTCCGTTAATTGGACGTTTTTCTTAGTATCGCGTTTCAAAGCAATGCTATAACTGTTTAATGTCTTCGAACACTAAAAAATATTTTATGGGCAATTATTTTATAAAATGTCCATTTATTACTAGGTATTATATTATTATTATTTTTACATTTAGGCACAATGCAATATTTGTAACTCATGATAATGTTGTTAGCCCAAACAAGAACTTGGTAAACTGAGACCCTTGTAAAGGCCATCACAGACGGATTTGCATAAGCTTATAAAACATATGCATAAGCATATGCATAGACGTAAATATAAAACCAAGAACAGACAAATCGCATAACCGTATCAAGTGATCCAATCAGATGCAAGCATCAAATGCGCATGTGTGTGTTTGGTTGTGCATAGTGCACAAACATAGAAAATTCAATATTTCGATATTTTTCTATGCGCTTATGCGAGGAGCTAAGCAACAAAATGGCCGCCTTATGCCTGTACTCTGATTGGGTAATGACTCTATGCATATGCGCCTATGCAAATCCGTCTGTGATGGCCTTAAACAATAAAGAGTGAACTGACATTTGACAAATCCATCGAAATAATAACATACTGGAATGTGCACTCAATGCTTTAGGTATACGAAAACTGCTGAAGCATGTTTTTACAGAAAGAGAAACTTGCGTGCACTATCCTGTTCTTGTGTGACAAGATCTGATTGGTTTAATCGTCTGTACACAGGCCGAAAAAAAGGATGAAATAGTGCACGCGCAGGGTTTCCTTTGTGGGTCTACTTCTGTTTATTTGTCGTTTTCTATATACATTTCTTATTGTATTTTTTTCCGTAGATTTAGGATATCAACTTTAAATGTTATGTATTTGTAAATGTTATACGAGATGAATAAACATTATTATTATTATTATTATTATAAGTATCTCTCTCATCAGCGTCACTTTCTCTAGGATAAAGTAAAAAATTATTTTGAGGTTTCTGGTTCTTGTACACGCACTGAATCACATTTTTTTTTCATCCCCTTTAATAATGAGGTGGGGGTGGTAATGGGGGTGGCTAATGCCAAAATTTTTTTTGAGACCTTAGCTTCTCTTGTATATACTAAATACCAATTTTATGAACTCTTACCTGCTTGATTTACCTATTTACCCCAAATTTACCCCTGTTTACCGACGGAACAAGATGAAAATATAATCTAGTTCTAGATCTCGTTAAAGTACACACGTGTACCAAATTTCAAGTAAATATCTCAAAGGGTTCCAGAGTAAACGTGCGCACAAAAAAAAAGTTACAGGCAGACAGACATTTTTTTTCGCTCAAACTTAAAATCTCAACGTTTCATGACATTCTAAGCCTATTTGAACAATAAAAATGTTTAAAATTTTTCTTGTCGTTACTATCCCAGGTAGCAAAGGCACATGAAAATGACGTGAAAAAATGGTCAGGAGTGACGAGAAATTACGATTAATGTCTGAGATGAATGACGTCTTATGCTAGACGTTATTTATATTGACGTCTTTTTCAGGTTATATTTGGTAATCCCCCCACAGGTTTTTAGTAATAGGAACATACAAAACTACATACTAGTTAGTAGTAGTTTACTTGATAAAAATGAAGTAATTAATGCATAAATAAGTATAGGCCAGTCCAACACGCTGTCACTTTGCTTTGTTTGTACTACAGCAGCCATCTTTTGTTGGTAAGTTAGGATTTTTGTCAGGCCTAAAGGGCACCATACACGTTCAGCAATAATGTCATTCCAGCAGAACATCATTATTAAAAATTTCCCCGTCATTCCCTGTCATTATTTTTCATACCTTACATGTCCATTATTTAAGAAAAAAGCATATCTAGCTATAATTATTGAATTAAGTATGATTGAAAAAACGCGAAAATTCAGGTAATGAGATTACTGAACGTGTATGGAGCCCTTTAGGCCTGTCGATAACCCTAACTTACCAATAAAAGATGGCTGCTGTAGTACAAACAAAGCAAAGTGACAGCGTGTTGGACTGGTCTATTGTCCTATGAATTTGTTTGTTAGCCATCCGTATATTTTATTTACATTAACACATCTAATATTGTTTACCATCACTCCAATTTTTTCTCACAAGGGTTGCCTGCAAATTATAATGTTTATTAAGTTATTAAATTCATTTTTACTTACCTTTACCAATTGCGGCCGGTAGGGATCGAACCTGCATGTCTCTGTTGTCTGTATTATAGTACTGAATCTTCTACCAACTGAGCTATCTTAGTGACCGCTATTTCGGATGCTAAAAGCAGTATTTATGGTGATGTGTATGAAGTCTTTATTATGTGAAATTGAATTTCTAGCCTTATTTAAAATGTATGAAAATCTTTCAGGTTCTCTTTTTTTTTTATTTTTTTATGTGTTCCCAAACCTGAATTTTTCGAGTTACTAGTATTTTTATTTATTTATAATTATTAAGAAGAACTTATTTAATTTAATTAAACTGCCACCAGTGTCACCTGAGAAGTACGAGTGGATATTGGATATTGTTGAGCAGTTGTTGAACAACGTAATTATTACATTAATTAAGTAGCGGTTCGTTAAAAAAAATATGTTTTCCCCAGATCTCGAAATTGAAGAGGGAGAAATCCGAAAAAAAATTTTCCTCATCTCAAATTTGATGAACGGTGGGGGTAAGTCTGGAGTCAACTATTTTAAGAATTTAAGTTTTAAGTTGAGGTACTTATACAAACCTGTTGAAGAAAAAACGGTAAAATTTTACCTTAAAAAAAAACAACTAACATTTTTTCGCAATTATTTTAACAAAAAAAAAAACGCAATGAGCAGGGGTCGAACTGCCGACCTCGTGACTTGCCATAGCAAGATGACGCCTTAACTCACTTGACCACCAACCTTTCTAAGAGTATTTACTTAAAGACTTTATAGTGGAACACGCAACGGCTAGATTTTGCTTTTCAATACATTTTAATCTAATTTTATTATTAAAAGGACTCGATACCTGCACAAATAAACTGCCGAATCTTTGCAAACTCTTTCGAATATAAATTATTTTGGATATTGTTGAAAAACATCCTCGAATAAAAACGCCAATACTTATCCCTCACGACACGGTTTATATATTTTTTAAACTTTACACTCTGCTTACGATAACAAAGTGCCGTTAGCGAATTTTAAAGTTTGTAATCCGTTAAAATATAAATAAATTTAACAGCGAAAAAAGACGACAATATGACGTGATGTGTAGCACGTCATTTTAATGTCATTTATGAGACGTCATTATGTCGTTGATTTTTAGTGCACTGACGTCTTTTTGACCAGAATCACCAGATTTTGACGTCATTATAACTTACCCTTGCTACCTGGGATACTTCCACTGGATGTGGAAGTAAATGAAGTAATTAATGCATCAATATTGTTCTATCCATTTTTTTGTTGTATATTTTATTGTTACCTTCACTCCAATTTATTCTCACAAGAGTTGCCTGCAAATTATAATGTTTATTAAATTATTAAATTCATTTTATTTTACTTACTTACCTTTTTATCAATTGCCGTCTGCGTTGTCTCTATAACGTTTTACTCACTTTCCCACTGGGCTAACCTGGTGTCCGTTATTTTGGATGCTAAAAGTAGTATAGTAATGTGTGTGAAATGTATATAATGAGATTATTAGTAACAACGTTGAGTGAAGAATCCTTACTCTTCACTCAACGGTAACAATCAGTCTTTATTTTGTGAAATTGAATTTCTAGCCTTATTTAAGATATGTGAAAATCGTTCGGGTTCTCTTTTTTTTTCTATTTTTTATTTGTGTTCCCAAAAAATTGAAAAAAAGTACATTTGTATATCGGTTTTATAAGCAGGTTATTACCTTAAAAAAAAAAAACTACTAAAATTTTTTTCGCAATTTATTTAAGTATTTATTTATTTATTTATTTATTTATTTCAATAATTTATCCAACGGGTAAAACCCAGTTACAGGATAAATAACAACACAATTACAAGATTAAAAAACAAAATAACAAATGAATATAATAAAAACACCAAAGTGAAAAGTAGGTTATCAGAAAAAACAATCAATATAAAACGTTCAGGACAAATAAATGTGTAAATGACAATTCATACAACATAAAAATATACATAATACAACGTTAGCATATAATATACATAGAGAAACAAGCAAGATAAGAAGGGAGAAATAATTGTTAAACACTTGCGTAAGTTCGTTTTATGTCAGAAATATTGTAGTTGAAAATATCCAATCTTTGCTCAATGTTACTGTAGTTTAAACAGATTTGATGCAACGGAGATGAGCTTAAGATGTTAGTTCGAGGTGCAGGTGTGACAAGTATGTTATTTGTTCTAGCGGACAATCTAGGAACTCGATATTTAATATGTGAGGTAATAGAGGGACAGTTGATTTCATTGTTGATAATTTTATATAAGAAAATTATAGTACACATTACCCGTCTTCTAAGTAGACTACACATATCAAATCTGTCCAAAAATAACTCCTGAGGTGTACCCCTAGTTGGATAGTGACCATCCAGACTAAATGTTGCCGATTTGAAGAAACGTCTCTGTACTTTCTCAAGTGAAGTCTTATAGATATTATAACTAGGACTCCAAACAATAGAGGCGTATTCCAGCTTGGATCTAACAAATGTTATAAATAATAGACGAAGAGTAGACAAATTTTTAAAATCTTAACTATTTCGAAGAATAAAACCTACGGATCTATAAGCTCCAGCAACGCATTCCTCAATATGTTTGGAGAAAGTAAGTTTTGAGTCAAAGACAACTCCTAAGTCCTTCACGAACTCGGGTCTATCTAAGACGCAATTATCCAAATTGTAATTAAAAATAATCGGGTCAGACTTGCGCGAAAAGGACATCACGTTACATTTGGCAGCGTTTAAAGGGAGTTGGTTATGAACACACCAGGCGTTAAGCGAGTCTAGACTATTCTGGAGCCTTAAACAGTCGTCTTCGGATTTAATGCAAATATATAATTTGAGGTCGTCAGCGTAAAGTAAATAGCATACGTCAAGGTTGTAAATAATATCATTAACGAAGAGTACAAAAAATAGAGGGCCAAGTATGGAACCTTGCGGAACTCCTGACGTTTGTTTAAATAATACAGATTGGAAGCCACGATATTGAACAAACTGAGTTCGAAAAGTTAAGTAAGAAATAAACAAATGAATAAGCGAGTCACTGAACCCAAAGGTTTGCAGTTTGTTTAACAATATACCGTGGTCCAATCTGTCAAATGCTTTAGAAAAGTCAGTGTAGATGACATCAACCTGACCTTTCTGATTTAAAGCTTCAGCAATATACTGTGTTTTGCACACAAGGTTCGATACAGTGGACCTCCCTTGCATGAATCCGTGCTGCTCTACTATAACTGAGTTCTTAGTATGGAAAGAAATACAATCATATATTAGAATTTCAAATATTTTTGCGAAGTTGCATAAAATAGTAATGGGACGATGGTTCTCAATGTCGTGCTTATTGCCCTTTTTAAATACCGGGCAAATTCTCGACTCTTTCCATTTGTCAGGAAAAGTCGCCGTTTTCAATATTAAATTAAAAAAACCGCTGCCCAAGGAATCACTACTTCCACATCCAGATTCTCTATCCAAGTCACTCACAACGAAAAAACTTTGTATGTGGAAATAATTGTTTATGGAACTTTAATAATATAATATTTGAAATCGTCTACCCCAAAAACCCATAAAACGATACCCCACATCGATAGTGGGGTGGGGGTGGTGATAGGCAGGTGGTAGTGGGGGTGGATGAAGTAAAAAAATATTTTGAGGTTTCTGGTTCTTGTACATACACTAAATCACAATTTTTTTTAATCCCCTTTAATAAGGGGGTGGGGGTGGTAATGGGGGTGGCTAATGCCAAAATTTTTTTTGAGACCTTAGCTTCTCTTGTATATACTAAATACCAATTTTATCGATTCTTACCTGCTTGATTTACCCATTTACCCCAAATTTACCCCAATTTACCCCCCAACCCTTCGTCGGAACAACATGAAAATATAATCTTGTTCCAGATCTCGTTAAAGTACATACGTGTACCAAATTTTAAGTAAATATCTTAAACGGTTTCAGAGTAAACGTGCGCACAAAAAAAGTTACAGACAGACAGACAGACAGACCGACAGACAGACAGACAGAAATTTTTTTTTCGCTCAAACTTAAAATCTCGACGTTTCATGACATTTTAAGCCTATTTGGACAATAAAAATTTTTTTAAATTTTTTTGTCGTTACTATACTTCCACTGGATGTGGAAGTAATAATGCAGAGCGGTTTGCTAAGGACAGCAGCACAATCTCTTATAATAAACGCTGGAATTTGGTCAGGTCCAGTAGTCATATTAGCCTTGATTTTCCTGATTGCATTGATCACATCATTTTCAGTAAATTCTCTGATATGAAGGATATTATTATTATAATGTAAATTCTCAGCCGGTGAAAATTCACTGGAATTAATAAAAGTATCAGAAAAAAAGTCAGCAAAAGAATTGACAATATCCTGGGGGGTTTGAAGAGTAGAATTCTTATAGTACATAGTATTGGGAATACTTGTAGAGTTTTGTTTGGAGCTGACAAAACTCCAAAATTTATTCGGGTTAGTTTTTATTGAGCTTTCTGCCTCTTCAATGTATTGACTTTAAGCGTTTTGAACCAAAACTTTTAACGAAGCTCTTAATTCTCGAAAGTGGTTATAGTCATTCACACTCCTGGATTTTTTATACATTCTCCAAGCCTTGTTCTTCTGCCTTAGAAGTCTAATTATATCCGAGTTGAACCAAGGAGGGTATTGTTTACTAGAGGGTGTCTTTCGAGGAACGTGCTCATTGAAAACAGCATATATTTGTTCATAAAATGAAAGTAAGGTCTCATTGACAGACACAACAGGAGTAAGTACTAGGTTCAGTTGAGCTAACTGATTGTACAGTGCATTAAAATTTGCTTTTTTGAAGTTAAAAGAGGATTGACTATTTATAGGGAAGTTATTTATTTTCATAATAGTTTGTACTTCAATGTATAGAGCAGGGTGATGCAAGTCTTCCGTTAACAATAATGTATCGGCTTTTTTGACACTGCATGTCATGTTGTATATAGAATTAAATCTAAAATTCTGTTATTATTATTAGCTATTTTGTTGTGCTGTTCTAGATTATAGAAATTCATAAATTGTCGCAAGGCATTGTTGGTCCGAGTAGATGTCCCCAGAACGTATTCTGATATATTAAAATCACCAATAATAAGAATGTCAGATCCGTACATATCATATAGAGACTCGATGCCATCAAATAAGCATTCATAATTATCGTATGTAATATTCGGAGGAATATATAGGGTAATAATAAACAAGTATTTATCACTGAGTTTGATTTTTATAGCTACTAAGTCAATATGGCTAAGATTATTTTAACCAAAAAAAAAAAAAAACGGAACGAGTAGGGATTGGACCGCCGACTTCCTGATGGTAAGTCAACACTTCAACTCACTCGGCCACTGAACTTCTATCTACTTTCTTAAAGACTGTATAGTTGGAAAGTAGGCAACGGCTAGATTTTGCTTAACAACCCGGCTGTAATTTCTTATGTTATCATTAATATAGCTATTTATTTCAAAATGTAGAAAGTATTTGGATGTTTACTAAATGTTTAGTATCAAATAATATCGTTAATAATCTACAAAAAAGGTTAAAATTAAATTATTAATGACAAATTACTCTAAAAAATAAACTACAAATTTTATAGAAATAAGGAAAGACGCCTTTAAAACGTTCAGACCTAAATAAGATATAATATGGACGTCTACAAGACGTCTTGCGCTATCTGGGTATTAAATTGACGTCTTGCTGCTGTCCCCAGGGCTGGCTCTAGGGGGGGGGGGAAGCGGGCGGCTGCCCGGGGCGGCAAATTCTTCAAATCCACAGTTACCAAAAAATATAAAAAAGCTAGGAAACAATTGTTTAATATAGTAATAGTAATGTTAACTTCATATAAATAATTTGGTATTGTTAGTTTTTTTTTGCATATAAAGTAGGTTTCATACATACATTATTTTTCTTATATGTGATTTTATTTCTTGTCTAATTTCTGTGGTGGGGTATTTTTTTTTTAAGTTTTTAATACGGTTAATTTTTTCAATTATTTTATTTTACCCTTTTAAATACAGTAAATCATATTGCTGAAAATACAAAAATTGCTGTAAACCTCATAACTAAAAAAACAAACCATCAAGAATAGTCAGTAGGCGACTCTTAAAATGTTATAAAAAATAACGGACTGAAAAGATAGGGTCAGGCGGGGTAAAAATGGGACAGAGCGGGGTAAAAAAAGACAAGATGATATCCAACCCAGATTGAAATAAATTAAACTTAATTTCTTATTCAAGTTTGTTTTGTACATTCAGAACTGTTTTATGTTTTCCAATCAGGTCCTATGCCTACTGTTAATGCGGGAAAAATATTATTCAGTAAACTCTTTAAATCACTTTTTAAAAATTTTTTAACGCACCTTAGTAGTTGGCAGACGTCAACCGTCAAATACGTCAACGTATTTATTTAGAAGCGTCATACGTTATACTTCACATTTTGTGATCAAGTTTATTAATCTGCTAGTTTTAAATAATCAAAAATTTGATTTTAACGAAAAAATTAAAAGCGGGGTAAAAAAGAGACTAAAGAGACCAAATGGGCAGACTGAAGCAGACACATTTCAGCTTCCTAATTTAGGAGAAGCTAGCCCTTCTACAAGCCCCTTCTTGTTTAGTAAAAAATCTGAATAAATTACATATAAAAGAAAAAACCCTTCTATGTCTTATTTTTGCACTTCCATTTGTACGACGTCAATAAGAATGGGAATAAATCACGTGTCTTTTATTTACCCTCCACTGTCTTTTTTTACCCCACTTAAAGGGTAAAAATGAGACACTGTTTATTTTTGTTTATCAATTAAAGGTACTTTTTAGTAAAAAAATATAGTTTTTCCTGTCATTTTTACATATGATACCAATCTTTCATTAAATATGACCGATTCTAAGCAACCTAAAAATAGAATGATGTCATTTTGTCTCATTTTTACCCCGCCTGACCCTAATGTTATTTATATAAGAGAGGGGCGGCAAAATAAAACTGTGCCCGGGGCGGCAAAATACCTGGAGCCAGCCCTGGCTGTCCCTATAGCGACCTATGTGAAAATGTGTGAACTTGCGCCGTACATAAATTGGTCATCCAAAGGATGTCCGTTGCGGCACATATGTTGGACGTTTAGTGTTGTATTCGCCGATATGTACACATATCTCGAAAACGTGTTAGGGAGAAAGCGGTATGAGGATATTATCATTTATTACAAAAATATAATATTTAAATCAACGGACACGAAATCGACGTTCATCTCCTATCCCTATATGGACATAAAATGTACATACTTCCCGTACATAAAATGGACATTCAGAGGACGTCCATTCTGTACAATTTCAAAGTAAATACGATGATAGACATCCGGTGGACGTCCAATTTTTGTCCATAGACGTCAGTACATTAAATGGGCATAAAACTGACGCTCGGCGGACGTCGTGTCCTGTTAGGAAAATTTTTCACCAAAGAATTTTTTTTTTTCACTTTATTAACATTCAAAAAATAGTAAATTTTACATTTCTATAACTTTTTTTGATGCTTTATAGTTTTTCACTATTTAAAAAAATCATGGAACTTCCCCCATGTAAATATACTAGTACGCCACTGTACGCATTATTTAAGCAAACACCTTTCGCTGTATCAATCGATAAAAAAAATTATAAGCTTTGGTTTTCTACTCTAGGTAAATTTTGATTTATTAAGCTGTTTAGAAGTATAATAAGCAAAAATGTGACATTACAGGGTAACTCTCTCCTATATTTTTTGTAGTTGGAGAAAAAAAAAATTTTTAAGTAACTAATAAATATGTGTGGGATGTAAAGTTTAATTTTCTTTCGATTGGCGCAAACCGCAATCCTTTTTGTCTTACGGTTCTTGAGAGAAAAAAATGGAATATACATCTATGCGAGCCACTCCTTTGAGCAAGGATGGGGGGTACCTCCGCGGGTTTTCGAGGTAGCTCTGCACCTAAATCTCTTAATTTTGACTCACTCCATACTTGTTTAAAATGATTTGCTTCTCCTCGGAAGGGGAAGTATCAAGCCCTTGGCTATATTCGTGTGGGGCTGTCGTATTTTTGCACCTTTAATTAATTTAATACAGAGATATTTGATAAAATATTGTATTTAATAAACAAAATAATATAAACAATGGTACAGATCTAAAAAATACGAATTAGAAAGTCATGCAGTGGCCAATAGTACAGTAGGTACCTAGAGGTAAAAAATATGTAAAATTTAAGAATAATTCCATATGTAATGATAAATAATAATTTTTCTTCATGGGTTATCATTGTAGTAGAATGTATCATTCAGTTTCTATATGGTTCGGAGACTCGATTTTACCCGCAAGGAGTGAAAGCCATACCCCTAATTAATTTAGATTTTAATATTTGAAAAATTATTATACTAATTTATTCTTGAAACGTATGATATTTATATTTTTGGGATAACTGCCCTGCCAAAAATTCCACATAGAAACTTATAAAAAAAAAGTGATGCGGTTTTATCGTTCCTATAAGTTATATTAGTATTATACAGATAGGATTTTATCTGTTTTATTAAGTTTTAAATCGGTTATGAAACAGTAATTCCGAATGAGCTATTTGGAATTATCATGTTGCCCTTTCATGAGTACCTACTTATATGAAATATACATCAACAAATCTACAGTTTAGTGTCTGCAAATGCACCCTTGCCCTTATATCTGTAAACATATGGAATTACAGATACAACTTTAAAGAGATTCTAAACTTTTCTATAAGTAATATCATAAGAGTTCCAGTCCGTCCTTTCTCCAGTATCTATCGTATGTAACACACCATTTATCAACATGTTTTTATTGTAAATTTCAACATTGTTTTTTATTAGTATTAATGTGGATATACATGTCAACAAACGTACAGTTTCAATTGTATATTTTACAGATGTATTTTTATTGTAAACTTCCATTTTGCTTTTTTATTAGTATTAATTTGGATATGCATGCTGACAAATGTACAGTTTAAATTGCATATTTCAAATAGAAATACTAATATTGTGGTAAACACAAAATTCTGCAAAGTCCTTATTTCCTCGGGTGTTCTTGTTCTAGCCTAGAAGCAATGAATGAGTTAGCAGTGAAAGAGACTGCTTTGTTTTTAATTTAACAAACACACTTCAGTTCCTTAGGTCACATTAGATTAGATATGAATTAGCTACACGTATACAGCTCCCTCTACTGGAGCCTGGAGTAAAGTTGCTTCTGAAATTTCTATCAGTTTCTACCAGAATGGAGCAGCAAACATTTACTTATACCACATAAATGAGAATTTATGAGAACAGTATCTAAGGTAAAACGTGCGGCTTTCCGTGGTTAAATGGCAAGTGTTTCTATAAGAAACGAGCTGCATTAGGTTGACTTGCAATTGAAGATTACTAATTATAATGTTTGAATAGGGATTTATGAGATCAGTTTCTATGAGTATTAATGTTTTTTTTCAGTAATATATTAAATGTGTTTTCATTTGTTTGAATGGGTAAAAAGAAAGGTCAGTTTTCAACTGCAATTACAAATACAAGTTTAATCACTTTGAATGGGGTTATATGCGATTAATTTCTAAAAGTATTTATGCTGTTTTCCGAATATAATTGTGATGAGGTTTAATCAGTAACAAATTGTTCACTACTTGTTATGATATGGTCGGAAATTCCAAGTACACATTTAGTATTCCTTCAAAAGGATTGATGAGAGCAGTTTCTACGAGTATCTATTTGTTGTTCCTTTAGTAAATTATATAAGTCTTTACATTTACTTATACTATCTCAATGAGAATTTATGAGAACAGTATCTAATGTAAAACGTACGGCTTTCCGTGGTTAAATGGCAAGTGTTTCTATAAGAAACGAGCTGCATTAGGTTAGAACAGTTTTGATTTGCAATTGAAGATTACAAATTATAATGTTTGAATAGGGATTTATGAGATCAGTTTCTATGAGTATTAATGTTTTTTTTTCAGTAATATATTAAATGTGTTTTCATATGTTTGAATGGGTAAAAAGAAAGGTCAGTTTTCAACTGAAATTACAAATACAAATTTAATCACTTCGAATGGGGTTATATGCGATCAATTTCTAACAGTATTTATACTGTTTTCCGAATATAATTGTGATGAGGTTTGATCAGTAACAAATTGTTCACTACATGTTACGATATGGTCGGATATTCCAGGTACATATTTAGTATTACTTCGAAAGGATTGATGCAGCTTCTACGAGTATGTATTTGTTGTACCAATAGTAAATTATATAAGTCTTTATCAGTATGCATTCGAATCTAATTTAAATATGAAAATTATATCAGAATAAAGCAACCAAATATTTTAAACAGTATCTATTTGTAAATCCAGACATTTACTTATACTATTTCAATGAGAATTTATGAGGACAGTATCTAATGTAAAACGTGCGGGTTTCTGTGGTTAAATGGCAAGAGTTTCTATATGAAACGAGCTGCATTTGGTTAGAACAGTTTTGATTTGCAATTGAAGATTACAAATTATAATGTTTGAATAGGGATTTATGAGATCAGTTTCTATGAGTATTAATGTTTTTTTTTCAGTAATATATTAAATGGGTTTTCATTTGTTTGAATGGGTAAAAAGAAAGGTCAGTTTTCAACTGCAATTACAAATACAAGTTTAACCACTTCGAATGGGATTATATGCGATCAATTTCTAACAGTATTTATGCTGTTTTCCGAATATAATTGTGATGAGGTTTGATCAGTAACAAATTGTTCACTACATGTTACGTGTGGAAATTCCAGGTACATATTTAGTATTACTTCGAAAGGATTGATGATAGCAGTTACTACGAGTATGTATTTGTTGTGCCAATAGTAAATTATATAAGTTTTAATCAGTATGCATTCGGATCTAATTTAAATATGAAAATTATATCAGAATAAAGCAACTAAATATTTTAAATAGTATCTATATGTAAATCCAGACATTTACTTATACTATCTCAATGAGAATTTATGAGAACAGTATCTAATGTAAAACGTGCGGCTTTCCGTGGTTAAATGGCAAGAGTTTCTATAAGAAACGAGCTGCATTAGGTTAGAACAGTTTTGATTTGCAATTGAAGATTACAAATTATAATGTTTGAATAGGGATTTATGAGATCAGTTTCTATGAGTATTAATGTTTTTTTTTCAGTAATAAGTATATTAAATGTGTTTTCATTTGTTTGAATGGGTAAAGAAGAAAGGTCAGTTTCCAACTGCAATTACAAATACAAGTTTAGTCACTTCGAATGGGGTTATATGCGATCAGTTTCTAACAGTATTTATGCTGTTTTCCGAATATAATTGTGATGAGGTTTGATCAGTAACAAATTGTTCACCACATGTTACGATATGGTCGGAAATTCCAGGTACATATTTAGTATTCCTTCGAAAGGATTGATGATAGCAGTTTCTATGAGTATGTATTTGTTGTTCCAATAGAAAATTTGTCTTTATCAGTATGCATTCGGATCTACTTTAAATACAAAAATTATATCAGAATGACACAACCAAATATTTTAAACAGTATCCACTTGTAAATCCAAGCATTTAAAGATATATTTTAATGAGAACCAATCAGAACAGTATCTAATGTAACGCGTGCGGCTTTCCGTGGCTAAATTTTAAAAGTATATTTAATAAATAGCTTTAACGGATTTGAACAGTTTTAATTTGCAATTCCAGATGAATAGTTTTAATTGTTAAATAGGGATCTATGAGATCAGTGTCTTTGTGTAATGTTTATTTTCCAATAAAAACACATTTTATTGAAAAAAAAAAACATTACACTGACCTCATAGATCCCTAACAATTAAAACTATTCATCTGGAAATGCAAAACTGTTCGAATCCGTTAAAGCTTATTTATTGCAAATAATTTTAAAATTTAGCCACGGAAAACCGCACACGTTACATTAGATACTGTTGTGATAGATTCTCATTATAATATTATCTTGGATTTACAGGTGGACACTGTTTAAAATATTTGGGGTTTCATTCTGATATGATTTTTGTATTTAAATTAGATCCGAATGCATACTGATAAACACTTATATAATTTATTGTAGGAACAACCAATAAATACTCGTAGAAACTGCTCTCATTAATCCTCTTGAAGGAATACTAAATATGTACCTGGAATTTCCAACCATATCGTAACATGTAGTGAACAATTTGTTACGGATCAAACCTCATCACAATTATATTCGGAAAACAGCATAAATACTGTTAGAAATTGATCGCATATAACCCCATTCTTATATTTGTAATTGCGGTTCAAAACTTCCTTTTTACCCATTCAAACAAATGAAAACACATTTAATATATTACTGAAAAAAAACATTAATACTCATAAAAACTGGTCTCATAAATCCCTATTTAAACATTATAATTTGTAATCTTCAATTGCAAATCAAAACTGTTCTAATCTAATGCAGCTCGTTTCTTATAGAAACACTTGCCATTTAACCACGAAAAGCCGCACGTTTTACATTAGATACTGTTCTCATAAATTCTCATTGAGATAGTATAAGTAAATGTCTGGATTTACAAATAGATACTGTTTAAAATATTTGGTTGCTTTATTCTGATATAAATTTTCATATTTAAATTAGATCCGAATCTTTACTGATAAAGACTTATATAATTTACTAGAGGAACAACAAATAGATACTCGTAGAAACTGCTCTCATCAATCCTCTTGAAGGAATACCAAACGTGTACTTGGAATTTCCGACCATATATCATAACATGTAGTGAACAATTTGTTACTGATTAAACCTCTTCACAATTATATCCGGAAAACAGCATAAATACTTTTAGAAATTGATCGCATATAACCCCATTCGAAGTGATTAAACTTGTATTTGTAATTGCAGTTGAAAACTGACCTTTCTTTTTACCCATTCAAACAAATGAAAACACATTTAATATATTACTGAAAAAAAACATTAATACTCATAGAAACTGATCTCATAAATCCCTATTCAAACATTATAATTTTGAATCTTCAATTGCAAATCAAAACTGTTCTAACCTAATGCAGCTCGTTTCTTATAGAAACTCTTGCCATTTAACCACGGAAAGCCGCACGTTTTACATTAGATACTGTTCTCATAAATTCTCATTGAGATAGTATAAGTAAATGTTTGGATTTACAAATAGATAAAGTTTAAAATATTTGGTTGCTTTATTCTGATATAATTTTCATATTTAAATTAGATCCGAATCTGTACTGATAAAGACTTATATAATTTACTATAGGAACAACAAATAGATACTCGTAGAAACTGCTCTCATCAATCCTCTTGAAGGAATACCAAATGTGTACTTGGAATTTCCGACCATATCATAACATGTAGTGAAGAATTTGTTACTGATTAAACCTCTTCACAATTATATCCGGAAAACAGCATAAATACTTTGAGAAATTGATCGCATCTAACCCCATTCGAAGTGATTAAACTTGTATTTGTAATTGCAGTTGAAAACTGACCTTTCTTTTTACCTATTCAAACAAATGAAAACACATTTAATATATTACTGAAAAAAAAAAAACATTAATACTCATAGAAACTGATCTCATAAATCCCTATTCAAACATTATAATTTTGAATCTTCAATTGCAAATCAAAACTGTTCTAACCTAATGCAGCTTGTTTCTTATAGAAACTCTTGCCATTTAACCACGGAAAGCCGCACGTTTTACATTAGATACTGTTCTCATAAATTCTCATTGAGATAGTATAAGTAAATGTTTGGATTTACAAATAGATACTGTTTAAAATATTTGGTTGCTTTATTCTGATATAATTTTCATATTTAAATTAAATCCGAATCTGTACTGATAAAGACTTATATAATTTACTATAGGAACAACAAATAGATACTCGTAGAAACTGCTCTCATCAATCCTCTTGAAGGAATACTAAATGTGTACTTGGAATTTCCGACCATATCTTAACAAGTAGTTAACAATTTGTTACTAATTAAACCTCATCATAACTATATTCGGAAAACAGCATAAATACTTTTAGAAATTGATCGCATATAATCCCATTCGAAGCGATTAAACTTGTATTTGTAATTGCAGTTGAAAACTGACCTTTCTTTTTACCCATTCAAACAAATGAAAACACATTTAATATATTACTGAAAAAAAACATTAATACTCATAGAAACTGATCTCATAAATCCCTATTCAAACATTATAATTTGTAATCTTCAATTGCAAATCCAAACTGTTCTAACCTAATGCAGCTCGTTTCTTAAAGAAACACTTGTCTTTTAATCACGGAAAGCCACACGAATTACATTAGATACTGTGCTCATAAATTCTCATTGATATGGTATAAGTAAATGTTTGGATTAACAAATGGATATGGCTTGACTCATTTTGCTGGTCAATGCGGATATAAACTGATAACAATTTCAACAGCAACTTTACCTAACTCTTATAGAAACTTATTGACCATATAGGTTCTCATAGATACTTATTAATTTTTGATAATTTTCAATACGGATTGATGAGATTTTTTTGACAGGGTGGTTACGAATCTGGAGCCAAAATAAAAAAATTAAAAATGACGGTTCCAATATAGCGAATGAAATTTTTTTCTAAAGCAAGTGTTTTAAACAGACAAAAAACCACTGCCCAAGGAATCACTACTTCCACATCTAGATTTTCTATCCAAGTCACTCACAACGAAATAATTTTGTATATGTGGAAATAATTGTTTATAATATATAATATTTGAAATCCTCTACCCCAAAAACCCATAAAACGATACCCCACATCGGTAGTGGGGTAGGGGTGGTGATAGAGAGGTGGTAGTGGGGGTGGATGAAGTAAAAAATACTTCGAAGTTTCTGGTTCTTGTACACACACTAAATCACATTTTTTTTTCCATCTCCTTTAATAATGCGGTGGGGGTGGTAAAGGAGGTGTCTAATGCCAAAAATGTTTTTGAGACCTTGGATTCTCTTGTATATACTCAATTTTGACCTGCATGATTTACTTATTTACCCCAAATTTACCCCAATTTACCCCCCAATCCTTCGACGGAACAAGATGAAAATATAATCTAGTTCCAGATCTCGTTAAAGTACATAATATGTGTACCAAATTTCAAGTCAATATCTTAAACGGTTCCAGAGTAAACGTGCGCGCAAAAAAAGTTACAGACAAACAGAAATTTCTATTTCAAATTTTTTTGTCGTTACTATACATCCACTGGATGTGGAAGTAAAATGAAGCATCTAGGTTATATACAGGGTGGACCTCGATATCTCCAATTCTACGATAGATAGAAATTAAAAAAAAAAAAATACAAGTAAACTAGATAAAAAAGTTTATAACCGGAAATTATTCTCGAATATACAGGGCGGGCCAAGCGAAATTACAGGATCAAGTGCCTTTTTTTTAATGGAATGCTATATATATCGGTACATTTTTTGAAGCCTCCTTTCTAGACTCTATTCATTCCTATATTATTATTGTCTACCTGCCAATCACTTGGATGTAATGAATTTTTTTGTTGAAATAATGGCATCTTCAGATTCATATTGAAAAAATCACCAAAGTCACAATTATGATTTTAAGGAAAACAAGACATCTAATTGATGTTTTTGAATAATTCATCATCATTCAGATTCATTCTAAGCTTTATTTTTGATATTAACTATTTTTTTTGCTAAAACTAATATTTATTTTTCGACTTTTTTAAACGGACGACGCTGTAAACGGACGAAAAAATGTAAGCGTCTAGGTCATACAATATGTTAAAACGAAAAACAGTACTTACATGAAAATATATTTTTTTAAATTACTGGTTCTTACATTGACAAAATGGCGATATTTTTATTTAAAAAATGTGAAGAAGCAAAGAAGTTATGACAGAAATAAATTCTGTCATAACTTCTTTGTTTTTTATGCTATAGAAATAATCAAAAAAATATTTAGCCTAATTTTATAGTCTTTTATTTTGGTCGTTAGCATTTTTGACCTTTTCATAACATTCTTTTATAGTGACGTAAGTGCCAAAACTGCCTTCTGAGATATTTAACGTTTAAACTAATTACTTCGTCTTATAAACTTTCGCCATCTTTATACTTCCCAATCTTCGAATTCATTAGGTATTTAAAATAATAAATACATGCTGCTTTCTGAAAGATATTAAAGGAAATATGTATTGAAGAGATATTAAAATTTAATTGCTATACAACTGTAAACTGAACCCCATCATGTTACGACTATGAAGTTTATACCTATATTTACTTACGAAACGATCGATTTTCTTCTTTTCTGAACTGCTTTCTGCAAACGGCACAGCACTTTACTACCATTTTGCACTAAATATATTGTCACTAAACTGTGTAAATATGATTTCTTCGCCACTTTTTGATTGGAGAACACGAAAGACATTTATTAAAAATTAACATTAATGGCCGACACGTTAAACTGAGATTATAATAATCGAACTGAACCGATCGTGCCTGAAACGTTCCGAATAGATCGACTAACCAATTAAGAACTTATGGAATGTTTGCAACTGAAGTACCTTAGACTGTGACATCTCAGCAACAAACACACCAATACCATTATGAGTTCTTTAATCGGAGGGTAACAACGTAACCTCATAGGTAAAGGCCATAAATGTAGAAGAAGAAGAGAAGTAACCTCAAAAACCTAAGTAAAGAGCACACTTTCCAAATTCCATGAGTTATGATGCGTAGGTGATAGTTTAGTTTTAAGTTATTTTAGAACCTTGAAGCGATGACTATGTCGTGTACAATATTTATATCAGTATTAGTACTATTAGTTGTACAAGTTTTATGTGATAATTACTCTACTATTAATTTACCTGAGGAACATTTGCCATATTATTTTGTTAACTTCCCAAAAATAGCAGAGAGATGCTCAAACGATGACGACTGTCCTTATAAGGTTCATTTAAATCATGAAAAGTGTTGGGGATACGAATACGATTGCAAGTGGGATAAACAATACTCCATTCCAGCTTGCCCCGGGGATCATAAAGGCTGGGTAAAAACAAAATTCGCCCAACAAACTACGTTCTATGCTCAGGCTGATTTTGGCTACGTAAAAGAACAACTGCGAGAAATGAGAGTACTTTGTGAACCATTATTTCCTGATGATAGTTCATTGGAATGCTCTGAACACTTGAGGTTTTGTCGTGGAAGAAATATAATGTTAAACTTTACTAAATTAGCTAGTAGAGAAGAACCAATAAGATATAAAATGGATGTTTTGGGTGAAGGGGATATTGGCGGATACTGTGATTTTCATAAGAATAAATTGGATGAAAATGCTGATCATATAAGTCCATTACAAAGTTGGGGACCTGAGATGAGGTATTTTACTAGGCTTAATCGTAGACCTATAGTCGAAGGAGACTGTGATGTAGTTATAGAAAAACCAACCTTTATTATGAAGATAGATGCTAGTATGTATAATATATAATGTTTTATATACATAATAGTTCTATATAAAATATATTAATGTTTATTTTATTACTAATCTGCTTCCATTGTGACAGCCACCTTAGTCAGTACCTACCCATGGTTGCAACTTTGATAATTAAGGCATTTGTAATATTTGAGATTAGAGTGCAGACAAGTAATCTAAAATGAAAATATAAGAATTTTAATATTATTAGTATCAGCATTTTGAATGGGATTATCTAAAAATTTAGAGTGACCTATAAAAGACTGAGATATTCCGGAGACATATCAAATTGAAAATAGTTCACGCACCATGAGTACGGCTGAATAAGTATGGTTGTTATGATAATAATATGTATAATCGAGATGGTAGTTTAAATAAGGTGCTTTCCAAGTAACAATTTCAGTTTTAAAACACTTTATAAGATATTCTAAGTTTATTACTTCCTCATCCAGTGGAAATATAGTACGACAAAATTTTTTAAAAAATTTTCATTGTTCAAATAGGCTCAGAATGTCATGAAATGTCGAGATTTAACAAAAAATTAATTTTCCAGGATAAAGTATCAGAGAATTACTGTACTCATCAAGATTTGCTTCAGATGTTTATAAAAAAAGTATTGGAAACTATTAAAATAATTTTTTTTTATTAATTGTTTATAATAATTAATTTATGTTAAATATTAAATAACCAAGACGATTATAATATTCAAGTTTTATAATTTTTGCACAGTATAGCCAGAGACCGAGACCCTGGAAATATGCAAAATAAAAGTAGCCTATGCAACTCGTGAACACCCAAAAACTGAAGTCATATTCTTACGTAAAATGACTTGCTGAATTCGAATATGGAGGTCGCGATTTGATGATAGATGTCAGATTGTAAGTGACATGAAGGATTGGTCTGTCCGGCAACGTCCTCTGGATCTGATGACTGAGATGTGCTCTTTTCTGGCACGTTCAACAATTTTATTATTTTTTCCATTGAACAAACATAACTAGACAACTTTGAACCCCTTGCAATTACTAGTAATTTATCTCCAAAATGTTACTTTAATTTCTTAGAAATCTCATCTCAACTTGGATATGACTCTGTCCAATAGATGTTGTATTTAATGGCTTCTGTATGAAGAAGGCTAGGAATTTGAGTTATTGTTAAAACTTCAGCATTTACCAATAAACATTTTTCTAATTTTAATAAGGCTTGCAAAAACAGGTCTTTAAATTGAAGAGTATTAGCTTTGTTTTGTTTCTTTGATGTATTAGTTTTTTTTCAAAAAATATAACACATAAATTGTGATATTTCAAATCATTTGCTGTCATGTCTATGCAACTGTCGCCGAATCCTTGAATTCTATATAGTATTTCCTTGTCATTTAATTCCTTAACTTTCTGAAAAATTTCGTTTTGCCAGTTAAATGACCCTATACATACTGTTGTGTGGCTGCCTTTAGTCTGCGTTTAGTATGCGCACTTTCTTACCTTAGATGGTAAGCTTCCACTATTTATAATTATGATAACTTCGAAGGACCACTGCTCTTTGCAGAAAATGATAATAGAAATTGATTATGCTAACAATATATTTCATGAAAGATACATTTTTAAACTGATATTGCTATGTTTTTGACAGATTGTTTCTAATAATTTTATTTACTGACATTTGTTAACTGTGCCTTCTATTTTATTTATTAACTAAAAAATTAACAAAGAATAACAAAATTAACTTTTGAACATAAGGCGCCCGCCTTAAAGGACATTGTTCTTTAATTGCGAAGCACTACACTACCTCACAAGATAATACACAGATCTTTGATATTGGTCGTTTGTATACGCCTTTCGTAGTTTTGATTGTTACCACACGAGTAATGCCGTCACTTCCAGGATGCAACTCGAGTACTCTACCCAAATGCCATTTAAGGGGGGGTAAGTTCTCCTCTTTGATGAGCACTAGGACTCCCTTCTTTAATAGTTCGACATGTTGAGTTTTCCACTTCTGACGTACTTGAAGTTCGCTTATGTACTCCTTTGACCACCTGGTCCAAAAATTTTGCGTCATTTGTTGGAGTCTTTGAAATCTATTTAGCCTGGTTTCTGGTATGCCCATCAGACTTGGATCCGGGATTGTAGTAATAGCTTCGCCGATCAAGAAATGCGCCGGAGTCAATGGTTCAGAGTCATTAGGATCACATGATAGCGGGTATAGTGGCCGAGAATTTAAACACGCTTCTACCTGCGTTAACACTGTTATGAATTCTTCGAAACATAAAATAGACTCACCGATAACACGTTTTATATGGTATTTTGTGGACTTTACTCCGGCCTCCCAGAGTCTGCCAAAATGCGGTGCTCGGGGAGGAATGAAATGCCACGTTACTCCGTCGAGACTTAAATCAGTTGAAATTTGGCCATTAGTTTTCAGTAAAAAATTACGTAGTTCGGCATTAACTCCAACAAAATTGGTGCCATTGTCTGAATATAAATTTAAGCATTTGCCTCTGCGGGCCATAAATCTTCGCAAAGTTGCTAAAAAGGATTCGGATGTCAGGTCGCCAACCAGCTCTAAGTGTACGGCTTTAATTGCGAAGCAGACGAATAGACATACGTACCTATGCCTTGGTAGTTTTATAATTTCGCGTTTTTCTATCGCGAATTAAGAACGGGCCGGCGTAATCCACGCCGGAGTTTAGAAAAGGTCGAGATGGAGTGACGCAAGCCTTTGGTAAGTCTGCCATAATAGCTTGAACATTTTTAGCATTGAAACGAAAACAACGAATACATTTATGTACAATTTTTTTTACCAAATTTCGCCCACATATGAATCAATATCGATCTCTAAGTGAGGCCAGTAAAAGTTGCGGACCCGCATGTAGAGACGCTTATGTTCATGTTCTGCTATCAAATACGATAAATGATGATTAGTAGGCAGTACGGCGGGATGTTTTTTCCAATTGTCAAAATTGGAATATTTCAATCGTCCTCCAACTCTCAATAATAATAATAATAATAATAAAGCATTTATTGTGCATATATACTAGGGTGCCCCTTATTTTTGAAGTTTTGATTTTTGAGGAGTGCCGGGCGGAATTTTGTTCCATTATGTTTAAAAACAATCCCCACCAATTTTTAGCTTAATGAAATATAAGTAACACGTCGCGCTTGTGGCCTAAAGTTTTCAAAAATCAAAAATTTATTTGTTATCAATTTTATTTTATTTTTAGCCCTACATCGTTTTTTAAAATCGGTTTACTTTTTGGAAATCATAAATATATAAATATCTTGTATTTCTGCTTACATCATTGTTATAAAATATTATTTTGGGTATTCAGCAGATAACTTTCAAAGAAATCATTCGTTCCTTTCATATATTATTGATCTAAATCTGATCAAGCTAGAATATCAACGAGTAGTCCTCTTACAAACAAACTTGTCAATTTCTTTATACATTAACTATGTCTAACATTCAATATGAAAAACAAGAAAATAACCATTCTTTCTATATATTGAAGATCTAAGTCTGATCATGGCAATATATTGTAAGAAATCCACCCTTAAGAGGAAATCTTTCAAGCATCTCTAGCCCTACCTAGAGGATACTCCATTCAATACGATAAACAAGAAAATAACCATTCTTTCTATATATTGAAGATCTAAGTCTGATCATGCCAATATATTATCAGAAATCCACCCTTGCGAGGAAATCTTTCAAGCATCTCTAGCCCTACCTAGAGGATACTACATCACAAACAAACATTAGTTACATTTCAAAGCCAAGAACTACTGAAAAGCACAATGAAATATAGGAATAAAATTTCACTTACATGTCATAATAAATAAAATATTTCAATCAATGTTTGATTGACCAAAGCTCTGTAAAAATTGCGCAACCTTTTTCATTCTCTTTAGAACTCATCAGCAGAGATATATGTTCAATTCAAAAACATAATTACTATAAAAAAATAGGAAAACATTTTCTTGTAAAAAATGACAGGAAATATTTATTTAGTTGACACATATCAAAAATAAAAAAGAATCACTCTTTTTTAGAGCCCCATAGCTCGTGTAGTTTTTAAAAAATAAATATCTTGTATTTCTGCTTACATCATTGTTATAAAATATTATTTTGGGTATTCAGCAGATAACTTTCAAAGAAATCATTCGTTCCTTTCATATATTATTGATCTAAATCTGATCAAGCTAGAATATCAACGAGTAGTCCTCTTACAAACAAACTTGTCAATTTCTTTATACATTAACTATGTCTAACATTCAATATGAAAAACAATAAAATAACCACTCTTTCTATATATTGAAGATCTAAGTCTGATCATGGCAATATATTGTAAGAAATCCACCCTTAAGAGGAAATCTTTCAAGCATCTCTAGCCCTACCTAGAGGATACTCCATTCAATACGATAAACAAGAAAATAACCATTCT
Source organism: Rutpela maculata (assembly GCA_936432065.2). Lineage (NCBI taxonomy): Eukaryota > Metazoa > Arthropoda > Insecta > Coleoptera > Cerambycidae > Rutpela > Rutpela maculata. Next base: position 14,540,906 of record OW386289.2, on the reverse strand, counting down.
TTCTATATATTGAAGATCTAAGTCTGATCATGCCAATATATTATCGCAAGGGTGGATTTCTGATAATATATTGGCATGATCAGACTTAGATCTTCAATATATAGAAAGAATGGTTATTTTCTTGTTTATCGTATTGAATGGAGTATCCTCTAGGTAGGGCTAGAGATGCTTGAAAGATTTCCTCTTAAGGGTGGATTTCTTACAATATATTGCCATGATCAGACTTAGATCTTCAATATATAGAAAGAATGGTTATTTTCTTGTTTTTCATATTGAATGTTAGACATAGTTAATGTATAAAGAAATTGACAAGTTTGTTTGTAAAAGGACTACTCGTTGATATTCTAGCTTGATCAGATTTAGATCAATAATATATGAAAGGAACGAATGATTTCTTTGAAAGTTATCTGCTGAATACCCAAAATAATATTTTATAACATAAATATATGTTAATTTATTAATTTATTTATTGTTGGATTTGAGATTACAAAGTTTTAAAACTAGTCCATAATCTAAAGTTCTACATTTCGAAAGTTTTCTGCAATACTTCTTTGGTTGCCTGAGGATATTTACTGCGGTAATCTTGGACAGTCTAAAAAGAAAACCAAAGGGACAAATATATTAAGAAAATGAATCTTGTAGAAAAATTGTTTTTGATCCTCGGATTTTGTAACTTTTTCGTTAAAATATTGAAGTAATTTTATTCCCCATTCGGCAGAGTCATTTACTAATTGTAATTCTCTAATGACTAGCTGTCCTTGTTTATACTCATTAGAATTTTTCCATTTCTCCAATCTATTGACTTATTACTAAGTAATTTTATTGAAACTTCATCAGACAGCTTTAAAAATTCTTCTTTCCTCATTGGTAATTTCTTAAGATGATTTTCTGTTTCATCTTCACTTTAATTTTCATCTTCTACATTTACTGTTTCTTCAAAAATTTTTTGTGCCAATTTTGTATTTTCAGTAATCGAGTCTTCAAATAGTGCGAAGGCGACACATTCATCAGTTAAATAATATAAATGGTTCACAAATTTCCCAATAGCTACTTCGGCGATATTTTTATCAATTTCTTTTTACTGATCTAATTCTTGTAAGAATTTGATATCCATTAGTGGAGCAGACATTGCTTCTGACTCATAAATCCAGCATTTTCATAGCATTTTACAATGAAGCATGTTGTTTGGCGAAGTGATTTCTCCTTATGGAAAATGTATGGCTTTTGCCATCCACCTGGCCATATGGTAAGCACCCGGCTTTCTAAATTTTATTCCACCGGGAGGAACGCCTCCTACGAGTATTATTATGAAATTCAATAGTTGACGATAATCTTCTCGTGGAAACTTTTTAGAAATTGCATCATTTATACTTTCTAGAATAGTTTCAGTATGATCGCTAAAAATTTATTTGATTTCGGGGTTTACCACAGCTGGAACGAAACTTTGAACGTTGATTCTAGAAAAATAATTTTTAAACCTTTTAAATAATGGAATATCTGATTCTGAAATAGAAAATTTGATTTTTTCGAAAACTGCTGCCAAAATAAGTTAAAAAACATGGCGACATGGCGACGGCAACCAAAAAACAAGTTTTTGTTCCAACAGCTTTCAAGCGCCTTTAATTCTACCCTTATTTGAAGGAATGGTGTCAAAAGTTAATGCTTGTACCTTTTCTGTTAAATCCCAATTTCCCAACGTTTCATAAATCGCCGAAGCCATTTCAGCACCTGTAGCGTCTGGAATATCTGCAGTATAAGTAAATCGAAGGTATCTAGGAGAAATAAAAAATCTGACAAAAAAGAGTGTCTCTTTTAGTACTGACAAAACTAGCAAGACAATAAACAAATGCGCATTGAGGGTAAGTGGGGCAAATATTTCTTTAAATAATTTTTCACAGTGATTATTATTTGTCTAAATCTTACTGAATATAAGTGGGAATAATTATTTTAATAAATACGTAGTCACATGAATGCATACATAATCGATGCCATTTTTTATTAATTACTTGTTTAATTTCAAATAAGAGAATTCTGTAATCATTTTCTCCAGTCACTCCTAGCTACCCGGGTTATGTCATTTGGCGGCTTTCACCGATAATTTTTTATGTCCCTTTTATTCCTTCGATATACTACAAGATCACAGCTAATTTTAATTAAAAGGTTCTGTGGATTCTGAGATAGAAAAGCATTGCGAATACACTTGCGCATAGATTCTCATTACGTTAGACGCCAAGCGTGACGGGTTAACAGTGTTCGATCGAGCTAAAATTTGGTAGGACCTATCTTTACATCCATTGGAATAAAATTATGCCCGGCACTCCCCAAAATGTGAGAAAAAATTTTTGGTCATATAATAATAAGGGGCACCCTAATATATACCTATAAATTAACATACACACAAAAGGACTAGGCACATTTAAATGATTTTAACCTAACCCTAAAAAATATAGTCAATAGTACAATAAAATACGATAAGGAATAATAAAATACAGCAAATACACAGAAACTTGTTTTAAAAAATATAAATATAAAATATTACTTAAAATTTTGTAAAGTCAATATTATTTAAACTATTATCACATATAGCTTGCTTTAGTTTGGACTTCAGTGAAGCAACAGAGATGTTGTGGAATTCAGTAGGTAAATTATTTAGGAAATAAGATGAAATATAAGAAAAGCTTCCCCTAAAAAATAGCACTATGATGTAAAGGTACTGTGACTCGGTTAGCAATGTTTCGTAAGTGTCTGTCATGAACTTGATCACGTCTTATAATTTTGTTAGATAAGTACTCAGGTAATCCTGTTTGTAAAATCTTGCTAAGAAAGCATGAGTAGTGTACGAATCTAGCTTCGTGTTGTTTAAGTAGGCCCAAGTCTCGAATGTAAGGTGTAATATGAGCATAACGTGGTATATCAGTTAAAAACCGAATACAATGATTTTGCATTCTTTGAATACGTATTTTATTTTCAACCGACAAACACGGGCCATATACAATATCACCATAGTTCATTTGTGATATAACTAAATTATTAATTAGCATCTTTTTTGTCTCAACATCCAAATATTCTTTGAATGGGAAAAGCTGTTTTAAACTTAAATATACTTTACGGCATATTAGATCAACATGCTTGGTAAATTTAAGCTGATTGTCAAAGGTCACTCCTAAGTTTCTTACATGCTCAACAGTTGGTATGTGTTCATTATTAATCGTAAGTGAAAAATCTCTGACTTTATTAATATTTTGGTTAGAACCAATTAGAATGTGTTGACATTTATTTGGATTTAGCAGCAAGGTATTATCATAAGACCATTGCTTTATTTTATCTAAATCAGAGTTAATTTCATAAACTGCATTTTGTGCATTGTCAGGTGAGAAACCACTACTAAGCGAAATGTCGTCCGCAAACATATAAATATTACAATATTCAACATGTTGTAAATCAGAAATAAAAATAGAGAATAGCAAAGGGCCTAAAACAGATCCTTGCGGTACGCCTGAAGTAATAGAACGAGAAGCTGACATATCAATTTTTTTCTGAAGTTTGAAGAATAGTACATTGATTTCTATTAAATAAATAATTGTTTAGCCATTGTAAGCAGTTATCTCTAATACCGTAGTAATGAAGTTTTGCTAAAAGGCAGTTTAAATCAATTGAATCAAAAGCCTTGGTCATATCAAGAAGTGTTAAAGAATTAAGTTTATGGTTATCGATAGCCGTGATGAAATCGTCTGTCATTGAACAAAGAGAAGTTATTGTACTGAATCCTTTTCTATACCCTGACTGTTTAGGTGGTAAAATGTTTAAAGCCTCAACGTACCCAGTTAATTGAATATGTAGGGAAGCCTCAGCGATTTTGAGAGGTACAGGCAATAAGCTGATAGGTCTTAAATCAGATAAGTTTTCAATGATGGAATTAGGTTTTTTGGGAATTGGTTTAACAATTGCCATTTTCCACAAATCAGGTACATTGCCGATTTCGAATGAATAATTAATAATATGAGTAAGTGGCTCGACTACCCAAGTGAGAGCTAGTTGCAACATTCTAGCAGAAATCTTATCATAACCCATTGTATAAGGTTTTTGTTTTAATATCAATAGTTTGATAAAATCTGGTTCAACAGGAACATACTCAAATTGGTTTTCAGAAAACACTTCAGAATAAGATTCGATTAGCCACGAAGACTTGCCATCGACTGCATAAAGATTTTATCCATGAAAGCGTTATTTTGGAGTCGCTCCAATAGTAACATTTATTAAATTTAAGTTTCATGGCGTTCTGTACTTTGTTGAACAACCTAGCTAATAATAAAGCCGCGCATAGCTCTAGCCTGGGAATAGTTATAGTTTTTAAAGGAGCTACTCGGGTTTTAGCGCATAAAAGTTTACAACAAGTATTGCCAGAGAAATCAGTACTCCTGATGTAAATACATGACCCATAAGCTTGTTTGGAACTATCTGCAAACCCATGCAGTTCCAATGTTTTATAATTTTCGCATGTTATGCGTCTGGGAATTTCAATTTTATTTAGCATGTGTAACTGATTCCGAAAGGTTACCCATTTGTAGTTTAAATGCAAGGGTACAGCTGAGTCCCAAGAAAGTCTTTCTTGCCAAAGTTGTTGTAAGATTATTTTTGGTGTTATAGTACAAGAATAGAATAGAATAGAATAGAATAGACTTTTATTTATGTTAAAAATATAAAATTGTACATACGTCAAAACATTTTACAAAAGAGGTAAATTTAGGACATTTTAAAATAATTAATAAAAATAATGTAAAGTACATACCGGTAAACTACAGAAGGTATAAAAAAGTTAGCTAAAAATAATAAAGTAGTAAAGTAGTAGACAGAGAGGAGGTGGTGTTTAATAATATCACATAACATTTGCAATTTCTCTCTCAATGTCTTCTTGTGAAAAGAATGCTTTCTTAAGTAGGAAATTCTTAATTGTAGACCTGAATTTTGTTGGTGGTAGGGTTTTCACGCTATTGCTTAGTAGATTATAAAGTTTAACACCATGGTAATTAACACCAGTTTGTCCCCTAGTAAGCCTTGTAAATTCCAGATATATATCATCTTTGTGACGTGTATCGTACTGATGTGTGTCATGGACCTAATATGCCAAGAGGATCGAAAATCTGTGCTGCTTCGGACAAGATTGTTCGCTCGGTTATCTTGGTTGGTCTAGGTTTTGAGTCTATATCGAATGTGAAATTGTCAGTTTCGCAAGACCACATTAGACCCAATGTTTTTGCGTTTTTGTTTTCACCAAAGTTAAATTTTGTGGAATCATGAGCGTTTAAATTTTGAATAACTCATTTGTCATTGGCACGCCACTTCCGCAGATCGAAACCGTCCCGTCTTAAAACATTTTGTATTTGAGCTGAAATGTTTGCAGCATGTTCGACGTTTTCAGCGCCAGTTAATAGATTGTCCACATAAAAATCAGATTTAATTATTTCAGAGATTTCTGGTTGATCTTGTTGACACTCATTAGCCAACTCAAATAAACATCGTATTGCAAAATAGAATAGAATAGAATAGAATAATTTATTAATGTTGAATACACAGAAGTGTTTACACAAGTCAAAAATAGTATATAAAAAAGGAAAATTAGCAGATAAGAAAAAATCTTATAAAACATATTTGTATAAATGTATATGAAGAGAGAAAAAAAAATAATAAAAACACTAAGTTAGACACATTATGTAAAAAGCTTAAATGCTAATAAAAACATCATCATGCAACAAACAATAACTAGCTGCAGCGGTACCATATGTGACTGTTTGTAGCTCGTATGTTTCCAGGAATATGGACGGGTTAGCACGCCATAAAATTCTGAGGAGAGGAGTTTGCTCAGGACATAAAAGCACCTGTCGATACATTTTAGCAATGTCGACAGTTACTACGTATTTATGAATACGGAAACTCCCTCTTTAATACTGGCCCGACCATCTGTAAGTCGTTTAATGACCTCCCAGTTGACGTTGGCGCTGAAGCGTTGAAAACACAATGTAATCGCGTTGTCTCAGAATGCTCTCGAAAAACACCGTGATGAGGCATATAATAGCTAATTTTTGCTTGCTCGGGATTTGCCACTTTAATCATATGATCCATTTGTTCATATTCATTTAAGAACTCGGTATACAGTTGTGAAAGTTCAGGATTCTTTTGGAGGCGGCGCTCAAGATTGTAAAATTGTTTTTCAGCTTGTTGCCTCGATTCGCCGAGAAGTTCAAGAGATTTCTTGAATGGGATCGCTACAACAAACCTACCATCTTTATTTCGTTTCATGTTTTCATTAAAATTTGTTTCACAAGCACGTTCTTCACTTGTGAATATTTTTGAATTATCAATGTTTTCTAGTTCCCAGAATTTAGTTAACTGTGTATCGATGTCATTACTACTAACAAAATGACACACGGTTTTATTCACTTGTTGATTTACGTTTGGCAAGTTCAACAATCCCGAAACTATCCAGCCTAGTCTTGTTCGTTGTAAATTAGGTTTAGCTTTACCCAATTTTATTTGCCCCACGCTCAACAAATCCCAAAATATTTCAGCCCTAATGAGAATATCGATGCCACCAGCCTAATCGAATTTTGGATCGGCTAGCTGTATATTATGGGGAATATTTAACGTAAATTTATCAGAGGAAACCGATGGCAAATTATCCGTAATTGTAGGTAACACAAGACAAGACAATGTTGTTTGATAATTATCCAGTCGAGATTGTATTTTCAGTTGACAGCGAGCATTTATGTTGCTTAACCTTTGATTGATCCCCGAAATCGTATATGAGATTTCTGAAGTCGAAAGTTTTAATTTCTTACATAAAGAGTTAGTTATGAAATTAGACTGTGAGCCGCTGTCAAGCATTGCTCTGGCTTCGTGAATTTTACCATTGCGATCTATTACTTGTATAATAGCAGTAGATAAGAGTACTTGTGAGGTACGAGAGAAATTTGCTTGATGAGATAAACCGTGTGTCTTTTGAGGTATGGCATCATCATGTGTGTCTTGGTTGTGAGCATCGCTCTCCGACCTTTTGTTAATGCATGGTTGGTCTATTTTGCTCACGTTTGTTTGGTCTGAACTACTACGAGGAAAATTCGTATAAAATTCTGGATCATGAAGTAACGTATGATGTCGTCTGTTACATTTCTTACATGAGATTGATTTGCAGAATTTTATATTGTGATTTCCCTTCAAGCAATTATGACATAAATTCAGACGCTTAATTTCTGTCCATCGTGACTTAATAGACATACTGGAGAATTTTGGACGAATTTATTACATGATTTTCTTTACATAACACACATGATACATTTTCAGTTGAGAAATGTGAATAATTATGACGTGAGTTGCTTCCACGATCGTTTGAAATTTTACCCTCTATGTTATTTAATTGTAAATTTTCCAAGAGTCTACATTTGTTTTTGAGGAAAATTTCTAACTCGGTAAATTTGGGCAATTCTGGCCCTGTGCAGTTTTCCTCCCATTCTCGCCTAGTTTTTGAATCAAGCTTCGACGTTACTAAGTGAATAAGCAATACATCCCATTGATCTACAGGTAATTTCAAAACCTGCAAAGCTCTTATGTGCTTTGTAAGATTATCGAGTAATGACCTTAAGCCAGCAAATGATTCCTTTGTGACATTAGCTAAATTAAAGATAGATTTAACGTGGTTATTGATGAGGAAATTTTTATTTTCAAATCGCTCATAGAGCAGCTTCCAAGCCACATTATAATTTGCTGATGATATTTCTAATGCACTAATTACTTGTGCCGCTTCACCTTTTAGTGATAATCTTAAGTAATGAAACTTCTGAATGTCAGAAATATTTTTGTTGTTGTGAATGAGAGAAGTAAAAGTGTCCTTAAAAAATAACCAATTTTGAAAAGAACCTTCAAACGTTCCAAGATTGATAGGAGGCAACTTTATGTCCCTTTTTAAATTCTCCATAGCCAACAGCTGATTATTGGCTACCGATACCGTTTCCTTTCCTGCGACTTCATCTAAAATTTTCTGTGCTCGAGATAACAACGAATAGTAGGAACTTTCAAATGCTACCCTGTTTTTATCATGTTCTTCAGGATTTGTATCAGTGTCTGAAATTTCCAAGTTTGTTTGGATATCACTAAATTTGCCCAATAATGATTTAAAATCGCTTAACCTATTTTTCAATTGATTTAAATCTGTTTGGTTTACGTCGAAATTGTCCAAAAAATGTATAAATCGTGTTGATTGGCCTTTTATAACACCACGTTTATGAATAAGAGATTTTATGTCAATTTTTTCTGACATTTTGACAATTTAAATGTTTATTTAAATTTGAGATAATTTGGCAATGCACGAAACTGAGTTAACACAAGTAAACGTATAGACTGGCAAAATGATTTTGTGAATAACTAACCTTGACTCTGACCAGAGCGCTTGATGTCAATTTTTCGTTGCTTGTTAAATGTTATTCGCTGTCTCTATCCGCTGATGTGATGAAGTAATTCTTCATAAAATGCTTCGATGATTTTACTGGTACTTTGCAAATTTGAGGCTTGATTGCTCAAAATGCTCGTCCGGCTGAAGGACCAACTTGTTGTGTGGCTGCCTTTAGTCTGCGTTTAGCAGAGCACTTTCTTACCTTAGATGGTAAGCTTCCACTATTTATGATACCTAATTATGATAACTTCGAAGGACCACTGCTCTTTGCAGAAAATGATAATAGAAATTGATTATGCTAACAATATATTTCATGAAAGATACATTTTTAAACTGATGTTGCTATGTTTTTGACAGATTGTTTCTAATAATTTTATTTACTGACATTTGTTGACTATGCCTTCTATTTTATTTATTAACTAAAAAATTAACAAAGAATAACAAAATTAACTTTTGAACTTTCGGTTTCCTTTAATGTCGCGTTCTTTATTGCAAATAAGACATTTTTTTGTGTCCGTAGACATACTCAGTCTGGTTTGTAATTTCGAAGTAGTGCCTTTATTGTCGGAATTTTTCATAGGAACATGTATGTCTTGATAAAATATCTTCGTATATGATCTTCTACACTGGGCGTGATAAACGGGATTCTTAGAAAAAGAATTTCTTATTTTCCAAATGAGCTCTCAGTGCCACTGATATATTGTCCGATTTAAATGACGCCAAGTGTAATAGTTTTGTATGGTTTTCTTCTGTACCATTTTGAACAGTTTCCGAAGTTCGTGCCTGACACATAATACACTGATCAAAGTCAATGTTGACCACAGATAGAGCTAGGTTAGGTTAGGTTGATATGTGAGTGGGCTAGTAACAGACCCTCCACCGCGACCATCTGGTGGCTCACTCCTAATTATATTTCACGCAGTAGGTTCAGCTTTTTGATAAAGACGACTACCTTATAGGGTGAGAGGTTGTCCAGATCCTCTGGCAGCAGTTGCCCTTTGCCAAAAAGTGAAAATCTGGTTCTTTCTGCAGCAGGACAGGTACATAAAATGTGCGCTGCCGTTTCATCCTCCTCCAGACACAGTCGGCATTCAACGTTGTCCGCTATTCCAAGTGTGTGTAGGTGGTGGTTAAGTCTGCAGTGCCCAATGTATAGGCCAACTAGAGTTCTTAGGTGTAACCTATTTAACTCTAATAGTTTTTTAGTTCTTGATTTCTTGCCAGTACTGGAGGATTTTCCCCTCAGTCCAGGCCAATGCTTGCCGATATGCCAAGCACTGGCTCCGGTCCGATAAATTTTGATACCGCACCTTCCCTGGCTAAGGAGTCAGCTACTTCGTTGCCCTCCAAGCCAGAATGGCCCAGTATCCAGACCAGAGTTAATTTGTTATATCTGCCCAATCGGGCTAGAGCCTTTTGGGAATTCCAGACCAATTTAGAATTGCAGCGATGTGAGCCAAGAGCTTTGAGAGCTGCTTGGCTGCCTGAAAAGATTTTTATTGATCTGTGTCTAAGATGCATCTGCTCAAGCCTCCTTGTACACAGTTCAATGGCATGCCTGAAGGACAGTCGCATAATTACCTAGGCTCGAAGTGATTCTTAACTTTGGGTTGCGACTGTATGCTTCAGCTCCAACTCCCTCAGGGGTTTTGGAGCTGTCTGTAAACCAACAGATGTCTGCTCTTTGTAGGTCAGTTTTGTTCCGATCCCATTCGTCTCTTCCATGAAAAAGGATGGTAAAAGGCAGTTCATAGTTGGTCACGGTAGGCATCACATCTGAAAGCATTCCTAGGATGCCTCTGACAGCCTGTTGCGTTCTATGATGCTAGCCTGTGGCCTATTATTTACAGCTTGTTGAAGTCTGTATGTTGCCCACCTGGCCTCTCTCTCCAAGTAGATGTGGAGAGGGGGTAGATCCAGGTGGATTTCCAGAGCTGCTGACGGTGTGGTACTTATCGCACCAGTTACTGCCAGACATGCTTGTCTCTGTAGACCAGAGAGTTTGGCTTTGGTCGTTTGTTGTAGCCCTTTCGACCACCAAACTATGGAGTCATACGCTACCATTGGTCTTATGACCGTAACGTATAGTCAGTATATTTGTTGGGGACCTATACTCCAGGTTTTTCCACAAATTCTGCGACATGTCCACAAGGAGAGTCACGCCTTGTGGATTACCTTTTCCAGATGGGAGTTCCAGTTGAGTGATTTATCTAGTGTAACCCCTAGGTATTTCACTTCCCCCGCAAATGGAATAGTTTCACCTGCTAAGGAGGGCGGCACTAAATTGTTCAGCCTCCTTTTTCTGGTGAAGGGTACTATTACAGTTTTGTGCGGGTTCACAGTCATCTGCTCTCTCTCACACCAAATATGGACTGTATTTAGCACCTCTTGAAGGGTATTAGAGAGTACCTCTTCAGATTTTCCTCTAACCATAATGACTAGATCTCTGGAAATGATCTTGTGGATTCTAGTGCTGCTAGGTAAGTCAGTAATACTCTCGCAGAACCTCCTCCAAGATTCCCTTTTTGCCCTTCTGATTTCTTTATTATAGCCCGTTAGCGCAGATCTATATTGTTCCCAGTTGCCCGAATCTTCAGCTCGATTACAGAGGCGTCGAACTTCTTTTCTCATTTTATCTAATTTTTTGTTCCTCTCTGTTGTCTTTTTTTGTTTTTAGTGGAGAGTTTTCATGATATGCTGAAATAATTGCGTTCCGGGTCTGTTCCGCCGCAATTTCTATTTCATCAAGATTCCTGATTGTGGTGAGAGTGGATTGAAGGTGTGCCTGGAGGGATTGTTTATACTCACTCCAGTTAGTACACCTAGGATCCCTGTACGTCACCGCAGGTCTTGGTCCAGTTTCTATGTTAAATAGAATGTGTCTGTGATTTGAACACGAGGGTTCAGAGGATACTTTCCAATCAGTAATCTTGTTGCTCACAAGGCTTGAGCTGATTGTTAAATCCAGTACCTCTCTTCTATTTCTAGTGACAAAGGTTGGTTCCGTTCCAATATTATTCACAATTAGCCCTTCACCTAGTATGTATTCAAAAAGTGACTCACTTCTTTGGTTAATGTCTGTGCTGCCCCAAGCCGTATGGTGGGAATTTGCATCACATCCAATAACAAGGTGAATGTTGTTCCTCTTGCTGTAGGCGATTAACGACCTAACCGCAGGTGGAGGAGGTTGATCAGCACCCCCGTCTCCCGGGAAGTATGCAGAACAGGCTATTACGTCCATTTTGCTTTCCCCCACCGGTAGCGATAAGAGGATGGCTACAACATCCTGGGTGCAGTAACCTGAGAGTACAAAGTAATCAATGTTATTTCTGATCAAGATACAGGCTCTGGGTCTTTCTCCAGAGCCGACTGATACTATCTTGCCAGAAGTGTTTCCTAGTCCGTTTACTCGGCCTGTATTGGTTGTCCAAGGTTCCTGGATAAGGGCAATGTCAATCTGCCCTTCCTTGAATCTTCTGCCAAGGACGTACGTGGCGGCCTTGGCATGTTGTAGATTCGCCTGTAGGCACCTGATGTGCGTAGACTTCAGGTTGACGACTTCGCCTTCTGCGACTACCTTAAAGGAGGGTTTGACAGTTTCACTTTCGTAGGGATTCTTTACCCCCTGGTCATGTGAACTGCCGTCGGACTATAGACGTTTTCCCGTTTCAGCTCGCTCAGGGAAAGTTTGTTAAACCCTCTCCGGCGGCTGGTTGGTGTCATGTCGTTCCAACACTGACTGCAAGACGGTTTCATACGGTATTCCGCTCTTGAGTGAACAGCTGAGGAGCTTTGTTGCAGCCCCCCTTTAGCTGTTCTCTTTCAGAGGAGAGGTTGTGCAAAGCTTTGGATTGCTCTTCCCCTGAATTGTCCTCTCCTTCGGACTCAGGAACCGGCTTTAATAGCTCCCTTTCCTGATCGGAGGGAATCGGACGTGCTTGTGGAGTGGGATTTATCCCTGTCTCCATGTGTTCTTCAACTTGAAGATCGTTGGGTTTTTTAGAAGAGAGATTGCCCAAAGCTTTGAGCTCCTCCTTCTCTGATTTGTCCTCTCCTTCTGACTCAGGAATCGACTTTAACAGCTCCCTTTCCTGATCCGGTGGGATCGGGCGTGTTTGCGGAGTGGGATTTATCCCGATCTCCATAGGTTCTTCGATTTGAAGATCGAGGGTTGTACACCTCTCGTTTGGTTTATTTTTGTTAGTCGTTTTCACCATATGGTTCCCACGAGTAGCAAAGGAATGTTGGTCCGCCACAGTAGAGCCCTGCATTGCTGTGGTAAGGCAAAATACTCCGGAAGATTGCCCAGTTTTCCAGAGGCCCCGTTATTGACACCTTTCGCCCCGGTGCCATTCAGCCTCCGGCACGGGTTGCGTACACCATGGCTTGGAGGATTTTATCGAGTTACCTTGTCTGGATCCGCCATGTTTAGCCGAACGCAGGGTCACCTCAGGCAGGATGCGACATTGAGCCGCGCACGCACGATCTTGAGAGAAGCTTCATAGAGGATGGCCATTTCCCCTCAGCTTTTCTCCTAGAGCCAGTGGCCAAGTAGCTGACTCCTTGACCCCGCACAGATAGCTAAAAAATTATATTTAGGAATGTGCACGTTTACAGGAAAAATTTATCACCCGATCTCTTCATGTTATACCAATACGGTGAATCATAAACCACTTGAAAATATTGAGAATATTATGTATTTTTTTAAATACAACAATGTTTACAATCATATATTCTAAGAAAAAGTAACAGCGGTGAACTATAACACTCCCTACTTTCATAGAACGTATTAAAATGAAAACTATCTGTTGTCCGATACGATTCCCTGATTTTTACAGGTTTCCAGGTTGATGGGAACCCTGTTTTTGGTCTAATTGCTAGACTTATAATTTTAATCATCACCTGATGATGCCATTTTGATTAGCGAAACGTTCGTCAGTATACTATGCAGTATTTTTGAGGTTGAGTTTATCAAATTATTTTTTTCTGAAAATATAACTTGTATATTTACTAATTGATTTCTTTCAAAAATAATATGGTTCTTCCTCTAGCTAACACTAACTTCAATTTTTCAAATTTCACTTCGAATGGACTTTTTAAACTTAAGTTATCGTGCTTACAGAATGTGCCGCTCAAAGGCAATATACTCTTCGTTTTCGTATTTGCGAAGAGTATAATACATCTATTGTTATGCTCATTTGATCCACACATATCTGGAATATATGGGACGTCTTGCATAGTTATAAAATTGACGTATGGCGAATATTGAGAACGATTCAGCTTATACAATGTGTCCCCAGATGGGGTACTGCACACTTGTAAACTTTCTTATTTTTGATTTGCCAAGAGAAAGTCATTCTTTATAAAAAATTTTGCTTGTCTTAGGAAGTCGTAAACGGTCGTCAAACTTAAGATAAATTATACAGGGAACCTATTCTAAAAATTAAAAAATATGAAATCGACTTTAAGCGAACTTTTTTTACATTTTTTATTGAAAATTTTATTTAACAGTTTTTTCAACTAAATTGAAAACTACACCACATGTAGACCTCCTATCTGTACACATTTGTCTAATCTTTTTCTAAATTCTTCATAGACATATAAGATCACATCTTCATTTATGGTTGCGACAGCATCCACAATAGGTATGTTCACAAAATTTTAATTTTAATTGAAAATGCTAGATTTATCGGCATTATATACTTAATGTAACAATAAAATAATATATATGTTTTTATTTTGTCAGTTATTCATAACAGAAATGACCCCAATGCAGCGAGGCTAAGAAACATTCCCAGGCAGAGGCTAGAGGAATATGACGTCACTTACTTATAGGCACGCCAACTTATGTGTGTAATGTGGGCCCGTTGTTTTTTATTGAAAGACTGATATAATATTATTGATCACCATGTTTTAGAACCCCTGTATCCAAATTTTGAACATATTTTGATTTTTGATTTTCGAATTACTACCCCCTAAAATTATATTTCTCAAATATTAAATAATTAATAACTTTTAAGCGAATTGTTTTTCGAAAAAAAGTCATTCTTCATTTTCTTTTTAAATTCACTTTTTCTACATGTCTGTAAAAAGAAAGACACTGGTAACCTTAAGTTCTTTCTTTGTGATGGATGTTCAAAAAATATATGTATAAAGTGCAGCAATTTGACATCTTCAGAAGTTAAAGTCTTAGAATTAAAATCTGGGAGAATATTGAAATTCCACTGTCAACAATGTCGTCAATTTGAAACTATTGATCTTCTACATAAAACAATTGAGGATAAAATGTCCATTATTACTGGGAAAGAAGAAATAATAGCACTGCTGAGACAAAAGATAGAAGATTTAGAAAAAGTTAATGCAAATTTGAAAGTACCTTTATATAGCCAGATTGCACAGAACAGTAAACAGACAACTAAATCAGAAAATTTACACATGAATAGTATCCCAAGTGTAATAATAATGCCCAAGAACAATCAGAATGCTGAAGTAACCAAAAATGACCTCCAACAATACATCAAACCTGCAGACTTAAAAGTTGGTATCAAAAACACTCGCACTACAAAAAATGGTGGTATAATTGTAAAATGTCTCAACAAAAGTGATGTGGAAATATTAAGAAAAGAAGCTGAGAACAAATTAAAGGACTACGAAGTACAAATTACAAAGATGAGGCAACCTAGATTCAAAATAACGGGTTATCAAGGTGAATTAGGTGCTAAAGAAATTGAAACATGTATTCGTGAACAAAACCAAATTTTTGAAGATAATGATACTCTAAAAGTGACGTATATAAAACATAATAGAAAAAATAACACTCACACAATATATGGAGAATGCTCACCCCGACTATTCCATAAGTTTATAAATATAAAAAAAGTTTTTATTCAGTGGGAACGATTTCCCATTTATGAGGACATTTCCATACAACGTTGCTTTAATTGCCAAGAACACTATCACAAGAATACAAAATGCACAAATAAACCTGTGTGTGAAATTTGTGCCGAAGAACACAATATTAGTGAATGTCCAAAATCTAACAAAAAGTGTAGCAATTGCTCAAAAGCAAATATAAAGTTCAAACTTAATCATAACATAAATCATGAAGCTAGTGATCCAAAGTGCCCTTCTTACCAGTACCTTATAGAAATTCTGCGAAGTAAAATAGATTATGGTGGATTCAATGGCTGCTAATCTTCATGAAATTGAAATATTAAATGAGCTTGATTTAATAGAGAGTAAAACAGAATGTATAGACTGTGATCATATAAATTATAAACTTGATTTAAATAAGAAAATTTTGAATATTGTACACTTTAATATTCGTAGCATTCAAAAAAATTTTAATGAGTTTCTAGTTTTTCTACAAGCTTATAATATTAACTACTGTGACGTCATCATTTTAAGCGAATGTTGGCAGATTAACAATCAGAATCAATACAATATTAACGGATACAATATGTATTATAACGAAGCCAATATAAATAAAAATGATGGTGTTGCCATTTTTATAAATGCAAAGATTAATGCTAATATTAATCATGTTAAACTCATAAGATCTGGTGTTACTCTTAGTAAAATTTACTTCGAGCTAAACAATATAAAGTATAGCATTACATGTGGATATAGGCCGCCCTCAACAAACATTCAATATTTTCTAGAAGATCTTGAAACTTATTTTACTGATAATCTGTGTGGTCAAGTGGAATTGTATATAGGAGATTTTAACATAGATACTTGTAATAAAGATGACAATAACGTAAATTTGTACATGTCGATTTTGAACTTTTTTGGCCTTGTTTCTACTATAAATGGTCCCACTCGTTTAACTACAAATTCTAAAACATGCCTGGATCATATATTTATTAAATATAAGCTAAAGTCTAACTTACTCAAACATAATTCATATATTCTAAATTCAGATTTAACTGATCACTTTCCAATTATGATAAACTTTTCTAATGATAATGTACCTCATGATGTTGATAAGTATGCTTCGAAAACAATTAAAAAAATAAATTACCAATCTTTTCGGGAATTAATTAGCAATGAAACTTGGGAATCTGTTTTAAACATTAATGATGCTGAAATAGCAACTGAAAACTTCTTAAAAATTGTGTCTAACTGTATAGAACAATCTCAAGAAATTAAAACTATTACTTATAAAACTAATAAAAAAATCAAACCCTGGATAACTAACGGCATTATTAACTCTATAAAAAAACGTGATAAAATGAAAAAAAATCTTAGTACTAACTTTAACATAAACGATGATAACAGGTATAAGGATTATAGAAATAACTTGAACAAATTAATTAAAAAATGTAAATATGACTATTATAAGCTACAAATTGACGGAAACAAAAACAATTTTAAAAAAGTATATAAGATTGTTCCTGAAGCAGCTGACGAATAATAATAATTTTCAGATCACTGATAGTGATAATAAACCATTTCCCACCATTAAAGACATGTCTAACTATTCCAATGAATTTTTCACTAACATTGGTATAAATATGCTAAACAACATTAAAGCTCCTAATAATATATTTCAAATACAATATAACGCATTATCATCAATGTTTTTAAAACCTGTAAATGATACAGAAATCATAATACATATCAATTCTCTGAAAAATAATTGTTCACCTGGTGCTGATGCTATTGACACTAAGTTAATTAAAACATTTCATCTTTATTTTCTTGAGCCGTTAAAATATATAATTAATCTGATATTCAAAACTGGTATTGTTCCTTCCTACTTTAAAACTTCTATACTCACTCCGATTTTCAAAACTGGTGATAAATCCAAGATTACCAATTTTCGTCCTATTAGTGTCATTAACAATTTTGCTAAGATCCTTGAAAAATGCCTGAAGGAAAGACTGGTTAACTTTCTTGCTAATAATAATATACTTTCAAAGAATCAATTTGGCTTTTCCAATGGATTGAGTACTACTGATGCCTTATATGAACTCACTAAAAATATTACTGATAACCTAAACTGTAATAACAAATGTATAACTGTTTTCCTTGACCTCGAAAAGGCATTTGACACTGTGCCACACGATGCTCTATTAAATGTATTAAACATTTATGGAGTACGTGGCATTGTGTTGGATGTCTTTAGAAGTTATCTCAGTGACAGAATACAAAAAGTTAAAATTGGAGATACATACAGTGAACCTATGAAAGTGAAAATTGGAGTTCCTCAGGGTACTGTGTTAGGACCGTTATTGTTTATTTCTTACATTAATTCATTAACAAATATTGGCATTGATAATGGATTTGTAATTTCTTATGCGGATGACACGGCTGTTGTTTTTGAAGGAAAAACGTGGGAGGAATTAAAAGACTCGGTTAGTGCAGGTATTGCAAAAATAAAAAACTGGCTTGACTCTTTCAAGCTAACTCTGAATGTTGATAAAACAAACTATATAGCTTTCTCGCTGACTGCAGCTAACCGCCCCAATTTTAACAGTATATATATTGAACAGATGGATATAGAAATAAATGAGGTACATTCTACTAAGTACTTGGGTATTATTATCGATGAAAATCTCAAATGGAACCATCACATTATAAAACTGAGCAATAATATTCGAAAATTAATAAGTAAATTCTATACCATAAGAGAGATAATGGGGAAAAAACTATTAATTTGTGTTTATAAAGCACTAGTCGAATCTTTAATAAGGTACGGTATAGTTATATGGGGTGGTCTTTACAAGAATTCTCTAAAAAAACTAAATGTTGTGCAGAACTATATTCTAAAAATTATTTATCGTAAAAACAAGATGTTTCCCACTAGATTGCTATACTCCGACACAATCTTTGATGTACGTTCCTTATACATACTAAATGTATGTTCCTTTACACAAAAAAATGTGAACTTAAAAAATTATGTAAACCACTCGTATGGAACCAGAAACAATGTAAATAGACACTTGGAAATTCCCAATAGTAATTCTAATATTAATCTAAGATTCCTAAATTATTTGGCTCCTAAAATTTATAATATTCTTCCTTTGGAAATAAGATCAATTGCAAACCTAAGAAAGTTTAACCACACATGTAGGACATACATAACACATAATATACAGAAGTTTATGGCTCTCTTTTAGTTTATACCTTAACTTAACTCTGTTTAAATTAACTTTAGCCCTTAGTAACTAATGGGGTTAATTATTATATCTTGTTTTTTTTTATGTATAAGTAGGTACTCTTAATTT
Organism: Rutpela maculata; assembly: GCA_936432065.2. Taxonomy (NCBI): domain Eukaryota; kingdom Metazoa; phylum Arthropoda; class Insecta; order Coleoptera; family Cerambycidae; genus Rutpela; species Rutpela maculata. The sequence goes on along the minus strand of OW386289.2, from coordinate 14,522,231 downwards.
CATTTATAAATAGTTAGTAAGTATGATGTAATTATCTACAATCATTATTATCATTATGTAATACATAACTTATGCACATACAGATGTTTAGTCATCTAGGTGCAGTTGTACAATCCTTTGACTATTTATGTAATGTATTAAAGTGTATCAATATTTATGTAACAATGTCAATGTCTAAATAAATTTATTATTATATATATTATTATTACAACATGGCGTCATCCATACTTTCAAATTTCATAAGCTAAGAATTTTTATTGAAAAATTGTCAACATTTTGAACCAGCAGCCCTGTAAACTATACGAGCATTAAGGATTGTCGAATTTGAATGCATGGACGACAGTGGGTGATAGAAAAAGCGGTTTTAAACAGAAAAAGAGGAATGACTTTCTTTCGAAAAGAAATTCATTTCCAAGTTATAAATTTTTTGATATTATTTTTGGTAATTTTTCAATGAAAATTCTTAGTTTATGAAAATTTTAAATTACAGATGAGGCTGGGTTGTAGAAAAAGTGAATTTAAATAGAAAATCAAGAATGACTTTTTTTCGAAATACAATTCGTTTAAAAGTTATTAATTCTTTAATATTTGAAAAATATGAATTTATGGGGCCGTAATTCGAAAATTATAAATCAAAATATCTTCAAAATTTTGATTTAGGGGTTCTAGAGCATGCTGATCAATAATATTACATTTGTCTTTCAATAAAAAACGACGGGCCCTCATTACACATTCAGGCCTCCGTACCTGCAAGGTAAGTGACGTCATATAACTAGCCTCTGCCTGGGAACGTTTCTTAGCCTCGCTGCATTTGGGTGATTTCTATTACGAATAATTGACAAAATTAAAATATTTATTAATAAAAAAAAAATCTGATTTTGGTACTCGGGACTCTAATGTATGGTTTTAACTAATATTAATAGCAATCCAGCGGGGGTTAGATCTGGCGAACAGGTTGGACATGTTGTTATTCTAACCATTATCTAACCAAAATTGTAGAATGTGAGGCATCTATCTTATTTTTCTTCTAAATTCTAAAAAACATAAATCACGATTATAGTGTCATAAAAAAGGAATTTAAATTGTTACTTGGGCTGCTACGATCAAATCGTTTAGTGTAGTAAAAATACATATTGATTGGTATTTCATTTCATGTCGTATATCAGCACAAAATATGTTTAATTTACCACAGCATTTTTCAGCAGTCAACATGTACCATCACTTCTGTGATTTCCTCAACTTGTATGCATCTCTGCATCTGAATGCCACGCAACAAGACGCATTCTCTACCGATGTACATGTTTTAATATGGGAAACTTTTACATATCGCTCAGCATTTCAAGATGCCTGGGAAGCTTTCACAGATCACCCCATATGGGACCTAAAAACATTTAGAGGTGACACCGTATGTTTTAAAAACGTGGTCTTTCCACTTCTGCCCAGGATGATATTTGGATTATATTATAACACTCCTATAATATATGGCTGTGAAGGTAGTGGGTTATTCGATGCCTTTTCAAGGCACGTTCTACATAGATTAAAAATACCACTTCAAAAACGTGTAGACGCCAAGATTCGAATAACCTTTTTATCAAGAGAGACTAAGTATCGTCGGGTGATAAATGAAGATGAGCTCTTGAATTCTATTAGGGAAAACGAGAATTATATGGTCAGTAAGGTGGTGTATGACAGAAATATGCCATTTAAGAAGCAGCTGGAAATAACAAGAAATTCCGATGTGTTGATAGGAATACATGGGGCTGGTTTGACACATTTGCTGTTTTTACCAGAATGGGCAGCTGTGTTTGAATTGTAAGGCACCATTTTATACTATCATTATGAGTAGTATAAACATTCGTTTTAGGTACAACTGTGAAGATACGAATTGCTATCTTGATCTCGCCCGCTTAAAGGGTGTAAAATACGTAACATGGGAAGACGCAGGGAAATTGGCTTCAGTTGAAGATGTATGTATATTTATTTTTCATTTGTTTTTTTTATCAACTCAAGTCGTAAATACTTTCCAGAATAATTTTTTTAACTTGAGAAAAGGTGATTTTGGTGTTATCTCAGGTTGCTCTTTTACATTATGAGGGACAGATTCAGAGCGGTTTGTAAGAAACTTTATTACTTTATACGTATTTCATGTGCAAAAGTGACAATCATACATTGTCAATGTGATGATGCTAAAATTTGGTGGAATATACACAAATACAATACTATACTTGGCACATCAAGACTAAATTCCTAGGTTTATGGATAGATGATAAACTGAACTGGAATAGGCACGTTGAACATGTTTGTTCTAAATTAAATTCAGCATTCTATGCTATAATGCAATTGAAATCTTGCTTAAACACTGAAGGAGTCTTAAACATCTACGTTTTGGCCAGGGTGTATTAAATAGGTGGTCCGACGTACGGCACTTTCCTATTATAATAATGGCTTCATAAGTGCATGGTTACTATTTACTTTAGTAGATGGCGCGAGCAATAAGGCCCTACAATTACCTGGGCATGTGCATCGTATAACTATCATAACCTCAAATTTTAAGTTTTTTTCGTTTATTCTCATTTTTAATGTTTGTATAGGCATTTTTAGCTTGGAGCCATACTGGCTCCAAGAAAATATTTAAAAATTCACGTAAATAATTTTTTAATGTTGATTAATAAAAATAGACTGCTAATTATAGGTTGCTGTATGTAGTGTTGCATATATTCTTTCAATGTTTTAATTTAGCTACTTAATGTCAGATGTCACTGGACTCTTGTTTCACTAAACAAAAACAAAAGGCCTGGAATGTATGCAACACTGTTTGCATGTATGCACAGAACCTGTAAAATTATCTATCTATGCGTAAGTAATGAGGGAACTTATTGGTCCTGCTATCTATTACATTATGTACAAAGTAAGCACTTATGAAGCCACTTTGAGGATTGTCGTCGCACCACCTATTTAATACACCCTGGTTTTGGCCTACAGTCATATAACAAATAATATTGTTTCTTGGTGTGGAGGCAATGACTTGCTGAAGTTATTCATTGCTCAGAAAAGATTAATTAGATTAATTTTTTCACTTCAGCCATTAGAGACCTGTCGAAGTGTTTAAAGATAAAAAAATATTGACAGTTACATCTATATTCATATTGAAGTGCATGCACGTTTATAGAAATAAAAATGATTTTGAAACACTTATAATAATCATTCTCACAATACTCGACACGGTAATACTCTGTACATCTAATCTCTAATCTTATATGAGATTTAAAAGCATGATACGGCAGACCTGTTTATAAAATGGGTCTGCCGTATCATGCTTTTGAGTCTCATATAAGATTAGAGATAACTGGGTTAAGGTCACTAGAAGATCGTAGGAAACTTGTCCTCTATTTTCTACATAAGCTAATTAATGGATTTATCGATTGTCCATCTCTTTTGAGTAACATTAATTTCCATGTTGCACCCTGTAACACCCTCCACAGAAGACTATTTTTTATCAGGTCTCATAGGACTAACTATGGACAACAAGCTTTTTGTGACAGAATGGCAGCCAACTTCAAGAACAATTTTGATGAGTACGACTTGTTTGGCACCAGCTTATATAGCCTTAAAAAATCTGTTACGAGTCAATAAACCCTTCCTACTTTTGATTCCTTTTCATTTTATTATTGTATTGCTCTTATATGTGCGTTAGGTATAGTTTTAATTAATTAGTCGTAAGTTACTATGTACCAATTGGAATTTTTATTTAATTCTATAGTGTATAAATTTGAAACTTAAATAAATAAATAAATACATTCCTAGTCACACAACCACTTCTTTTAAACATTCTCCACTCCACAGATGTATTACTATATACAATAAATTACCAAACCATATAAAAAATTATCAAAAGGAAAATAAATTTAAGAAGGTAACTAAAGATTTCTTAATTGACAATGTTTACTGTTCTGTGAACGATTATTTAGATCAGTGGTTCCCAACAAGATTTTTTCAAGGACCCCTCATCGGTCGCTATACTAAAAAGCTTAAATTCTTAAAATAAAGATTATGTAGAATCTACCACTGCAAGTCCAATAAAATACAAAACAATTGAATATCTGTGACATTTCGCGGACCCACCTGTTGGGAATCTCTGATTTAGATAATTAGTTTTCATCTTCGTCGTTTTATACATTTTCTTTAAATTATTTATCTTTGTTGTATATTATGCTTCTGTGTATATTAACAACATACTTGACTTGTCACATGTACAGAATCATGTATTATTTTTCTGGTACAATTTTATATTTTCGGTTTAACAGTTCTTCAGTTCACGATCAAAGCAAAACGAGTTTTACTTGAAGTTAACCGGGTTTACTTCATGGTTTAAACCAAATTTACTCGTTTACACAAGCGCAGCGCTGATTACAAGTGACAACTTCAAATAATTTCGCATTAGAGGGGTTATGTAAATTTAAATCCATATTTACCCATATAAATAAACACAATAGATTGGTGTAGTAAAAAATAAATATTCAGTAATATAGCTCACCTTATGTTTCCACTTACTTTAGCGATAAAAGTCACTTACAGGTTTAAGGTAAATGTACCAGTAGTTGACAGGCTAAGCAAATTATTTTAACTTTTTACACTGTTAAAAATTTATTTTTAATCTTACAAACTTATTATTGCTGCAGATATGTATAACAAAGATAACAGTTTTGCAATGCACTGCTAAAACAAATGAAAGAGAATAATTTTTTTATATATAAAGAAATATATATAGATTTGTTAAAGTTCTAGTAGTTGACACTAACAAATTTTTGAAAGCTCCAGTAGATGACATGCTGGTGTTCCGATAGTTGACAGAAGTATTATACAATAATACATAATTTTAATAATCTATTTATTTAAGTATTTATTTATAATAATATCTAGAACATTAATATAATGTAATAGACATTTATGGAAACATTTATACCCTCAACCATCAACATCCAATACTTTATTAAATTCATACTTTAAACGATTTCCCGCTAAAACCATTTTAGAAAAATCAAGTTTTTCTACTATCTAATGAAAATGATGTCTTGTTCATTTAATCTGAATGAAGTTTTTGTATCATTGCAACATTTCATTGCTACAAGCTCGGCTTCATTATTCTGTAAAATTTCTTGAATTATTACATTCTTATGCTCCTTTTTTTTCCTGGGAAAAAGTCTCCTTCCTTATAGTTTTTTTGCGTAAGAATATGTTTCTCTCGATCCTCATCTTCAGACTCGTTAATATCTGTTATGTTCGTAATTGTAATATCATCTATACTGTCGCCAGATTCCTCCCATTCTTCTTCAGTTTCGGAATCTTTTTTCTTCCTTTGTTGACTTTTCTTAAGCTCACTTTTTCTCTTTCTTTCATCAGCTTTAATTCCGTTTTTATTTGTCCCGATTTTTCTTTTTTAGCTTTCCTTTCTTCAGCTCTTCTCTTGTCATCCTCTTTTTTCTTCTTCTCAAGTTTCTTTTTTTCGTGATATTTTTGACAGTCTTTAGATGTGGCAACAGATGTCATTTTCTCCCTCTTCAATCTTTTGTTAGTTTTTTGTTTTTGTTTTGGCCAAAAAAGTGATCTAGAACACCAGTAGTTGACATACAATTAATCCAGTAGTTGACATAGTGTCAACAAATGGGCCAAATGCATTGCAATTATTTTAGGACCATAAAGATCATTTTATGAACAAAACACAATGATCAAACGCCTAAAATTATGCAATACGCTTTTGTGCCAGTAATTGACACAAGTGTCAACTACTGGAACAACTTCAAAACAATTGTTCCAGTAGTTGACACCCTTGCTAAAAATTGCTAGAGACTAACTAATCTACTTGAAGATATAGGCACAGCATTCTGCATTTATTTTTAAGCCTACCAAGTTAACTGCATTCAAAACAACAAGGTTTTAGTGTAAAAAATAATTTTAGTAAAATACTCACTTTCTTAAGAGTCTGAATAAGCAAAAGTAACAATAAATCTATTTGCATATACACACTTCACTAAAAACGACCTGTTATAAATTTGACAGTTGAAAATCTCAATTCTGAATATAGAAAGTAGATTGTGCGACAAGTCTCTTAGTATGTTTGAAAACATTGAAGGTCATTTGAAAACCCTTATTTTTTTAACATAAAGTTGAAAGTGTCAACTATTGGTGCAGTGTCAACTACCGGTACATTTACCTTAACCCCAAAAAACTATTTTGTCAGATCTGTCAAATCAGCAAAAATTAGCTTGAAAGTGTTGTTTGCCAACCACAAAAATTCTCGGGTTAGTTAAATTTTTAAAAAGAGGTTTAATATTCGCACAAATTGTAAAGGGTGCGACATCTATTATCTAAACAAGTAACTGGTGAAGTGAGGAAAACAATTATTTTTTGTATTATTTACCTGTTAATGTTTTCCAAAAAATAATAAATGTTCTATTTATGTTGCTTCATAATATCAATTAATGTTCAAGAAGACTAGCAAGAGTAAAAGATATTGTTCAGTGCCTCGGTGCCGTACATATTTTTCAGAAGCCAATGCACAGTTTTTCTAAAGACAAAAAAATTTCGCAATAAGCGGATAAATAGCTTTAAAAAATTGGAAAACCACCTAGCAAATGTATGTGTGTGTACCAACATTTTCTATTGGATGATTTTTTCACTAGTAAGTAATACATTTATAGACGATAATATGTGTGGTTAAGTTTCAAAGTACTTATAATCTCTTGAATTGTATTTTGTTTCATTTAACATAATTTGCTAGATATTTTTCCAATTTTTAAAGCTATTATCCATATAGCGAGTTTTCTGTCTTTGGGAAAACTGCATTGACACGGCTTTTGAACTTGAGACTCCTAAATATGAATAATTCACGTAAACAAAATATGTTTCTGAAATTGTAACCTGAGATGCTAGCCCTGTATACAGTATCGGAAAGTGTTCGATTTGGTACGACAATAAAACGAGCGAAGCAACCAATGATGTACACTTCTGTGCAGTAAAATCCCGTACACCTATTTTTCGCTATATTAAATCATTCTTTATTTATTTGTCAGTGTCAGTGTCATATTTTCGAAATGCCGAAATTAATTGAACATGAAAAAATTCTAATTATCTCTAAAATTAAAGAGGGATGGTCTATCAGACAGAGCAGTTGCTAACCATTATCACTTAAATAAAAGTACCATTATGAGTATGAAGAAAAGGTGGGAGGAGGAAGGTATCATAAAGAGAAAAGACAGTTCAGGCCGACCAAGTTCAAGTCTCGCTCAAGATGAAGCACTCCTTGACTATTTGAGGGAAAATCCATTTCAAACAGCAATAGATGCTGTGTCCATGACAAATTTTCCAGCATCGAGGTCAACAGCTAGCTGAAGGATAGGAAAATCGGAATTAAAAAATTGTGTAAGTGCCAAGAAGACCTTACTTATGACATTTCACAATCAATGTCACTTTTATATAACCTATATGATAATAAAAAATCCAATTCCAAAAAGACATTTACATCACTTAGATTGTAGATTGTTTAAGGGGTCGCTTGGCCCTGGGTTGGCCTTTCTTCACCTCGACCTAAAAGGTCTTTTGTGAGTTACCCTGCATCTAGTTGTTACCCAGGATTCCAAGACTTTTTGCAAAGCTTGCGATTTTCCTGGGGGCTAGTTTCCCTATGTCTTCAGGCGTTAATTCCGCCTGTTCTAGGTACTTTAGCCTAATGCGGATTAACACCTTGCATTCACAAAGTATATGTTCCGCAGTTTCAGTTGCAGCTTCACAGTATCTGCATTTGTCATCTTCTGCCATGCCCATGTTCTTGAGATGGTATCTCAAGGGGCAATGGCCAGTTAGAAGGCCTGTGATCAGCCTTAAATCGGACTTTTCCAGTTCGAGAAGCCTTGTGGCATTCTTTGTAGAATAGGTTATAAACCTTTTTGCTTGTCTTTGTCCTGGAGTGTTCCTCCAGTAGGACTCTTTTTGTTCCTTTTCCCATTTTAGGACCTCCTCCGTTATGTGTCCCCTGGATAGGCCACAGAACGGTTCGGGTCCAAAAAACGGGCTTCAGCCCCTTTTCTTGCGAGGCTATCAGCTAATTCGTTGCCTTCTATCCCCTCATGCCCTGGCACCCACATCAAGGTAACCTTGTTGTTTTTTGCCAGTTGCTTCAGGGATTGTCTGCATTCCCAGGCAATTTTTGACTCAAAGGTATATGACCTGAGAGCCTTTAATGCTGCCTGACTGTCTGAAAGTATATAGATCTTTGCCCTTCGAGTGCCTCGATTTAGGCATTCCTGGGCGCATAGATCTATAGCATAAATTTCTGCTTGGAAGATGGTTGGGGTGTTACCAAGGGCTTTAGATAGCCTGCATTTAGGCCCTGCTACGCCCACACCAACCCCTTCATCCATCTTGGATCCGTCTGTGTACCAGACGTGTGACTCTTTCTCCAACCGCAATGCTCCGGCCCTGCCCGCCTGACGGCTTTCAATCAGCACATCAAACGGGCAGTCAAAGTCATATTTGATTGGCATTGAGTCAGTGGGTTTGGTCATGGATTCGAATTGGATTAACTCCAGAATCCTTAAGTGACCAACCAGGTCGCCTGGTCTGAATTTAAGTGCCTGATGCAGCCTTAAGGCACTAAGTGCTGCCTCCTTCCTCACATGCAAATGCAGAGGAAGTAAGTCCAGCATTGCCTCCATAGCTGCTGTGGGACACGAGCGCATTGCTCCTGTAGTCCCTAGACAGGCAAGGCGTTGCAATTTCTGCAACTTTCCTTGTGCTACTTTTTCTTCTGTTTTTGGCCACCATATGCATGATGCGTAGGTAACCATAGGTCTCACAACCGATAGGTATGACCAATGTATCATTTTCGGCTTTAGACCCCAAGTCTTACCAAACAGCCTACGGCACGTCCAAATGGCCGTTGTTGCTTTGGTAAGTGTCCTTTCTAAATGTGAGTTCCAGGTGAGTTTTTGGTCCAGAATTACTCCTAGATACTTGACCTCACTGGAAAAGGTCAGTACTGTTCCATTCAACATAGGGGCTCTCAAGTTGAGTTTTCTCCTTTTGGTGAATGGAACAATAACTGTTTTGCTCTGATTGACACTAAGACCCTCTGACGAGCACCATTTGGATATTATGTTTAGGGCAATTTGCATGTGGTTTGAGATCATAACCTCATGCCTGCCCCTGACAGTAACGACCAGGTCATCAGCGTAGCCCTGAACGTTGAAGCCATAATTGCTCAGCTTATGGAGGAGATCGTCAACCACCATTGACCACAGCAAGGGTTTTTTTCATCACTTAATATTAGTAAAAACTGGATTACTTGATTTTTCAAGTGTACGGGATTTTATTGCACAGATGTGTAGACTAGTATTACTATGAGAAGATGCCAGGGCGGAGCCAAAATGCGCGAATATTTTTACCAGTGGCATAGCTTTATCTGGGGTATAGGAATGTGTAATTGCAATAAAAGTTTCGCGGTCAAGGAACTGTGAAAATGGAGTAGATTAAAACTTGCCAACTGTTACGAGTAACCTTTGTTCAGGAGAAGTGTAAGAATAGTAAGTTCTACTAAACTTTGCCTAATAAAGTTGTTTTATTATTATTATTACCATCGCCACCGCTCTACTGCAGGGCACCGCCGCCACTGGTGTTGGCATTGAATGTCACGTAATTCTTTCTCATTGGTTTAGAATGATGGAGCGCACAAACTCGTTTCTGCGCATATTTTTTGCTGGCATCTTCTCATAGTAATACTACTTTACATTAAGGGGCGTGTCACACTTCCTCTTGCCTTTGCTAGGGTACTGGTAGACGCCTTTATCGTGGGCGGTCGGTTAATTCGTTGAAACTATGCAATCCCAAAAGCAAAATTTTCCGATACTGTATAATAAATTATCTGTGAGAAAATAAAGTGGTAATTTACATTTTAAAAATTGTTTCTAGGGTTCTTATAAGGGTGGAGCACATGCCAAATTTGTGAACTATTCTTTTGACGTTGAAGAGTTTGGAAGACTAGTTGAAAGAGCTACAAAACATGTCAAAAATCACCCTAAGTTTAAGGATTACATGAAGAATATCGAGAAACGCTCAAATCATGATGAATTGTAATTCAAAAGCAATGACAGCTTTTGAAAGATTTTAATCTCATTAACATGTGATTTATTTTATAAGATTTTTTACTCAAATTATATGACAACTTATTTAATTTTATAAAGTAAATTTTATAATATTTATTAATTTTTTAATAAACATTCCAAAGTTAATATTGGATTATATTTATAAAAAAAATGATGGCTCATGATTTCTCAGTAGCATTCTAACAATTGAGACATACAGAGTGTACCAGCAAAAACTGTCAGGTAACATACTTTAAGAATAACATACCTGAATTCTATAAAAGCTACTATTTATTCTGAAAGGTTTTTAAGGTTTCAAAGAATGTATTGTCTAATACGTAATTTAAAAACGTTATAGCGATTTTAATTATTTTGACATAATTTTTACATGTATTTAATCATTTTGTCTAGTATATAAGCAGTTTAAGCCTAAAAGGAGTAATTCATTTGTGAATAATCTGAATTTTGCCCTTTAGTGGAGTCAATAGAGGCTCAAAATATGCATTATTTTGGAATAATTACAGGAAGCTTCGATTTTCCTAAAATCTTTTGATATCACTTTTACATAGCTTAAAATAAAAAGTTATAAACATATAGACTACAAGCCCATCGTAATTTTTAAAGGGTCAAGTGACCCAGCATGAATTACATCCAGTATGATGTTGGTATGCAAAACCAGAACTTTAGGCACTATGCCGTCACTTTTGGGCGGTACAGGTGAGTATACAGGTAAATTGAATTTTCCATCTGAAAGTGCGCTCTTCAGACAAAATGTTCTTGTACGGCATTCCTCATGTTGATATTTCATAAAAAAAATAATCACCTAGAACCTACTGCCATACAGAAATAATGGGACCGGAAGCCAGAAGAATTTTTGATTTTGAAAATTTTTCCAGGCAAATAGGTAATTTAATAGTGTACGGCGTTTGTACGCTTTCATATATTCATTATTCAGCAATGCCGTACATATTTGGTGGTTACAGGGTGAGAAATCCTGGGCGCAACCCCTTCCCTAGACCCTAGACCCGTAGGGTGCAAGATCATTGTAAAATGTACGGCATCGATTCTAAAATATTATTCAACGTCTATAATAATTTTTAACAATTGTGCCGTCTAAAAATTATGGTAACTATAAATATAAATAAACAATTACCTACGTTTGGGATTGAATCTCATTTTTTGGCAATCGGATCGTAAATTCATGTACGGCAACCGATTTTTTGATATGATGTAACTAAACATTATCGTTATACATTAATAATAATAATAATCATTTATTCATGTCAATACAAGCAAATGTTTACACAAGTGAACTGGTACAAGAGATTGGATTAAAATAGACAAATAGATTAAAAAAAAAAGAAGGAAAAGGTCACTTGATAAAACAATAGATTAAAATACAATTACACAAACAGATGTGTTAAAATGCATTGATAATAAAATTGAAATAAAATTCAGTAAAACTATATGATAATGTTAAAACTAAATGTCTCTGAAATGCTCCTGAAGATATTCTTCAAAACTATAGAAGGCCTTCCTTTGAAGGTAGTGTTTGAGTTTATGTTTGAACTTAGAAAAGTCTAAGTTTCTGATACTGTCAGGTAATTTATTATAAAATTTTATGCAGTAATAGCCTGCGCAGTTTCTAGTTTTTGCAAGTCTAAGAAAGCTGTGCTTTATGTTCTTACTGAATCAAGTAGGATATTCGTGTAAATCACTCTGGCTATCAAATTTGTGCAAATTTCGTTTAATGTACATGAGGCAATCGAGTATGTAAGCCGATGGCATAGTAAGAATTTTGAAATTTCTGAAACTTTCACGGCAATCATCTCTGTAGTTTAAACCCGCTATGATTCTCAGGCATTTACGTTGTAGGTTAAAGATTCTTTCACTGTGAGTTTAAAATAGCATCTTAGAGTGAAAAGTGCCATGATATGTAGTAATAAGAACTTGTTTAGAAACAGTGTTTGCTAAATTTCGTAGTAAAAACATTTTCTTTGATAATGTTTTAGACAGATTTAGAACATGTTTATCCCAGCAGAGTGTTGGATCAATGTATACTCCAAGGAATTTCACTATATTATCATTGGTGGTCTGGTTTACAATTGTATGGCAAAGAATAAAGCCATTGTTTGTGTTTTGTCCTGATTTAGTGTCAAGTTATTGGCTAGGAACCACTGTTTGATGTTCAATTGTGTACTCATAACACTCTCGGTAAGTTGATTTGGGTCTCTGTCAATATTGAATGCTGTGGTATCATCAGCAAATAATATAAATGAGGCATTATCGTCACAGTTAGCTAAGTCATTTACGAAGATGATAAACAGTAATGGGCCAAGAACTGAACCCTGCGGGACACTATGTTTTATTAACTGCGAGTCATTATTTTTGTAGGAGACATATATTGGCATCTGTCTGATAGATAAGATTGTATTAGCGATACACTGTTGAGATCAAATTTATAGTGATATAGTTTGTCCAAGAGAATGTTGTGAGATACACAATCGAAGGCTTTGGTTAGATCATAAAAGGTTCTAGTGGTTATGTTACATAATTCAAAATTTTGCATGATAATCTGTAAGACTGTTTCAAAAATCTTTGCCAGGATTGGAACTAAAGAGATGGGTCTGTAGTTAGAGACATCCTCTGGGGACCCCTTCTTGAATATGGGGATGACCTTTGACAATTTAAGTACTACTGGAAAAATATTCAGCCTGATACATTGATTGATTAAGTTTGTCAGGGGATACACTATGATGTTTTTGATTGATTTTATTATTTGTACATTGATATTGTATGCATCTTTGTTGTTACTATTTTTTAAGTTAGTGATAATATCTCTTACTTCAATGTAAGAGACCTCACGGAATTTGAAAGAAATATTGGGACTTACTTTAGGGAGAAAATCAGAAAACGACTTTGTGGATGCAGATACTGGAAGATTCTGTATTAATTTATTTGCAATGTTTGAAAAATAAGAATTGAAGTCATTTGCATTTGCATTTATAGAATCATGTTTCAGTCTGAAAATTGCTCTTATTATTTTTTATAATATCCCACATAGCTTCTTGGGCATTTTGGGATTTATTTATGTAGTTATCATTGGCAGTTTTTAAAGCCTTAAGAATTTCAAAACGATATTTGCTGCAATAGCAATTGACTGTTTTTTTGGATATAAGAAAAAGGTCTCGCTTATTTACATCAATGAGAAAATTGAATTGATTTCGCATATTCTGTAAGTTTTCATTGAACCAACTAGCTTTTTTTTAATTAAAATTGAGCATTTTAGATTTGGTCGGTAGGCAAATATCGATGGCGTTTAACAATATTTTAAGAAAGAGATCAAATTTAATATTGACGTCTAGATCCATCTCATTAATAAAATGCCAATTGGCTTTTTCAATTTTATGATACAAGTTGAACAGCCCACTGTCAGTAAATTTATGAGAATTTATATTAGTAAAAATATTATCCAGGCAGGAATTATTTCTTGTGTTTGCAAATACGGTTTGTGTCAGCCCAAAGGAAGTTAATGTGTTAGTGACTTTACTAGTCACTAACACATTATTATCGTGGGTATTGAATTTGACATTGAAATCTCCCGATAAAATTATTGTTTTGTTTTTGTTTAGCTTACCCAGCATTTCGCTCAGTTTAGATAAAAATATGTTAATATCTCTCAAAGGGGATCTATAAATAGTGACTATTTGACTATTACCATATTCGATTCCTGACACTTCAAAGTGCACTTCCTCAGCGATATCATTTAATAGCAATGGTAAACACTTGATAGAGTTGCTTGCATAAATGCTTACGCCTTCATGGATTTTATTAGACCTGCAAAAACTAGAAACAGCTTGAAAGGCCTGAATTTTGGTTGACGCTGTTTCATTTTTTGTGAGCCAATGTTCGTTTATGCATAAAAAATCAAATTTACTTTTATTTAAGAAGACTTCTTATAGCTGGTTATAATTAATGGAACCAAATGAAAATATGAATTAAAAAAATAAATACAATTTTCAAAATTTAAAAGATTTTCAAAATCGCTGTGTATTAATAAAAGGAGTAATATTTCTAAAATTATTGCTATTTTGAATTCTTTAACACGTTGACTACCATCTCCGTCTATATGACCGAGGTTTCTATTGTCTATGAGGCCAACTCGGTCCATAAGACCGAGTACTTATATTTGCCCTGTGTGTCGACTCGGTCTATAAGACCGAGTCATGTTTTTGGGATCTCGGAATCTCCCAGCGACTCGGTCCAGCAGACTTCTATCGTTATAAATAGACCGAGATGGCGTAGTAAAGGACCGAGACAAAATATTGTGTGTCAATTCATAGTGTATTAGCCGATGATATTCATGGCCTGGGGGGATATTTTATTTGGTTAAACCGTTGCTACCAGTTGGCGCCTTATGAGAAATTTGTCTTAACCCGTATGGCAGTCAACGTGTTAAAGATGGAAATATAAAGAAAAATAGATGCCGTACATTTCTACTTTTAGGATTTTCCACAGCTGATGAGATTTTCCATAACATTTTCACTGGCCTTTAGGGCCATTAATTACTGTACAGCATTTACAAATGTTATCGACTATATCAAAAATTGTGATGCCGTTCATATTAGTCCATTCAATGTGGCAGCCATATTGACTTATTGTTAGCTTGAACGGGGCGATTATATATTAATCATTGAATGTGACGGACAGTTTATTTTTCATAAACAGAGTTCGGGAATTTGATCTCGGTGACGTGAAAGTCAGGGTGGTTCTGCCAGTGTGGAAAGATTTTTATGCAAATATGACATAATATATCTTACTTTGTACTTTTTATAGGAAATTCCGTGATATCCAAAGTTAATATGATCTGTTTATTATAAAGACTCACTCGAAGAGGAGGTATTGGGGATGTAACATTCAACTAACATTATCTAGTTTTGACCATGGTATGTTACATCTCACTATCACTCCCACTAAATCTAAATTAAAATTACGTTAACTGTCATTATCTGTAGAGCCACTAGTACTCATCTCATCTCATATGATTTTGTGAGGAATATGTCTATTAACATTTGTTTTAGATGTCCAAGAAATTGTTTTATTGCAACTATTACAATAAAAATCTGTTCTATCAAATTGCAGTTCTGGAAAATAGCGAATCCACAAGTATACTGCAGTCTGAGAAGCACTATACATTTTTTATACCGCCGACTCTGTAGATACATATGGACATACATTAATTACTGTTGCCAGATGCGGGTGGGTGGGGGACTGTAAGCCGATCCTCCTCGAGAGAGAGCTGGCAACAGCTCATCTCCACCATTGGCAATAGTCCCCCAACTCTTATATATTATCGCCTTCTGCCTTTGGGGATAGAAGAGAAGTAGTGCATCTATAGGGCAGGGGGTTGCGCTGGGATTTCTCACCCCTGTAACCAGCAAATATTGGCATTGCTAAATGACAGATTCATTAAAACATAAAAATTGAATTGTACAAATGGCGTACAGTATTAAATCACCTTTATGAAGTAGAAAATAGTTGCAAAAATCTTTGGGGGGTGACAAAATACTTTTCCAGCCATCTGGAACCATTCTTTTTGTACGGCATTTAGTTTTTATTGATTATTGTTTTAAGTATTAACAAAGTATGCTGCCATAAACAAATTTTTCACCTTAAAATTGCTCTTTTCAGAGGGAAATAAATTTTCCTGGCGCAGCCATGAAAAACGTACATTGTTCCATGAAAAACGTACGGCATGGCAAAAAATGCGTTTATTTCATGAAAAAGCACTTATACTAGTTGGGGGTAGTGGGTTGCGCTCGGGATTTCCCACCCTGTAACCACCAAATATGTACGGTGTTGCTGAATAATGAATACACGAAAGCATCAAAAATTCTTCTGGCTTCCGGTCCCATTATTTTTGTACGGCAGTAGGTTCTAGGTGATTATTTTTTTATAACTATCAACATGAGCAATGCTTACAAGAATATTTTGTCTGAAGAGCGCACTTTCGGATGGAAAATTCAATTTACCTGTGTACTCACCTCGCCCAAAAGTGACGGCATAGTGCCTAAAGTTCTAGTTTCATATACCAGCATCGTACTGAATATAATTCATGCTGGGTCACTTGATCCCTTAAAAATTACGATGAGCTTGTAGTCTAATATAATCGTGAGGAATTTGTTTATTAATTATTTAAAAAAAAAAGTTTTTTTTTTTAACAAAACTATAAGTTGAGAAATTTTAAAGCAACTTAATTCAAATTAACATGTAAGGGGTTTTCGAGGTTGCTGAAACAGGTTATGATGTCAAAGAAAGGTAATTCAAAATGGCTGATCCAATATGGCCGATTTTTCGATACGCAGACAATAAAATAATTAAAAACACTATATAAACATTCAAATAAAAACTTAAGAAACCAAGAAAACGCGATGTTGTACATAGCATTACAAGATGCTCTGTAAAAAAGTGTCCAAACTGCTTTTACAATGCTCTGCCGATACACACACAGCGTGCGGGGCAGGTGGTGCGTACTGCTTGCTGCGAAGATGTTTTACTTTCTATTCTTTTGTATTATTCAGGCATTATAATTTGAATCGTGGCGCTGTACCACGTGAATATTTTTAATATATTTTTGATATTTTAAACAGGATGAAAATTTTAGAAACAATCAACATTAAACGGATGTACCGAAGAAACTTGATTTTTTCAATATTTCGTGAAAAGTCTAGGTTTATATTATTCCAAAAATTTTTTTTACATCAGATTTACTTATTTTGTAGTCCTTCGAGCAAATATTTTTGTCTTTTCTATTTTCGTAAAAAAGAGGGTTAATTTAATTTGTAAGGTAAATTCCTTTGAAGCATCTTAAAGTACACATTTCAAGCTTTAAAAATCATACCTACAGAGATCTAATAACGCGATTTAAACCAGATTAATAAGTGGTTAAAGTTAGTTATATAATAAACTTTATCACTCAAAATTTTATTTCATTTAAGCTTTTGTGACGTCAACTTCATTATTAGGTCAAAAGTTACAACAAATTTAATGTAACGCGCTGCGTTCCATTTTCATGCATTAAACAAAAAAATCTGGAGCCTACATTTTTGATCGTACAAAAAAACTTCATATACATTTTTGGCGTGAAATTTCCCATACTTTCGAATAGCGCAATTAGTTTTTGAAGGAAAAAATTATTTTAAGATATATTTGACAATAACTGGTGTTTTGCAACTAATTTGTTTAATAACAAATTACGTTCAAGGACTATTGTTGGTAACTTTTTAGTCCACGCAAATTAGACTTTTTAGGAGAAAAAATTCATATACAAATTATATTTGGGCTTTGTATAGTTCATAGGAGTAGAATTAAGGATCCGAAGAGTTCTCACCTTATCCGTTGATGGAAACAACTTTTTGAGGTGAAAAACCACCCCCAGTTATGGTTATTCTCGTTTTTCTTCAGATCCGTCATTCCCACGAAAAACAGGGTATAGGAACAAAAATATTCGTCATTAATTTCTACACAAAAAAAGTTCTATCGTCGATTTGCGTACTTCCCATCGTTTTCTCGCTATCGACGTTCATAGTAGGGGGTAGTTTGGAGCGCTCGGCGAAAAATCGGTGGTAGGCGATTTTTCACAGCAAATATCTCGGAAACGGCTACTTTGACGTCAAAAATGGTTATAATGAAACTTGTAGAGCGGATTCTCCTCTACAAGATTCATCTTGTACTTTTCTTTTTTTTATTATTATTTTTGTTAAATTTTCTCGCTTTTTTCGAGGATACGCACTTTGTAATATGACCTCGTTTCCACACCACCCATAGGTAGAGGTCTTGGTGCGTTTTTTTTGTAAGTGGTTTCCCCTGTAAGCCTATTCCACTGCTGTCATTATCGGTTTCAGTCGTCGATAGGGTTTTCTTCAATCAACTCATCTTCGGTAGGTGAATTTAAGCAGTCTTGTCCGTGACAGTTGAAGCACATGGTTGAGCAGCGCAATCCTATTTTTACACACACGCATCGTTTCCCGCAACCCATCATGCAGTTGCAAGATATAGAAACGGAAGACGGAGCTGGTGCCTCAGGTGTAAAAATGGGTGAAAGAACGGTGTCAGTTTTTTTCCAACCCCATTGTGTCAGATCAAGGTTTATTCCTCTCCATAACTGAATTTGATGAAAAACCCTAGAAGCATGCTGATGAGAAGCGGCAGACGTTGGCGGTAGTCTCGATAATAGTACAGCGTTACTTGATTTCCCAACCAATTTATTGAATGTGTGAAATCTGTGTCTATTTAAAGATTTCTCTTTCTTTGGAGCTTTATATAACGCCATCGTGAAACGCTCTCCAGCAGTTGCGACTTCTTCTTTTGTTGATTGAGGGTTGTTAAATATAGGCACAATGTCATCCAAATCTCTTCTGTTATTAAGTATAGTTACAGTTTATGCTTTGCCTTTATCGAACAAAGCAGAAGTAGTGTCGCAACCACTAAATGCATGTGCAAACAGCACAGTTTCCTTACAGTTTCCCAAGACATCCGAGGACTGTAAATAGCGAGAACTGTATATCTTCTCCTTTATGTTTCCCTGGAATTCTCTAAAAAGTCGAATGTCTTTATGTTGAGGAGAAGATCGACGTCCTGTCCAACGATGAAAACTGTCTCATACTGCTAACATTTCTCGATCGCAGTTTGCACGATGAGCAAGTCGGCATCATCTTCCTCAATGAGCGTATTAATTCCTTCCTCTGTGAACCTCTGGGCGAGCTGCGAAATGAAACGTTCCTTATTGTGGTGATTGCTAAGAAATTTTTTTGAGCGAAAAGAAATAATAAATATTAAAATTATGAAGTATACGTGGATAAAAGCGAGAAAATTCAACAAAAATAATAAAAAAAAAGAACAGTAGATGAATCTTGTAGAGGAGAATCCGCTCTACAAGTTTCATTATAACCATTTTTGACGTCAAAGTAGCCATTGGGAAATATTCGCTGTGAAAAATCGCGTACCACCGATTTTTCGCCGAGCGCTCCAAACTACCCCCTACTATGAACGTCGATACCGAGAAAACGGCGGAGAGTACGTAAATCGACCATAGAACTTTTTTTGTGTAGAATTTAATGACGAATATTTTTGTTCCTATACCTGTTTTTCGTGGGAATGACAGATTCGAAGAAAAATGAGAATAATCGTAACTAACTCCTGTCTAGGGGTGGTTTTCGCCCAAAAGGGTACTTCCATCAACGGGTAAGGTGGGAACTTTTCGGATCCTTACTTCTACCCCTATGAACTATGCATGGTCCAAATATAATTTGTATATGATTTTTTCCTTCTATTCGCTATTTTTTCGTCTAATTTGCGTGGACTATTTGGTATGTTGTTCCTGACATGTACAGATATGTATTCTCAAAAGTTACCGCTTCCTGGAAAATTTTTGAAGTGAAAGCCTCTATTGACATTGACTCCACTAATAGTACGGGAGGCAGCGCTGCATTTTTTCGAGGAATTCTATACCGAATAAATTTCATTTTTATCAGTTGATTAATATTCAATAATCAGCAAAATGAGCGTCAGTCGTCGCACCCGCGGTGGAGCTAGAGGTGACATGTTAAAGTTGAAAAAAAAAAAAAAAATTATGCTACGAGTATTTTCATACTCGAAAATCCAACCTAACTTAAACAACTACCCTCATGTTCATATATACAGCTTTGTAAAACTTTTAATATCACTGATACAATAAAAAAAACATATTTCGCGAGCAGGATTTGAACCCGAGACGTCCGTACCCTGAATAAAAAGTGCCAGCCGCTTTACCCACTCCGCTATCTAGCGACTGAGGCCCGGTTCGTAAGAACATAATATGACATGTATATATACTTGGTGATTTATTTATTTTTTTTAAATAATAATAACTGGAATGAATTATAGTTTATGTACTTTTATGATACAGCTCGTAACGAACATTTTCCTTCTTTTTGTTGTTTTCCATAGAACTTACAGATTTCGAGATATTCAAAGAAACGGATGGAAAACGATTTTTTAACAACTTCAACATGCTCTCACCATTAGTTCCACCATCAGAGTAGCTGACGTTCAGATTGCTGATGTATTAGGGGAAAACTATTATTATGATTTTCAGTAGGTATGATATGACTTGTTCAAATGCAGCGCTGCCTCCCGTACTATAATAATGATGCTCTTTGGCCAGATAGAGGGCTTATAAATGTCGTCTCTAAAATCCCAATCGATGCCAAAATACTTCCTTCTCTATACTTTTTTTTCATCCGAATGGCTGTTAGTGTCTAAAATGAGAAAAATCAGTATGAATCACCGTTGGGGGTAGTTTTTCGCAAAATAAGGTATGTTTCATCCACTACTCAGGTGGGAACTCTTCAAATTTTTATTTCTGCTCCTATTCAGAATTCAATATAAACTCTATAAATTATTTCTCCTAAATATTCTACTTTGCGTGGCCTGTTACTGTCTGTAATTCACACAGCTATTGATGTATACACATAAAAGAAACAAAATTACAGCTACAATTTCAATTTAATTTGTTTACAATATAATACGGTAACTACACAACAATTAATAAATAAATACAGTAAGAGTATTATTAAACTAACTGAACCATTAATTGTTAAGGTGTTAAAAGTCATATTAATCAAACCTGTCAATATATTGCCTATTAGAAAAAATAACAGCCCGTTGTAATTAACAGCCTCAAATATTAATGGTGAATACACACTATTTGGTAATTTATCTCTAAAAATAAAGTCTTGTACAATTTGTCCTAAATAATATAAACCCGTCATGAATATTCCGATAAATAATATCCAAAAGCAATAAGCTGCATTTGCTAGCCTTCTGGATATGCCGAAGTGATGATACAAAAGTATCGATATGGCGAGTGACAACAACGAGGCTATAATGAATTTCGTACCCATCCTAACTTTATTTTGCTTACCGTTTTTGATATTTAGAAGATAACCGAAATATACAGAAAACAAATATATGCAAACGTACCCTAGACATGACACTAATCCCTCCTTATTGGCTACTAAGAAATTGTTACGTTTGGAGTTCAATAATACAAACTGTTGCAATCCGGTTTGTAGCAATACTTCGTGAGATACCATTATAAAAATCGCGTTTATATAAATGTACTTCACATTAACAACGTTTAGAATGAATGAAGTAAATATCTTGGTAAACGCTAACGTGATAAAAAAATTCCAATGAACTCCGTATTCAGAAACGGGAACGTTGTATTCTGTTTGTTTCACGAAAAAAAACCGAGTTACTCCTAAAACTAAAATCGGCAAAGAACTTTTTATACACTTCTTTATCGAGTCTTTTTGCCCTCTCGTTTCAGGTGCAACAATGCCATTTGAATACATAAATAAGCCTACGCCGGTATCCATTAGACTGTAACCAAAGGTCTCGGTTTTTGTAAAACGTCGCGGAAATATATTAAAATCAACAGCTAAAATGGCCACAACTGACAAGACGTTAATTGTGGACCTTGCATTAGTAATAAAGTTTGTTCTGGTGTCATTACACTTAAATTTAGTATTTAAGGGCTTAATATTACGAACTAATAACAGAAGATTAATAACAATCACAAATAAGGCGATTAGGATGTCTTTCAGATACTCAGCTAAAACAGTCAAGTTGAGTATGATTGGCAAGATTAAAACTAAGAATTCCAATGAAAACTGCCACTTCAAATTTTTAGTAATATGAGTAATTAATAGGGAGACTAATAATGTTGTAATAAACGTATATAAGGACGAAGGAAGTATTACAAGCACAGTTTCAAATGCTGTTGTACCATTTGAGTGCATCAGTTTGACATGATAATCTTTGTAGTGCCTGTCCATCGTACAACCTGAAAAAGAAAGAATTGTTCATAAAATTTTCGAATATCGATTATTACAAATCAATCATTGTGAGCAATACAAGATAACATAAATATTAAAATATACACGCATTAATCTTGTACCTACGTCACAATGGACTTGTGTGTAATTTTTAATTTTAAAGTATTCCTACTTTCACAAAATCTTAATGTTTTTAAATAATTTTGTAACTAACCTCAATTTTTGTTTAGACATGGATCAGGTTCGGGCAGGGTTTTTGATTTTTTACAGTGCTTACGTATAAATTTTGAAATTTTTCCCGCCCAACTAGGCCGTCGAAAAAGTAAATCGATGCCATCAATTTTCACATTCTTCTCCAATATATTCAAACTGTTTTCTGCTGAGCTGTAAATTTCAGGTTTATTATTTTTTTTACTACAATTTGTGCTTTCAAAATTCGTTTCTGAGCAGCATTTAAAATCTGGATGGACATCTTCATGTTTTAAATAAGGGTCCCACGATGAAAGAGGCACCAAGTATTCTTCCCCTTCACATGGTATATTGTGACCCACCAATGTAGCTAAATTTACTAAGGAAGGGCTTTCTCCCAGATGAGAACCATCTCCAGGGATTGCTATGTCCTGCATATCCCATTTACTCTGCCTACCTTCAAATGGTGTTTCACCGCGTTTAACAAGTACAACGGTAATTTCTGAATCGGTTTGTCTAATATTTGAATTGTTTGTCATATTTCCCTCATTGTTGTATGCCATCGTTTCATCAAATTTAGGTAATTTGTTGTGTGTCATCGTACCAGTTGAACTTGAATAAATATACCTATAATTTATTCCACTTGATTGCTTGTGAACGTTATATTGACCCAGCAATTTTCTCGCATCGATTATGTCCTCAATTTGCTTATAGTTTTGGCTTGTAAGAATATTATGTTCTGGATCGATCATGATTACTTGAAATTTTTCGAAAACGCCGCCAAAAATGTCAAAAAAATTAGAAAATAACAGAGATCTAAAATAATTAGACTGAGTATAAACGTTTTGTCAGCCATTTGTATCTACAGTTAAATTCACACCTGAGGGTGCTCACTCTGCATTATTAGTATATATAACTCTTTAATCTATGCTCTGCATTTTTCAGGCATGCAATTTTGAACAGGCACATGCAGTTTTAACGCATTGCTTTTAAATTGCACTATTTCTCACACTTGTAGGTTTTTATAGAAACAGTGAACAGAAGCACGTACTATAAAACAGTTGGTACTATATTTTTAAGCCTTTTTAGTTTGTTGTGTGGCAGTTCGACTGGTAGAGCGCCAAAAGCTAATTGTAATACAGCTAATAATATATAATATACCTAATACTATAAAAATAACAGCACAGTTTTAGATTTGGTAAGTATATTTATTAATTTTGTAGGTACTGTACCCATACCAATCGCATTTCTAGGGAATTTCGCTAAACTGCACGCTTCTCTGAGGGAAAATTAGAAGCAGGCTGCATTCTTAACGCACGTGTAAAAACCCATAAGTGTGAATAGGACACGCATGCATTTTACATGCTGCGTTAAAAACGCAGAGTGAGCACCCCCAGGTGTGAATTTAACTTACCATTAGTTAACTTCCTCACCCATAAAAACGGGGAGGTTGTTGCAATTGGTCCAAAATCGAAGATTAAAATAAGATCACAACTTTACGTTTTGAATTCTCCGGAACACGGAAAAATGGTTTTTAAGAAATGTCTTCACGTATACACGATAGCGTTGAATCTAGAGAACCGATTTTGACGAAATTTCGACCAAAGATGATGTTGATAATGTATGCCTAACAGGGGCGTGCTGAGCCGCCGGGACACCGGGCGAATGCCTGGTGGCCTGCGCCACTTGGTGATGTGCTGGCCTGACGTAGCATTCTAAGTATTTTTGATCTGTGGAGAATAATCGTAAACAGCTGATAAACCGACAAATGACATTGACAGTTCGCTTAGGAGGTTATCTGATAGATCCGCTGTTTTGATGTGGAAATGATAATGAACTTGATGTAGTAGATTAAATTAGAACTTTAGAAGCAATGGAACATTACGAAGATGAAATAAGTAGTTTAGAGGAAGAATCGTCTTTGCTAAATTACGAGTCTTCGTCTGATAAAAAATCTGAAGATGTCAACAACGATTATGATGAAGATATTGAAGATAATAGATCCGAGTTAAGATTTGATAGAGGTAAACTGTTTTGTCTTATTAGAAGTATATTTGAATATCGAAAACTCAAGGGATAATAACACCCTTATAATTTCTGTAAAATACAATTGTTGACACCATTTCTATGAATTATTTTGTCATTCATTAATCATTATCAGTAGCTATTTCAGATAAGAATGTATTATTTATTGGAAATAGATTACCCTGAACGATTTCACTTATAGTATTCCTAGAAACTACTTGTCTTTGATATGTATGTGTATATGCTTATGTCCCAGAAAATAGTGGAATAAAATATACCGTAAATGTTATTTTTTTGCTACTTAAGGAATAATTTCACACCGGATGCTACTAAAAATATTTGGAATATCTAATAAAAGCTGCTTCTCTATGACAAAATGATTCACTGTTCGAACTGCTCTATACTTAGCCGACATAATATGCTGAATTACAGACAAAGCCTAAGTGCTCCCCTCGGTGTCCCTGTAATTCTTTTTTGGTGTTTTTTGTATTGTTTGAATGTGAATAAAAAGTTGCTTCTTTGACATTTTCAAACTTTCTTGCTATTCAGTATGTCTTGTCAGCACTAAGACAAAAAAGGTATTTTAGAATGACATTTTAAATTTGTAATGTAATAATAAAACCACTGAAATTATTTGTATAAAATTAACTAAAGATATGGTAGCTTCAGTTATTCATTGTATTGTAATTTTTAGCACTGGAATCTGAAGAGGAAGTCGCGAAAAGGGCATTGATTGAAAAAGCCTTAGATGAAAACAATTTAAATTTGAAAACATGGCAAAATTTAGCTCTTGGTGAATTTGGTTTAGTTGCTGGTAAGACGAAAAATTAAATTAGATGTGTTTTTTAAATGCTTTATTTTTTATCTTGAAATTCACAGATACTTAATATCCCAAGTAACAACTGAAATACCTTTTAGATTTATTTCGATTTTATCGGTGTTTTATGATGGCTACGTTCCCAAGTAGCACAAGAAGCTGCAATAAATCAGCGCCAATATTGCAACAGCAATAACTGGCAATTATTTAGCTGTAGCAGCTACCGCGCAAACCTTACAGTAATGTTGCCACTGCGAAGTGACAGTCAAAGTGGTACATTTTCTTGCTTTGAAAATGTTGCTAAAGCCTTTTAGCTGTAGCCATTTGGCTGGTGGTAGCCATTGAGCTGTTTAATTTTGTAACTACATGTGATAATGTGAACAATTTGGCTGTACCTTTAATAGACATTATTGGATACTAATATGAAAATGGATGCATATACCTTATTGTACATGTACTTATAAAAAATATCAAGAAGATTTTGAAGATGAATCGTGTATAAAATACATGTGGTTATCATTTATTCGTTAAATGTGTATGTAATACTTCTGTATGTTCAAAATGCTTCAGAAATTTTCTATTTTTACTAAACTATTAATCTCCTCAGAATTATAATTTTTTATGTATTCCACCAAAAATTGTTTAAAGTTATAAATTATCTTATCTTAAAGGTTTTCACTATTGCGATTTTAGATGATTTACGATATAGAGTGTGGCCACTGCTATTAGAAGTTGATCCAAGTCCCGATGAGAAAATTCCATCTTTAGAAGAACTCTCTACTCATTGTGAATATCAGCAAGTAGTTTTAGATGTAAATAGGTCATTAAAGAGATTTCCACCAGGTACATAATTTCAGCATAGGTGATAAAAGCTTACCATATTACTTATGTCCATTTCAGGCATTCCATATAGGCAACGTGTTGCTTTGCAAGATCAGCTTACGGTTCTTATATTAAGAGTAATTATGAAATATCCAAATCTACGATACTATCAGGTATACAGTAGTTATATGAAAAAATATAGTTATTTTCAATGGAATTGGATTCTTAAAATAGTCCCATCAGTAGGTAAAAAAAAGTGTATTCGTAATGCAAGAATAGCGTAAGTCAGAGTTTTTCTTGTTTTAAATGTTCGGGGGTTCATTCTAAGTATTTTGTCAAGTTGGCGGGGTTAGCGGTGATTGGGGTTAGCCACCATTTTTGCGAAATGTCAAAGGAAAATATCTCACGAACCATTGATGCTACGACAAAAATGGTAAGCGTCTTTTCGTTCTTTATAAATTCCTTAATGGAACTATTTTCGTAGAACTAACTGTTTATACCGATTTCTGTCATTAAAACCACTATTTTTCCGAGCAGCTCCAAACCAAAATGGCTTCCGGTTTCAAGATGGCTTCCGATTTAGAAAATTTAAAAGAACG
Organism: Rutpela maculata; assembly: GCA_936432065.2. Classification (NCBI taxonomy): domain Eukaryota; kingdom Metazoa; phylum Arthropoda; class Insecta; order Coleoptera; family Cerambycidae; genus Rutpela; species Rutpela maculata. The sequence goes on along the minus strand of OW386289.2, from coordinate 14,495,764 downwards.
AGTTTTCTATACTATTGATGTTACAAAAAAAGTTGTTAAGAAAAATTGATTCAAATTAAATTCTGAATAGAAAAGTTTAATACAGCTTTTTATCTAAAGCTAAAAATAAAGGCGGTAAGGTCAAGTGGGGTAAGTGCGACCACTTTTTTAAATAGTGTAACTTTATACTGTTGTAGTATCCAACATGTGCACTTAATTTGATTCAATTTTTACATAGACCGCTATTAGTATATTTCTAAACACACAGTGAATCTATTTTTAATTTATCTCTATTATTTTAAATCACCATAGTGAAACACCCTATACCCCAGTCGTATATTTATCTCTCTCTTTTGAGTGAGACAGAAAAATAAACAAATTTGGCAGTTTACGTGATCGTCTAGATTTTTAAAGTTAGGACCCAAATTTACGTTGTGATTGTATTTTTGTTTAACCATAGATTCTTTTTATAAAGTTTGATATTACTTGTATTATTTGACTGTACTTTATTTAATACTGGTTTCATTGTGATTACAAATTGTATTTGTAATTGATTTATTTTGTCTAAAGAATTATATTTTTATTTAATCTCGCTTATTCCTGAAAAAGTAGAATATTGAAGAAAAACACAGAAAACGTTTTAAGACGTTTCTTTTAGACAACTGTCATATTCATTTGAAACACTGTATTACATAATTGTTGGGACAATTGCCAGTTTTACATGAAAAGAAGGAAAGTATTCGTTGGGACAATTGTCACATTAATCCGTTAAATAATCAGGTCAGCTATGCAAACAATAAAATAAATTGTTTACAATGACAATAGTCATTTTCCTGAAGAATTTATGATGGTCGTCGACATACGTAAAATTTGACACAGCTCTGGAAATTTCCCAGTCATGATATGATGGTAAAAAGCAATCAACAAAATCTTATCAAATTGCCACGACAACTGTCGTATAGATTGCGATGTTCGAAGCGTAGTGTTGTTGTTGTGGCTAGTTACAATTGCACTTGGCCGAGACCAATTGGTCCCATTTCGTTGTATCGTTGTTATTTGTATCTAGATGAAGTGACAACCAACAAAATCTTGTGCTTGCCTTTCGAAAATCTTCGAAATTAAAACTGATAAAAAAAGAGCTGTGTTCAAATCTTAGCATATGTAAATGATAACTTGGTGAGGTATAAATGCAGAGATGGCAATTAAGAATTCTTAAATGCAAAAGCTGAAGATTAATAATTGCAAAATCTGCAATAGACCATTCGCGACTGTACTAAATATTATTTACATAGCTCAGCGGAGTATTAAAACAGCAATCGTTGTAATAACATTTTAAAAACCCAACGAAACTTTCCAATAATTAAACTACTAAAATAGTTGCAAATCACAATCGTGAGTTACAGGGGCGGCTGGTGAAATTTCAACAATTTTTTTCTCGTCTGTGGCGCATGGGACCCATACGAAATATGGGAAATAACATCTACAGAAGCACTCCTCTAACGACCCCTAAAAAATTTTGAAAAAGCAGTTTGCGAAAAATTTTTTCAAAATTCGATTGACCGATTTGTTAAATTGTAAATTACAAAATTTCAGTTCATTGTGTTTCAGTTAATAATGAAAATATTTTCATAAACTTCAAAACCTGTTGTTGTATTTTTATGAAAAGTAAAATGTATATGACAAAAAAAATTAATTTTAAACAGGAGTCCCTAGACCTAGGGGGGTCAATCGAATTTTGAAAAAACTTTTCGCAAACTGCTTTTTCAAAATTTTTTAGGGGTCATTAGAGGAGTGCTTCTCTAGATGTTATTTCCCATATTTCGTATGGGTCCCATGCGCCACAGACGAGAAAAAAATTGTTGAAATTTCACCAGCCGCCCCTGGTGAGTTAATTAATTTGCATACTGAAAATGCATACTTTTAAATAAATAAACTATTATCAAAGTACCACAATGAAGACCTAAACGCAAATTATTTTTGAGTTGACTTCGCAGATTATGGAGTCGTAAATTTTAAGGAGAAGAATAAAAAGCGATTAACGTTGTCATTAGGTTAAATTTAGTAAATTTAGAAAAATAAAAATTCGAGTTTAATTTCATATTAAATTAATGAGCAGAACAAAAATGACAATGCGTCGCATATGATTAAATAATTTTTTATACTTATTGTTTGATATACTGTGAGGTCTCCAGTTAAATCTCCCCCAGCTCCCATAGTAGCGTCGGCGTCGTGTGCCTCGCCTCTCTTAAGAGCGAACTTGAAAGTACACAGTGCTAACGAAGTTAACTAACATTTGCCTTCTCCCGTAGGACGGGCGAGTGACCCACAGTAGGCACCTCACGGTCTAGCCAAGAGCAACCCCAGAGGGTTACACACGGACAGACAATGAATTACCCACTCAAAGCACTCGTCGCTCTGTGCAGAGATTGAAAAAGCCAGTAAACCTTTTTATTTCAACAGTCCCTGCCTCGTCGTTCAGCTTTCACAGATTCGTAAGAAAATCTGTATAAATACGAAATCATATAGGATGACCCGCACTACGAAACTATCCACGGATAGCCCGCACTACGCAACCATCTAGTGACGGCCCGCAAATACGTACCATCTGATGATGGTCGCGCTAGGTACCACCTTTTGGGGTGGCCGCACAGCTGAACTCAAACAAAAGCAGATACCGGAGTAATTAATACTGCCAGCAAGTGTACTCTCGAAGAGTAGGTCAATAATTGACAAAGTTGTTTCCCCGGAACCTCGCTTATATACAGTTTTAAAATAGAGACAAAAATTCTCAAACTGAAAGGGTGAGAAAGACAGTAAACCAAGCGAGCTTTGCGATCTACGCATTATTTGTCACGTATGCATCTAACTCTTGGCCAACCCTTCGGTTATCTAAATTACCCATTAATAAGAAATTTCGAACTTAAGTCTTTAATGAATATGGCTTTCTATCGTTTACGTTGATGATCTTTCTGTTTATGTAACACATTCTTTTAGCCGATACGTTTGTGAAAACCTCAACTTTTGCATCGAAATAAACCCTGTTAAAACTGTACACAATATTATATAGAAAATGAAATTGATTTAATTGTTATCGTAAAATATTTAATTTTGATTGGAATTGTTTTAAAGTTCTGAAATTCTATTTAAAATTTAGAACATTAATTTGCAAATACACGGCCTAGATACGGGGCGTTTCAATAGATAGCACTGAAAAAATAAAAAAAATTCTAATGGGCCATTAGTGATTGCACTTTTCCAGTTGGAACGGGTATTTACGTCAAAGAAAAAGTAGCAGACACGTTTTTTTTTTAAATGTATTTCAGAGGTTGTTACAAACTTCAAAGTACAAAATTGTAAAAAGTTCACAAATCGTAGAAAAAAACCACAAACTTCTGAAAAATGCTTAAAATCGTTACAAATGAAGAAAAAACTTCTGAAAAATAGTGATGGTCTCATTTGACAATTAGCAAGGACAAAATTTTGCAAATCTGTTCATGATCAATAATTGAGGCATCCTCTTCATTGGGAAATACATATGGTTGCTCTCATATAAAATTACAATAATATGTTCGGTCAATAATTTCTAAATTTTTACCATCATAATATTTATCTTTATATTAGGCCAGGCAACGAATGCTCAAAAAAGGGTGTAGAGGGAAATTTTAGGGACAGAAGATTTGGACTAGTCTGGAGATGAACATATCAAAAGCTCCCACTCCTAGGTGGTGAGCACTTTAAAGGTCCCATTTTTTGGTTTTTCGCTTATATCTCGGAAACTATGCGTCGTATGGAAAAAGGTAATCTATGCAAAATTAAACATAATTAAATTTCCTACAAGAATGTCTATATTCATTTTCTTCCTATGTGTTATAGTTTACGAGATATTCGCCAGCCAAAATAGATAATTCAAAAAAATAGTATTAGGTACCTTGAATATTTCTTTCAAAGCAGATTACCGTGTTCTGCTAATAAATCATAGTCACAAAACAATCTTTATTTTACAACACTCGACGTATTTACTAACGTAATATTTTGTGGAAATCTATGCATTTCCTTAAATATACAGTGTGACTCCCTTAAAATGAAGACGCCCTTATAACTTTTTTATTTTATTTCCGATTTGAATCAAATTTTACTCAAGTATAGAATAAATTAAGATCTACTTATAACCAGAAAAACATTCGCCTGCTACAAAGGCATAACCTTCTGTAGTACCAAAATATGCTGAAAAAAAAAACATTTTGAATGTTAAAAATTCTAAAAAATGCATCGGATCGGCGCCACAACCGTACATACACCAAAATTTGATTTGGTTATGGATGGGGGATTTTTCATACATAAGCTTATCTGACAAAGGGGGTCCTCAGTTTCCGCAATTTGTGGTGGATACGTGAAATTCGTCAAGACCCATTAGTATGATTTTTAATATTTTTCAGCATATTTTGGTACCACAGGTGGCTTTGCCTTTGTAGCAGCCGAATGTTTTTCTGCTCATAAGTAGATCCTAATTTGTTCTATACTTTGTAACGTTTCACCCTAGCATTGAGGCGCCATTTTATAAAAATAGCTCCTATTATTAAGTAAAATGTCCTCGTAGCTAAACACTTGACAAAAAAATCAAAATGCTCAAGAGATACACTCTAGTACAAAATATAAGTCAGCTACAACATAAGAAAAATTATAGCACACACGTGACTCTAATAATAAAGTTTAATCAAGCTACTTGGACATAAAAAAAACAGACAAAAGCTAATCTAATTGGGGTGACCGTATGTTACCAGGTAAACTAAAGGCCAGCCTCAAATCAGATTAGGCCCAGGCTAGTTAGTGTTGTTGGAGGCAAGAGCGTGAGTTAGGGTTAGGAATTGACTAATATTTTAGCAAAAAAACAAATTTTGGTACACAAAATACTCAAAGCTTTATGGGCGCCAGGCTTGCTAGTGAAGCCGTGAAATAAGAGAAAGCACTACACAACACAAATAAAACAAGAAGTAATGATAGTATCGATTTAATATCGATTTAGGGACAATTGTACAAGTTCGATGTATAATCGAAATAAAAATTGGTTAGAGATTCAAGTTAACATTCTAATATGTACAGTGTGGGTTAGTAAGGTAGTTCAAGCAAAAAACGAGATCAAAATGACAATAAGTGCGCGATAATGGAGAAGTGTGATCAATCTATCCTAGGAGTATGGAGTATGGAATTAGCAGGAGGGTGGTCAAAAACCACAGCACTTAGGCCCCATTGGACCCCTTGTACATCCTCCCTCTAGGCAGACACTCGCCTAGGCCTCCAACCGACCCATTCTTTCGAAGTAGGTGGTGATGTTGCCTAGGGGCATCTCCCTTACATTGGCCAAGGTAGGCCAACGCTCTCCCAAGATGGATTATCTAATTGATGAGATGGCTGAACAGTCACAGAGTACGTGTTGAACCATCTCATCTTCTTGTTCACAACCTCTGCAAAGAGGTGTTTCGCTTAATCTCATATTGTATAGATGTTTCCTTAGCGGACAGTGTCCAGTCTGGATTCCTGTTATAAAACGTAGATTCCTTCTGGTCATTGCCAGGTAGTCCATTGCTGTTTTCTTGTTGGGATACGTGAGTAGTTCCCTAGCAAGCTGACAGCTGCTTGTTTCATCCCACAGCTTCTTAAATTCGTTGTGGGTGTTCTCCTTAATTAATTGTATTATCGCCGTAATCGGTAACAGACTGGCCGGGCCTGGTCCAAAAATAAGTTGGCCTGCTGCCTTCTTGGCCAGTTTGTCGGCTTTTTTGTTGCCACTGCACTGTGCGTGTCCTTTCACCGAGCATACCGAGATGTTGTTCGTACTGGAGGCACCCACAAGTGCTTGATGACATTCCCATACTGCTCCTGTGGTTATTTTAACTTCTCAGGGCTAGTAGTGATTGTCTACAGTCTGTGTAGATCCTGATTGTTTTACCCGTAGTTTGTCTGCGGACAATCTCTTTTGCAGCTATGGTTATGCCCGTCAAGTTCAGTTTGTACTATGCTGGCTCGCTCATCCATAGTCCATTTATATTGGATTTGCAGGCTTCTGGAATATATTCCACATCCTGCCCCCTCCTTCTTCATTGATCCGTCTGTGAAAATGTTAATCACACCTTCACCAGCGGTCTCGTTTTCACTGTTTGTCTGTATTGTGTAGGGTCTATCAAAGACAAATCGGGGAGAGATACCATCTGTGCATGCCTGTAGAAGTCTTTCTGACAGCCTCTTTCCACAGGCGACTTCTGGTCTCCCCACAGCCTACATTTGGTTGTAGGCCAACGGACTTGAGGCGTGCCATTGTTATTAAGGCCACTTCTCCTAGATGTAAATCCAGTGGTGGCAAACACAGCATTACCTCCATTGCTCTCGTTGGCGTTGTTCGCATAGCTTCTGTTATGCTTAGGCAGGCAACTCTCTGCACTTGGCTGAGCTTGGCTCTCGCTGTAGTCTGTTTACTCTTAGGCCACCAGACCACAGCTCCATAGGTTATCATTGGTCTTATGATGGCAGTGTATATCCACATGACCATTTGGGTTTCATTCCCCAGGTTTTCCCCACGGTCCTGCGACACTGCTCATAAGAAATGTAAGCCTTTTTTAGTCTTCTGTCTAAGTGAAGATTCCATGTTAGTTTGGTGTCAAAGGTTACCTCAAGGTATTTCACTTCTGATGCGAAACTTAGTGTTGTGTCCAGGAGAACTGGTGCTTTCAGTGCTCCTGGTTTCTTTTTTCTTGTGAAGAGAACCATCTCCATCTTCCTGGGATTAACAGACAGCGAGTGTTCTCTGCACCATTTTTCAATTATTCTTAGAGCCCCCTGCATCCTTTCACAGAGGACTCCTTCAAATTTTCCGTTGAGCAGTATTGTTACATCATCTGCGTAGGCGATTGTGTGGATTTGTGGTAATAAAATGTGGTTGAGATATAATCAAAAATTTCATACATAAAATTGTCTTAAGCTAGGCAGAATGCTTAACCGAGGTTATGATATTATTATAAAAAATTAATTACTATATAGTCACTGACAAAAGAATTAACGATACCGCATTTAAATACTGCAGCTAAATACTGAGCAAACAAACACTACTATAAAAGTAACAATTTAGTAGGTAATTTAATTCAAACAGTCTGTTGCTTGATACCCAAAATTTTAGCAATAACGAGCAAAAATATAAAAATTACGTAATAATCAGAAGTCTATAATAAGCAATATAATGATCACAAATTGACGATTAATTACGCAACAAATATAAATCGATCATAAATTTATCACTGACTTAACACGTAACAACTAATAAAATATACAAGTGATAACATTAATTTACTCTACTATAAAAAATACCACACGACAGAATTATGAAATGTAACAAAAATATATACACAAGGTAAAATTGGTAATAACCAAAAGAATCTCTAAGGTAAGCCACACGGCAAAGTTACAAAATGTAACAACAACATCTTTGCACAAGGTAAAATTTGGTAATAACCAATAAAAGATAAATCACACGGCAAAATTACACAATGTAAACAACAATAAATCTACACAAGGTAAAATTGGTAATAACCAAAAGTTACAAAAAAAGGGAAGTGGATTTACAATTTAACATATTACAAAATTTCAATTCGTTGTATCTCAGTTAGTAATGAAAATATTTTCATAAACTCCAAAACCTATTGTTGTATTTTTATGAAAAGTAAAATGTATATGACAAAAAAAAATAATTTTAAACAGGAGTCCCTAGACCAGGGAACCGAATTTTGGATTTTTTTTTGCAAACTTTTTCAAAATTTTTTAGGGGTCGTTGGAGAAGTGCTTCTCTAGATGTTATTTCCCATGTTTCGTGTGGGTTCCATGCGTCACAGAAAAAAAATTATTAAAATTTCACCAGTTCTAATGCAAATGTTGAACACAGTCTTTAATATGCAATATCAGTCTTGTATTTGCTTCTTCTTGGTTGTAGCATTTTAGAGCAGTATTGCAATAACTATTTTTCGCAATTTCTTCGCCAACAGTTGACTCAATTTGAAGTTATTAGATATTGTTATATCATTTGCCAATAAACAAAATAATTCTGTTTTATTTCCAGCGTTTTTCAGAAATTCTGATCAATTCTTTGGTAGTATATTGTTACTATGGATTTGCTTTCTTATTCCGACTCCTATAGTTTCTGCCATATGACTTTTTAAACTGTCTTTTTTGTATACATCCCATATTATGTCGACATGTTTAGATTTTAATTTGACAGTATTATGTTTAAGGTAGTACTGTCGATACTGCAGGAGTCAAAAGTATACGCTGTCTCGTTTGACTTGCACAGTATTTAGACTAGGCAACGTTGCAATTTTTCCGGTTCCGAAATGCGAGCTATTGTTCTTTGCTATTTTTCTTTTGTGAATGTTCTTTGCTATTTTCGTTTTCCGGTAAAATGACGCCATTTTGTCGCCATAATTAATCGGTAATTAATTGAATTTGATCTCATATACGATGTCCACTTAAAATCATGTATCTACTAGATGCTCCATTAATCTCCACCCTTCAAAACAAAGGTTTCTGGGAAATATGATTTTTTAAGATGAAATGGTTGAAGATGCATATAGAAAAAATAAATATAATGGTTTATTAAACATTTTAGGGAAAGTTAAGAACGGTGTTGTTAAAGTTACCAAACACAAACAATATTACAGAGAATTTTTAATTTTTTAGAAAATAAAGAAAAAAAAATAATCAAGAAATCGTTATTGTAAGATCAATTACTAACAAAATGAAATATTATTATCTGTAACATTATTAGTCATTTATATTTTATTAGATTTAATAATCAAACGTCGTTCATATTATTTTTAATAAAGAACTTTTATGAAACCTACATTCTCATATTCCATGCATTTTTAAATTTCGCGAGCATTATAACTTCTTTTACGACGTTGCCACGTCTAATAAACTACGATATAAATAGTAGACTTTTAACATTTATTCGCTAATTACTTCTGTCACATGCTCTAAAGCTGTACTTTTAAGAGTCGAAAATGTTTTGTATATTATTTTCTCTCATTTTCTCATTTTTAATTGAAATCTGAACGGTAGTTTTTGTAAAATATGATGAAACCTGTGATTTCTCATAAGGATCAATGTTTATTCGCTAATAATTACTACTAACACATGCTTTAAAGCTGTACTTTTAAGTGTCTAAAATGTTTTGTACATTATTTTCTCTTGTTTTCTCCTTTCTAATTGAAATCTGAACGGTACTTTTTGTAAAATATGATAAAACCTGTGATTTCTCAATTTTAAGAGTATAATCTGCGGTCAGTGAAATGAAGAAACGAATTATTCGGCTTATTTTTGAAGATAGAAACTTCAAATTTTGTACGTATGTATTAAAATATATATTCTAGTTCGTCACGTTTTTAATTTTTTGTTTTAATCAAAAACACGTGATCAACGAAAAAATTGACGTCGAAAAATTGGAATTTACAAAAAACGAAATCGTGACGCCCTAGATAGTCCTTAATTAATTACGTGGATAAAATATAACCTCTTAATTTTCAAACATAGATTCAATAAATAGTTTCCAATTTTGCCGTCAATAGATGGCACTCGCCTCGGCATTCGCATAGCTTTACACGCTCTCAGACTTTAGGGAGGAACTTGTTGTCATGGAGACCAGACGCGAATGAATGCTTGCCAGGGAAGCATTTAGGAGTTGTGGTAATTGTAATCTTAAATTTATTTATAAATTATTTTATCTTACAGGAATGACTTAATAGATGAAATTCTTGAAAATGTTAATACATAAATAAAAGGTGCCAAATAGAGAGGACCGTTTTGTATAAACACTCCTACAAATTTTATTATGAAAATTTGAATTCGGTTTTTAGTTAGGTCAGAAATCAATTTATTCGAAAATATTGCCAAGCAAAATGTACAGGGTGTCCCAGTCAACGCGCTATGCTCGGTTTTCTCGGCAGTTTCTGAGATAAGTTTATGGTTCAAAATCCAGTCTGACGTAGGTTTCCCGAGGAATCTCATACTGCTAAGATATTTAGGAATCCAAGATGGCGGACGAATTTCGTCATCTATGGTCCTATTCGACTGAAAATCGATATCTGGGGGTTTTCGGGGATGCGGTTTACGAATTTTTGGTCAAAATTTAGGAATCCAAGATGGCGGACGAATTTCGTCATCTATGGACCTATTTGACTGAAAATCGATATCTGGGGGTTTTCGGGGATACGGGTTACGAATTTTTGGTCAAAATTTAAGACTCCAAGATGGCGGACGAATTTCGTCATCTATGGTCCTATTCGACTGAAAATCGATACCTCGGGGTTGTCGGGGATGCGGGTTACGAATTTTTGGTCAAAATTTAGGAATCCAAGATGGCGGATGAATTTCGTCATCTGTGGTCCTATTCGACTGAAAATCGATATCTAGAGGTTCTCGGGGATGCGGGTTACGAATTTTTGGTCAAAATTTAGGAATCCAAGATGGCGGACGAATTTCGTCATCTGTGGTCCTATTCGAATGAAAATCGATATCTGGGGATTTTCGGGGATGCGGGTTGCGAATTTTTGGTAAAAATTTAGAGACAGCGGGCGAATTATAACTATATTTTGACCCCCCCTTTATTTATGTTATTATTGGAGATAAAAAAGTTTCGTATAAGAGTTGTAGGGTTGTATACCTATTTTTTTAAATGCAATTAAAAAACAATTGCTTGCATATGTTACGTGATATAACAATGAAGGTTGCTTTTTTAAATGAAAACCCTGTATATTTTTACATATTCTTTTAGATCCTTTATCCCTTATTTCAAACATATAAAGATTGATAGATCTAATTGTAATATTTTTTGATATATCAGACATTAAATATGCTCCAAATATGCATATAGGTATTTTAGGGTTTCTGACGGAGCGCAGTCAGTGGCGGATTTAGGGAGGGGGGGGCTATAGAGGCTATAGCGGCAAAATCCAAGGGTGGCAATTTTTTTGAAAAACACCAGACATAAAAACAAAAAATTATTATTATTAATATGTTCTATCAGAACATGTTTAATTTATTTGAGAACGTGTTTTTTATATTAACTAGACTAAAGTTCCTTATTATAGTCAACAGTACAGGGTGGTTGTGCAAACGTTAGAACCTCATTTAACTTCTTTATTTTTGGAGTTACGTAAATAAGTTCTAAAATAAAAGTTATGAGATATCACATGTATTTTCCAAACATCATTTCAGCAAAACAACTCAAACAAGTCGAATTTCGGAGATATGAGCTTTACCTTGGTTTTTTTAAATAGAACACCCCCATATATTTTTACACCATTTGAAAGGCCATAGAAAAATCTTTTCAATGATATATGACACAGTATTTTTCTTAAAAACTGTAGTAGATATTAAGTTTTTTATTTTCTTACATTAAGTCATGGTAGTCCGAAAAATATATACAGTGTATTTCACTTTTTAATTTGTTTTTCTGATTTGAATTAAATTTTACTTAAGTATGGAACAAATTAGGATCTACTTATGACCAGAAAAAAATTCACCTCCTACAAATGCAAAGCCACCTGCGTTACCAAAATATGCGGATAAAATCAAAAAATCATATTAGGCATATTTTTATTGGAAAATTTTGTCAATGAAACTTGTTCAGAATTGTTCAGAAACCTTAAGTCCAAAATTTAATCAAAATAAAAAATATATATAATTTTTATTAAAATAATGTCGCAAGTCCGAAAATATCATTTTAATGTGTTTTTTCGTTTAGAAAACTGTACTATGACAATTTTGTTTGAAATTAAACCCAGGCTGCCAGGTAGTTGTAAAGCAATTTACAGTTTTTTTTTAAATAATTATTTTCAAAATTTTTAAAATTTCAAGTTTTTCATTTTTTAATTTTGATTAAATTTTGGCCATTTTGGACAATTCTGAACAAGTTTTATTAACAAAATTTTCCGATAAAAAAATGCCTAATATGATTTTCCGACTTTCTCCACATATTTTGGTACCGCAGGTGGCTTTGGTACCGTAGGAGGCGAATGTTTTTCTGGTCATAAGTAGATACTAATTTGTTCTATACTTAAGTAAAATGTGATTCAAATCGGAAAAAAAAATAAAAAAGTTATTGGGGTGTTACCATTTCGAGTGAAACACACTGTATCAATTATTGAAATTCTCCATTTTATTTAAAATAAAGTGAAATTAGACAGAACTAACATATTGTTTATTTTAATTTACATACTTTTGTTTTCCAAGGCTAATTTGATAAATTGTAAATTTATAGTAAATTAGACAAAATTTGTTTAAGATAAGCACCATGTATTATATTATAAATACAAAGCTTTTTTTATGGCGTTTCAAATGGTACATATATGGAGTGTTCCTTTAAAAAAATGCAAAGTAAAGTTCATATCTCCGAAATGCGACTTTCAATAGGCATGTCCACAAAATTTTAATTTCAATTGGAAATGATAGAATTATCGATATTGTACACTAATTTAACAATAAAAAAAAACCGCTGCCCAAGGAATCACTATTTCCACATCCAGATTTTCTTTCCAAGTCACTCACAACGAAAAAATGTTGTATGTGGAAATAATTGTTTAATAATATAATATTTGAAATCGTTTACCTCAAAAACCCATAAAACGATACCCCACATCGGTAGTGGGGTGGGGGTGGTGATAGAGGGTGGTAGTGGGGGTGGATAAGGTAAAAAAATATTTTGAGGTTTCTGGTTCTTGTACACAAACTAAATCAAAAATGTTTTCCATCCTCTTTAATAATGGGGTGAGGGTGGTAATGGGGGTGGCTAAGGCCAAAATTTTTTTTGAGACCTTAGCTTCTCTTGTATATAGTAAATACCAATTTTATGAACTCTTACCTGCTTGATTTACCTATTTACCCCAAATTTACCCCAATTTACCCCCCAACCCTTCGACGGAACAAGATGAAAATATAATCTAGTTCTAGATCTCGTTAAAGTACATATGCGTACCAAATTTCAAGTCAATATCTCAAACGGTTCCAGAGTAAACGTGCGCACAAAAAAAAAGTTACAGACCGACAGACAGAAATTTTTTTTTGCTCAAACTTAAAATCTCGACGTTTCATAACATTCTAAGCCTATTTGAACAATAAAAATTTTAAAAAATTTTTTTGTCGTTACTATACTTCCACTGGATGTGGAAGTAATATATGTATCCTTATTTTGCCAGTTATTCGTAATAGAAATTACCCCAACATAGCGAGGATTTTTGGTAATTTTTCAATAAAAATTCTTGGCCTATGAAGTAAAAAAATATTTTGAGGTTTTTGGTTCTTGTACATACACTAAATCACACTTTTTTTTTCGTCCCCTTAAAAAATTGGTAGGGGTCGTAATGGGAGTAGGTAATGTCAAAAATTTTTTCTAGACCTTAGCTTCTCTTATATATACTAAATACCAATTTTACGGACTCTTACCTGCTTGATTTACCTGTTTACCTCCCCATTTACCCCAATTTACACCCCAACCCTTCGATGGAATAAGATGAAAATATAATCTAGTTCCACATCCCGTTAAAGTACATACGTGTACCAAATTTCAAGTCAATATCTTAAACAGTTCCAGAGTAATCGTGCGCACAAAAAAGTTAGACCGACAGACAGACAGACATTTTTTTTCTCTGAAACTTAAAATGGCGAACTTTCATGACAGTCTAAGCCTATTTGAACAATAAAAATTTTCAAAAATTTTTTTGTTACTATGCTTCCACTGGATGTGGAAGTAATTAATATTCTATTTTCAAGAAAAAGAACGCCATTGCCATGTAAACCGGAAGTGATATTTAAAATTTACATGCCTTTTTTTACTTTCCTTTAATAGTCAATTAAGAACATAAATGATCCGGTCAATTCTTCTTTGATGTTCAATTATATGTTTCTTAGCGGCATCGATTCCCCGGAAAAAAATACTTATCTCAGAAACTACCGAGAAAATCGGACATAACGCGTTAACTAGGACACCCTGTACACTGTAAATATACATTATATACCTACAGATAGTTTTTCTTTTAATTAAAAACCACTGCCTAAGGAATCACTACAACCGCATTCAGTTTTCCTACTCAAATTACTTTAAATAAAAATTCTTGTGCACCCAACGCGAAATTCGACTCTGTACGACAGAAATATATTTGAACTATTTCTCTTATATTACACAATCTCCGCCTGTTTACGTAGACGGCATATTTCATTGGTCAAAGGGGCACGCCCACCCTATAAACCTTTTTCATATATATCAATGAAAATATTATTTGTCCTAGGGCAGATTATCCTCTTAAAAGCATAAAATTTCAAATGTCATTATTTTTTTACTGGTTCTTTGTAGCTCTTCAAAAATTTAATTGGATCATTGTCTTACCATAATCTACTAATATGCCGAATTTGATTAAATTCTGAACATTAATTCTAAGACCGGCAGTACTACCTTAATATGAGCCTGAAAAACTTTTTCTGAATTTTCTTCAAATTTCGAAATTCCTTTAGGCAAAAGTAGATGAATTAAAGCGGCGTCATCATAAATCACGCAGCCATAGTTACTTTCCGGTGTAATATTTTTTTCCCTTTTTTTGTCAATAATGGTATGTTTTAGTCTTTTAATTTATTCTATAATTAAGTTCTGATTGTTACTTTATGGTTAAAGGATAATTATTATGACAAGTATAGAACATTACTTTGCGTATTTTGTAAAATATCAGAAGTGTCTTTGTGATATTTTACCCCATAGAGTCTTAATTTTTAGTTTTAGAATAAAACTTATAAGAACACTTTTTTCTCCAAAATTTAATGCGGAACAATTATTCTTAATAACTTTTTTCATAATATCAATAGTTTAGCTAGAATCGTCGATCTTTTAAATTTTCTAAAACAGTCGCCATCTTGAAACCGGAAGCCATTTTGATTTGACACTGTTCAGAAAAATAGTCGTTTTAATGACAGAAATCAGTATACCAAATTACAAAATTGTTTCACTAATAGCTGTTTCCTAAGGGTCTTTACTGTATTTGCTGCCATACTAACGGCCTTGCTTTATCCAATACGGCATATAAATATATATTCATATTATATTGCTTTCTTTGTCTGTTGATTACTATAACCGCTAGCACATTTATGTTAAAATGAAAAGGTCAAAATTAAGTTTCAAAGTAATTAGGTTTTGTGTAACGTTAAATGTTAAATTAAAATTGTCACAAAATCTCTATCTTGAGTATAGAAATGGCAAAACTATACAAAAAAATGACAATGGAAATTTCATTACTGTTTAATTCCTATAATGATTATTAGCGATTTGATTTGACCTATGTGTACAAGAAACAATTATCAGCTGTACTCGAATTCCAATAAAATTGAAAAGGGCTAAATTATAAAATGTGGAAATAAATGACCGCCTGCAACACTGGCCTTTTATTTTGTAGGGTTACCACGACGTAGCGGTAACTTTTCTATTAGTAGTTGGAGAGGTCATAGCCTTCAGGATAATGGAGAAATTAAGTACTGAACATCTGCGTGAGTGTATGGAACCTACGATGGAGAAAACTTCATACAGACTCAATTACATATATGCTCTACTATCTAAAGTTGATCCCGATTTACACAACTTTATGGATAGGTAACGTATTACTATAGTAGGATTTTGTCAAGTGGTTTATTACTCCTCTCACGATGGGTTTTACAGTCACAAAATAAGTATATTATTTATAATGGGAATCACGCACAGATTTGAGAGTATGTACAGAGTGGACCAAATGAGATGGCAGATAGACAAAAACTATTATAGGTGTCCCGAGAACAATGGCGCAAACCACGATCGTCTTATTTTTTTCGACTACCGCTAGAGTGTTTTTGAAAAATTGGCATTTTTGGTTGTCTCTATATCTCAATTGGGTTGTTGACGAATTTTCAAAAATGGTGAAATATGGTAGTGGAGGACTTAATTTAGTTATATATTTAATTTGGAAGAAAAATTCTTAGCGCAACATATTTTAAAAAATTGTTAAACTTCAACTATTTGAATGTGCCGCGAAAACGGTAGTGACATCATAACGGCAGTTAGATATGAACTTATAAGCAGAACAAATGAAGACGAATAAGTTGACATTACTGACAAGAAAGAAAATAACCTCATATGTCAAAAGTAAATTTGACGTTTAGCTAGCAGTGATTGATGTTTGCAGTTATTGTTAATATTTTTTTACAAAACGACTAAGGCAGTATATCTGTAAAAGCTAATTCTGACATTCTACTTGCGGTAGATATATTTATAGTCAGCGAATTTTTAAAAAGAGACGATCGTTTTGACATTGCCACAGAAAAGGTAAGCTATAACAGAAAAGGTATATAGTTTCCCTTTTCTGTGACATTGCAATCATAGATTAAAGACTTATACAGTCTGTGTAGCCGCGAAATGGGCATGTACATTCATATAGTGCGACAAATGTGGCAACCCAGCAACCGCAAACTTAGTATATCCCAGCTGTTATTTTATTTTAGTCAGTATCTCATCGTCTGCGTAGGGAGAATGTACGATTCTTGCTTAAATAATGACGCATAATACGCTCGTTGCCAAGACTAGCAGGAATGTACCTAATTAATGAAATAATTTATTAGTGGTTTTAATGAAAACAAAAGCGTTATTCTGATAATAAAACATAAAATAAACTCTGTATAAAAAAATAATTAAACAAAATAAACTCTCTATAAAAAAATAATTAATAAAATAACGATATCATTAAATAATAAACCAAAACTCTTCACAAAATAATTTTTTTTATAATTCATGTTCAAATAATCCACCTTCCTGTGCTAATCAAAAACCCAACCTGTCGTAAAAATTGACTCTTACATTTGCGAGCATTTCTGGTAAAATCAAGTTGCAGGCATTCCTTAATTTAAACTTTAATTCCTCTAAATCACTCGCCTTGCCAAATTCAGGTCCATAAACGGAGTTTTTGATACGCCCCCAAAAGAAAAAGTCCATAGGAGGCAGATCTGGAGATCTGGCTGGCCATTTAATGCCCCATGTGCCACTTATAATGCGGTCGGGAAAAGTATTTCTTAAATACTCCGTCACGGCATGTGCATTATGGACAGAGCAACCGTCTTGTTGAAGCCACACTGTATTTAAATTCAACCCAGGAATATTTTGAATGGCGGGAATCACATCGTTTTGTAAAAGACGGAGATATTTGACTGTGTTTAAATTTTCTTCAATGAAAAATGGACCTATTATATGGTCCCCTAAAATACCAGTCCCAAACGTTAAGTTTTTGAGGGCGTTGGGTGCGGCACGCAATGCTTCTATACTGATTTTCTCGAGACCAATATCGAGAAACAGATGAATTGTGTTTACCATGTAAAGAACATGAAGACTCATCAGTAAAAAGTATATTTTTTATAAAATTTTCATTCTGATTGGCCTTCTCCATAATAATGGAGATCAAAAATTTCATGGAAAAAACGAACAAAATAGGAAAATTTGGTTGTTTGTAACGAGAGTACCTGATGATGTAGGAGCCGAAGATATTAAGAATTATATTAAAACACACACAAAGTCGCTAATTTCCTCAGAACAAACACCTATCGAAAGGGATGTTGAAGTTAAAATACTAAACACAAAAAATACTAGACCCAATAACCAGTCATTTATGGTTGGAGTTGAGCCTGAGTTTCAAGAAGAAGTGTATAAATCAAGTTTTTGGCCACGAAAAATTGGTTTCGAAAGATTTGATTTCAGGAAAGGACAACATTTTCTCAGAAATGTACAAGAACTTTCTGATCCTAAACAACCCTCATCTTTTTTAGACAAAGCCATGTAGAAATAACAGCATCCAATTACCAGTCACCTAGTGCTTTAAATACTGAAACTACATATATCAAAAATTCAATCAAAACAACTAACAGTATATTAAATACATATGCCCTATTGCATCAAAACATACAATGTTTAAAAAATAAATTATTAGAAGTGGAAATTTTTGTAAAAGGCTTAGATACCGAACCAACGATACTCTGTTTTACTGAACACTGGTTTTCAATCCAAGATGAAAGGTCAATGCGACTTGAGGGCTACAACTTAAAGTCCTCTTACTCTAGAAGGGATATGGTTCATGGTGGGTCCTGTATTTTTCTTCGTAAAGACGTAGACAAAGATATGGATTGCATAGAATTCGAAGAACTGAAGCAAATGAGTGTAGAAGGTATCATCGAGTGCTCATCTATCATATGTAAAACTATGATCTCTGTAATTATATGTATTTATAGACCGCCAACAGGTAACGTAGAAACATTTCTCCAAATCTTAAGTGAAATCTTAGATATTACTCAAAATAAATGCAAAAATTACAACATAATTCTTTGTGGAGATTTTAACCTAAATTTACTCGATATTCAAAATGTACATAACCAATCTTTCTTGACCATGTTACAAACATACAATTTGACTCAAAAAATAAATGAACCAACTAGAATCACGAAACATTCAGCTACACTTTTAGACAACATTTTTATTAATTTTGAGAATATTCACAAGGGTGAAGTAATAACATCAGCTCTATCTGACCATGAGGCTCAGCTACTTAGAATAGATTGGCCTAGAAAAAACAAAATTAACTCTGAAAATGGGTGCAAGCGAAGAATCTTCTCTGATGCAAAACTTAAAACTTTTAAAGAGGTAGTACAGAACATTGATTGGAATGAAATCTTTTGTTGTTTAGATCCTAACAAGTCCTATCAAATATTTATAAATAAAATTAAAGAAACTATAAATATTATATTTCCATTAAAAACGATAAAAATAACAAATAATATAAAAACATGGATTACAAAAGGCATAAAAATATCATGCAAAACTAAACGAAATTTATATAAGCAAAAAATAAAAGGGGAAATAACTTATATTACATATAAAACCTACTGCAATATATTAAAAAATGTCATATCTGAGGCAAAAAAACGTTCAAACATAGAGACAGCAAGCAATAAAAGCAAGGCAGTATGGGAATTGGTAAAAAGCTATACAGGGTCTAAACTAAAGATAGCATTTCTCTCTTGAATAGTATCGATGCACATGAAAGCAATAAACAAACAGTATTGAATAATGTAAATGACTTTTTTATAAATAATTGTCCTAATATTAATTCCAATATAAATTTCGAAAATTATAGTCCACCCATTGACAAAAGCATATTTTTGTCACCTACTTATCCTGAAGAGGTATGTTACGTCATAAAAAATTTAAAAAATACTATGTCGGTAGGTGCAGATGAGATACCTGTAAAATTATTAAAATATGTTGCAACTGAAATAGCAGCTCCACTTAGTCATATAATAAATTTATCATTTACTACTGGCGTATATCCTGATAACCTTAAAATTGCTTACGTAAAAGCAGTATATAAAAAAGGTGACAAAAATATGATAAACAACTATAGGCCCATAGCGTTGCTCTCTAACATCAGCAAAATCTTTGAAAAAATAATCTACACCAGAATAATAAATTATTTAGAAAATCATGAGATATTAAATGACACACAAAATGGTTTTAGGAAAAACAAATCTACAATTAGAGCCGGTTACCAGACACTCTGTGAAATAATACATTCACTAAATAATAAAGAACACACAGTTGCGATAAGCTTAGACCTATCAAAAGCTTTCGATAGCGTGGACCATAACATTTTAATAGAAAAGATCGAAAAGTATGGAATTAGAGGTAACACATTCCAACTACTAACATCTTACCTAAATAATAGAATTCAGTATGTCGTAGAGACAGATAGCAATGGTGAGTTACTAAAATCACAAAGTCTGGTGATAAAGAGAAGTGTTCCACAGGGATCAATATTGGGACCGTTATTGTATATATTATATACCAACGACTTACCCATGGTTCTTGATGAATTTACTACTATTCAATATGCAGATGATTGTTCTTTAATCATTAACTCGGCAGATCCAATAGTCTTGGAGCAAAAAGTTTTCTCGGCACTAGACATACTTGAAAAATACTATACCCCTCTCAATCTAAAATTAAACAAAGATAAAACACAAGCCATATCATTTTCAAATAGTAAGTCTAGTGTGGAGAAAACTTTTACAAATGGTGACATTACATTGAATACTGTGTCCCAAATATGCTTTCTGGGTATTACTATAGATTCTCGGCTCGATTGGAAGTCCCACACTGACGAGCTTGCATCTAATATAGCCAAGTCTTGTTACGCCTTAAAAGTAATATCACTAAATGTAAATGCTGAAGTCGCATATATAGCATACTATGCCTATGTTGAATCTAGATTTAGATATGGCCTAGTCTTTTGGGGAGGCACAAATCACATTTACAAAATATTTTTATTGCAGAAAAGATGTATCAGGAATATACTGAATATCAAACAAACAGTTAGCTGCAAACCTATATTTAAAGAACTACAGATACTTACCTTAATAAGTCTATATATATATGAAGCTGTGATATTTGTAACAAAGAATATGTCTCTGTTTGCAGACCATGATAGAGTTCATCTTCACAATACAAGACATAAAAATGACTTACTTAATATTAAAGCAAACTATACATATGTACAGAAAAACGTACCTTTCACAATAATCAAAGTCTATAATAAACTTCCGGACATGTATAAAAACTTATCACTAAAACATTTAAAAGCGAAGTTGCGAGCCACACTTGTGGAAAAAGCATATTATATGCTAGATGAGTACCTTGATGATACACTATAAAATAGCTTCTATTTCTGTTTTTACTTGTAATATATTTTAAATTGTATTGTTATTACAACTATTGTTCTGTCTTGTGTTTTACATTATATATTATTACGTTAGTCTTTTACTCTATTACATTAGATTCTTTTTTTACTATTTTACTATATACATGTATACCATATTTCAACTGTAGCATAGTTTCTTTTTTTTGACAAGTTCTACACCCTCTGGGTTTTTGTAATTTTTTTTATTACGTGAACAAATAAAGACATCTATCTATCTATCTATCTATCTAATTTCACAAAACTCCATTCTTCGAAATTGGTCTCCTGGAAACAATTCATGTGTTGTGGCATACCTAAAACATTAGAATCCGTTTTTTTTCCAAACGGCTGTCACAGTTCTATTGCTAACACCCAACTCCTCTCCAACGCTTCTACTGGACCTCGTGCTGTCTAATTCGAGTGACGCACAAATCCGTTCGTCCCGCCTATCTTGTTCCTCGACTTTTTCATGAGACTCTTGTTTTTGGTGGCATTTGTTACATAATTTTAAACAAAAAGAATTTTCAAAATTATTTACAACATTGTAAATTGTCTGTCGACAAGGGACAGGCCTGCCTTGAAATGTAAGAGAAAACAGCTCCCCGCACCGTGTTGCTGAATTTCCCCCGTAAAACCATTTAATTATTTGTACTTTTTCAGGCGGGGTGTAAACAGACATTGTGGAAGGCGGATTAATTTACCGGAAAAAATAACGCTCTTGCTTTCATCACCACCACTCAAGAGACTACAATCTACAATGCAACTCAAACCTGCTAAATGTGCCACGTTGTTCCGGTAACTCTCGTCATTGCCGATTGGCACACGCGATGTTGCATTTCTTACTTCCCATGCCTATCTTGAGATTACACGCACTGTATATTATATATAGATAGGAAACTCCCAGTATTTTTTTGAACAGCAAACATTACGTCGCGGGTGGCGCTGTATTCCCGCCTTTTTTATATAGGCGGGGTTGGTACAGGCGGGAATTTTAAACGTTTTTTAAATAAATTCCTTAGGCCACCTTTGGACTATAAAAATTCTTTGACAAATCTTTTATAAAAAATATTTTATGAGAAAAATACTATCAAATTACTCATAAAATATCTTTTATAAAAGATCTTTGTCAATGAACTTTTTTAGTCTAATCTAATGGTATGGGCTTAAAATTAAATAAGTCATTTCGAAACTAGAAATTGATCATTTATTAACTTAACGGAAAATCATTACAATAAATGCAATAACATTTAAAAAGTAACTAACGTAAGTAAAATTATTACAAAAGTATTAAGATGTTCAAGCTGCGTTGAAATAAGTAAAGTGTTAAAGTAACTAATGTATAAAAATACCTGTAATACAATTAAATGATATACATTTTCTCGTCCTTATTTATAATTTTTAGAAGTAAAAACACAACACGTAGAACCCATCAGTCTTTAAAATTCAATAATACCACAGTCGTTTTTAGTCAATTTCTTGAGAGCCACGTTCTTTACAAATCAATAATATGTATTTTCACATCCTTAGAATTTTTTGAAATAGCAACACAACATGTAGAACCCATCAGTCTTTAAAATTCAATAATACCATAGTCGTTTTTAGTCAATTTCTTGGGAGCCACGTTCTTTACAAATCAATATGCATTTTCACGTACTCGTGTTAGAACAACACAACATCACAGTTTTTAATATTTAACAGAACAGCGTCGTTTTATTGGAAACTCATATTATTTACAAATAAGCAAACGGATTAGCACACATATGTAAACAATAATGGCGTGACAACTGAAAGCTGAAAGTATGAAAGTAGTGACCCTCGAGGATATAGAGGAAAATAGAGATTGCTAAATGGCTGTTTGTTTGTTTGGTCCACAACTGTAAACAAGAAATTATTAATCCCCGATTCTCTCGACTGGTACTAAATAATGTGTTCGGAGAGGATGCTTTCTAATGTGGCTTTTAGTATAATTTGCGTATTGTTTACTTTCGTGTTCTATTGTGTTTTGTGGGTGTTTACTACGCCTCTCGCGTCCCTTGCCATATGTGTTGAGAACAAATATATGCATTGTTGTAAAATTGATCTATTTTTCCCTTTCAGTATTATTTTGAGTGTGAAACTAGCAAGTTGCTCTTACTTCGAGAACAAATTTTCGGTGGAAATAGTGTGATTTAAAAGCTGAAACTTCAATGTATAGTGAAATAAGGGCTCCTGAATGTGTTAATAAAGTCCATTGATGATATAAATAGTTATTTACATAATTATTTAAATAAGTTTGTTTCCTTTTCAAAAGAAACATTTTAAATTACACAAAAAAACTTATAAAAAGTAAATTGATAACTAAACACTTTACAACTACAAAAACTCTGATACTCAGGGTCGGATTCAGGAAAGGATGAGTAAGATTTGTCTAAAGTGTAAACTGGAAGTATCAGAGGATAAAACAAGTTTTAAATGTGATGGTTGTAACAGGTTTCTTCATATACAATGTGCAAATGTTACTGCAACAGAAGTTAAATGCTTGCAGCTCCAAGCGAGAAAACTAAAATTTTTTTGTGAAGATTGCGAAGAAGGGCTCCTGCAGGTACCAGTGCTCAGAAGATTGATTGAAGATTTGCAAAAAGAAGTGGAAAAATTAAAGAACAAGAGCAGCGAGTGCATTTTAGAAAATGAAAATATTGTAAATGAAGTTTTTGAAAGACAAAAAAGATCCAAGAACTTAATCTTATATAACCTGCCTGAACCAAATTCGAATGAGCCAGCTCAGAGGAAAGAAGAAGATAAAAAGAATACAATAGAAATTCTAAAAGATTTGTCAGATTCGCCATTAGAAATAAGAAATATATTTAGATTGGGAAAAAAGGCAGCCAAATCAGACCAGTAAAAGTAATGCTAGACCATGCAGAGACTGTTATTAATATTCTAAAGAAGAAGAGAAATTTGCAAAATACTGCAGTGCGCATCTCATCCGATCAGACACCAGCACAACAAGAAATTTATAGGAAAGTAAAGGCAGAGTTAGAAGAAAGAAAGGGAAGAGGAGAACAAGACATTTTTATTAAATATATTAAAGGCGTCCCACAAATAATAAAGGAAAATTAAATATTAGTGTTTGTAGTGTGTTAATTGTAGTGATGTTATTAAAATGGGTGATAAAGAAATTATAAATATTATGGACAGAGACTTACAAACTGACACTTTGGTATGTGATGATATAGACGATTATAAATACGCAGTTAGAGGAAAACATGAATTTAAAATTTTAAGTCAGAACATTAGGAGTATAAACAAGAATTATGATAGTTTTTTGGTTGTTCTAAATTCACTGGACTATCAGTTTGATTGTATTATCCTTACAGAAACTTGGCATGTTGACAATCTGAATTATTTCCAAATCGAAGGCTTTAATATTTTTTATAATCAAGGACAGATCAATCAAAATGATGGTGTAATTGTGTTAATACATAATAAATGGGCAGATGTAGTAGTCTTAAAATGTAAAATAAAAGTTGATGAAAATTTAAAACTAGCTTTCAACGCTGTTTATCGACCTCCCTCGGTAAATGGGGAATATTTCATAAACGAACTGAAAAATCTTTTGCAAACAGACACTAATGTTAATATGGAAATTGTAATAGGTGATTTAAACTTTAATATTTTGAAAGAAGAAGATAGAGGTATCATTGATGATTATCTAAACATAATACATGAATCAGGTTATATATCGCTTATTAATGTATATACTAGAGAAATTAATAATCAGAAAAGCTGCTTAGATCATGTACTTCTAAAAAACCCACAAAACTTAAACAAAATTTCAACTTATGTGCTTAAAACAAAAATAACTGATCACCATGCTGTAATATTCGGAATTGAAAATGCAAAACAGGAAAAGGAGGCAGAAACTTTTGAAGCCGCTAACATTAACTACAAGTACCTATATGAGAAACTTTCGCAAGAAGAATGGAACAGCGTAAATGGAATTAAGGATCCTGAATTATGTTTGAATAATTTTATTAACATAATAAGAACATATGTGCATGATTCAACTCAACTAAAACGGATTACCAAAAAGATAAAAAAAAGAACACCATGGATCACAGAAGGTATTATGAATTCAATTAGAGTTAGCCTGCATAAAAAACTTTGACTAAATCCGATTGATGAGAATCTGAAAAACAGATATAAATTGTATAGAAATAAAATACATAAGCTTATAAATTCAGCCAAAAACTCATACTACGGTAACCAACTAAAAAATAACAGAAAAGACTTACGTAAATTTTGGGGTACGGTGAAAAGTGCAATGAATATTTCGAAAAAACATGACAAAATAGAAAATATAGAAGGGGAGGATGGTGCTATTCTACAAAATGATGAAGATAAAGCAGAACACTTTAACAATTTCTTCTCTAATATCGGTAAACAACTAGCTGAAGAAATAAAGCCTCTGAGCCAAGAAAGATATTTATATGAATTTAAGAAAAAATATCGTTTACAGAATTCCATATTCCTGAAACCAACTAATCCTACGGAAATAGGAAAAGTTATCAGGGAACTTAAAAATGGAAAAGCTCCTGGGATAGATGGGCTTACTTCAGATTTGTTAAAAAAGATATGTGAGTTTATAGTACAACCAATAACTCATATTGTAAACAACATCTTCTCTACAGGCATTTGTCCATCACACTTTAAAATCGCAAATGTTAAACCGTTCTATAAAGCAGGAAACAAGGAAAAAACTACAAACTATCGTCCAATATCCCTTTTATCAAGTCTCTCAAAAATTTTTGAGAAAGTTCTGAAGGATAGGATAATGAACTTTTTAAGCGAAAACAAAATTTTACATCCACATCAGTTCGGTTTTCAACAAAAACGATGCACAGAAGATGCCATGATGTTATTAACAAAAACTGTGTACTCTGATATAGACATGTCCTTCCCTACATCTGGTGTTTTTCTAGATCTTCGTAAAGCTTTTGACACAGTGCATCACGATTTGTTACTGCAGAAGTTAGAAATATTGGGATTTCGTGGTACTGTATACAAGCTTATGGAAAATTACTTAAAAAATAGGCTACAAAGAGTAACTGTTAATAAATCAATGAGCGAACTGCGGTCTGTGGAATTTGGAGTTCCACAAGGTACGGTTATGGGCCCAATCCTTTTTTTAATTTACATCAATGATTTACTCAGTTACGATACAACAAATACATGTATATCTTATGCCGATGACACTGTCATCATTATAAATGGAAGTACATGGGAGAATTTAAAGTCCAAAATGATAAACACCCTAAAAAAAATAAAATTTTGGTTAGACGTCAATTTACTAACTCTAAACTGGGAAAAAACTAAGTGTCTTCCATTTTGTGTGGACTCTCGTACTAAACCATCATTTAATATTATAACACTACACAATGAAGAATGCGATAAAAGTAATATAACATGTGACTGTGAAAATAAAATACATATAACAGAAGAGGTAAAGTATCTAGACATAATTTTAGATACCCACTTGTGTTTTGATAAACATGTACAATACATCGCTCCTAAGCTACGGAAGGCAATATTTATATTAAGAAAACTGAAAGGGTTCATGAGCAAAGAAAACTTAAAAATGGTATATTATGCGTTATTTCATTCAGTGTTGCAGTATGGAAGTATAGCATGGGGCACAAGTTATGAGACTACAATAAACTCGCTAGAAATCCTACAAAAAAAAGCATTAAAGATTCTACTAAACAAGAATAGTACATATCCAACAGATCTCTTGTATAATGAAATAGACATCCTTAACCTAAGAAAGACCTACATGCACAAAGTGCTGCAAAAAATATTTAATAACAAAAATTTAATAACATTTGTAAATAGTTTATATTACAATACAAGACAGCCTATAAAAATGATAGCAGAAATACCAAAAAAATCTAAAAGAATATCTCAAAAATGCATAACATACATGGCACCTAAAATATTCAATGAACTGCCTTTAAGCACAAAAACTTGTCAAACTTTCTATAAATATACAAAAAAGTGTAAAAATTGGCTAAGATCCATTAATGAAACCCAAGTAAAAAATTTATTTGTATAAAGACTTTAGCAACATGTCTGAATCAAAATGTATACTATGTAAAATATAATATGTAAAATTTTCACAGTAAACTCTATATTCCTCATTTATGTAATACTAACTTAAAATGCTATTTTTTTTTTGTGTTGTAGTACAGCATAACCTGTCAGTAGGTATTATTATGGTATAATGTAATGCACTCATCAATAAACGTGAGAAACTGGAATGGGTCACACGCTGGTAGCTTGCTACCTTAGTGACTGTACCACTTTCTTTCTTTATTTAGGCATAAAATTTTTTGTAAATATAATAAGTAAATTTTTAATTCCATACTCCTGTACCTTATTGAAAATGTGCAATTTTTGTAAATCTAAACTTAAACCTAAATAAAGTTTCATTCATTCATTCATATATGCTCGAAGGTAGTGATAGTCGGGCAAAATTCAGATTTGCGCAGCCGTCGTATGATTCATGTACAAGTAGCGACACAGCGAGGTAATGGAAGACTAAACGCAGTTTTGAAAATTAGTGGGAGTGCGCATAGCCTGATTGCAATGGTTAGAAGTGCAAAAGCTGCAAGGTACTTACGTTACAGCTGCTATAGACAGTACAAACTATTGTAATTTCTGCAAGAACTTCCTTTATCTTATCTTATTAATATTACATAATATGTCTAATATGTATTTTATTATTTAATTTAGATGAATTTGTTAACTATACTTTGTATTTTATTAAATATTTCCTTTTCATTGTTTCATTTCCTGTTAACTATATACATGCGTATCTAACTGAAAACAACAAAATAAGTTTATCTACTAAAGAAATTATTTATTATCCATTGATACTCACTTCTAAGAAGAGTCATAATGAGACTTACGAAGCTATCAAGAAAGGTCTGTATTATAACAAAAAATAATAAATAGGTAAGTACTTTATGCTAGTATCTATCTAAGCAATAAACAATGATATGTATTTAGAACACACACAATTCAAAGGGCATTTATAACTACAATCCAATGCATTCGTAGCCATTTCCGACTGATTGTGTTCACCGACTTTAGACGACTTTCACAGTTTGTTTCATATAGTTTTTCAACGGCAAGTTTTTAAATTTCCTTTCTTAATTTATTGATCATCCTAGTATTATGGGGCATCTAGGGAGCTTCATAAATAATCAATAGCTAACAAAAACAACTGCACTTTATTCCAACATAAACTAGATAAAATACATAAAAGCAAATTAAAGCCATTTCCCTCCTTTTAGGAAGTCAAAGCATGAATAACATTCTAATCTAGAGCCGAGAATACAGTAATAACAGGGTTTATCCACTAGTTTGGCGGGTAATTTAAATTTGTAACAGCTAGAACGCCACACAAGTCTTGTAATGCGGCCGTTTTTCCTACAACATAAACCCATATTAAAAATCAAATTCCTACATTAAGATACGACTTATCACAAATAAAACGCTTAGAATACATTGTAATTTGTTACTTTACTTGACATTGAAATGGTCTCCACAATAAGAAAACTTGGTCCTTCTCTGGTGGCTTTGAATCATTCATTATTACGTTCAGCGTTTATTATTGGAACACAACAGTTTTTCTGATGAATTGGTGGTATTATTTACACAGTACGGCAGAAAACACTATCTGTACTTATATTTATCCATAACTAGATGCTGTTAAACTATACCGAATTGTAACCTATGAACGTCAGTTGAATTT
Source organism: Rutpela maculata (assembly GCA_936432065.2). NCBI lineage: Eukaryota > Metazoa > Arthropoda > Insecta > Coleoptera > Cerambycidae > Rutpela > Rutpela maculata. The sequence continues at coordinate 14,467,171 of OW386289.2, read as the reverse complement.
GACGTTAAATATAATGTCAGATTAAACTGTCGTGATTGTCTTTTTTCTCCGTCGCTATCAGCTAGTTTCTAAATTAGTACCCATTTCTCGTCGTTTTATAACTAACTTCTCTACAGACTGCCGTTATTATGTCATCTCCGTTTTAAATGCGTGTATTTTTGTAATTAATATAATATTATAAGACTTTCTTTTCAACTTCTACATGTTTCTAATGATTTTTTATGAATAATTGTTATTGTTTAACATAGATTCTCCTCAAATTTTAACTTAGTGCAACAACCCAATTACCAAGTGTCGAATCGAAAATCGAGTAACTTGTTCTTAAGGCACTTTTTTGAGTAGAATGTTGCTGATAAGAAGAAAATTATGGATGCCTCAGTTTTCGAGATATAGACATAACTTGTGTTTTTTTTTAATGGAACACCCTGTAAATGATTACATTATTCAATCAAAACTTAAATTAGCTATCCAATGATATATCGTATGTCACATTTATCTCTAGAAAAAGTAATTAATTTTCGAGAAATTTAATATATTTAATAAGGTGGACATGAAAAACTGTTAACAACAACAACACTTCTTATTATATAAAATAATTTTGCCAAAAATAGGAAAAACTAAACTACAATAAATGTTCGAATTGTCTTTCATTGATGCTTTCATCTATGCATTTTTGACACCTTCTCCTTACAGCATTTGTTGCATTTCCAATCATGACAGGAGTTATTGTCCGAAACACAGCTAATGTTTTGTTTTCCAATTTTATTAGAACATTCTCTATATATAATATTTTTTAAATAATCCCAAAGCCAAAAGTCTGCAGGGGTTATATGGGGAGATCTAGCTGGCCACAAAATAGGGCCGTTATTTCCTAAAAAATTAAACAATATCTAAACTACTTTGTTGTTTATTAATGTCCAGTTAGCTAAATTAATTGTTAGTTATCAGTAAACTTAGCTAACTAGACATTAATAAACTAGTCCTGAGTGATATTTAGATACCTCTCCAATCCTCCCCAAATTGAGCATTTAAATGATTTCGTGTTTCATTTGACGCATGTCCTGGGGCGCTATCGTGTTGATAAATTAATCTTTAAAATTGTCTTACAGACATATTGTCTTCGAAGGGTTCTATTTCTTGTTGTAGAATGTTAACAAAATTTTCGGTATTCAAATTACCGTGAAGAAAATGGCGACCTATTATTTGGTATCCAATAATACCACACCATACACCAAATCCAAATCGTCCTTGACGATTAACTGTAGCGGTTACATGCGGATTTTCTTGAGCACAATGGTGGGTATTATGCCGATTAAAAATTCCGGCACTGCTTTTATATGCCTGGTCTGTCCATATAATTGTTCCTTCAAATCCTGGCACTTCATTGTGCTGACACAAAAACCACTGGCAAAAATTGAGATGCCTTTGAATGTCGGTTTTTTTTCCCAAAAATGCTCTGTAGCTCGGTAGTCGAAAAAGATAGGCGATTGCGGTTTGCGCCATTGTTTGTTTCTTGAAAATCGAGTTCAGGACACTTATATTGGTTTTTGCCCATATGCCATAGTTTTAGAGAAAATCCCAAACCCTATTTATTTTGGTCCACCTTGTACATGCTTTTACTTTCTTTTCTCATGTCGGTTTTTGGAATCACGTACCCAATTTTAGTTGTATTTCTCTTAAAAATTACAAGAAATTAGATATATGAAGCCAACAACTTATTTAGCTCTAAAAATCAACAAAAAATATTATATTTAGCCATATAGCAAACCATTTAGTTATGCTAGATGTTAGCTGTGTAGCGATAGATAGTGAGGTGTTTACTTTATATTACCATAGTTTAACTGCCGGTATTTTCAACTTTACTTAAATGCTGTTTTAGTTAAACAGCCATTTAACTAAATGGTCCTTTAACGTTGCTATATGTATTATCAACCATGATTTAAATTTTAGTAAGATTGGTAATAAAATTACTAAAAAAGAGAATGGTGCCATTTGATTTAACCCAAAAATTGACGCCATACGTCATTCTGAAACTTTTTGACTGTAGTTGAGTTATTATCATAAAAAAATGAGAAAAACCATTAATACAAGTATTAGCTAATTTAAAAGATTACGCTGCAAAAATTTTACTAATGAAAATATGTTAATTTTTTGTTCGTTTGCAAAGTTCAATTTTAGGTAATGTAATTCAGTGCAGCTCCGTTCGAAGCGTGCAACAGCCCAGTGTCACACGCTTCGAACGAGGTTGCATTGAATTACATTGAACCGGTGGTGTCTCTGCCCCCTGTCTCGGTCTCCGGTCGCAGTCGTTTGTTGCGAAAGTCTAGGCTATCTAGTATTTAAATTTTGTTGATAATGCTCTTTCTTGCCATACAACTTCTTTTAGGTTAAATCTCTCTTTAAGAGTGTTGATAATACCTGCCGCAAAATTCGGATATTCGACATTTAAGCTAAATGACTGTTTAAAGGCTATCTGTTTTTTATTATTATTTGCTATTATGGATTATTTAGTGGGGGGTGAGCTGAGCTTACACATGGACTGCACCGACTATATTCTGTAAAAACATAGGTTTCTATAACTGGAGTATCAGAATTAGTGCTTTCGGATCTGGACTGCCATTTTGTGAGAAAAACTTGTCGTTCTGTCGATAATTGTATGCTGCTTCTTCAGGAGGTAAAAGTAAGAACAAGCAGCAACGTATTAGCCATGTCAAAGGTGAAAGTTATTCTGCCAATAACAGATCAAACAAATTTCAACTCTGAACTGGTTGACACTTGACATGTCAAGTTACCGTAATTGTTCGTGGCTCATGAAGATGCCGTATACAACAGACGATGAAATGTCAAGTGCTACTCATACATAAAATTACATGATGAGGTATGGATGAATTTTATCATTTCAACCGGTTTCGAAGAAAGAGGAAGCCATTGTTGGGTTCACACCCAATTTAGAAAAAAAATATTAGGTAGCCGGAGCTATTTTTGCAACAAATTGTTCTTTTAATTCCATTGAACATAGAGTAGTTCGGAAATTGTTTAACATGTTAAGACCAGGGTATGTCACGCCTTCTAGGTTTCAGTTATCATCAGCCTTTTTAAATGAAATCAAAGTGGTTTAAAAATTTATCAGGTCAATTAGTTTGTATGTCTCTTGATAGTTGGTCAAATTTTCATAATGAAAGGATAATATGTGAAGTTTTGATACTAGAAAATGGAAATAGTTTTCTTCTGGAAAGTATAGATTCATCAGGACATCCATACACTGGTGATTATCTTGCAAACCTGGCCATTGATTTAATAAATAAGTGCAAAAATGAGTATAACTGCAAAGTTACTAGTTTGGTTACAGATAATGTGGCAAACATTAACATGTCGAGGGAAAAAATTACTGAGGCCCTGGATTACCTCATTTTAACATACGGTTGTCCTGGCCATATACTGAATTTGCTTTCCAAAGATTTGGAAATTACTGAAGTAAAATCACACTTAGTTAAAACTGTAAAATTTTTTCGCAATACATACTTGCCAAATGCTTGGTACAAAGAAAAAGGGGACAAGAAACTAATGTTACCACAAGATGTTAGATGCAAGGCAGTTTCAGACTGTCTTGAGATTTATGTCACTAATTGGCCTAAATTGTCGCAAATTTATGAAGACCGTAAAGATGACATTGCTCCATTGATTTTTGAAAAAGTGTCGAATATTCAAATTAAAAGAATGGCCGAAGACTTTTTAAAATTGCTGAAACCAATTTCTATGACTTAATTCAGCAGAAAGATGCCAGTTTGTCCCTTGTGATTGAGGAATGGAAGAAATTGAGTACCGTTTTTTTATAATTTTGAAGATGAGGACAGCAATTTAAAGCAACGTCAGATATTTGAAAGGAGATCAGCTGATCAAGAGATAAAAGAAATACCCACTGTCGAAAAAAGAAAAAAAGGCTGCTTTAGATATAGTTTCCCAAACATTTTTCTGGCACGGGGTTATTACCGTTATTAATGAAGTTGGAAGCGAAATCCGATCCGTTCCAATCAACAATGTTTTCAGAAGAAATGTTACAAAATATTAACGCAGTGCAGTGATGAAAATCTCTAGAAGATATTCCACAAATTAACAAAGTATTGGATCTGATAATTCCCTTTCTGTATGTGTCGTTGCTTCTTCTGCAGACATGAAAAGAATGTTTTCATATGGACTTGTTCATTCAGATATTAGGAATAGATTGGGCAATGAAAACCATCTAAATTAGTATTTCTCTTTAAATGTTATAATACTAAATATGTTTTGTACTATTTTGAAAAATATATATTTTTATATGTTCATATGTTTGTTAAGTTAATTTTTAAGCACTTAAAATAAAGGCTCTTTAAAGTTTTATTTTTGCAAATCAAAATGTGAAGTTTGTATTTTTTCTTTGTAACATTTAAAATAAAAATCATGATTTTAATGAAATGATTTAAATCAGCTCAATCCTGCTTACAAGCTCTAAAGTGCTTGCGAGCCTTTTAGAGGATTCAAGCAATTTGCGAGATTACTAAGCACTAAGCCCTTGTAGTGGAGTCAAATTTGGACTAAAAAATTCGCAATGTGAATTGTCTGGTCAGGGCAGTTTTTTTTTTGTTTTAACCTGTTCAAGTTTACAGTTTAAGTTCACAGTTCAGTTTTACAGTTTCCGCGAGGTCGTCGTATTGTTTCTTTAAACATTTAATTTTTTAGACCGTGTTTTCCATCGGTTTTCTTTGAATATCTCGAAATCTGTAAGTCCTATGGAAAACAACAAAAAGAAGGAAAATGTTCATTATGAGCTGTACAATAAAAGTTACATAAACTATAATTCATTCCAATTTTTATTATTAAAAAAAAATTGAATATTGCAAAATTATGCGTTTCTAAACAAATCACTGTTCTTTCAAAAATAATGGATAATATCCAATATACAATTGTTGCTAAAACTTTGCACCCTCAGTGCCGGCGTCAGAGTATTTGGCACCTGAAGCAAATATTTGCTTGCCGCCCGAAGAAAAGACATTTACAAGTTACTATTGTAGGACAAATTTATTAATAAAAACTAATAAAAAATAAAAGGAACATTCCAATAGACAAAAATAAATTAAAAAATATTTTAGCAAAAAAAAATGGCATTGTTCCTTGTCCTTGAGACAAAAACGGCCGACGCGCGAAGGCCAGTTGACATGTTTAGTACGAGTAAACGAATAAGCACAGAGTATGTATTAGAATATTTAACGCTCCAACATAAAACAACCATTCGGAGTCAAAAAATGTTTTTTGAGATTTTTGTGCAATGTTGAATTTCTGGAGTTTATAAAAAGGTAATAACCAAGTCTTAAAATCTGCTTCGCTGTTTCACCACTTCCGCCTACCCTATGCACCCTTGTGAAATCCTGCGATCAAAATCAAGAAATGTGTACGATGGCTCAAATTGTAGCTTTTTATAAGTATTTTAAGATCGCGGAGAGAGAATTTTCTTTTTCAAAATTTAAACTCTTTTTATTGCAGTTCTTTATAATTTTCGAAATTATAGTTATAAACAAACTCAAATAACTCTGGTTTTTTTATGAAATCAAAAAAGGTAATAAAAGTAGATTAAAAAAGCCAACTTAACACGTAGAGTGCCGCCAGAAAACACGACCAGATGCATCGAAATTCACTTAGATTATAAAAAAAAACAATTAATCAATAAAATAAGTCACACTAGAGCATCAATAATATTTAGTATTCATCTTTTGACAATGGTGGACTACACTGACCACCAGAATGGAAAATAAGTACAGCGAAATATTGCTAAAAGCACAGCACTCTAATTCACTTCCTATATCTTTAGTGTGGCTTCGGTGGACCATCGCTGATGACCACAACCTGAAGTGTAAAAATATCTGGTGGACAACGTTAGTCCACCACGGCCAGTACGGAAAAATTATTTGCTCTCAAATGGTGGACACTGTTGACCCACCAAGGCACTTTACATATTAAGAAAAAATTTAATGCTCTACTTGCATTTGGAGCTGAGATATGTTAGGTTTTACATCTAGGTCACTTATAAATAAACAAATCAATATTTTTTTATTGAAATTTGGACTGGTAATTCTCCAATGTCTATTATTTTTCTTTGGTACTTGAAAATAATCCGAAGCTACAATTATTCAAAGATACTGTATAGAGACCCGAAAGTGGGGTCTTAGCGATTTTGTTTGAGATCCGAATATGTCTAAATGTTATATTATGTTTTTACAAACCAGATTTTAGTTGCTAGATAGCCCAGTGAGTAAGGTGACTAGCACTTTTTATTCAGGATGCGGACTTCTCGGGTTCAAATCCTGCTCGCGAAATATATTTTTTATTGTATCAGTAGGTAATATTAAAAGTTTTACAAAGCTGTATACATGCACATAAGGATAGTTGTGCAACTTAGGTTGGTTTACCATTTTCGTGACAAAAATTAAAAAAGATAAAAAATTTGCAAATGTGCATTATGTTTTCAAAGCTGCTTTATTCGATGTTATTTTAACAATTGTAGCTTTGGATTATCTTCAAATAGTAGAAACAAAATAATAAGCATTGGAGACAAACCATCCCAAATTTCAAGAAGAAATATCGATTTTTTTTATTTATAAGTGACCTAAACGTAAAAACTAACGTATCTCAACTCCAAAACTGAGCCCAGTAGAGCATTATTTTTTTTTTTCAAAAGTTGGCTTTTTTAATTTACTTTCATTACTCGTTTATCGTTTTTGATTTCATAAAAAAACCAGAGAGTTACTTGAATTTGTTTATAACTAAAATTTCGAAAACTATAAACAACTGCAATAAAACGGGTTTAAATTTTGAAAAAAAAAGTTTTTCTCCGTGATCTTAAAATACTTATAGAATGCTACAATTTGAGCCATCGTACACATTTCTTAGTCTTGATGGCAGGATTTCACAAGGGTGCAAAGTATATTTGAGCCATTTTAGTAATCATTTTGATTTGAAATTTTAAGTGGTGATTGTACTTTATAAGAGCTATATTCTTTAAAAATGCATAATTTTCGAATGTTCAATTTTTTTTAAATAATAATAACAATTGGAATGAATTATAGTTCATGTACTTTTATTGTACAGCTCAAAACGAACATTTTCCTTCTATTTATTGTTTTCCATAGGACTTATAGATTTCGAGATATTCAAAGAAAATAAAAAATTAAATTGTTTAAATAAACAATATACCGACCTCGCAGATGCTGCAAAACTGAGCTGTGAACTTAAATTGACCCCCTGAACACGTTAAAACAGAAAAACTGCCCCGACCAGACAATTCACATTGAAATCCTAATTTGACTCCACCGTTTTGTGAAGTGCTCGAACCTCGTCTATAGAAAGTTAAATTAGAACCCGCTAACTATGTTAATTTGTCCTCACCTGTTTTTTGAAGTATATTATTATGCTGTCCACTGCATTTCCGAAAATTCCTTAGTTAAAATAAAATATCTTTGTTGTACTATTCTTGATATTTTAAACATATACCATATCAGTCAGTCAGTCACTCAAATATTAAAGTGCGCTATTGTTAAACCATTACATAAAGGTGGCGATCGTAATCAGATGGCAAACTATCGTCCAATCTCTCTCATATCAAATATAGCAAAAATTTTTGAGAAAGCAATAACCGCACGATTGTATAATTATTTCGAAAAATACAATATCCTTTCGAATAATCAATTCGGATTCAGACAAAATAAATGCACCCAAGATGCAATTACGGCCTTGACAACAAAAATATATAATGATGTAAATAAAAGCATACCGACAGCTGCTATCTTTCTAGATCTAGCAAAGGCATTTGATACTATCAGCCATGTAAAGCTTCTGGAAAAATTAGAAATGTACGGGGTCCGAGGCTGTTCCTATAATTTAATAAAAACTTATCTCAGCAACAGACAACAATATGTTGTAACAAATAATGAAAGGAGTAGCGAATCAACAGTAACGTGTGGTGTACCACAAGGTACAGTTCTTGGCCCTGTACTTTTCAAAATTTACGTTAATGATTTGTTTATAAATACTGATACGGATAGTGTGAGCATTTTTGCTTATGCCGACGATACAATTATTCACGTTAGCGGTGATTCTTGGGAGGACGTTCACTCAAAATCTGAACACATATTACAAGTTATAACAATATGGTTGAATAGCAGTTTGCCAAAACTGAATACATCAAAATCAAAATTTATATGTTTTTCACTTCGTGGCAAAGTCAATTTAAATCAATTAATTATACACCAGCAATCGAAATGCATGTAATTGTCCCTCGTATATTGAACAAACTAATAACATCAAATACCTTGGCGTAATCATTGATCAGTCTCTTAAATGGCATGAACACATTAACTGTTTAACAAAAAGATTAAAAAAATGCATGTTCATATTTAAAAGTTGAAGCGGCATTCTTAGTAATAAATTGATTAGGAATTGTTACTATGCTCTTGTACAGCCGTTGTCAACGTATGGCATTCTGTCCTGGGGTGGAACTTATAAAAATAATCTAGAAAAAGTATTTGTCTGTCAGAAAATAATTATTAAAACCATCCTTAGGAAACCAATGCGTTACCCAACTAGAATCTTGTTCTCGAATTTTAATGTTTTCACTTTAAGAGAACTGTATGTATTTGATATACTGAAATATTATTATAAGCATAAAAATTCCGTAACCCGTTATGAACATGAATATAACACCAGAGCCATAAAAAATCATAAATGTATACTTCCTATCTCACACAAAACGACAACTCAAAAATATTTCCTGTATTACCTATCTAAAATTTACAATATACTACCGAATGAACTTAGACTATTTAATGGCAGCATCATTTTATACAGTAAAAAAATTAAAATGTGGATTAAAAATTCAAATATAAATCTTGATCACATATTTATCTAGCGTCCTACATTTTTGTAATTATAGAATACCCTAACTTGTATAATTAGTAAATTACTTAAAACCTTATATTATTTTAGTGTAAGAATTTTATTTTCAATTTTACTTTAGTAAAAAGTACTATTTAATTGTATTTAAGAAACTTGTAAAATTAGTAACTTAACACTTTATATTATTTTATTGTAAGAATGTACCTTGTGTTATTTCATTTAGATTTACTTTAGTTGTAAGTACTATTTTATTGTTTTTTAGAAACTTTTTATATGTAATATTACTGCCATATCAACAAATTGTAAATATTACAGGAGTCACGAACAAACCTTTTACTAGGTTTCTGTGACTTAACTGTTTATTTTTGTACAATTTCTATACATTTTTGCACAAATAAAACTTATTCTATTCTATTCTATCTTTTGTAGTGCTTCCGTCGGTACAATGTTCGCTTTGCCATGGTACTTGACATGGTTTGGTCATTCCTTAAATCAGTACAAAGATGTGGTAAGACTGTATGATTATTTCTTGGCGAGTCCCCCCCTGATGCCGTTGTACGTAGCAACATCGCTCGTGGTCCACAGAAGAGACGAAGTATTTGCAGCTGGTTGCGATATGGCAAGCATTCATTGCATGTTGTCGCAGATACCAGATAATTTAGATTTTGAACAGATCCTGCAGAGAGCCTCGACCTTCTACAAGAAACATCAACCGGAGAGACTCGAGCATTTAGTTAAGAAGAGGGTTCAGAAAGAGTATGTAATTTTCGGTTTATTTTACTTTTTACGTAAAATTTTATTTTATGTTAAGCAGCTATTTACTCTTCGCTTTTTTTATGTTCTGCTTTCCTCTCTGGTGTTTCGTAGATATCACCATAAGCATATGTAATAGGTTCCTATTTCTGTAAATAATGTAGTTTATATAGTTCCTTTCCTTTATTTTCGGCTTAAATAAATTAATTGCATTTGTTTTTTTTTGTTTTTTAACCTCACCTTCCTGGCTTCTGCACACTCACTTGCCTTTTTTTTTTTAGCCTGAGGCATTTGGATCGATGTGAAATATATTATTATGCATTATCCCATTGCCTCTATTATTACTTGATATGTTTATTAATTTTCATTGCTGCATTTCTTGGTTTATTTTAAGACGTGAACAACTTAAGCGAGATGAACAAATCATGAGAAACCGTCAAAACAGAAACAAGAATATATGGGTTCGACTAAACCACAACATCCCAACATGGCTCTTGTTTAACTGCAAGAGCAGATATGGTTTATTGTTTGCCGCAGCCACAGTTTTAATTGGATATATTTATTATATTAAATCATCTGAAAATAAATTTTCACTTACGAGGTAAGTATGTGGGTAAGATGTGAAAGATTGTTGTATGTCAAATTTCAAAAGGTTTCTTTTTTTTTAAAGTGATCAAAGCAGATAGAAAGTAGCTGAAATTAATTTTGACAAACTATTAAATGTCCACTCTTAAAATTAAGACAATGTCAAACATTGATATCTGTGATTATTTCCCTCATAAATTATAGACCAATAACATGTCGTGAATTTTTAAATTTCAACCAATGACGACAGTTTTACACTGAATAAACACAAGCTAGCTTTTGCTAAAATTTAACGATTAAATTACGTCTAGCTTTAAATGCCATGTGCATTGATTTAATTTACTCTCAATTGGACTAAAAACAAAATAAAACATTACAAATTCAAGAATTATTATGTTTGGTTATAATTACTTTGTATCAACGGTGTCGTATATCTACTATATAAACTTATTATTATTATACTAAAATGATTTTTAAACCATTGGAACATATTTCAGGCATTTTATATGTTCTGATGTTTATTGGACTATTATAGTTAATGAACAATGTATTTTATAACCAAATATTAAAACTTGTAGTAAAATTTAGACTATTGATATTATCAAAATAAAAGTAAAAGAAATATGTTTATTAGTGGTTTATGACCAACATATTTTATGCAAATAATTAATATTAATGTTTTATTTGAATATGTTGGTTCTAATTCTTCTTGATAAAAATCTTGCATTTATTGAATTGAATTCACATTTTTTTTTGCGTTATTCAGATAGGCCGTCTCGTCGGACTACAAAGTTCTTTTAATTTTAAATAGTCCAGGTCTGTCAAAACCACCATTTTGTTCCTACATTTAGCCACGTCTACCAATGCCGTTTCTCTGTAGAAAATTTGTACAGGATGCTATCTCCTTATATTCTAACTCAATTTCAGAGGATAGTTGCCCCTAGTCAAGATTACCAAAAAGACATCCATTTAATTGTTGAAATTTCAGCTTATTTTGTGGTCACTCTTTAGTGGCAGTTACATAATAATAATAATAATAGCTTTATTGCCTAACAGTACAACCATTTACAGAGCCATACAAATAAATTCACATAAAGTAACTTAGAACTTAGAGCATAGATATGCTATTTATATATGTATAAAGTAAGATAATGGTTACTCATTCGAGGTTCCCATCTCAGTTACTGTCATTTTGATGCTATTTGAGTTGTTGTGCACACCACATTCTGACGACAATTTTTGGTCAGTGATGACAGCGAGCTGATGTCTATCATGACGTACTTAGGACGTGAAAATGAGTCACAGACAACTGACGTTCATTGTAGTAATTTGAGAAATGTATCTCTGTTTTGCGATAAGGGATGCAGACCTTTCACTATAATATTTTTCAGCAATTATTAATAAAATTTTTAACAAACAAAATTTGGAATGTGTAGAGATCGATCCGCAGACCTCTTGACTCGCAGCGCAAGAAGAAGAATTTTATCTTTAATTAATAGCTACATGCACCTTTCTAGAACCTGGCCCGGAGCCAATTATATAAGCACGGCGCGCAGCGCCGCAGTGAATGTACGGTTGAATGGGGCAGGTCCAGTTTGGCTAAAACAACAACAATCGATGAAAAAAGTGAACACTCCTGTCTAAGGTAGAATAATATACAGAAATACTTAAAAGTAATGAAAAATTACACTGTATTGGCGTAGCACATGCATATTGAATAAATTTTGGTTGTTGGCTCAGGAAAAACTAAAAGAAAAAACCCGTTTGAGAACTGCCCCCATGGTGATCTCCCTGCCTCCAGCAAAGTGTGGTTGGAAAGAAAACTTGTGATTTAGAATGTTTTAACGCAACATTTAACTCACGGAACCACTGAACTTTTTATATTTCAACTTATATAAAAACTGTATAGTTGGAAAAAGTAAAAGAAAATTTATATTATTGTTATTATTGTATGAAAAACTGTTACTGCTATTCGAAATTTTTTGTTTTCAATACCAAGGTGCAATATTTATGTTCACTTCTTAATTAATTTGTAACTTGACTTGCATCACTTAACAATGATGTTTAATTGACGTCACCGTGTTACCCTGCCACAGTTATACCTAAAAATGACGTCTAGATGACAGCATTTTTATGGCGTTAATATGACAACTCTAATGCCACGGCATTATTATGTTATTAACTGGTCGAATGACGTCTACTGACGGCAGATCCCCTTAAAACAATGCCATAATGACAACACCTTGCTACTTGGGGCCCAGCTCAATATTGAGTACACATTCCATGAGTGTGTTTTTTTACTGCTAAAGTGGAGTTATAGACATCTTGAGTTGATTGAAAGACACTCATCTTCAACTTTCTACATAAAAAAATTGCCCTGCAACTTGTTCTCTGGGACACAGTCATTTACAGCATTGGTGTCCCAAGATAGTTTGCCGATCAGGTCCAAGAATTTCTCAAACCAGCACAATCCGTCTTTATAATTTCATCTAAAAATACACAATTACAAACGAAATAAAACATAAGTTGTTAAGAGTTTTTGGGTTCTTTACGTTGTAGATAGATTGGTCTAAATTGTTCCTATTTTAAGGGATCCAAACGAATTAATTCAATAATAAAATACGCATTATTGGAGAATCGATAAATACAACTACTACTCTAGCTAATACTAAGAAGTATTGAATTAATGATATAATTCTATCGTGCAAGATTGAAACATTTTGTAATTTGACATATTAATGTATGGCAAGAATTATTAATTAAATGATTAATAAATGTCCCTTTTTTAGTTTATTTAACACATGACATTTGCTTACCCCTGGGCCAATTAAGACTATGATGCATAAGAGATTTTATACGATTTTCTAATTATTTATTTTTGTATTATGAATTGTAATATATTATACTGATTAAGCTTTAATATATGTCATTAAGGTTATGTAGATTTCCTTTTATTGATTACTATTAGTTTATCTTTCTCTTGTTTTGTTCAATATGCAGGCACATCCGTAGAAATTGGAATGATTGCAAACCCCCTGTACATGGAAAGACAGTTCTAACATATTATCTGGACTTGGTTTAGGTTTTGTATGCATGAAAATAAAACTAAATTAAATTTTTTGAATATTTCAAGTGTACTGGAGATGTGGGAGAGTTTCACAAATTAATTTTGAAAATTTAAAAAATTAAAAAACAGTAATATACCTTCATATATTGGACCACTTCTTGGAAATGTTAGTTAAATTTACTGGGTAAATAGCGGTATAAAAAAATATTTTCTAGTGTCATGTATTTGTCCCTTTTACGAGGGAGAATTGGAACTAGCGATGGGGAGATTTCGGACAGGTATTTAAATCTTCACAAAGTTATGGAAAAATATTTAAAATATTAAAAATAACAAACGAGAAGGTATAAAATTAATTAAAAAATCTGACAAATGCTCAGAAGGAAAACAAAAATATATTGCAATAAACAATAAAAATTTTTGCTAACGCAAATTGCTATTATTTCAAAAATATAATAATAATAATAGTAATAAAATTCATTTATTCATGAAAAGAAAACATACACGTTTACTTTACATAAAAAGGTCATGGAGTCAATTTAAAATTGGTTTTCATCCTGACCAAAACGAGAGAGTAATGTGCTAACTACGTAACAAAATGGTTATAATTACAAAGGTGAGACATTATCTATCTATATATGGATATAATTCAAGGGATATTGGTATACTTTTGTGTATGAAAGAAAAATAAAAATATACTGATTGAAATTGAATATTTAAAAAACTATTTGAAATGATCCATTTTTTATTAATTGTGTGATCTTCCTTTTTAGACTAGCGACACTATTATTTTTCAGCTCTTTGGGAATTTGGTTATATATGTTAGCTGCCTGATAGGTGAAACTTCTTTTGTAGTACTCTGTTTGATGTATAGGTACACTTAAAATAGTATCTCGATCTCTTGTTTCCACTGAATGGGCTGTTGCTCTTTTTTCAAATTTTTGTCTAAGATATATTGGCGTATTAAGCTGAATTACACTATATATTATGCAACAGAGATGAATCCATCTTGTTTTCATATTTAAGCAATCTAATTGCTTGAGATAAGGACTTATATGTTCTCTATATGGTAAGTTTAAAGAGTAGCGAATACATGCATTTTGAACCTTTTGTAGTCTGTTTGACAATTCCACCGTTAGACAGAGATCATACACTGCATCACAGTAATTTAAGCGCGACAGCACCAGTGATTCACACAGTTTAAGTTTAGCTTCTTGTGATATATAATCTCGAACTTGATAGAGACTACGGAACAAAATCTTTTAATGTTATGTACGCTGATTTGCATAAATTGGCAACATGTTTATCATAGCTTAGTTGATCATCCATGAGAAGACCCAGGTTATTAGATTGTTGACTTATATTAATAGTGTCATTGTTCATTTTTATATTAGGTATGGTGTGTGATAGTTTCCTTGAGTGTTTATTTCCATAAATCATGGCGACGGTCTTTTGTATATTTATTTTAAGCCCATTTTTTGTTGTCCATATGAATATGTTGTTTAATTCCTGATTTATGATCTCTATTGAATCACATATGTCTTTAGGGTAAAAACTGTATAGAAGTTGTATGTCATCTGACTTGTTACACCATCCAGCTCTAAGGCATTGGATTTTATTCCCCATAGGAAATTCGCAACTTCTTCAGTGCTAACTGATTGAAATTTAAAATTTTCTCTCTCCTCAATCCTGTCATTAAGAAATTATGTCTAACTTATTGATAAAATATGTGTTTACATTGTTGGGACTAAAATTTTCTGTCGATACCATTTCCTTCTTTTTATTGTTTATCATTCCCCATTTCCTCATGTTTCCCCAAAACTGTTTCGAGTCTTTAACGCTTGATTTTAATTGTTGTTCATAATACTGCTTTTTTTCAATTTTAATAGCCCTGTTTACATAGTTTTTGATTTCAGAGTAGTGTTGTTTATCATTTGCATTTCTTGATTGTTTATATTTTTTGTGCACATTATCACGGTATTTCAGCATGCACTTATATTGTGGGTCATCCATGGTGCTTTCGCTTTCTTTTTATTGCCGTCTGTATAGGGTGCGTAGAAGTCTATAAGTGATAGTAAACACTCGTTGAAGTAATTAACTTTATCATCTATCGACTCAAGATGATATATATGTCCCCAATTCATTTTCTCTGCATCTTCTTTAAACTTAGCCATGTCAATGTTTTTAAAATTCCGATAAGTTCGATTATTTTCTTCCTGCTTGAGGTCAAATTTACGTGGAAATTCAACCATATTTTGAGTGTGCATGGTACCTTTCTCAAGCCGCCATTATTTTTGCATTTTACAACGGCTTTTTGAATTATATGGATTGTAACGACAGGATTGTCCTTTTTTTCTTTTAGCATAACGGCATACCTAAAAACGATCCAAATAATATAAGAAAATTAATTCATACATGGAATGGGGGAGACATAGGATGGGCCAACTCTCCCTTAAAATAACGTCCCAATTCTACCTCACTGCTCGGTGTCATTAAAAGTGACCAGATTTATATTTAGGTGAAAGTGAAGTATGAAATGACCAACATTTACTAGCTAAAATGTCGGTCATTACACGTAAAATAACTCTCCACTTGCACCCACAAACAATGAATTGGATAATTTGAAGAAAAAAAAAATTACTTTTCAGTACATAAAACAATTAAAATCACCTGACATTTGAAGTACAGCAGTTTATTTACTTCTTTCACAAATATACATCACCTGTATAACAAAATAAACTACCAACCAATCGGTATAAAAAGTCACTGTGCCAATTCTCCCATGGTACCAACTCCCCCACATCTCCCCTAGTGTTTTGTTCGAAACATTTTTGAAAGTTTCAAACATTGATCTCAATTTTCGTGGTTTCTAAAAATTTTGCAAAAGATGGATGCCCACAAGGCCCATTTTTGACCCTAAAAATGTTTGAAACACCAAATATAGGCCCCATGCATTTTTTATTCTAAACATTTAATTTACAAGGATTTTGGGAACTGAAGCTTTCCTAAACTCATGAAATTTTCAGATTAATTTCCATATTTTCAAAAAATTGCTTTATGTTTCCAAGAGTATGTATAGAATTTTACAGGGACTAATTTTATTAAGCCAATTGATATATACAGGGTGAACAAATCATTCCAATTTTTGCGATCTCTAGAAAGAAAAATTCAGCTATTTTCGATGGGAAAATTACCTCTTAGGATATCTTATGCCGCAATGATTAGATCAAACCAAAAATCTATTTTTAAGATAGACATAGTTCTACTAGATTCTCAAAATTGCAGGAAATTTATATAATAAATCTGAAACTATTAAATAAGGTAATCAAGCCTTAGTGCGTTAGGGCAAGAGGGACATTGGTTTTAGTTGTGTAAGACGTAGACATAAATAGATAGACATTGCTCTCTTATGGAACAATTGACGACATCAGAGAAGGTCAAAGATATTGTGGCTTATTCTCTTTTTGTCACATTTGTTGAGTAGGTGGTAAAATGCAGGAAATTGCATCATCAATTCTCCAACTAGTACAACTGCCTCCCTTGTTTTCACAGTGGGAAATAATGGACTTTTTTTGGACAAAATTCGCCCAACAACTGAATTTTCAACGAAAGCTAAAAAATTTTTTTTGTAAATTACATAGAAAGGTTGTCGCTACAACATGGTGCTGCTACAAAGTGATTAAAATTAAATCTGATCTACAAAATCTTAAAACAATTCCTATTAAACCTTTCAGACTAGTCAATTTTGGGTACTTTGAAGTTTTTATCAAATTATTTCAAATAAAACATCTTTATTACAAAATCCAATAAAATTATATGTTTTTTAGGTCGCTGATTACGAATACAATAGATATTTTGACCAACATTGGACACTTTTCTAGATATTGGCTATTTCTGGGTATTTTTTGACGTTTTTAATGTTTTTATCAAAGTATTTCAAATATAACATATCTTTATTTCAAAATTCAATGTGGGTCACTGATTACTAATACAATAGACATTTTGTCCTAATAATTTCATTGGATTTTGTAATAAAGATATCTTCTAGTAGGAATAATTTGATAAAAACGTCAACATATACCCAAAATTGACTAGACTGAAAGGAATTGTTTTAAAATTTTGCAGGTCAGATTTAATTTTAGTCACTTTGTAGCAGCACCACGTTGTAGCGACAACCTTTGTATGTAATTTAAAAAAATGTTAGCTTTCGTTGCGAATTCAGTTGTCTTACGAATTTTGTCCAAAGAAGTTCCCACTGTGTGTCCCTTCCTGTTGCTCTCTCTTTTTCTGTGCCAGTCGTCAGATTCTTAGTAAAGTGAAGTCTATCTCTTTAAGTTTATGTTCTAAGAGTAGCTTGTTAAATCGTAAGGAACTTTTTATGCCCCTGTTTTCAATATGGTAATTTTTATTATAACATGGAATATCTAAAAGTGCAGGCATATTTCAGGAGATTGATACATGAACAGAAAACAAGTGTTTGCGTTGTAATATAGCAAAGTTTATTAAAAGAAGTAGCAAATAATTTGGAATTATTCTTATAGAAATTGAATTTCGGTCAAACTGACTCGATTTATAATATGTTGTAGATTTCGACTTATCAAGAGCTCTCATAGGCCAAACTCGATCCTATATCTACTTTCCGAGATACAAGAAATGTCAATTAAAAAAATTTCCGATTTCATGATTTTTTTTTTCATATATTTTATATTGTGACACTTTCTAATAGCCCTTTATAATATTTTACACTAAAAAGATTTGTTGTTTTAATAAAAATAGCATAGAAAAAAATGTTTGAAAAATGAATTCGGAACTTTTTTAAACTGACTTCTTGTACATTTCTTGAGCTGTAAGGTAAGGTGGGGCAACCGGGTCATGATTTTACAACATGGTCATGTGGTTGAGACATTTGTACTTACTTGAATCGAACAAAGTTTGCTTAAATGAGCTTCTGAATACGTAGGCGTCTTACAGGTTTTCTTCGATATACTAACGTGTTTAATGCTTAAAATGCAGAATGCTATGTAGTAAAAATATTTTTTATTTTTTTTTTGTTCCTGGGCCCACCCAGTGTGTATTTTGTATATAAGATAATTAAATTCTGTTTGGGGTATCTGGACCTGTTTTAGAACTTATATATTTTCAAAACAATGTGAAAGATTTTAGATATTTTTTTAATTATGGTTATTTAGGGCTGTTGCAAATAGATAACCATACCATCATTCAACAACTAAAAAAATAAAATAAAAAGTGTCAGAAAACGTTTTATTTGCTACAAACTCAAAAAATAACTTAAGATAAATTTCTTTGAAAATAAAAATATAAAATATTAGCATATTTTGTTTTTTAACATTTTGAACTTTACCTTAAAAAAAAATCAGTAAGTACTTATTAATTCATAAGATTTCTTAAATCTGCCAGATCAGTACTAAAATAAGTCATGTTAGTGTAACGTGATGAGCTGCTTTTTAAAGGCTGCGATAACTTTCGAACTATCTCAGTTTCTTTAATGTACGACTTTTCTTCAGTTTTTATAAATTTCATGTTCTGGCCTTGCCTTTTGAAAAATTTTACCTCGTAACCTTCGTTATCAGTTTCTCCGATTCTCCCAACATACAATTGGAATGAAGAGTCATCCTTTCCAAAAACTTTAATTACAGCAAAATTACCAGGATCCAAAGTGGCCAAGTTTATTTCTTCTTCGCAGTCGGATAACTCTAAACTTAAACTATCATCACTTTCATGAAGAGAGTAATTACTTTCCTCTTCACTTGAAGGGTCATTGTTCTCTGTAATTTTTTTCATATTTTTCTTAGGATTCTGTTTTTTTTTTCCATTTCGTCATCGTTGGAAGAGCCACGATTCTTCTCCTTTATTTTTTTTATAACCTTTTTAGGATTTTGTTTGTTTCCTTTCTCTAAGAGTTTTTGTTTTTTCCTTTTTAATTTCTCCTCTTTCTCAAGTTCTTCTTTTTCCTTTTTCTGTAAATATTCTGCTGTTGTTATGATCTCACAATTAGTTACCAGCCTTTTACGTTTTCGTTCTGGTGGATTTATTTTTGTGTTTTTCTTAAACAATTCTAGTAGCACATCTTCAAAACTTTCTCGTGTTGGTTTTTCCGATTCCCTTGAGTTCTTACGATTACCTGTATTTACTGGTTCATCTAAAACAGCCTTGCATGTACTCGACTGTTCATCTTCATAGTTGTCTGTTTTTGCTTGTACACCCAAAACAGGCTTGGATGTACTTGACTGTTCATTTTCATAGTTGTTTATCGGCAGTTCATTTATTTCCCGAACTTGTGAATGTGAGGTAAAAATTATGTTCATTTGTTGCTCTGTTAGCGTTGTCACCGTCACCTCACTGGTTTGCGCGGAAGATGTGGACGACGTGGCTTCGACTTGTGCATCTGAAGGTACAGGTAAATGTTTCCTATACCTTGTTAAGTCTTCAGGCTTAAAAACTGAAACTGGAATAGCTTCCCAGTTTAGACCATGTTTGTCTGGATTATATATTCCTGTAGCTTTGAATCTGTTTATGATGCTTTCTTGAGGAACTTCGCTGATGCGCCTTGTTAGGATGGCTGTGAATTCTGCTTTGGGAATTTTTTTCGCAGATTCTGGCGCTGCCATTTGCACAGTTCCTTATCCCATTTAGTTTTCAACCTCGAAGAGTTGCAAAACATGGGTGGTATGTAGTGGCAACTTCATGATAGTGATATCATTTGCCTATGCTAGTTGAATCAACTTAATCGAAATGTGTGTCACGTGTTCATCATATATTAAAATGTTCTTTCTTTGCCAATATTTGTCAGGAAAACATCTCTAAACCAGTTGTAGAATAGGGTTGTCTCCATCCACCCACACTCAGTTACTGATATAGCAGTTTGTGTGGCCATGTCTTCGTTTATTCAATTTTCCATTACTTGCTTGCCCTTAAAAACACAAAGCAATGGAAGGGTTCTTCCATCAGCGGAACAATAAAGTAACACGGATGTATTTTCTCTTGTCCAGAACTACTAGTTTTGTGCTGACATCGTGCACCAATGGCCCCAACAATTTTTGTTTTGGAAGGGTCATGGCAAAAGGATGTTTCATCGCAATTATATATCAGATTTGGCTTTCTTTCAAGTTTTAAGTCTTTCATAAGCTGTGCCAACTTGTCAAAAAACTCGTAGATTACCCAAGGATTTACTTGGTCACACCTAACGTATTCGATACTTGGAGGTTTTTTGATAGACAAACCTTGCCGTTTTCTGAAAGAAATAAACCAGTCGGTTCCAGGTCGTTGTTCTTTAAATCTTGTTTGTAAATTATTTTGTCTAATGTACGCTTGTACTAAATTCAGTACATCTTCTCGTGAAAGACCAAATCCATTTTTTTCCATTATCTTAATGCAATTGGCAATTTTCTTTTCTTCAGCACATGACAGATACGAAGTTACACTGCCACCTCCTCTGCCATCTTTTGATGTAAAACCCTTTCCTCTAGTTCCTAACACGCAATGTTTCAGTGTGCTTCTTGGAATATGATAGAAGATTGCTGCACCTCTGGTTATTTTATTGCCATTTTTTACGTCATCAATAGCACACTGGACATCTTCCAAAGTGTAAGCGAACCCTGCACCTTTTTCAGTTTTGCGAATATATGTTTGCACCATGTCCGATAAGTAACCTGTAAAATATAGAAGAAGCATGTTAAAATTAATTTCTACAAGTGTATAAAATATAAAAACATATTTTTTAGATATTCGGGGTAACTGGACCCCCAGGATACAGTTTCCCCAGGTACATATCCCCATTTTCATAAAATTTTGGAGGTTACTGGACCATCCACGCTTAAATAAAAATACGAAAAGTTCAATTGTCTAAAATACACGATAATCGCTTGTTTTAAACGTAGTTTTTTTAGTATAGCTATAAATTAATTCACAAATACTTACACTACTCAAATAAAGAACACAAAATTGCATTACTGCACCACGTTGTCAAAGGAAAATATTTGCATGAATTTCACGAGCCACTCACGACAAAGTTACATGGAATTGTGAGGTTAGATTTATTGGTCTATCAAGCAAACAGGTTGAAACAATGCTGCCAACTGTTTAAAAATTTCGTTGCAGCAGGTTAAAAAAAGGACAAGTTACCCCCCTGGTCCCAGTTGCCCTATCTTACCTTATCTCGGAACTTAGATGTAGGATTGAGTTGGACCAATGAGAATTGGGTCCTTTAGAATACGAAAACAACATTGTATGCTGATTTTGCATGAGTTTCAGTTTTGCATGTCGAACAATGTCCTATAAGGTTTTAAGCATTTGTCATTTTTCTATTTTGTCTAATTGTGACTACTTAAGTATTTGACCAGCACTGCAATGCCCATAATAGTAAACAGGTGTATAAAGGATACCTCACTATTTTTTTCTAAAATTAAATAGCTGCAAAGTGATATTTTTCTCTATTAAGTTATTTAAAATAATGCATTTATGTAGTTAAAGTAGGTATCCAAAGAAACATGTCATCTTCATATTGTAATTTTAAATTGTCATCCGTATTTTTCTTCATTAATTATTTTGCTTGTTTTTTTGAGTAACTTGTGTTTTGTTTATAACATAATTTGTAAAGTTCGCATTATATTCGATCTTTCGCTTGAAAATAAATACTTAAAACACAAAATGTCATTTAAATGTTTCTTTGGAAAGCTTATTAATATGTTAGCAGCCACGGGGATCCCTATAATGGAATCAAATTAAGCACAAAAAAAGGTGAATAAGGAATTGTCTTGCTGCAGCACATAAACCTAGGCCTACAAATATACTTTCTGATAATTTGTTAAATTGTAACAAAAATTAAAACCTTCGAAATTGCGCTTATTGTATCATTTAAGAAATATGACGTAATAATGTATACATTTTAAAGGAATTAGGTGAGTAGATTCTTTGGACCAAAATATGAGGATATAACCAAACATGCTTTAGTAAATTGTTGCAGGGTGTCAAAATTGCAATTTTTTTTTCTTTTCTTTGCAATATCTCAACTACCTCTTGACCGATCTTCTCCCAATTTCGTAAGGAAACATTTTTTAAGCTAAGAAACAATAATTTATGTATTACATCACAGAATTTTCGAGATCTATGCGGCAGTTTTCTTGAAAACGGTTGGAATTATCAAGTTCTATCAAGTGTACCTTTTTTTACCTAGAAATGACTCCTGCATGAGATTTTCTAGTAAAAAAAGTGCCACTACGTTTTGTAAAAAAAAAACAGAAAAATATTCATCATCAGGTATAGCTCATGAGGCGCCCTCCACGGGCTAGCGTGATGTAATAGATAAATTATTGTTTCTTAGCTTAAAAAATGTTTCCTTACCAAATTGGAAGAAGAATGGTCAAGAGGTAGTGGGGATATTGCAAAAAAAAAAAGAAAAAAACTGTACAATTTTGACACCCTGTATCTTTTTCCACAGCAACAATTTACCAAAGAATGTTTGGTTATATCCTCATAATTTGGTCCAAAGAATGTTGCCCTTGAACTATGACCTATTATTAATGATCCTCTGAACCATTTTTTTATCGTTTTTGTTTTGTTAAAAATCCAAAGTTATTTGAATTGTTTATTCGAAAATTACAAACAAATTTCTGAAAAAACGCTTTCAATGAAGAAAACATTTTTTTTCTTAATACCATTGTAAAATACATTTTGAAAAAAATTGTCCCCCTACAAATCGATGTACTGTAACAATAAGCGATTGAAGTTAGTTTAGGCATAGTTTCACCTACTTTCTTTAAAATGTATCCATTATTACATTATATATCTTAAACGAAAGCGGCCATATCTTTACGGTTTTTATTTTTTACAATTTCACAATAAATTATCAGAAACTTTTTGTATGTCTAGTTTTATCCTTTTTATTACGAACATTACGGTATTTTTTTGCAATGCGGCTACTAGGACTGGAGATAATGAGGGAAATAGCAGAAAATTCTAGTTTTGCAATTGTTCAGATTCTATAGGAAGTAATGGACAGTTTTAATCCAAAACTTCTCGTTGCACTTATCACACCTAAAACAAATCAAAACAAAATCACTGCAGCTAATTCGAGATTTATTTTGACTCCACTACTGGGGAAAGGTGCACAGACTCATGAAGGATGAATGGTATTCACCCATTTTAAGAACACAAGCCATACAAGATTCTCGCCCAAGTTAATAAATTAAAAATGTGTGGTTATGATTCTCTGTCTGTGTGAAAGCGATTAATATTAGAAATTCTTTAACTTTTTCTGTTTGTTGTGGCTTCCTGATAAAGGACAGTCTTTTTGTGGCCTCTGACATTACCGAGTGGAACGCCGGCTGTAATTAACTACAGCCCATGGGATTAATGGCTGTAGACACTAGAATCATGTCCTCTCAAGAGTTATTTGGGCAAATTAAGTATTTGCATTTATTCCACAATAGAACACTCACATATAACAAGAATACTACTATGCTTTATTATTTTTATTTAGAATTGTGTCTGGAAAATCGATGTTTGGGCTCTTAAATTGTCAAGTCAATGAAAAAGGTCTACAAGGACTATTAGATGAGACCTTTTGATGTATATCCTCAGGGACCAGTAGTGCCAAGTGGGAGCAGTGTTTTGCTATTATTATTATTTTTTTTTTTTGGTATGGGCAAAGGAAACCACCTTCTATTTGAAAGTTTCCGTAATGAAGTTTTGATAAAAATTAAAGTTTCCAATAAAATATCTAAATATTTGCAAGTTTCCAAAATTCCGGGAAAGTTTCCTTTGGCAACTTTCAGAATATTTAAATATTTTATTGGAAACTTTAATTTTCATCAAAACTTCGTTCTGGAAACTCCCGAAAATTTCCTGGAAACGTTTGTTGGAAAGTTTCCTTTACCCATCTCTGATTTGTCTGTACAAGTTGTTTTAAAAAAAGGGGGTCAGAAATATATACTTTTCATATTCAACAGCTACCCTTTGGTGGAAATTGTTAAAAGAAAAGTGTATATTTACATTTACAAATATTTTCTGTTAACAAAATCCTGGGTGCGGTCTTGGCCCTAATAGAGCAGTTTTTGATGTACTGAATGTTAACATGTTGAGCCCCGGGTGGGCTCTATGTATTTTCTAAGATTTTCATGTGTCACTACAATATTATTAAAATTTCTGCTTGGTTCCTGTAATTTCAACTAAAACCTTGTTCAATGTAATATTTAACTACTTTGTCCTAATAAAATAAGACAGAAAATAGGTTCCGTTAGTGAACTTTTAAATGTTGATAGCTTGGGGTCAATATGGCTTGAAGCCAAGAATGCAGATACAATAATGAGTCTACTATGTGAGTCATATGATGTACCTCCCTATATGACTTACGTTCTTTAATGAAGGGTGCATTTCAATGACTTTAAACAAGAGTACCTTTTTTATGTAAAATTAAGAGATACTTCCTATTTTTGAAGAGTGGTGCCAGAAAATTCAACCTCACAAAAATAACAGGTGAAACATTTCAATGGCAGTTGTGTAGTGGCAACCTCAAAGTATGATTTATAAACTTTTCCGCTGCAATTGCGGTTGCAGTTGGAGTTGCCGCAGCAGTATCAGTTGCAGTTCACGAAAATTCGTCATTTATAAACTCTTGCTGTTGCTGTCGTAGAATGTTTGATGATTTGTTATGTTCTCCATGAACTACAATTTCATTGGCTATCCGCTGGTAATTCCGCAGCGGTTGCCGTTCAAGATAAAATTTGGTTATCTACCTGCGGAATATGAGCGGCAACTACAGCGGCAGCGGACTTTACAAATGGAAACATTGCTCTCGTATTCTTCATAAACACTACAGGTGCGGCAACTTCAACTGTAACTGCTGCGGCTAGTTTATAAATTGAGCTTTATAGTCGGGGAGCCCTCCCTAGCTGTACGTGCACCCACCCCCGATCCTTGGGGACAATGTTTTTCATAAAGATTAAAGCCTAAGGAACAATTTAAGACATGTCCTAAAAAAAAACTGGCTGTAGTTTCAAAATGGCGGCCATAAGTTAAAATAAACTGTTGCCAATGTTGTTTTTGTCATTTAACATAAAAACTGAAAAAGATGGACAAAAACTTTTTCATAAAAAGCAACGTGCTTAAAATTTTCTACAATTTTGTTCCTATAAAATATTTTGATAGGAGTTACCATTTTCCAGATGTCCAAAATCAAGAAAACATGGAAATTCATATATCGGTAAATCACTTAGAGGAAATAACTGTGACAATTATTGTAAGGCGTATAATTTAACTTTATTTATTAACATTACAAAAAATAAAATAAACTAAAAAAAATTAATAATATAATTTGCAGACAAAACCGTAACAATGGTATCTGGTCTCCTATCCAAATATTGTATAGGAACAAAATTGTAGAAAATTTTATGCACTTTGTTTTTTGTGCAGAAAGTTTTTCTCCATCTTTTTTAGTTTTTGTGTTAAATGACAAAAACAATATTTGCAAGTTTTTTTTAAACGGACGCCATTTTGAAAGTACAGCCAATTTCTTTTTTGGGGGACGTGTCTTAAATTGTTCCTTAGGCTTTAATCTTTATGACAAACATTGTCCCTAAGGATCGGGCGAGGTGCAGGGACACTTAGGGTGGGCTTCCGTAGTATTATGAGATATCTCTTAGTAGGACTATTTTAAATGTATTTGTTCACCTTTGAAACATACCAGGGTGTGTATTAAATAGGTGATCCGACATACGGCACTTTCCTATGAAAATAATGGCTTTATAAGTGCATGGTTTCTATTTACTTTAGTAGATGGCACGAGCTTTGGGGTCCTACAATTACCTGTATATAGATAGACGAGTTTGCCATGCTACATGTAGTGTTGCATAAAAATAGCTGTTTTTTAAAATTTAGCGCCAGCATATTGAACGTATTTCTTCCAGTTACTTAATGTCATTGCCCTCATGTCAGATGTCACTGCAGTTTTGTTTCACTAAACACAAACGAAAGGCCAGGAATGTATGCACGTATGCACAGAACCTGTAAAATTATTTTTCTGTGCGTAAATAATGACATATCCTATTGCTCTTGCCATCTATTACATTATGTACAAAGTAAGCACTTATAAAGCCACTGTGCAAGTTCTTGTTACATCACCTATTTAATACACCGTGAAACGTTGGGTACGTTTCACGGTGTATTAAATAGGTGATATCAATCTGACATCGTAGTTTTGATTTTATAATAAAATATATGTTAAAAAAATTGAAATTCAACAATCAATGTCTCGAAAACTGCTTTTATTGACATTTAGGTAGCCTACATCAGCGAAAGGGATATAAATGCATTGAGGAAATGAATCGTGCAGTAGAAGCGATATTTTTTTTTGGAACACCCTGTATATAGAAATATTTTGCATTCGCATCGCTCACGCACACTTGATTGCGTGCATAAGTGGTTGCTAACATGTTATATTAGTATTAAACTTATTGTTGTAAAATTTGTTAAACATTATTTAGTGATTTAAAAAGAAAGATGTGATTGGTGTTGTTCCGTTTGTTATTTTTTTTATGTAATGTTTTGCCTACCAGGAGCGATATTACCAGAGCATTTAGATATAATACTGTACAAAAACATGTGTAACATTGTTTAGTTAATGTATAATTATTATTTATTTAAAGTGTACGATGTAAGTGCAATTTGTTATGTATTTAAGTTTAAGCAGAAATAAAATATACGTGTTGTTTCTTTAAATTATATTTAATATCACATATCGACAGAGAGCTACATGAAACAGAAGGGCAAATTTGAGAGAGACACAAACACAACAAAAAGGTAAATGGAGAAATTTCCAGTGGCGGATGAAGCCTTTGGCTAGTCTTTCGTTTGTTCTACTTCTATGTATTAATATATTGCTTTGTTTCATCATTCCAAGAAATATGACTTGAGGACCGAGAAGAGTCAACTCAACTCAAGAGGATGATCAAGCAGTGATAAGATCTTCTAAACAGGTTGGTATATAATTCCCACTCCAGCAAGGCAATTAAGGTACAGCAGCTCACATAATCTCATCCTGTGATTTGTGTTAACAAAAGACTACTTTATTTATTTATTTAACGATTTAATGATGGACAATCTATAACACAGGCCCACAAAAAAAAAGTTGTCTGCGCCGGGGTACTGACCATACCTATCCCTTGTATTTTGTGCCGCTGAACACGAATCTGACCTTAGTTTTTCCCCTATACATCAGGTTTTTTTTTAACAGCAAATAAATATATGAATATCACGATTCAACACGACTTTTTTTGCTGTTAAAAAAAAAACGGACGTGTAGGGGAAAAACTAAGGTCAGATTCGTGTTCAGCGGCTCAAAATACAAGGGATAGGTGTGGTCAGTACCCCCGAGCAGACCGCTTTTTTTGGTTGTCACTGTGCCACACTCAGTGTGGCACAATCCCCAAAAAAAAGTAATCTGCGCGGGGGTACTGACCACATCTGTCCCTTGTATTTTGCGCCGCTGAACACGAATCTAATCTTAGTTTTTCACCAGCATGTCAGGTTTTTCTTTTAATAGCAAATAAATATATAAATATTAGACTTTTTTGCTTTAAAAAAAAACCTGACGTATAGGGGAAAAACTAAGGTCAGATTCGTGTTCAGCGGGTCAAAATACAAGGGATAGGTATGGTCAATACCACGGCGCAGACAACTTTTTTTTTTTGTGGGCCTGTGTAATTCAATCAAACTACGGAGGAGTGGCTAAATTTGATCCAAGTATGCGATCCGAGGCCAAAAATCATCCAAATCTCTGTAAAATAAACTACATACTGGAGTGGACTGGATTCTTGTCCCTGAGTAAAATTTTCACCCCCTTAGGAGGGTGAAAATTGGTGAGGACTAATTTACATCCCCCCCGCTAACTTCTTAAAACTCATTTTTATAAAAAAGAAATTTTTTTTTATTCTTTCGCCCTCTGGGGGTAGTTCTACCCCCTCCAACCCCATCCCCAAGGGTTAGAACTCTTGCCAGACCATTAATCTATGTATAATGAAGGCAAAAATAATGAAAATATTTCGTGCAAAGATGAGATTACCCTTCCCTCCCGTTTTTGAGGGTGCTGAACATGATGGAAGTGGTGGGAGAAGTCTTTGACCACCGCAACCCCCTGAAACGGCCAAAAATTACCCCTTTTATGGGGATCCCTTTATATTTTCATATATAAACGGGTCTGGGGAGTGATTTATCGTCGGGTTTTATATATATATTTGAAATAACATGGAAGAAGGTTATAAAGTAAGTGGAATCCAGACAGCAGGCTTAGAGGGTTGATTAAAAACCCTCCCGAGGGGTGGAAAATCTTTTTTTTTCAAATGATTCGGTTCAAACGCTTATCCCCCGTTTTCGGTGTCGCTGATCACGGGAAAAATATTCATTTTTAGCTCCAACCCCTCCTCATCCCTCAAACGGGCAGAAACAAAGACTTCTCCCTCACTCACCAGAAAGCATGCTATCCAAGATTTACATATTTTTCGGCACATGATCATTATTCCTGTGCATATCCCTTCATTTTTCATGGAAGAGAAGGTGGTAGCAACCTCGGGGGTTGTTTCAACCCTTCCAATGGGTGTAAAATTCATTAATTATATTTTTATCGTAATCAGCGCCTGTGAAAACGGGGAAGGGCATATTGACGATCCAAAGTGTAATTGATGAATTTTAAACCTCTTGAAAGGGTTGAAGCAACCCGAGGTCGCTACCACCTTCTCTTCCGTGAAAAATGAAGGGATATGCCCAAGAATAACGATCATGTGCCGAAAAACCTGTAAATCCTGGATAGCAAGCTTTCTGGTGAGTGAGAGGTGATTTCTGCCCGTTTGAGAGTTTGGGTGGACGGAGCCAAAAATGAATATTTTTCCTGTGATCAGCGACCCCGAAAACGGGGGATAAGCATCTGAACCGAATCATTTGAAAAAAAAAAATTCCACCCCTCGGAAGGGGTGGAAAACCCCCTTCCATATTATTTCAAGTATAACCCGTCGATAAATCACTCCCCAGACCCGTTTGCATATGAAAACATAAAGAGAATCTCCATAAAAGGGATGGTTTTTGGCCATTTCAAGGAGTTGCGATCGTCAAAAACTTCTCCCCCACTTCCATCGTGTTCAGCACCCTCGAAAACGGGGGAGAAAGGTAATCTCGTCTTTGCACGAAATATTTACAAAAAACTCGTAAAATAATGCTGCATTACATAGACTACATTGTGGAAACATCCATATACATTCTCCCATCCTTACATATGCAAAAAAACATGCGATTATCCAGGCAATAATTTTCTCAAGAACCTCCTAAAAAGGGTGTTTTTTGGCTTCTACGCGAAAAACTACCCTTAATTATCACCATGAGGTAATTTGACAACTCCTATGTGACATGAAATTTGAATTTTTTCCACAAGCGCACTTCAGCTGTGATGGGGCTACAACTCCATTCCCCAAGTTAATTGCTGATATGATTTCTCATAGTTCAAAGAATGTCTGAATAGTTTTCTACAAAAAAACAAACAGCGATTTTCAACTCAGTTTTTGGGTCCCTTATTAGGCTATTGACTAGGGTGGGCCGAAAAACATGTAAATTTGAATTTGCAAATGATATAATTCATAATTTGTTGTTATGTATCTAAAACTAATTCGGCTAAATTTTTAGCCAAATCGGTTAATATCTAGCCGACCCCCTACGGCATTGAAAAAGAAGGAAAAGGCCGATTTTTAACATTTTTCAAATTGACGTTTGAAATTTTTTTATGACTCTTTATTAATGTCTAAACGTGTGTGGTAAAAGCTTTCCGAATAAAATATTTTTTACTTCCATGGAAATTGGAAATAAGGTTTTTTGTACAACATTCTTAATTTCCCTGGAACTGAAAAATATTTTATTCAGAAAACTCTTGCCACACACGTTTAGACATTAATAAAGAGTCATCAAAAAATTTCAAACGTCAATTTGAAAAATGTTAAAAATCAAAAAATCGACCTTTTCCTTCATTTTCAAGGCCTTGGGGGGCCAGCTAGATATTAACTGATTTGGCTAAAAGTTTAGCCGAATTAGTTTTAGATATATAGCAACAAATTATAAACTATATCATTTGCAAATTCAAATTTTCATATTTTTCGGTCCACCCTACTATTGACTATGTACAAAAAAAAGAGGAAGTATTGTTTCATCTATTTGTTGGTCACCTAAATATGATAAAATCACAAAATGCTATTAAATTTAGGGGTGCATTTTTGAGAACGGGGTGTTTTTTTCTTCTTCAATATAATTCAGAAACTAAGCAGAATTCAAAAATATTACAAAACCACCAAGAAACACAGCAAATTTAGTCATTGCTAACACACCTATATAAAGAATATTTTGCTACAAGTACCTAGGTGCATGGGTTGAACACACAAAACGTCAAACAAAGAAGATGAAGACGAACAGAAATTGCAAGATCCCATTTATTAAAATGAAAAATCTTCTCTGTAGTAAGGACGTTACTCTGGCCCTCAAAGTGTGTTACTATGTCTTCTCAACTCTGCTGTACGGTACTGAAGCCTTGACAATTAAACAAAATCATCTCAAGAGATAGAAGCATTCCAAATGTGGTACTACAGAAGAACGCAAAGAATATCTTGGGTGTACAGAGGAACAAATAAGGAAGTCCTACGAAGAACGGAAAAAAGCTGCAAAATCACTATAACCCTAAAGGAAGAAACTTATCTGGGAAGCATCATGAGAGGAAGCGCATATTCACTGCTAAGAGTGCTAAAATTTATCATAGAAGGCAAAATTAAAGTAAAGAAGAGCATAGATGAAAGACAAAATGGTTTGACTGCAGCTCTTAACGATTTATTTCGAGCAGCTTTTAACAAAATAAAAACCGCCATGATGATTTCCAACCTTCGATAGGAAATGGGTCTGAAGAAGATGGTTTTCACACTTCGGGGGATCCAAGACAAGATAGCCAGAACTTCTATCAACTTTACACTAGCTTTCCTGGAAGAAACGGGCCTAATAAGTTATCGAAGCTATGGGGTACAACGTTAAGCTTCAGTATAGACACTAAGCGAATTTGCAACTATCAGTGACTGTCCAAAGTTTCAGTGGAAGTTAGATGTCAAATACTTGTGCTGTGTGAACATAATTTATTGTCAAAGCTCATTAAAATAATGATTAGGTTGGGTTTTTAATAAAATTAGATGTTTTGATAGCTGGCCCCCATCGAAAGTATTACAATTCTCCGCAGAGAGACACTGCTATGCAATATTCGCTCAGTGTCTATTGCGAGATCTTAGCACCACAACCCCGTAAAGAAATAACAGAGGGGGGAGGGGAAGATCGTGCTGATTATTGTGGAAATAATCCTCAGAACTGCTACGTTTTAGTATGATGCCTCAAGGCTACATAATAATCTCATCAAATTAAGGTCCACATATCCCAAATGAATGTGTAGTGCATCGAAGAAGACCAACACATTAACTGAAACCCATTCGACAATTTCTCCTACATCTCTGAACCGATTCAAAAAATTTTTTGATGGGCTTTTAAAGAAAACTTTATAGAATGGTACTGAACTATTGAAAACTAAAGAAAAATTTTTTTTCCTCTTGCGAAAATAAAAAAAAAATTGTCTATCAAAGAATTTTTCCAATCGATTCAGGGATATAGCTATACTCAACTATAAAAAGTTGAATCCAAATATAGACACAAACCATGCAGCATGGGACCACAGATGTCATGTATTCAAACAGAAACTGGAAGAATTTAAGTCAGACATCTTTATATAGCAATTAGAGGTCAAAGTTCAAACAAACACAGAAGAGGATAAAAGTGCAGTTAGTACACCAAAGAGACCAAAAGACTATTTATCTATTGCGCAGGTAAATATCCGTTCTCTAATTCCATCCTCTGTGGAAGTAAAAGATGTAATCCAGGAAAACAACTTCCAAGTGCTGTGCCTAAGCGAAACGTGGCTGCCACCTGACTATCCTAGTGAACTATTACAGATTCCGGGTTACGCACTGTTCAGGAAAGATAGAATGTCAAGAGGGGGTGGAGTTGCAGCTTTTGTAGCCACTACTATTAGTGTTAAGGTATTAGATGTTACTTTTTTAGTCTCAGATAGTGATAATGATGTAGAGCAGCTGTGGTTAGGTATTAGTTTTAAGAAAAATAATATATTAATGGGAATTGTATACAAACCACCTCATGTAGCCTACCACAAGTTGAAATGTGTAGAAGATGTACTGTCTACCCTTGCAATACAATTTGATTATACTATCGTCTTAGGTGACCTGAATGTAAATTTTTTTAATGATGATAGAGAGGTAGCTTTTGTTAGAAATATGCTAGAAACGTTCGACATGACACAAGTAATCGTGGATCCAACAAGGGTGACCAGAACATCTTCGAGCTTATTAGATATTATATGCGTAGATGCAAAGCTAAACATTCTAGAAACAGGTACTTGTAAAATGTATAATATCACTGATCATAGGCTTACATACTGTAACATAAAACTGGATGCACCTAAGCAAACGCATAAATCACTTTGCTACAGAAATTTTAGGGATTTTGATATTGATAGTTTTAATTTTGACATGCAGCAAATAAATTGGCAACTTCTATCGGAAACACAAGACATTAACGCTAGGATTGAAAAGTTAAATGGGATACTAATTGATATATTTGATACACACGCCCCTGTGAAGAACGTAATACTGAAACGCCCATATAAGCCTTACATAACTGATACCATCAAAGAAATTATAAAGTTAAAAAAGAAAGCTTTTAATAAATTTAAGAGAACTCATAATCCAGTTGATAAAAATCTATATCTTGATTTGAAAAATTATCTGTCGTTTGCCATTAAAACTGAGAAAGAAACTTACATGAAGCTCGAAATTAAAAGAAATAACAAGGATGCAAAAACGTTGTGGGCTAAATTCAAACAGTGGGGTATAAATACTAAAATTAATGAAGAAATACCAAGTCAGTTAAAAAATCTTAACCAAATAAATGAACATTTCAATAGTGTAAGCCATATGGCTACACCAATTGAAGAGGCCCTGTTAAACTATTATGAAACCGCTAGATTTAACCCAAATATCGAGTTCACATTTAGACCGGTGTCAGCAGAGGATATACGGAAAGCTTTTAAAAAGCTAAAGTCAAAAGCTATGGGTAACGATAATATCGGCTATGCAATGATTGAATGGAGTATGCCATATATTGAGAATGTGATAAAAGACATAATAAATCTGTCACTAGAGTATGGGGAATACCCAAATATCTGGAAAACTTCGATAGTAAAGCCGATTCCTAAAACCTCAAATGCACAAACGCTCAATGACCTGCGACCAATTAACATCCTACCCATATTTTCCAAAATGTGTGAAATTTTAGTGCGTGAAATGTTCTTAGAATTTGTCAATACAAATAGCATACTACCAAATGTGCAATCAGGGTTCAGAGCTAATTTCAGCACCACCACAGCAATGCATAAAGTAACAACAGATATAACTCAAGGTATTGATGAATCAAAAGTATCTTGCTTAGTTTTACTAGACTATAGTAAAGCATTTGACCTATTGAACCAGGAGTTACTAATTAATAAATTACGGTACTATGGCCTCTCGGAGTTGGCATGTCAGTGGTTTAGAAATTATTTAAAGGGTAGAACGCAAGTAGTAGAAATAGATGGCATTAGATCAAATCCAGCAAACATAAAACATGGTGTCGCCCAAGGCAGCATCTTAGGACCTATTCTATTTAGCATATACACCGCAAATTTAACCGAGGTTATTAAATATTGTAATATTCATCTATACGCAGATGACACACAACTGCTTAAATCATTTGATCCTCGTGATGCAAGTTCGGCATTACATAAAGTAAATTTAGATCTAGACAGGATAGCTGATTGGTCAAAGGACCATGGCCTTATATTAAATGTGAATAAGAGTTGCTTTCTGATCTTAGGAACAAAACATTTAATTAGTAAATTTCACCAATATAATTTCACAACTATCAATATCAAAGATGTAGAGGTACCCCAAAAGGAATGGGCGAAAGATCTGGGCGTAGCTATTGATGCGGAACTTAAATTTGAGATTCATGTAAATAATAAATTAAGAGGTCTGTACATGAAGCTAAAATCACTATATAAGTTTAAATTTATATTAGATGAGAAAACTAAATTTAAGTTAGTTGAATGTCTGGTGTTTACTCAATTTGATTATTGTATCACTGTTTATTATAGTTTCCTTACACTAGAGTACAGAAATAAGTTGCAGCTAGCTCAAAATTCTTGTTTGCGATTTGCTTTCAATATCGGGAAATATGATCATATCACCCCCCTCTACATAAATAGAGGTATCTTAAAAGTGGAGTATCGACACAGATTAATGTTTGGAGTTTACCTATTTAAAATCTTGTCTGGCGGGGAACCTAAATATCTATATAATTACCTAATATCTAGGAGACAAATACATAACCTACAGCTTAGGGAACTAGTGAGATATACAATACCACAACACAAAACAGCAAAGTTTGAAAATTGTTTCGCCTATTTAGCAGTGGAGATGTTAAACAACTCGATATATTTTGATACAATACAAGGTAGATCAATTAAAAACTTTAAAATACATTATAAAAGGCAGCTTTTACAAGAGCAGGAATTGTGATTAATTAATATATATTAAGGTTGTTCTAAAAATTGTGTTATATACTAAGGTGCCGTCAAATTTGTGGACTTTTTGTATTCTATTAAACTGCTTGTTAATTTGTTTTTTGTAAGGTGGTGTGGAAGAACGTCTTTACGAACACCACCATTTGTGTTTGTATGTTGTATTCTTTTATACATATATATTTTACACAATAAACATTTTTCTATTCTATTCTATTCTATTCTATATAGGAGAAATTGTCGAATTACGAAATCATTTTCTTAAGCACGGCACAGTCACCCTTAACTATCCAGTATTTCTTTTGAAATTTTAATCATTTACGCGTCTTAAATATCCCAATATTTGTACCAAAAGTCATTAAAATCAAGTAACGTCATTGAGTTATATAATGTGGACGCGGAAGAAAATCACCCGAAAAACTTATTCAATCCGACACTGGCAATTTCTACACACACTACAAAATAATTAGCTAGTCTACTTACTAACTAACAAACAGATCAAATAAAGTTAATCAAAAACAAAAAACTATGAATACATTTGTTATTTCTTGATCTCTGGCAAGACTTTAAGTTTTAGTTCTAATCTTAATCAAATTAGTAAAGCGACTTCTTTTTAGTTGTTTGTTAAATGACGTCTCAACAATAACACAGGCCCACAAAAAGAAAGTGGTCTATTCGGTGGACCAGACATTATGAATTTTGACCCGCTGGATTCGAATCTAAAGTCAGAATTATCAGATTGCTTGTTTTCACACCGGTAAAAAGCTGTTTTTTCGATGTTCACATTTGTAGGGTTACAGGGTTACAGTGATATGAGGTTATGATGTTGAGGTTATGAAGTAAACATATTTAAAAAAATTTCTTACTACTTAGTTGAGTGTGAACATCAAAAAACGGTTTTTATGGGTGTCTTTTAAGAGTACACTGGTCTGGCCCGCCGGATAGGCCACTTTTTTTCCTGTGGGCTTGTGTAACTAAACAATATCTGTAGCTTAGAGTCTGACTGGATTAAGTTACATTATCTAAATTGTCCAGGAGAGCCAAATAGAGCTTTTTGTTTTTTTTTTAAGCAACTTGTGCTGTTTAGTAGAGTGCTACATTTTTTCTTTGTGTTCTATTTTAATGCAATGTTACGTGTAAATTTTATCGATGAACTGTAATTTTGACCACATTGACCTGAAAAAAGAGGACTTAATATAGAGTGGCTCTGAAATTTTTGTTGCGTTTTGGACTTAATATTGTTTTGATAAAACTTATAAGCTGTGACCCTAATGTTTTGGTGATCTTTTTTGGACTAACATGACTTATAGGATTGAATACTTTTATGCACTATTTAGGCTACTGACTATGTACAAAAAAAGAGGAAGTAAGGAATAATTGTGTAGAAGGGTTTTTATTGTTTCATCCGTTTGTTGGTCACCTAAATATGATAAAATCACAAAATGCTATTAAATTTAGGGGTGCATTTTTGCGAACAGAGTGGAAGGGATGGTTTTTGTTTTTTTTAATATAACTCAAAAACTAAGCGGAATTCAAAAAAATTACAA
This sequence comes from Rutpela maculata, assembly GCA_936432065.2. NCBI lineage: Eukaryota > Metazoa > Arthropoda > Insecta > Coleoptera > Cerambycidae > Rutpela > Rutpela maculata. Next base: position 14,430,594 of record OW386289.2, on the reverse strand, counting down.
CAGAACTTTTTCTAGAAAATTGAATTTCCCATTGAAATGACTTTGTGCAACCTCAATAAACTATTTTTTATACTAAATATGTAAGCATAAACAAATCTACAAAAAATGCGAAAAACCGCAATTTTTTTTTTTCCATTTTTGCTTATAACTTTTTTCTGAGCAGAGATAGGTGTATAGGAATTACTTCGGAGAAAAGAAGGTAGAGATTCCAATAGTTAAAATGAGCAATGAAAAAAGGTTCTATGATGAAAATTGGCTGAGATATTGCCATTCAAAGTTAGCTATTTTTTGTCGTTTTTTTACCGCTTTTGCTTATATACTCTTTTCTTTATAATTATTATCAATGAAAAATTTTAATCTAAAAAAAAATAAACATGTTTTTTAAGTTGTAAAATTAATTTGTTGTTGCAAAGGAAAGCAGATAAATAAATAAGACATAATTTTCCACCATTTTTTTTAGTTATTGAGATTTTTGCGACTTTGAACAGTTTGTGTTATAGAAGTTTTTCTATTTTTACGTTATATTACTGGTTTTCTACCTAAAATGAGTTTGTAACGTCGCTGTCAGAACTTACTAGTAATATTTTAAACAATTATTGTAAATTTTAAAACCCCATAAGTTTTGGTCTCAAAAAGTCACTAAACGTTTTATGACGTAGACAAACATAGCAGAAAATTTCTTTGATTTACCGGTGACGGTTGCAAATACTGCATAACTGTATCTACTTTCATGTTATTTTCTCCCATTGACTGACACTTGTCGCTGTCAAAAAGCTTATAAATAACACAACAAGCATAAGATAATAGAAACGACACTGACCGAGACGAGACTGACAGCAATTAAAATTCAGATGACAATTAAGAATTTTAGGTCATCTTCTTCTCAACTTCTCAACTCCTTGGCCAGGGCATCCTTTTAATGGTAAGCCTAAAATTTTCTAACTACCTTTACATACGTCATAAATTTTTAGGGGAAAATATATAACTAAACTTTAACATTTTTTTTTCACGTTTATATTGTTTTAAGAAAAAAAAATACGGTCTCTTTTAATCTAAAGAACGCATTTTTGAATTAAAAAAAAAATGCTGAAATTCCCCATTATTAAATTTTACAAATTAAAATAAGACACGTTAATTATCACTCGATAACCTTAACATTGTGTTATACCAAATAAAAATGAAGCTTTTCATTGATAATAACTGTAAAGAAAAGGGTATATAAGCAAAAGCGGTAAAATACGACAAAAAATAGCAGAGATGGGTAAACTCCCGGAGTTTTGATTACTCCGAAAGTTTCCAGGAAGCTTTCCTGGAAACTTTCCATTGGGAATATTCAGAGTCTATTTTATGGTGAAATCTGATTCGTAATGATCTAAGCTTCATTTTGATACCAAATAAGTGCATATAAATATATTATTTACGTTACTTTTACAGACTTTTACCAAATAACTGATATTATATGACACCCGTTATATGTGCCCTGTGCTATATGAAGAATATGGAGCAATTGGGTGGTTACCCAGTAATTTATTTTGTTTGAATTATTAAATAATTAAATATAAATAAAATAATTTATAGAATATGATAAATATGTGGATTATAAAATTAAAAATTTATGTAAATGTCATATGTAAGTCGTAACTGTGCAGAAACGGAAATGTATAAGGCAAGACAGAAATAACATCTAAATCTCATATTATAATTATATTGAATTGAAAGTGTAAAACAAATAAGTAAAATAATAACAAGAAAATAATACTAAAATAAATTAAACCATCCACTATAGCACAACATAACATTCATCATAATTTTATTAAAATAACACTAAAACTATTAAATATCTTATAATTTGTAAAAAAAATAAAAGTATATTACTTTTTAATCATTTTCGTTTTTAATGTAACAGAAAAAAATGCTAGATATTAATCATCGAGAAGCGATAGTGCGGGTAAACAAATAAACGTAACTTATCATATGTCTGTCAACTCATCCTTGATCATAGCCAATAGCACGAAATTAGAGAAATTCTGCGCCAATACCAACTTCCGAAAATTTTCTGGAAACTTTCCAATGGAAAGTTTCCTTGACTCATCTCTGAAAAATAGCCAACTTTGAATAGCAATATCTGAGCCAATTTTCATTGTAGAACCTTTTTTCATAGCTCACTTTAACGGATGGAACCTCTACTTTCTTTTCTCTGAAGCAATTCCTATAACTATCTCTGCTCAGAAAAAAGTTATAAGCGAAAATGTAAAAACAAAAGAATTCGCTATTTCTCGGATTTTTTGCAGATTTCTTTATGCTTACATTTAGTATAAAAAATGTTTCTGTGAGGTTAAAAAAAGCTGAAGGTACATTTAATTGTCTGCAAAAAAGTACTCTTGTAATTTTTTTGAATTCCGCTTACTTCTTGAGTTATACTGAAAAAACTGGAAAACCACCCCTTTCACCCCATTCTCAAAAATGCGCCCCTAAATTTAGTCGATAGCCTAATTAGGCATCGGAACCAAACATTATTAAATAAACAAAAAACAATATAGTCTCTAATATGGTAGTGACTTAATTCTGTATATGAATCGTTATCTCTGTTGCTGTTTATCTGGGGACTTAGTACATTGTGCCATTGAAAAGAACGGGAAAAATCAGTGGCTGAGTAAAGAATTGTAGGGTCTTGTGCTGAAAATTGGACTCCCAGGCCACATTGGAAATATTTGTTTATAATGGAGGGAAATTAGCCAAAAAAAGGACAAAACCTGGACAAAACTAGTAAAAATCTGCATTTTTCCACAGACGTTCTTTGAGATGTCCCAAACTCAAATCCACAAAAATCCCAACATGGCTACCCAAGATACTGAAGGTCAAAGTTTTTTGCAAATATCTCGCGTCCTATGCATCGGATGCCCATGAGGTCAATGTGAAAGTTGTAGAGAATTAAATCATTTATTTATTTTTTCCCAAACCCCCTCTCCCTTTTCGAGATATTCAAAGTCAAAGTTTCAAAAACATAATATCTTTTGGTGGGAGAACAATCTGTGCCATCCTATGCTGTCTGCGATTTTATAATATTGCCAGTATAGTCCAGAATTTGGTTAGTAATTATATTGTGCTGTGAATTCGAGTGAAAACGAAGAGATTTCGACTTCCATTAAACCAAGAAGAATTGGAAGCGGCGTTATATTCGAGTGGTGATGAAAATGAACTAATTGACGACCACAATTATGATTTTGAAATATCAGATGGAAGTGATTCAGAGCAAGGTAACTTTTCATGCATTTCCAACTAGTTGTTATTATTAATATCTTATATTTTAGATCATGCTATGCTCGCGGGACCTAGCCATTCACCTTCAAGTGTTATTGTTTCCACTGAAGTAGCGGTTATTGATCAGTACGGGCCAAATAATGATGGCAATCTTTCTTATACAAATGCCAATTCCGATTTAGAAGAAGCTAATCTGTTGACCATCCCAAAGAAAAAAAAAAACAAAAAAAGATGACAAACCAACGAAAAAAACGTCAAAGAAAACGAGAGAAGCTGATGACGAATTTCCATGGAAAAAAGATAAAGCGTATCAGCCAATCATTCACAAATTTGAAGATCTAGGGGGATGTTCGGAGGAACTTGTGCCAGATAATCCCTCAATTCTGGACTATTTTCAGCTTTTTTCTCCGAAGAATTTGTCGAGAGAATTTCGATTCAAACTAATGTTTTTAAGAAGCAAAAGATTGAAGAAGAAATTATTCGCAGGACTACTCGTGGAACTCCTCAAGTGACACCTGAAACGACCCCTCGAGGAACTCCGGATTCAATATCCCAGGGATCTTCTCGTATCTCCCATCAGAAGCAATGGATAGATGTGAAGACATCCGAAATGTTTTGCTTTATTGCATTGACACTTTTGATGCCCCTTCAAAAAAAAAATAGATATCCAAGATTATTGGATCACAGATGAAACTATATCTACTCCTTTTTTTCGGCAAGTCATGACACGAGATAGGTTTATTTCAATTTTACTGAGTCTCCACTTCTCTGACAATAGTCAAGAAAATTCTAATATTGATAAATTGATTAAAATAAGGATGGTGTTATCTCATCTAATACCTGCATTCAAAAATACATTTTATCCGTTTGAGAATTTGTGCATAGATGAAAGTTTAATGCTTTTCAGAGGCAGACTTTCTTTCAAAAAATATATTCCGAAGAAACGCCATAGATTTGGAGTAAAATTTTTTTTAATATGCGATTGCGAGACTAGCTACATTCTTGATATGATAGTTTATTGCGGGGCTAAATCTGATATACCCGAGCATGATGCGGATATAGGTCAGTCCGGTAATATTGTCATGACTTTGATGCAGCCCTAGCTTGAAAACGGACACACCCTTTTTACTGACAACTGGTATACTAGTCCACTACTTTACGCCCTTTTACATAAAAAGAAAACTAATGCATGTGGTACAGTAAAGGCTAATAGGAAATATATGCCAAAAATGGACCAAAAGTTAGATAAAGGAGGAATAGAACACTTTGAAACTGAGAGTTTGATGTCGCTAAAATGGCAGGACAAACGAGAGGTTAGGATGTTGTCAAGCTATCACAAACCTGAAATTGCAGCCTCTGGAAAAATTGATTGGAGGAGTGGTGAAGAAATCTCTAAGCCTAAGTGCGTCATAGATTATAATAAAAATATGGGGGCCGTGGATAAATCTGACATGATGCTTAGTGCAACCGAAAGCGTGCGAAAAACCATCAAGTGGTATAAGAAGGTGTTTTTTTACCTCCTGGATTGCTCTGTGCTAAACGCCCTTGCTGTGTATAAAATGAAAACCGGACAACACATTACACTGCCAGATTTTCAGCTAAAGCTTGTAAAAATAATATTGCAGCAATATCATACCGAAAAACCACGGGCTACTTATAAAAGATCACGTGAAGCCGATTCACCATTACGACTCACGGCCAGACACTTCATACGTCACTTGCCCCGCAGGGAGGACACAAATAAAATCAGAAGTGTACGTTGTGTAGTGTGTGCAAAAAATAAACAAAGGAAGGAAACAACTTACAACTGTGCAGAGTGCAACGTGCCTCTTTGCGTCACCCCCTGTTTTGAAAGATATCATACACTCAAAATATATTAAGTTAACTTTTAACAACCAAGTATTATTATTTTTTACAAAAATAAATTATCTATTAACAATTTTGATTTTTTATTATAAATCCCTTTAATATACCTGCGGGAAGCAAACAGATCCGCTAATATAAATAGCGCATAGCCGCGGGGAGCGAATGGATCCGCTAACACAAATAGCGGGTAACTGCGGGAAGCGAACGTTTTCGGAAACCTTAAAAACACCCACGTACCACGTTGGGATTTTTGTGGATTTGGGTTTAGGACACCTCAAAGAACGCCTGTGCAAAATTCAGAGTTTTACTAATTTTGTCCAGGTCAAATGCTAACTTCTCTGGACTATTAGTGAAAAAATGAATACACGAAAACAAAGAAAAATATGAGCCATTATTATTCATAAGAGGGCCCCTTCAGGTTTGAGCCCTTGTGCATTGCACAACCGTGCTATGCCATAGCTCCGCCACTGAGAAAAGGGGATCTGGTCTGGCTCCAAGATACAGATATAGTTTTAATACACGTAACCGCAACAACCATGAAAATACGTTATATAACATATACGCAATAAATATAGGTTTATTTAATTTTCCTAAATACTTCAATTTGCCACTTTACTAGCCGATAGGTTTTGTATTATCTTACAGTTAAAACTCACGATCGTTTTACCAGACCTGTGATATAATCTAAAGTACTTTTGTCATGTAAAATTTGTAAATGGTCAACTTTGGGCAACTGTTTAATGTACACTTTTTGCTTCTGAATTGTCTGCCAATGTTGACACCCTTCCAGCGATCTCCTATTTACAGTTCCATCACCGTCTCCATAAATCAAAGTTGGGTAACCGTCAAGCCAAGAACCCGGTTTATATGACAATCTGAAAACAGTGAAATAAACAAAGTAAAAAAATGTGGTCCAAACATTTTTTGACAAGACAACAGGAAATTTACATGTTCAAGCCTTTATGCTGAAAACCATTTTTAATCGCTTTCCATGTCACCTCAATGACCCTCTTAAGTCTAGGAGGTCTAGGCTTATATGAGTAAAGTAGATGGGGCTGAACACAATGCAAGTGGTGGGAGAAGTTTTTGTCCGCCACAACCCCCTGAAACACCCAAAAACCACCCCTTTTATGGATAAATCATATATAAACGGGTCTGGGGAGTGATTTATTGACGGATTTTACTTGAAATAACAAGGAAGGGATATACTACGGGAGCCCACTCTAAGTGTCCGATCCTTGGAGACAATGTTTTTCATAAAGATTAAAGTCTAAGGAACAATTTAAGGAAGGGATATACTACGGGAGCCCACCCTAAGTGTCCGATCCTTGGGGACAATGTTTTTCATAAAGATTAAAGCCTAAGGAACAATTTAAGACATGTCCCCCCCCCAAAAAAAAAAAAATTGGCTGCACTTTAAAAAAAAAAAGTTGGAAATATTGTTTCTGTCATTTAATACAAAAATTAAAACGTATAGATAAGGAGGGCTCCCCGACTAATAGTGTAAGTGGAATCCAGACAGCAGGCTTGGGGGTTGATTCAACCCTCCCGAGGGGTGTAAAATCATTTTCTTTTCAAATTATTCGGTTCAAACACGTATCCCTCTGTTTTTGGGGCCGCTGATCAGGGGAAAAATGTTCATTTTTAGCTCCCTCCAATTTCAGGGATTAAATTAAAATAAAAATCATCATTATCGTCATCTGCTCTCTCTTCTATACATCTTTATCATTTTAGGGGTTGAGGAGAGTCGGAAATGATTTTTATCGTGATCAGAGCCTGTGAAAATGGGCAAGGGCGTATTGACGATCCAAAGTATAGTTAATAAATTTTACACCCCTTGGAATTGTTGAAGCAACCCCCAAGGTCGCTACCACCTTCTCTTCCGTGAAAAATGAAGGGATATGCACAGGAATAACGATCATGTGTCGAGCAAACGGGGAATACCCGTTTGAACCGAATCATTTGAAAAAAAATGATTTTCCACCCCTCGGGAGGGTTGTTTAATCAACCTCTAAGCCTGCTGTCTAGATTCCACTTTCTCTATAACCCCCTTCCATGTTATTTCAAGTATAATCCGTCGATAAATCACTCCCCAAACCCGTTTATACAGTGCGTGTAATTGCGGATTAGACATGTACATCCAAGTAGCACGAGAGATATAACAACCCAGCAACAGCAAAACCCGCCTGTCGGCACTCGATTACTGAAGGATCCCACCTCTGTTATTTCATTTTAGTCAACTGGTACACGCGATGTTGCAAATCTTACTTTCTATGTCTAAGTTGCCATTACACGTACGGTATATCAAAACATAAAGGGATGGTTTTTGGCCGTTTCAGGGGGTTGCGGCGGTCAAAAACTTCTACCAACACTTGCATCGTGTTCAGCACCCTTGAAAACAGTGGGAGAAGGTAATCTCGTCTTTGCACGAAATATTTACACTATTTCTGCCTTCATTACATAAATTATTAACCTTGTAGCCTATCCTCACCTATTTCATGCTAACAGCATCCGAACAGAGGGTAGTTTAGAGCGCACAGGTAAAAATCAATCCTATTCGAAGTTTCACAGAGAATATCTTAAAACTGGTTACTTTAACGAGAAAAATGCTCAGGGATGAATTTATAGAGCTGAATTCACTCTATAAGATGCATGTATAGCGGGTTTTGATGCAAGTGATTTTTATTTATTTTTCTCTTTTTTTTCACACAGATGCGCTTATAATTATACGTAAAATATGTATAGTACCGACGTAGATATAAGGACGGCCTCAGGCTATACCCAGAAGGATTACGGCAATATAAACTTCAGACATGAATAATTACCTTAAACGTATATATAGTATACTTAAAATTATATTGCATTTTCTGTATCATTTTATTTACTTCTCTCTCAGATTCTGATACTCTGAAAATTAAATATAAATAATGGTGTGGAAACAAGCTCAAATTAAAAAATACAGATTTGTGGAAATAAAGGGAAAATAAATAAAAATTACTTGCGTCAAAACCCGCTATATACATGCATCTTACAGAGAGAATTTCGCTCTATAAATTCATTTTTAACATTTTTCGCGTTAAAGTAACCGGTTTTAAGATATTTGCTGTGAAACTTCAAATAAGATCGATTTTTACCTGTGCACTCTAAACTATCCCTCTGTTGAGAGGCTGTTAGCGCGAAATAGGTGAGGATAAGCTATAAGGTTAATAGGAGATTTTTTATGCAGAATTTAACGACAAATTTTTTATTTCCTATACTTTTTTCCCTTCTGACGAATGATTTACAAGATAAAAGTGAAAAACCATCTGTAAGTCCCAGTTAGGTGTGTTTTTTGCAAAAGAAAGGGACGTTCCACCCCTCACTGGGGGGGGGGACTTTTCGGGTCTCTATTTCTAACCTCATCAAGAGTACGCATCTCAAATATTATTACTAAATTATTTCTTCTAAAATGTCCAATTTGAGTGGACTATTATTACCGTTAATAATTAAGTTGGAAGCGAAATCCTCGATTCCGAAAAACAATGTTTTCAGTGGTGGAAATCTAAAAAAGATATTCCACAAATTAACAAAGAACTGGATCAGATCATTCCCTTTCTGTGTGCCTACTGCTTCTGCAGCCGTGGAAAGAACGTTTTATTCATATGGACTTGATCATTCAGATATTGAGAATAGATTGGGCAATGAAAAAGCATCTAAATTAATATTTTTCTTTAAACATTATAATACTTAGGCCCGGTACTTTCATCTATAGATAGTGATATTTAAATGCAGAATAAGGTTTATTCTGTAGATAAGCAAAAAATCGGTATTTTCACCTACAAATAGTGATATCCACCAGATAAATATGCCTTATCCCTAGGATAACCTATCCAGCACCTAGACCTTCGGATAACGGTTTTATCTAACAGATAAAAATAGCCATAGATATAAATAATCATATTTAATAAAAAAAACATTCATAAAATTATATTATACAGTGTGTCCCAGGAAAATAAAATACTAATTTATTGAAAAAATGGGAAGTTTCAAAAAAATAATTTTATATTCCTGAAATTTGGTAAAGAGGTATAAAATTGCATTCTAAATAACTTTTCTTAGTGGAATTTTTTCATATTTTGAAAAATAAAGGTACTTTATTAGTGGTGATTTTTTTCAACTTTGCTTATAAAACACCCTGTAGAACACCAAATCAAGTCATTTTTGGTATACTTTAGTTTTACAACAAGCAGGACTCAATCCCCAAATACCATTCCAAAATTCCAAAATTTTTGGTCCGTAATGCCTCTTGTTACATCTATCCTGGGACACACTGTATAGTACTTATATTGTAATATACACATTTTAAATACTTGTCCTAACAAAACAAGGCTATTTTTGTAGGTTAGAAACCTAACCTATAACTAGCAGTCTATTTTATTAATCATCAATATTGAAAAATTATTTAAGTGGACTTTTAAATGTTCGCCTGAAGCCAGTATGTGGCTACAAGCTAAAAATGCGATACAAACATTAACAATTAAAATTAACTTAAAAAACTTAAAATTTCAGGTTATGTTAGTTATACGATGCACAACTATTTCAAACAATCATGAAAATTACGCAAATGTCATAAACCGACCTACACAGTAAGGGGATCTTTTCTATATCTAGTTGAAGAACAAAACGGATAGTTAATATAATTTGAATGAAAGTACGCAAACAAGTTATCCTACAGATAGCAAGTTCCGGTTATCTTAACCGTCAGATAGTTACTCGCCGGATAAAGTCTATTTATACTTGGGTGAAAGTACCGGCCCTTTATATGTCTTGTTTTATACTATTTTGAAAAATATATATTTTCATTTTTATATGTTCATATGCTTGTTGTTAATGTTTTAAACCTTTGTATTGAAGGTTTTTTAAAGTTTCATTTTTGCAAATAAAAATGTTTACTAATAAAGTTTATATTTTTTCTTTGTAACATTTAAACTTGAAAAGAAAAAAAGAATCATATTTTTTTTAAATAAAAATCGCTTGGTTAAAATCGTGATTTTAATTAAATGATTTAAATCAGCTCAACTCTAGTCCTAGCCCATTGAATAATGAATTATTTATTACCCACAGCCGTGAGAAAGGAGCCTTATTACTTGTTCAAAAACGCATCGATAATTAGTAAATTATTCAATAGTAGTAGAAAAAAAGACTTACTTTTCAACGGTAGACACGTTAGTTCCATATAAACAATGAACTTCAACACCAGGAGGATTAAAATTAAGTTGATATGGTTCGGTATCCTTTCTCATTTCCCAACCATCCGGAAAGGATATACCTCTGAAAATAATAAAGATAATAAACATATTTATTTTAATTTACAAAACATTTAAAACTTACTTAAAGAATTCCTGTAGATCATTTACCGTATAGTTTTTCTTTTCTGTTTGTACTAGAATCTCATTTGGTTTCCAAAATAGCTTGGATGGTAACAGCCAAGCTAAGCTTGGGGATGTTATTTGTTCTTCTCTCATGACACTTTCACGTAAAACATACGATCCCAGGTCATCACCTAGATAACAACATGTTTACTTGAGTTAAATGCAAAATGTTTTCTTGGGTCTTTATCAAAATGGTTTTAAACAACAAATTCCTAGAGAAACAATATTCTTCAGTGGAATTTGTTGTTTATTTATTATGTTAATAATAATAGCACTGAATACAAAGAATGCTCCTATAGATACCAGACTGACGTCATTATTTGGTAAGAAGTTATATTATTTTAACTTAAAATGTATGTAAAAATCACTTCAGTATGTCACAGTTCAACATTTTGTGACATTAGATTGATATATTTAGTGACATTTATTACACGGCATTGCATTTGTGTTGATCATAATGTTCTACTAAATAAAGTTTGTATCGAATTAGAGGCAGTTGTTTGGAGCTAAAGCCAAACTAGATGATCTATATATCTCTTATCTAAGTAACGGAACTCAGTTAGTAGAATGGGGCATACAAAAAAGTGAGCTGCAAATTAAAAAAGGAGTCCCCGAAGGCTCGGTTCTAAGACATATACTTTTCTTGTCTACATTAATGATCTGCCAAAAAGTATAAACAGTTTGAACACTGTAACTATTGTATGCAGGTGATGTTACTTTTGTTACAACTATAGACAAGGAAAGTGATAATCAGTTCATTCTTCAAAACATTTTGCAACATGCTATAAAGCTTGGTTTGCACAAAATCAACTAACTGAGAATGAAACAGTAACTTAAACATTTGAAACCAAGGCTTCCACAAAAATCAAACAAAATCATGAAATTTTTTTGGGGGGGACATATTGACATCAAATTAACATGGGTAGATCACCTTAACATGCTAGTGGGAAATTATCTAAAAACGTATATGCTATTAGAAAAATAAATAGAACTGTTAATCAATAAGCTGCAGTCACTACCATTTCTCTTTCTTCCACTCATTACTCCTATATGGCATTCTGACCAGGGACCGTAACCGAACCGAAACCGTAACCATAATTACTAATTTTTTCTAAACGAAATCTAAACCGAAAACCGGAATAAGAGTTTCTGGTAAACTGAAATCGAAACCGAATACCGGAATGAAAGATTCTGGTAAACCGAAAGCAAAAACCGGAATGAGAGTTTCTGGTGAACCGAAACCGAAAACCGGAATGAATGTTTCTTGTAAACTGAAACCAAAACCCAAACCGAAATTAGAATTCTCAGGAAACCGAAACCTAAAGTATGGTAAGTTGAGTATATGAATTTGCTCACATTTGAATTGTGAATAAAGTACAAAAAATATGGCTGAAATCAAAGATTCAAATCTTTAAACCATGGTGTAGAAATACCAAATTGTATGGTGAAAACCATATACAAATCGACTGATCCATTATAAAGATTATAGAAGGTAAAAGGCATGTTCAGGGACCGAAATCAAACTGAAACCGTAACCAAAAACCGCACCGTAATTACTAATTGGAAACCAAATTGTCACTACTCTGAAAACCGAAAACGTAACCGAAAATGGTGTACATTAGGTAACCGCAATCGAAACCGAACCGAAATAAACTTCGGTTTCGGTCCCTGATACTGTCATGGGAAAATACAGCACCTACCCATTTACAAAGAGTATTTATCATCCAGAAGTCGGCAATAAGAAGTAATTCAAATCAAAATCAAATCAAATCAAATTTATTTCACTTTTTTAGAAAGATAACATAATATGTTAAAACAGAAACATGTTTTGATGTACTCCTAAGTGTAACACCTGTGTGAGTACATGTGAGATTGTGAGTGTTGTTTTCTTATTTAAGTGTAAAAAAAAACATAATAAATATCAAACTATAAGAATAACATTTTGAGAAAATAAGTTAAAAATATGATTTTCAAATATGTAAATAACTCCTAAATACATAAATCTAAAAAATAATGAAGACAATATAATTAGTGTGTGACTTCAGCTCATTAAAATGTTTAAAAATTTGGATGAATTTTCTATTATATATTTTGTAACTTTTTTTGAAAAGAGGCCTATGTTATTTATTTGCTTATGATTTATTGGTAAGGTGTTATAAAATTTTGGACCATAATAACTGACAAAACGCTGTGTTGTAGAATGGGCATATTGGGGAATATTAAGATTTATATTGATCTTGTGCCTCGTGATGTGGCTATGTTCGATATCGGATCTTAGTTGAGATTTATGCTTGTAGGTGAATATAAGTACCGACTTTGTATATAGTAAATCAATATTGAGAACTTTAAAATCTTGAAAGAGTAATTCAGTTGAGTATCGCCTGTTTTTATGCAATATAACTTTAATGAGATATTTTTGTGATATTCTCAAAGATTGCAAATTCGTGGGATATGCACCACCCCATATTGAAATACCGTATCTTAAAATAGATTCAGCCAAGGCATGATACAGTGTCTTAAGAATGATGTGTGGAATAATAGTTCGAAGGTGGTAGAATTTCCATACAAGTTTCCTTATTTTATTGTTAAGAGATTCGATGTGTTCAGTCCATTTTAAATTTTGATCGATAATTATTCCCAAATATTTTATTTGTTTTGTGCAATGAAGCACTTCTGTACATTTGCATTCAAAATTGTTCATTAGTATACATGTGTGAGTATGGAGGGTTAGAGTATTTATTTGGGGAATATATTTGTCGTATAAACCAAAACACATGAATTTAGTTTTATTAATGTTTATAGTTAATAAGTTCTCTAAAAGCCATTGCTGTAACTTTGAAAATTCTACCACTGCTTTGTAAGCTACCGAATCCCAGGAAGTGTCCTCTATTAAAAGAACAGTGTCATCAGCATAAGTAATTATTTTACCATCAACGTTTAAGTGAAGCAGTTCGTTGACATATATATTAAATAATATAGGTCCAAGTACTGTACCTTGTGGAATTCCAAATGGTATATGCTTAAAATTACTTTTCGTTTCACCTATTTTGACACACTGTTTTCGATTTGTTAGATAGCTCTTGAACAAATTATTTGGTACACCTCGTATTCCGTAATCTTCTAGTTTGTGAATTAATATATCATGAGACACCGTATCAAAAGCCTTGGCTAAGTCTAGGAATATCGCAATCTGCTTTTTACCATTATCGACGGAATTATATAATGTTTTAGTTACCTCGAATATTGCATCCTCAGTACTAATATTTTCCCTAAAACCATATTGGTTACTAGACAGTATTTTATTAGCACACAAGTAATTTGTTAAATTAGTTTTTATACACATTTCAAAAAGTTTTGCAATATTACTAATTACGGAAATTGGTCGGTAGTTGCTCACTACACATTGAACATTAACATTAAAAAACGAAGTTGCAAGCATGTCAAATTACTGTAATAAATTAACCTCAAAATGGTAACGTTACAGAGACGTCACTTATTCGTCAAAACAAATTTACCTAATGAAAATTACCGCAATTTCGAAAATCCGTGAATTTAAAAAAAAATTAAAATTTTTAGAAATCTCAACAAAAAATACAATTATTGGAATTTTTTAATATTTCTTTTAAGAAAATAATGATTGTTATAGTTTTCAATGTTGTTTTTGAGGTCGCTGAATATGACTGAACTTATGAGGACGAAAATATTAAGGGTTGAAATCACCTTTAAATATTGAAAAATTAATAATTCTTCTAATGTTACAAATAAATTCACGAAAATCCATATACTTTATGATTTTTAGGTCGCTGAATATGATTATGAGGTCTAAATTTAAAAAAAAAAATGGTGGGTTAAAATTGGTCACAAAAAAGTATATTAGTAATGTGTCTAATTTTATTAAAAATACACTTTGTTATAAATAAATCAAATTAATACAATTAAGTAAACTAATTAAATAACATTTTTAATCTGCACTCTCAACACGATAAAATGCAATGCAACCCGGGTTTTCTGTGTATTCTTCGAAAAATAGACGGCTAATGCTTTTTTCTCTACCTACTATAAACATTTAAAATGTGGGTACAAACTGAAAAGTTTCAACATTATTTCAAACTGTCATATTTCTGGAACAGTTTGTCGTAGGAAAAAAAACACAAACTCTTCGTTTTTTTTATAAACTTCATTTCATTCTTATATCATGTTTTTATCAATCTTATACTTTTTGAGATATTTTAATTTTAAATACATAATTTTCTTGCGTATGCGCTCAAGCGCCATCTTTTAACCTTTATATCTCTGGAACAGTTTGTCAGAAAATAAAAAAGAACCAAACTATTCGTTTTTTATAAGCTTCATTTTTGTACTCTTACCATTTTTTATAAAAAAAATATTTTCTGAGCAATTTCCAAAAAACCGATTTTTTTCAAAAAATTATGAATATTTTAATTATTGCAAATAGGTACAGAATGAAAAATATTAATTTTAAAAATCCTAAAAAATTTGAGCATGTTAGTAATAATATGCATAAACAATAAACAGTATCTAGAAGGATTAAAAAAAAATTGAATAAGAAACTAGTGCAAGCATTATACTAGAGGTGCAACGGATATCCGGTTACTATCCGGTATCCGGCCTATCCGGCCACTTTATTACTATTCGGCGGATAGTGACCTGATATCCGGCCAAAACCGGATAGTTAAGAAATAAAAATTGGTATAAAATGTGAATCGAGTTTTATTATACTGATTGGAGTTGGTACACCACCATGTGTAAGGGTCACTATTACTTTGAATCCGTGCTCATTTCAAATAATAGTCAATCTCCTTGACCATTGAAGTTTTCTCCGAAACGTTCTCATTAAGAATGGGATTTTGCAAAATGAAAGGGAAATAAGCGTTTATTTTTGATTTATTATAAATATTTAAAAAACCAAACAGTATAATCTTTAAAACTATTTTAAATTCTTGCTATTGTTCTAACGCATATAACTTTATATATATTTTTATTATAAATATCTGTTGTTAATGAAAATGGTTCCTAATTCCATTATTAGAGTATGGCATTATACTATATACAAAATTTATGATAAAAACTGTATACGGTTGTATTCCTTAGACAGGGCCGGATTATCCATAAGGCTAAATAGGCTATAGCCTAGGGGCGCTGAAGCGCGAGGGGGCGCTTCAGCAATTCAAAACTCACTAATTTTATCTCCCAATGGCCGACGGATGACATTTACTATTTACCATTAACCTTTGAAAATAAAATGTATTGTAGAGTCGTATAATGCATAAGGGCCGGCGAAAAAAGCAGCCACAAATATTCTTGGGATAATGAGCGTAAAAAATTGTTTGTTTAAGCAAAGACAAGCATAAAAAGCTTTTGTACCCGCCGCCGTCTTATCTGGGCCGAAATTAATAAATTTGTATAAGCCTATGTATATTTTATGTAACTATTTTGGTTGCATTTTATAATTATATCCATATTAAAAATTATAAATACCAAAATACCTAACTATTCATTTACTTATATATAATTTTCAGAGATATCAAAATCTGAGAGAGAAGTAAATAATATGAAATAGAAAATGTTCATATGTTTAAAGTAATTATCGATGTCTGAAGTTTTTATTGCCGTAATCCTTCCGGGTATAGCCTGAGGCCTTCCTTGAGGGGTCTATAGACGATCCAACCGACCAACCAACCTTCGCGGTACACTTTGAAGATTGCCATGTGAACTCGTAAAATTGCTGGAGCCAACATTGTCGACGCTTTGAAGATGTTGGAATTCCAGCAGACCAGCTAACTTTTACGAGTTGTCATGGCAATTTTCAAAGTGTACCGAGAAAGTTGGCTGGTTGGTTCGTCGGGTCGTCTGTAGACCCCTTTATATCTACGTTGCGTCGGTACTTTTTTTATACAAGAAAATTATTTATTTGTTATTTGATTATTTTATTTTGATAAAATTATCGAATTTATTACCCCTGTATTGTATAGTTCAGCGAAGAGATGTTTACCTAAACCCATGGATACTACAAAAAAATACCTGACCTGCGCTGCACTTTACATGGGGGTCTACAGACGATCCAACCAACCAACCAACCTTCTCGGTACACCGAATATTGCTATGCGAACTCGTAAAAGTGAGCTGAGACGCTTTAAAGACACTGAAATTCCAGCAGACCAGCTCACTTTTACGAGTTGTCATGGCAATTTTCAAAGTGTACCAAGAAGGTTGGTTGGTTGGTTGGGTGGTTGGATCGTCTGTACACCTCTTTATACCTTCAGCGCCGGCCTCATTGTTCGTCCGAAAGTGCGAAAGCGAAAAACGCTTTGACCGGCATGTGCCAGCTCAATTTTTTTGTGGCAATTAAGGAAATGTCTACTTCTCTTATATGTTCCTTTCCAACTATATCAACATTTTACAGGATTATTTATAGGAAAATAGAAACAGAAAGAGATAGATATTATATATATTTCCGCTCCTATAGTAATGCCCCTGCTCTTTATTGTAAAAAAATTTTGGCCCTGCTCCTCAGTTTTGAATCTGGATAAAAAATGTTTTGTAGATTCCTCCCTCCACCTCATCAATTTTGAAACCGGGACAACCCTCTCACTTATAATTTTTTTTCCATTATCAATAAGAGAGCGCAAGTACATGGTTAGCCTAGGGGCGCGTCGATCCTTAATCCGGCCCTGTCCTTAGAGCAATGGGAAGTATCTGAAACTATTTTAAAGATTATACCATTTATGACTTTAAAAATTTATTATAATTCGAAAATAAACGCATATTTCTCTCTCACTCTACAAAATCTTTTCCTTTTTCTTTACCCACTTCATCAAAACACTTCCAAGTATTGTGAATATTAGCAGTAACATTATCTTGTGGGTTTCTCTTACGTTGTTTACTGAAAGGAGAAGAACCACTTTGACTATCACTGCTTGAGCATGAATCATCACAACTATTTTTTAAAACCTCCAGCAGAATAATTTGGCGGGATTATTCAGCCTGATCTTTATCGAAAAAACTTGTTTTAAATCTGGGGTCTAGAAAAGTTGCTAGTAAATATTTTTTGTCGTCGAGGTTGTCAAAATTTGTTTTCAATCCAACTTTCAATGTAATCCGGATAGTTGGCCGGATATCCGGTATTCGGTATCCGGCCAAAACACTATCCGTTGCATCCCTACATTATACTCTTCGCAGATTCACTGAGCTTTTTATATAATTGTTACACATTCTATAGGATACTCTTGGCATTTTTCTTGTAAATAATGTTAGTTTTTGGACATTCTAAATTTTGTGATACCAACTTTGTTGTGGAAAAAAAAATATAAAAAAAAAAATATCACCATGTGAGGGATCGAACACGAGACCTTTGAATTGCAAGGCAACAACAACAACAAGCATTTAATAATGTTTCACAAGGTACAATAATGCGCCATTCCGGAGTCTGGCCCGGAGCCAACCAGACAACTATGGCGAACATCGCCGAGGTAGGTATGAGACTGGGCGGGGAGGGTCCAGTTTGGCGGTGACGAAAATTATTTGCTGAGTTAAAACTCCTAGGCAAATGCTTTAGCCCTTGGGCTATCTCATCTTACCATAAAACTTGAATGAATATCATTCAAGAATTAAATTTCTACGGATTAGATACATTATTATGAAATACGTATATATTGGTAAAATGTAAAAACAAAAAAAAATTATAGGGAATAACATTTCGAAAGATTTCTATTTAAGTACAAATGACAAATTTTGAAAAAAAATTTTTTTATTTAAATGATTAATAACTTTTTTATTTATTGATTGATTTTTTTCAAAAACAACAGGGTTCTTCCTCTAGCTAATGCTAACTTACTTTCCAAATTTCAATACAATCGGACTTTTCTTTCTTAAGTTATCGTGCTTACAAGAAACGTGACGGATGGACAGACAGACGGACATTTTGAAAGTTGTTTAGAATTCGTTCACTAATACAATGATATGAAAATTTTTTCTCTACGAGCGATATTTCCGTTTTTGCGAAGAGTATAATAAGAGCAATAAGACTAAAAAAAATGGCGCCTAAATTTTTAAATGCACTACTTTTTTCTTTGTAACTTTTTTAGTTTTCATTATAAAAGGTCGTAATACGTCTCAATCGGAAGTAAAATTTTAATACGTAGGATAGATAGATTTTGAGTAATTTTATATTTTAACGTCGTATATTTTTTCTGAATGTTTCGGCGCCATTGAAAATACCAAAACTAAACATCGGAAAAAAAAAGAAAAAACCATTCGATTTGTTTTTGTAAAAGCTTTTATTTTGTACCCTTGCATTTTTTTTAAAGTTCACATTTTTCGAGAAATTTGCAATTTTCAGTTCGCAATATTTCTAAAAGTTTACATTTTAGCAAAAAAGTGTATAAGACCTTTCTTTCTTATAATTTGATTCACTATCAGATTATGTGTATTTTTTTGTTTTTGGCGACAACCCCCAGGGAACCACCCCTAACCAAAACGCAAGAAAAATGACAATACAGATTTTTACGTTCATACTTTATGAATTTGAGAAAAAAAATTGGAAATTCTTACATCGTTTTCGGGCTGGGATTTAAAAGCTTCACTTACTGTAATCTATACTATTCACGAGACTATTCATTTATTTTGCTTTTTGGAGCTTCTGCCATCTTCAATTAATTTGAAAAAGTTTCATTTTTTTACAAATTTTTTATAACAACCTCGAAAACTATAACAATCATTATTTTCTTTAAAGAAATTTAAAAAATTCCGATAATTGTATTTTTCGTTGAGATTACTAAAAAATTTTATTTTTTTTTTAATTTACGGATTTTCGAAATTGTGGTAATTTTCAATGGGCTTTTAGTTTACGGCATTAGAAATCCAACAAAAAAAAATCATTCAAACCCATTAATTATAACTGGGTTACGTCATTTTTCATTTATAATGACTAATTGCACTGGATTACTATCTGAATATGAAAATAACAGTTTTACTTACCTATGGCATATACTTTAATCGCTTTCATAGATCCACCCCAAACTCCACTAAGAGTAATCAATCTTTTAATGTATTTGTTCTTCCATGACTGGCTCTGCGTATTCAAGAAGTAAAGCGACATGGGTCCGCCCATTGAATGGGCTATGATGACAACTGACGTCTGATTATTTTCTTCATAAGTATCTTCTATTAATTTTTTCAGATTCGCAAAATAATCCTGATTTTCATCTGTAAATATTTTGAAGGATATGTGAAAATAACACAAAAGAATAGTATTTTTACTAATTTTGTCGATTGTCCAATGGACAATGGTCGACAAATGATGAAATATAATAGTGAAGGCGTTAATTTAGTTATATATTTAATTTGGAAGTGTTCAAAGCACAAAACACTAAACAATATTATAAAAACAGCAGTGACATCATAAGAGTAGTTAGCTACGAACTTGCAAAACAGAAGAAGAGAAACAATTTGATATACAAAGTAACGTATCTGTCAAATGTGGACATTTAGCTTTTAGCTTAGTGCTTAGTGCATGGAGAATGTCATCAGCATTTAAAATGTGTACATTTTACTAAATGATACTGTAATATAAGTTTTTACTTTCAACTTTTACATGTTTCTAACGATATTTTTTAACAAGAAAAGTTATATGCCATATAAGAAAACGGAGAAATGTATTCGGAATGATGGTGGTTACTTACATAGAAACACAAAGAATTATTTGATAAAAGGAACACTTGCAATAACTTTTGTTTTCATGGCTTACTTAGGTCTTTATTGAAGATTATTTGTTAGAAAAATGGTGGGTATGTAGGTAAGAATTAGAATTTCTGCCTTTTTAAATAAATAATAAAATAATTATTTTGTTGCAAAATCAATCCAAACTAGTATTTTGAATAAAAAATGAAGAATAAGTACATATTTTTGCTTTGAAGGTTCATTTTACAGATAAAAATTATTTTTAGTGAACAAATTGTTTTTTTGACCGCCCCTATCTCAAACAACTTTGAACCCACTAAGATGTAATCTTGTACACGGGGGTTTCTGAAGGTACTAATTAAGAATATCTTACTTGTTTTTTTTTTAATCGCCAATTCTTTTTTTTTGAAAATCATCATAGAATCAGACGCCTCTGAGTAAAATCAAATGTAGTTATGTCTAAAGATTCACTTTATAGGTATATATTCACCACCAAAATTTCAAAATATTCGGTTACCAGATGGACGAGATATGAGGGTGGCTTCATGAAAAGTGGGACACACTGTATATGTATACTTTAGTGATTGTGTATTTATAGCTTAGTGACTTAGGTGTTTGATACTTCCACTTTTGAGTAATAGCAAATCCTTTTAACCGTGAACAGAACTAGTCAAAATAAGTAGATTTTCGAACAGACCTTCCTCAAGAAATCATGCCTGCTCCCCCTGCCCCCCTTCAAAGAGGGGCAGGGGGAGCCTGTATCTGCCTATATATATTTTTTTTCTCAAAAACAGTAGGAGCTAGAGGAATGATCTTAGCGCCATTCGACAGAGTATAAAATTTTGCATAAGACCTTTCTTTTGGTTTTTGCTATTTTCTTCTTTTTTAAGGCCCCACAGCAACAATAGGGGGAGGAGCTTTCCAACAATGACACATTTTTGGCTATATATCTAAAACGACCCAATAAATAAAAATTCTACAAGATATAAAAAATAAAGACCATTTTTTCTTTCGATTGATATATTGTTTGTACCTATATGTTATTTGTTTAAATAAAGCCGTCAGTGGCGTACAAAGAGAAAGCTGCACGTGCATAATGAATTTATTTAAAATAATTTATTATTGTTGTTGTTACAATCTGCGAAAATACTGATTGCACCTTTTCAAAATTATTTCACATCATTTGTTCTACTATTTTTTTTATACAAAACCCCTTAGCAAAAAAATATGGTGAGAGCATTCTAGCTATAACAAGTTTTTGGCTGTCACGCAAATGACCCAATAAATTAGGCACTAGATAAAAAAACTGCATTATTACCTTTTCTGTCAACTGGTATATAATTTAAAAATATTATCCAAGTTAAGATTGTAATCAATTTTTTCACCTGGATTTTCCTTCGTAGGATGCTGTTGCACAGAAATAGCTGTACCATGAAATGAAGTTTTCACCGTGGATGCATAGAGATTATAATCCACATTATCAACTGCTAAAGTAGTAAATACGTTTTTGAACAGATTAGGGGATTCTACACAGTGCTCTTGTTCGTAAAAACGAATAATACTGTTTGTCAATGAAGTAGTAATACCGTTTGTAAGAAACACATAGTCCTAAATTATGAAAGGTGTTAATCAATTCTTTTTGTCGCGTTTGCAAATAAAGTCTAGTAGCTATATAAATAGGTAGTGGATATTCCATATACCTAATGTCGTATTGTCGAATTTGAAGAACTGTGTTTACAGGTAACATTAACCCTTTCACTGCTCAAAGCGTGTATACGCGCGAAAAATTAATGGGCCCACTGTGCTCCAAGCGCGTTAACTCGCCTGTCGTTTTTAAATTGGTTCAGACTGCTCAAAGCGATTTAACACGCGTATATGTACTATTAATACATTTTTATATACTTACACAAGTTTCTGTTGTACCTTAAAATTTTTGATAAGAATGTTGTTTTGTTTTTATGTTTATGTTTACTTGTACTGTTTTTAACCATTTTTTAAAAATAAATTATTATCATTGAAACTAGAGCACTTGGTTTTTGTTTTTCTTTCAATTTTATATATAATAATAGACTATGCATACAATAAACCAAATCAAATAGTAACGTAATATCGGATCTGCGTGCTCCAAGCGCGTATACTCGCAAGCGGTCAATTTATTGCGCACTACACGAGAATTACGTGAAACCGCGCTGCGCAGCGAAAGGGTTAAATAGTATCATTTGCGACAATGTATCAACAGCATTATATTTTTTAAACCCATCTTCTTTTCGACAAGAACTTCTTTAGAAGTTGATTTCTCGAGGTGGGTCTGTTCGAAAATCTACTTGTTTCGACTAGTTCTATTCATGGTTAAAAGGATTTGGTATTACTCAAAAGCGGAAGTATCAAGGTATTTTTGAGACGCAAGTCACTACACTATTAGTGTTGCTGTGAAGGGTGTCAAAATGGAAATTATTTTTTCATTTTTTTTTTTTTAATAACTATAGGTATATTCTCTATTCTATTCTGATTTTCACCAAATTTGGTGGGGAATTATTTCTTAAGGAACAAAAACAATTTATCACACCATACTTTGAGTATACACTTGACAGAGAATTATTTAGTGTTCTTTTTATAAACAAAACATTTCGGCACTTCTGACTAGATAATATGATAAAGGTATCGTTTTTATGTGACACTAGTATACTTGTGCTTGTAATGTAATATAATTTGGGGATGGCGTATGAATGAATTCGATAATCCCAATTGTTTTTAAGGCAAGAGAAACCATCATTAAATCGGGGGGTTAATCACTTGAAATTATGTGTTCCACACGTACAATACTGCACACCATTGCACATACCTATGACTGTTCCACATAGTGTCTAAGTGATTACCCCCTCGCATTAAATATTTGGGCTAATACCCAATTTTGAAGAAAAAAAATGATTATTTTAATGTGCTCATGAGCCATAAAGTGCTTGCAAGCACTTTGTGAGAATACCAAGAACTAAACTCTTTCATGAAGTGCTCAAAGCATTAAGTGCTAGATCAGCACTAAGCACAGTGCCTAGAAATAGTTTTGATCCATATAAACTTTTAAATAAGATTATTATTATAAATATTTACTCACTTGGTGCTTTCCTGAAGTCATAGGGAGCTCCTTTAATGGTCTTGTTTCTTATATGTCCCAAACTGACAAGAGTATCAGCGATACTGTTAAAATAAGCACCGGAAGACGCATGACTAGGGTCCAGCCATTCGACTGTTTCTGTACCTCCAAATCCAGGTACTCTAATTGTCACTCCATCAGGATTCCTCGTGGTTCTCGTTTTATTGTCATAAATAAGTTTAATATTGTCAATCCAGCAGTCGATTACTAGTGGAACTAGTAATTCCATATTTAACCATATGTTGAAGAAATCATTTGTTGCTTTTTGGCAAATGTAGTGGATGACGTTGCTTTTATTCAATTGAGCTTCTAACTGGGAGCCGCCGTCACCTGGTATTAACACAACAGGGTTTAAACTTGCACATCCTAACGTGATAAACACAAAAATAAAAACTATTTTTAGGTTAGATTTATATTTCATTCTTATATTCTACACTGATATTCTAGAACTTCATCCGAGAACTATTCCCTTTTATGTTTGAGTTTTTTCATCACCACGTTGAGGAAATTGTGAATAACAAAGCAATTTGCAGATAAATATTTGTTGATAAACAAATTGCGAACATCAGCTGATGTTTTGAGGTTATAGCACATGCGTCAAACAACTCGACCTATGTACCTGAACTTGCGATTTTTACTTTGTGCATGTATAATTTTTTTGACTTGACCTTTTCGGATTATTATCATAAATATAATTTTGTAATGTTTTTCTTGACTTGCAAGTTCAGTAGCATTAGAAAGTTGCCTGTTTTCTAATTTTCTATTGCTCTGGAAATAAACCAAAGACCAAACACAAACAGTTGCAATTTAGAAATTTAGTACATTTCGCAAAGTGTTATTGCGTCATACCATTAGGATATTTAAGGAAATTTTACTATAAATATTACACACGTTTTGAGTTTACGTAAATAATTATTTTTCAGTGAATAAAAATAAATAGGCCAGGATTCCAGGATGATAGGCAATATATTGCAACTGTTTTGACGTTTACAGCAACAACTATTTAACCGAAATGTATAAATGGTTGCCTAAACATAGTAGTCAAAAATTCACTTTTCGCTGATAGTATAGTACAGGGTGGAGCAAATTAGTTGCCAACATTCTACCCGTCATAAATCTAATGGCCCAATGCTTTGCCACCTAGTGAGCTTGCTGGGTATAATAGTATTCTGCTGGAGTATAATAACAATTATTCATTCGGATGCACGTTATTCTCTTGAGTAAAAGCCATCCTTACACGCCCGTTGAATAATATATAGAGATGTAAAAGTGTATAATACAATTGTATAATACCCGGTACAAAACGTATTTTATGGTACGGTATAAAACTTTTTAATACCACTGGTATTAAATAAAAGTTAGGTTATGTTATTTCCACTCATATTTATTATTATTTATTTGAAATGTGTATTATTTTGTTTATTGTCTTTTTTACTTCAATTACAGGATTGGAATGATATCTTTATCTTCAAAATGGGGAAGACCAAAGTTTGATAAGTATATTTTGAGATTTTTTATGCTGCTGAATCCAAAGTCAAACGAAGAGAAGTGTCAAACGTACAGATGTACATTTTGTCCAAGATTTGTAGACCATAAGGTTCTTTCGTATTCAGCTTTTAGGCGAGAAGTGAGTGCGGGGGTGAAAACTCACACTATCCTTGTTCTTCTAACGCACAGTATCGGCGCAGTTATCTTACTCTAGAAGGACGATCCGTACTGGCCCGAAATATGGCCAGAAGTATAATACTATGACCTGTATTGTTATATTCTACAACTTATCCTGATTACCACCATGCAAAACGGTGACTCAAAATACGAGGTAATTACTCCCTACCTCAGGCGGGTCATTGCGAGCTCGTTCAAGTTACGAGTTCTTTGCTTAATTATTAACATTACACAAATTCTTACAATATCTTGAATCAGGCTCTGCATCTGATGTGATTTCACACCAGCTGCTCATTGGCTAATGACATTTTTTGGTGGGGATCGTGAGTTACGAGGCCACCTTCGACTCTACCATTTACATTTTGTCAATGTTCATTTGCAAGAAACTATTTTAGAATGGTGAAGCATCTGTTGAAATGTGAGAAAACACGAAAACAGATGCTTCCTTTAATAGATATTATACGTACTATAGGGTATTATACAAATGTATTATACACAAACAAATAAAATACGGTATTTTTACATCTCTAATAATATACTATTATTAGTATTATTTACTATTATTTTTCAAACATTATTAATGGAAATTTTTATTTTACTTCCACATCCAGTGGTATGGGAGCGACAAAAAAATTTTTGAAAATTTTTATTGTTCACATAGGCTTAGAATGTCATGAAACGTCGAGATTTTAAGTTTGAGCGAAAAAAATTCTGCCTGTTTGTCTATACCCAGGTAGCAAAGGCGCGTGAAAATGACGCGAAAAAATGGTCAGGAGTGACGCGAAAAAATGGTCAGAAGTGACGAGAAATGATGAGTTAGATGACGTAAATGAAACGTGAAAATGACTTCCTAATGTTTCAGACGAATGACGTCATATGCTAGACGCTAAATAGACGTCTTTTTCAGGTTATATTTGGTAATTCCCCCACAGGTTTTTAGTAATAGGAACATATTACACTACATACTAGCTAGTAGTCTACTTGATAAAAATGAAGTAATTAATGCATAAATAAGTATTGTCCTATGAATTTGTTTGTTAGCCATCCGTATATTTTATTTACATTAACATATCTAATATTGTTTACTATCACTCCAATTTTTTCTCACCAGGGTTGCCTGCAAATTATAATGTTTATTCATTTTTACTTACCTTTACCAATTGCGGTCGGTAGGGATCGAACCTACATGTCTCTGTTGTCCTTATTACAGTACTGACTCGATATACCAACTGAGCTATCTTGGTGACCGTTATTTCGGATGCTAAAAGCAGTATTTATGGTGATGTGTATGAAGTCTTTATATTGTGAAATTGAATTTCTAGCCTTATCTAAAATCTTTCAGGTTCTCATTTTTTTTCTATTTTTTACGTGTTCCCAAACCTGAGTTTTTCGAGTTACTAGTATTTTTATTTATTTATAATTATTATTAAGAACTTATTTAATTTAATTAAACTGTCACCAGTGTCACCAGTGTCACCTGAGAAGTACAAGTAGTTGTTGAACAACGTAATTATTACATTAATTCAGTGGCTGGCGTTAAAAAAATGTTTTCCCCAGATCTCAAAATTGAAGAGCAGAGAGGGAGAAAGACGAAAAAAAAATTTTCCTCATCTCAAAAGTTTGTACTTTAGTATGAAGTACGTCCGTGATGACCTCAGGAAAGGGCGCCAAAAAGTGCTCCCGCCCGGGTGGAAAATTTACTTTGAGCCGCCCCTGCATGTGGCACTGCAATACTATATATTATCCCCGCGCTCTACGAAATCTAGGTATTCGAAATACAATATACAACAGCTCTCGCTGAATCTGAGAACCAAGACTTGAGACAGAGACCGAGTTGCCCGAATCATCCGAATGAAATTATTCGAATGATATTTCGATTATTAAAATCATTCGAGTACCAAGTATTGGATTTTTGAAATCATTCGATTATTCCCATCACTAGCTTTAACTCACTCGACCACTAACCTTAATGCATTTTAATCTAATTTTATTATTAAAAGAACTTGATACTGCACAAAGGATCTGCCGAATCTTTGCAAACTCTTTCGAATATAAATTATTTTGGATATTCTTAAAAAATATTATCCTCGAATAAAAACGCCAATACTTATCCCTCACGACACGGTTTATTTTTTTTTAAACTTTACACTCTGCTTACGATAACAAAATGCCATCAGCGAGTTTTAAAGTTTGTAATCCGATAAAATATAAATAAATTTAACACCGAAAAAAAGACGACAATATGACGTGAGGTGTAGCACGTCATTTTAATGTCATTTATAAGACGTCATTATGTCGTCGATTTTTAGTGCACTGACATCTTTTTGACCAGAATCACCAGATTTTCACGTCATTATAACGTACCCTTGCTACCTGGGTAATAAGTGTGTCAGTTAGCTATATTTTTTTGAATTTAAAAAATATGCCTGAAATAGGATTGCAGCTTTGATAAGAGTCTATAAAAACAAAAATATACCAATCAAGCTGGCATCATCGGGAGCAATATACAAAAATCTAACTTCAAAATATTTTTATCTTATTTTTATCTAATTCGTCATTTTTGAGAGTACTACTTATTGACAAAATTTACATTAGTCATTGAGACGTAAGCTTGGAAAAATGGTTTAGGTTGAAGTTCACAAATAAATGAGACATTTTAAAATTTTAAGTCTTCAATTTGCGATAAAGGTGACTCAGAGATCTCGAACTTGTACGAAAATATAAATAATTAACTTATTTGCCTGAAATTATAAAGAGTGACCCTAAAAATAGCCCGTTTGGGGGTACGCAAATTTTCGGTTGATTTGTGATCCAAATGATACCTTATGATAAGACATTAATCACACAAGGTTGAGCATAAGAAAGGTTTCAGAGATATATAAAACTTAAAACTCCCGGCGCCATTTTCTCGATAAATAAAAGAAATATTTGAATTCTGTAAAGGTATTCACTAGAATATATAAATGATATCAGTTTTGACTAAAAACGGTCATTTTACAAATTGAGATATAGATGGCGTTGCGGCGCAAAGAAATTATTTGATCCTAGGAACGTTGAAATGTGCAAGTGATGAGACATTACATTCTGAGGAACTTTTATAACACGAACAATTTTCGAAAAATCACTGATTCTCGAGATATTTGAAGTTCAATATAATTTCTTTAAATATATAAAAATCATCATAACTTTTTTAAAATACATTTTAGACGATAAGTCCTTTGGGACATGTTTCCTAGTGAATCAGGCTGATAGATGGTAATAAAATATTTATTTCAAAACATAAAATTACTTTTTTTTTTTTCAAGTAAAACAAAGGTGGGGCTGCAACTGCTATTTGGAAATTAAAGATTTTGACATTTCTGTTTATTGTATATTGTCTAATTTTTGCCTTATGTTCAACTTTTTATACTGTAAACTGTAGACACATGAAAAAAAAATGCGATTTTTGCTAGTTGAAAAATTACATTGTAGTTCAAATATCTCGAAAACAAGTGATTTTTCGAAAATTGTTCATATTAAAAAAGTTGCATATAATATAGTCCTCGTATGTCATGCACCTCATTTTATCGCTCTTAGGATCGAACAAATTCTTTGCATCGCAACGCCATCTATACCTATCTGTAAAATAACCATTTTTACTCAAAACTAAAGTCATTTATATATTCTACTGGATATACCTTTCACAGAATTCAAATATAGCTTTTGGTTATCGAGAAAATGGCGCCGAGAGTTTTAAGTGGGACACCCTGTAGAGAGTTAATAGATTAGATCTGGTTGCATTATTATTATTGTAAAACATACCACGTCACGGTACTAAATCTACAAAGAGGTTTTTAATTTTTTTATTTTTTATGTTTTTTTGTATTGTTTTTCGATTTTCTGCTTTTTTGCTTTAGATTACTTTTTAATTCATATTTCATGAGTTATTGTTTCTGTATGGTCAATGATGTATTATTTTTCATTGAATTATCATATTCCCTCACTGTGCTATGCGAGTCGATTTTGACCACTTTGACCCTCTATATCTTTGAAATCTTTCTTATACTCAACTCCAAATGTCTTTACGATTGATGTCACATTTTAAGGTATCATTAAGACCACAAATCAATCAAAAATTTGCGGACCCCCAAACGGGCTAAAAAACACCTCCTTTTGGGGTCACTCTTTCATATTAGGTACCTATGTAACTATGAAATACCTTTATAATCCTCAAATCTTCTCATTTCATTGCGAGTTTACGGACAGTGAAATAAAGAAAAAGAAAAGAACAACACAGTACCGAATTTAAATCAAAATGACCAGAGGTGTTATTTTTCGTAAGATACAATGAACCCATAAATTTTATTTAAATATCTCGAGGCGTTCGTTAACGTTACTTTATCATGCAGTTTGCGTGATTAGTATACCGTATAATATTTAATATATAATTTAGGAATATCCTGCATAAAATTGATCCATTTCTCAGCGTTAACTAGGCAAATAGATTGGTTTTAGATTTTTTATTCTCAGCACACTGTTTCCTACGAAGGCGTAGTAGGGTCACTGAAATATTTATTTTTGGAATTCCGAGTCTAAACTCAGAATTCCGAGATTAAAGTCGGTATTATGATTTCATTCGAATAAACGTTCGTGTAGCGATGAAGCCATACCATCACCACCCTCTTCACCACTACTAATGTGATATATCGTTTTATTGGGTTTTGGGTAGACGATTTCAAATATTATATTATTAAAGTTCTATGAACTATAATTTTCGCATAGTGGAGTGCAAATATAGTATCAATTTTTTTTCCATTTCTGAGAGACTTGCAGACTTGGATAGGGAATCTGGATGTGGAAGTAATGATTCCTTTAGTACCTTTACACTAACAACATATCACGGAAAATAAGTTTATTTTCGGTATTTAGTTTCTATTACCTCCTAGACGAAAGAGTTAATATAAAGATGTAGAGAATCAAATTTTCTATATCTAACTCTAGTTTTAAACTTTTTTTAAAACTAAATATCAAAATCAATATAAGGAAACATACATTATCGTTCCTATTAGTTTAATAATTCAAGGAAATCTATTTTGTTTTTACTGTTAATTTATTTCTTGAATCACTGTACCCTGGTTATTAATCCGTCTGTATATACGCGGTTATCCAGATTATATTAGAAAACTGTTTGGGAGTATATACGTGAACATTAAAACTCCATTTAACTTCATTATTTTTGGGGTTATGTGCAGGGCCGGTCTTAGTTCCCTAAGCACCCTCGTGCGAAATTTTAAAAGGCGCCTTTTTCTGAAAATTGATGAGCGGGGAGGTAAAATCCAAAAAAATTTTTTCGTCCTCATCTGAAAACTAATGAGCATTAAGTTAAAATCCAAAACAAAATTATTTCGTCCTCATAAATTTTACTCCAAAGAAAAAGTATATTAAGCTCATGGCGCTTCCTTACGTGAAAAAGTTTAAAAATAATAGTAATAGTAGAGAATCACATGTATTTTCCAAAATTCTTGTCAGAAAAACTACTGAGCATCTCGTTTTAGAGATATGAGCTTTACTTGGGTTTTATGTAATTTAACACCCTGTATACTTTTACACCAGCTGAAAGTCCATAAAAAAAGGCTTTTCAATGATATAAAAACATAGTTATATTTATCTTACAAACTGTTTGTCCTATTTACAGCCCCCCCCCCCCACATCAAATCATGGGCCCCGGTACCAAATACACTGGCGCCCCCCCGCGCGTAAAAATTGATGAGAAATTTGAAAAAAAAATTGTCAAAATCTCTGGCAGGCCCCCGCTACGGGCCCCTCGGAAGCCCGGGCCCCTAAACTCAGTACCCAATAGACCCCCCATACGGGGGGGCTGCCTATTTACTCTATATTTACAATCTATCAAATTAGCAAAATGGTAAACAAAATTATGATATTTAAACAATACGTTAGTTCTGTCAAGACATTTGTTGGTAATTAATTTCACTTTGTTTTAAATAAAACGGAAAATTTCAATGATTGATATACTATGTGTCCCACTTTTCACGGTAACACCTTCGTAGCTCAGTTATTAGTCACTCAATTTCAACCAAAATTGGATCGGTGTCAAAGACCGACCTCTATCCAGTCATCGACGTGAAATTTTATTAACAGAAATGGGATGGATTTTTCGAGAAGTCATAGTAGGCATTATTTCATCTTCATCTTTACACCGATGCATTTCAAACATTAGTCTCATGTTTCAAACTCTAATCTACGAACTCGATATAGGTCGGGGTTCCGAGATTAAAGTCCCAAGGAACAAGGAACAATTTTAGTTTCTTAAGTAAATACAAGGGTGTTATAAAACTATTTATAAAATGCCTTGAAAAATCTATTTTGCGTAACAATATCCTTAATACCATCATAAAGAGACTTGTAGACTAAAAGGGCCCACCCTTATAAAGGTTGTTAAGGCCTTTTTAAATTCCATCATAAAACTCCTTAGTGAGGCATAGTGCTGCTCTTGAAAACCTTGTTCGGGCCGTTTTAAAACCTTTCTTAAAACCTATTTTAAAGCTGTCAGAAGCTTTCCTATTAGCTTCGTGCATTTCTAGAAAACACCTAGAAGGCTACCTTAAAACTGGTTTTTAAAACTCTTATAAGTCCATATTAGAACTGAGAAGTTATAAGAATGTCCACGAAGGAATCCAAATAATTTCATTATTGCATTTATTTTTTCTAAACTGATTTAAGCAAACACATCTGATGGAGTTTGAAATTTATAAAGCGTAGAGTGGCACTATAACCTCTCTAAGGCCGATTTAAAAGATAACAAAAAGACATCAGGTATGACAAAAAATTAAAACTACATAAGAAAGGCCCAAAAAACAAGGGCCCCTCAGAAATAATAATGATTTTAATATCCATACAAAATTTGCATAGACACGTAATCAGCAAATTTAAAAAAGTGGGCTGCTTTTCGGTTCCCACGGTAATTTTCAGTCGTTTCTTGTAATTCTACCTTAATTTGCTAAAGAAAAAGTGATAATTATTGATAATTATAATTATGAGATTGACCTTGAATATTTTTATATAACAAGAAAAACATGGCCGGCCAACTAAAAACCTAATTGTCATTTTACAGTCCTCTCATTGAACTATATATTCTAATAATGGTAATGACCTAGAACATTTACTCTAAATGAAGTCCTTTTAGTCTTTTTGTATATTATCACAAATAATCCTTTCCTTACAAAATGCAAATGCACTTGGCGAAGATCACATGGACTTGATAAATGCTGTAATAAAACGTTTGGGACGTTGACATTTCATACAAAAAACTTAAAACTTAACCTCAAAATAATTTGTATGTGTGTGTTTTAACAGTCCTTTTAAAATGGCCACTCTTTTTTATTTTCTTCCACCTTTCCAAAAAAGAATTAATTCCACATCAGTAAGTCGGGAAATGCTTTTAATTAACAGACACACACACATGCATCAACGACACTTCAGGCAGACATATTGTTTATTATTTTTATAATAAATGTTTTATTGAGGTTTTGGAAAGTGTTTTATGGAATTAAAATTTGCCTTTTAGATTTATAGAGGCCTTTTTTTCTTCATAACGGTTTCATCACAACATTTATCCAGGATGTTTTAAGAGTCTAGTTTTGTAATGGCCTTTAATAAGTACTAATAGGCATTGAAAAATGTCTAGTTTTAAAAAGGATTTAAGATGCATTTATTGCAAATATGTTAAAATAATAAAGAATAATTTAAAGCCTCTTTAAATCTAAATGGAATTTAAGACGTTCATAAAACTAATTAGCTTTATGGAGAGTTTTATGTAGGTTATGATAAACCCAGTACAAATACATATTATCCTAGAAGCAAATTAGCTTTATAATTAGGTCTTACAGAATGCTTTAAAACTTATCATATAAGAGCAACTATACTTGAAGCCTAAAAGGCCTTAACTACAACATCAATAAAACACAAGACTATTTCCTAACCCTAACAAACCTTTCTTAAAACCTCCTCAAGTCCAAATGACTTTTAAATTGTTCTTTGGGGTCGGAATTAAAAAAAAATTCAGTGGCCATTCTACGCCTTCGTAGTTTCCAAAGCAAGGCCATACCTTTATTCCGGGCCGGATTATCCATAAGGCTAACTAGGCTATAGCCTAGGGGCGACAATGCGTGAAGCGGCGCGCGCAATCAATTTTCGTTTTCGAGAAAAATTATTTTTTTCAATTTCCTTCTCCCTGCTTATCAATTTTGGTTAATTTTTTTTTTTATATTTCTCCCCGCTGCTCATCAATTTTTTTTCCATTATGAAGAGGGCGTAAATACATGATTAGCCTAGGGGCTCGTCAATCCTTAATCCGGCCCTGCCTTTATTCAAAACCAATAAGAATGCTGATGCTGATACCCATTGAATTATTTTATTTTTATACTTTTTTTATACAAAAAGCAGATACCTAATTTTCACGGCTACTTCTCAGTTATTGTAACGAAGATCGACCAAAATTAATAACATCTTTTATCTGTCTTCTTTTACGGCGTATTTATGCTTACCTATCACTATCACTATTATATCATCCTGTTTGTTAACAACCTAATTCTTCCCCCTCGCAATAATATTATTTATATGACCTTGGTGAATCTTTTCTTCGTCCAAATATACTAGAAAAAAACATAACCTGAAACTGCCTGCAAGTGCAAAGTCTGTATGTTGGCTGCACTGTGTTTCGGTCGGACTTTCGGATTTCGGAGTTGAACAACTTTCGAGAGAACGAGTTGATTCTTGATATTTTGTGAAAACTGTTTTGTCTTTTGTGAAAACTAGTGCGTGTTTTGTGGGATAAGAGGCCGAGAAAAGTGTTCATTCGCCAGTAGTGATCTTTATCCTTTGGAGAAAATCAGGTAGGTTTCTTATTGTTTTCCAATAACGTTATTTAACTTTCAAATTGTTCCATTCTCGGCCCCTACATAATTTGTTGCTTTTTTTGTCATTAGCGTGTTTTGGAACTAAAAATAATAATTATTGCCGAAACAATTTTAAAGCGTTTTCTTTAGAATCAAACGTAAGATTTTATAAATAGACTGCGCTTGGAAACTTAATACATTTAATATAAAGTGACCATTCGTCCCCCGTTAGGGGGGACAGTCCCCCTTTTGATGGAGGTGTCCTCCAATGTAAGTGTCCCCCAAAATGTCCCCCATTCGCGTGGTTTCACTAAAAATGTCCCAGATTCTCGTGGTTCTACCTTCCCCCGGCTCATCAAATATGAGATCTGGCAAAAAATGTTTTCCCATTCTATCCTCCCGTTCATCGATTATTAAACCTGGAAATTTTTTTCCATATGTCCCCCGTTAGAAAGATTTAAATACTTATGTCACTTTAATTTAATAAAAAGAGCAAAACTTCTCTGCTGTTAAAAATATGTTATATAGATACTTACTTATAATAAAAATTATTAAAATTATATGGATATTGGACTATAACTATTTATATTAGTATTTTAAATAGTAATCAAGTGCCCCGAAGAGTCTGGTATTTTATTATACTCTTCGCAAAAACGAAGAGTATATTGTATTTGATCGGCACATTTCTAAATCAGTAAATATCGCTCGTAGAGAAAAAAATTTTATATCGTTATGTTAGTGAACGAATTCTAAACAACTTTCAAAATGTCCGTCTGTCCGTCTGTCCGTCTGTCCATCTGTCCGTCTGTCCGTCCGTCCGTCACGTTTCTTGTAAGCACGATAACTCAAGAAAGAAAAATCCGATTGTATTGAAATTTGGAGAGTAACTTAGTGTTAGCTAGAGGAAGAACCCTATTGTTTTTCAACAAAATAGATTGGTAAATAAAAAAGTTATTAGTAATTTAAAATTTAAAAAATATATTTTTTACATTTTTTTATGGTTTGTAATAAATAGAAACCTTGCGAAATGTTATTTCCTATCACTATTTTTTTTTTTTAATACATTTTACTAATGTGTGTTTCCTAATAATCACAATAAATTTTCTAATGGTATATATTACACCCATTAACAATTTTAGTAATAAGAAATGGTGGTGTAGCGGCAAGAGTTTCGTCTCGCAATCCAAGGGTCCCGGGTTCGATCTCTCCCATCGTGAT
This sequence comes from Rutpela maculata, assembly GCA_936432065.2. Lineage (NCBI taxonomy): Eukaryota > Metazoa > Arthropoda > Insecta > Coleoptera > Cerambycidae > Rutpela > Rutpela maculata. The sequence goes on along the minus strand of OW386289.2, from coordinate 14,395,429 downwards.
TTTTTTTTCATATATTTTTTTTTTCACAACAAAGTTGGTATCACAAAATTTAGAATGTCCAAAAACTAACATTATTTACAAGAAAAATGCGAAGAGTATCCTATAGAATATGTAACAATTATATAAAAAGCTCAGTAAATCGGCAGAGTATAATGCTTCCTCTAGTTATTTAATAATATTAGTGGAGTCAAATTAGGTAGGCCTAAAAAATGCGCAATGTGAGTTGTCTGGTCAGGGCAGTTTTTTTATTTTAACGTGTTCAGGGGATCAACTTACGTTCACAGTTCAGTTTTGCAGTTTCTGCGAGGTCGACGTATTGTTTATTTAAGCAATTTAATTTTTTCGACCGCGTGGTTTTCATCGGTTTTCTTTGAATATCTCGAAATCTATATGTAGTATGGAAAACGACAAAAATAAGGTAAATGTTCGTTGTGAGCTGTACAATAAAAGTAAATAAACTAAGTACCTATATGCATTGCAATTATTATTATTAAAAAAATATGAATATTGCAAAATTATGCGTTTCTAAACTACGAAAGCTCTGAAGAGTCACATCATAATTTTTTTAAAAGTTGAAATTTCAACTTTTTTCTTAAAATATCAACTTTTTTCTTGAAATTTCAACATTTTAAAAAGTTGGAATTTCAAGAAAAAAGTTGAAATTTCAAGAAAAAAAAGTTGAAATTTCAACTTTTTAAAATATTCAAATTTCAAGAAAAAGTACACATATCGCCTTTTTTGGAAATTATCTTTGTTTACGAAAATAAAAAATAGCTTTTATCCACGACCACTATATTAGGAAGGTATAATACGTCTATTTTCTGTGGATTAAAGGCCCTTTAATACACTAGTGGATTAGAATTCATAATTCTTCGATTTTATAGAATTTTATTTAGAATTATTATTAATATTAACATTAACATTTATATCAAGAACGATCTTCTTGCTATTCGCTGATAGCAGACGTAATGCTGCTTCTTGAGCTTCTTGCATGATTCCAGCCGGAATAAAGAAATTCTCAGCACTCTCACATATTTTTTCTGTCGACTTTGCAAATTTGTTCGCTTTTGTCAACTAATAAACAATCTCATGTCATAGAAACGATTCAAAGACCTTCTATTTTTTTCTCAAAATCAAAAGATTCTTAGTCAAAATAAACTTGTCAAATCTGACGTTTTTCAAAATCAGATTTTTTCACCTGTTCTCATACGGCTTGAATTAGGTACATTCGGGGATTAACAGCCTTTCAATCTACTCGAAAAAATGTGACTCTCGGCTGCACCTCGAGTGCACATTTTTTCTCATAGATTAAAGGCTTGTTAATGTTAATCCCCTTATATAATTAATAACTATTAACTAATTGAAGTTTATTGTATATCTGTAACTTACTTAACTAGAAAATTTAATGATAAAAATTAAAATGTAAAGTAGCTGCCCCGATTTTCTGAAAATTGTCCGCACTTGGCATATCTACTCTTAAAATTCATTTTTAATAATTTATAGAAGCACTTAATCAACTAACCATATTTTATTTGTGTTTGAAGGTCATGATGATGATTACCACTATTGTCAGCAAATTAGATCGCATGAAGACAGAGCTCAGGGTTATGGTTATTTAATTTTATACTAGCGCATTTAAAAATTTTTCTCTTCCCATTATTTTAAAAATGAAGTAGATATCCGTCCAAGAACAGTGTAACAGTAGACCAAGTTGCAAAACAGTAGATCTGGCAACACTGAGTTGAGACTGCCGTACTAGCAGCAAATGTTGAAATCTCATCAGTGAAAAAGATGAAATTTCAATAAAAACAGTTGAAATTTCAATTTTCTAAAATGTTGAAATTTCAAGAAAAAAGTTGAAAGTTGGAACTTGGGTCTAGCGCCTACGTCATGTAGCCACCTATATCTTTGTCTCTATCTTTTGCATGGGAATAGGATATCCGTCTCTCTTGCACGCTTTATTTGTTTAATTATTCAGATCAAGGTCAAAGTCTAGGTAGATCCAGAGCCGGCACTAGTTGCCACGTGTCGTGTTTTCAATTTGTCTGGCATACTACAACGACAGTGTGTTTATTTTTATATTGTTTGTCGCATGTCGCACTGTCACTGTCCGGTGTAATAAACTAGTTTGCTGTCGTCCCAGTGTATACTATTCGTCTATATCAGTGTTTATTAATTGAGTGAGTAGCAAAATGTCTAGTGCCGGCCCTGGCTGGGTCTAAAGGCTACGTCATTTTCGTTACCTCCCCCGCGCGCTCCTTCGTCTAAAAGCTGCGGGATGATGCAACCGTATAGTTAACTGACCGTGCTGGTAGACGCCTTTATTGTGGGCGGTCGATTAACTCGTTGAAACTATGCAATATCTCATCCAGAACTTGCCGATACTGTATTCCCTTTATTGTGTTATATGTGCTCGCTCATGTTCATTTAGTGGGGTTAAAATTTCTCAATAACACTATGAACTAAATAGCCAGGGAGGTAGCGTCAGTTTCTTCGCGTTAATATAAGTACATAAAGCTAGATTTTTTCCCATGATAGCTTAGACAGTACCTATCAATGATGAAGGTGCAATTCTACCAATCTATAAGTACCGCAAAAATGAGTAAACAATTAAATAACATGTTGCAAAAAGAGATATCGATTTTCTGAAATGCCACAAAATGTCACTTTTGATTCGTTCGTGCCGAGCCAAATTTTCGAATTTCGCAGTGCAATTTACGATCAGATTTATCTGGAAGACTTCCTCTTTACGTCGCGACATCACACGGCCGTCCCAATAGTGTTTTTCAAAAAATATGAAGTGCCAAGATTGCATGTTTTACCAATTTTTTCGGCTCCCAAATGCAAGCTGCTTTTCTCCGAAACGGTGGGAGTTAGCTCGAAATGAAAAATACGGTCAAACGAGTATTTTGCACTACGAATCTTTTACTTCTATCAGATTTTTTTCGTTTGGAAGATAACTACTGAAATGTCGGCCATGTACGTCAAAAAATCGCAAATTTTGAGCTTCTACAGTTGGCAACTTTTTAATCTGGCCTCCTACGCCAAAAGACTACTCGAGCTAATTTAAATAGAATTAAATTTGCTAAAACCGTTTTTTCTATTTTTTGAATTCCGACAAAAATGAAGGAATTAGAGGGGGCAGGATTTGGGACTTCTTTTTTTTTTCGGTAAAATTTCTCCATTTTGTCACCGTAATTAATCGATAATAAACTGAAATCGATCTCATATACGATGTTCACTTAATATCTTGTACTACTTTACGTTAATCTCGGCCCTTCGAAAGAAAGGTTTCTGAGAAAAATTGTTTTTTTAAGATTTACATACACTCTATAGAAAAACGTGTAATTTCCTACATTTCCTCGAATATCGCGATAATTTCGAAAAATTTGTAGACAGCTTACGTAAAGAGAATTGAATGAGCTTTCCGACACTTTTTCAAATTTTTTCTCTAACATAAAAAGCCGAGGTCAGCCCACTCCCAAAATTTTGTATAAGTATTCCGGGAATACCCTATATTCCCGACTTACTCCACGTATTCCCAAGGATTTTCAGTTATTCCCAAGTATTTCCGATAATTCTCAGTTATTTCCAAGTATTCTCAGTTATTCCCAAGCTTTTTCGAGTATTTCCAAACATTCCCAATTATTTCCTAAGTAGGTATTTCCTGTATTCCCAGATTTTAACATACCACTTTTAAATGTTCTATATTTGTTAAATGGTACTTACACTAAACTTTTTTTAATTCATCCGTACCCAACATATAGGTACTACGGGAGCCCACACTAAGTGTCCGTGTACCCCCCCCCCCCCCCCAAATCCTTGGGGACAGTGTTTTTCATAAATATTAAAGCCTAAGGAACAATTTAAGACATGTCCTAAAAAAAATAATTGGCTGCATTTTCAAAATAGCCTCCATTTTAAAAAAAAGGCAAATATGGTTTTTGTCATTTAACACGAAAACTAAAGAAGATGGAGAAAAACTTTCTGCACAAAAAACAAAGTGCATACAATTTTCTACAATTTTATTCCTATACAATATTTGGATAGGAGTTACCATTTTCCAGATAAATGATTCAGCTCTTAAAATAAAATATAAAATTCAATATAAAACGTAATACTACGGAAGCCCACCCTAACTGTCCGTGCTCCCCCTCGATCCTTGGGGACAATGTTTTTCATAAAGACTAAAGCCTAAGGAACAATTTAAGACATGTCCTAAGAAAAAAAAACTGGCCGTACTTTCAAAATGGCGTCCGTTTAAAAAAAATGCAAATATTGTTTTTGTCATTTAACACCAAAACTAAAAAAGATGGAGAAAAACTTTCTGCGCAAAAAAACAAAGTGCATAAAATTTTCTACAATTTTGTTCCTATACAATATTTGGATAGGAGTTGCCATTTTCCAGATACCATTGTTACCGTTTTCGAGATAAATGTCTGCAAATTATATTATTATTATTATTAATTTTTTTCAGTTTATTTTATTTTATTTTTGCGTTAATAATATAAAGTTATATTATACGCCTTACAATAATTGTCACAGTTATTTCCTCTAAGTGATTTACCGATATATGAATTTCCATGTTTTCTTAATTTGGGACTCATGTATCTGGAAAATGGTAACTCCTATCAAAATATTGTATAGGGACAAAATTGTAGAAAATTTTATGCACGTTGTTTTTTATGCAAAAAGTTTTTGTCCATATTTCTTAGTTTTTGTGTTAAATGACAAAAACAACATTGGTAACGTTTTTTTTTTAACATATGGCCGCCATTTTGAAAGTACAGCCGGTTTTTTTTAGGACGTGTCTTAAATTATTCCTTAGGCTTTAATCTTTATGAAAAACATTGTCCCCAAGGATCGGACGAGGGGTGCACGTACAGCTAGGGAGGGCTCCCTGACTAAGGTATTCGACAATAGAAACAAACAAGCTAAAAACGTAGGTAGTCTTCGCCAATTTACTGAGCTTTTTATATAATTGTTACATTCTATAGGATACTCTTCGCAGTTTTCTTGTAAATAATGTTAGTTTTTAGACATCCTAAATTTTGTGATACCAGCTTTGTTGTGAAAAAAAAATATATGAAAAAAAAACATCCAACCTGTGTGGGATTCGAACACACGATCTTTGGATTAGCCAAAAGCTTAGCCACTGGACCATCACAGATTACTACGAAAATTGAATGTCTGTAATATACAGTGTCCACGGATCGAATTGCAAAGAGGAAAAACTTTTTTATTTTTCATTTTACAAGAAAAATGTATTCTTGATAAAAGTTTTTGCATGTCCCAAAACGGCCAATTCAGTTTTAACCTTTTCAAATTTTTTTTTAGTTTTAGAGAAAAATCGAAAAGAGTTAGATTTAGTTGAAAAGTCCCAAAAAATAAGTTCTCATTATCATAATAATAATTTTTAACATGACTTTTGTTTACTAAATTTTAATTTAAAATCAGCCATAGTCATAGTCGATTTAACCATTCTTCAACATTCCGAGCATAATGGGCTGTACAACCATCTTGTTGAAAATAACACCTTGTTAGGTAATTAATCGGTAAATCGTCCAACCTTTTAACTAGAAAATTTTGCAGCGTATCCAAGTACGTATGCTGATTGACAGTAGTATCAAAAAAATATGGTCCAATGATACCTTGGTAAGAAACTGCACACCACACGTTAGCTTTTGCCGAATATTGTCGATTACGAGGAATTCGGAAATTCGGATTGTAATCGCTCCAATATCTCACATGTTGAGATGCAACAGTACCGTTAGTAGAAATGTAGAAAACGTGGCATCATCAGAGAAATTAATGTTTCTGTAAAAGTATTGATTATCTATGATTTGAATGCCCATCCACAGACAAAAATCCAGACCTTCCGCAGGATCTCCGGTTTCTAATGCGTGATTAAAAATGGGCTTGTATGGATGGAACTTCCATTGTTTCAAAATCTTTTGAATGATCGATTCACTAGTTCCCAAGTGGAGCGGTCGTCGCCGCAAAGAAAGTTTTGGATAGTTCACTACTGAGTCCATTACAAGAAGAGTGGCGGCGGCATCTTCATCGCGTACTATTTTGTTTTTTTTTACATCCAGTATGGAGCCAGTTGATAGGAATTTTTTGACCAATTTTCGTGCACCTTCATTTGAGATGTAAATATCCGGAAACTTTTGATCAAATTCTTCGGCAACTCGACGGATCCCTTTATTACCTTTGCCATAGGTAAATTCGTTGGTCTTATGACATTTTCAATTAGTTTCGGCAATTAGTTTAGGGCAGATTTTCCTAACTGACAGTCGATGAAAATAAATAAATAACGACAATTGCTATGATAACGAGAACTTATTTTTTCAACTAAATCGACCTATTTTCGATTTTTCTCTGAAACTAAAAGAAAAATTGAAAATGTTAAAACTGAATTGGCCGTTCTGGGACATGCAAAAACTTTTATCAAGAATACATTTTTCTTGTAAAATGAAAAATAAAAAAGTTTTTCCTCTTTGCAACTCGATCCATGGACATTGGACACTGTATATCTTACGAGAATCATATTCCAACGCATTAAATATATTATTATGAAATATATATTAGTAAAATGTATAAACAAAAAAAAATATTATAGAGAACATTTCGCAAGATTTCTATTTAAGTACAAGCGACAAAAATAAAGAAAATAATTTTTTTAAATTAAATGATTAATAGCTTTCTTATTTAGGGATTGATTTTCTTCAATAGGGTTCTTCCTCTAGCTAACACTAAATTGCTTTCCAAATTTCAATATAATCGGACTTTTCTTCCTTAAGTTATAGTGCTTACAAAAAACGTGACGGACGGAAAGACGGACGGGCAGACGGACGGACAGACGGACATTTTGAAAGTTGTTCAAAATTCGTTCACTAATACAATGATACGAAAATGTTTTCTCAACGAGCGATATTTACGGTTTTAGAAACGTGCCGATCAAATGCAATATACTCTTCGTTTTTTGCGAAAAGTATAATTATGTGTGCGTGTACAGTCATGGCTGACTGCGAGCACCCTTATAACTTTTATTTTTTTTTCTGATTTGAACCAAATTTTACACATATAGAACAAATTAGGATCTACTTATAGTCAAAACACGTTCGCTTCCTACAAATGCAAAGCCCCCTGCGGTACCAAAATAAACGAAAAAAAAAAAAAAAAAATCAATAAATCATGTTAGGCATATTTTAACCGGAAAATTTTATTGATAAAACTTGGTCAAAATTGTCCAAAATTTTATCAGAATAAAAAAAATTGAAAACTTTTAAATTTAAAAAAATTTACTTAACACTGAAAAATAATAATAAAAAAAAAACTACCCATTACTTGACAACTACCTAACAGCTTGGGTATAATTTCTAACAAAATTGTCAAGCACAATTTTTTAAACAAAAAAAAAAATGAAATTTCGGATTTGCACACCATTTTAAACAAAATTTCAATATTTTTATTTTTGATTAATTTTGGAGAACAATTTTCATTAAGAAATAAAAAAAAATGCCTGATTTTTTTATTTTTTCTGCTTATTTTGACACCGCAGGTGGCTTTGCACTTGTAGGAGGCGAATGTATTTTTGGCAATAAGTAGTAGATCCTAATTTGGTTAAAATCGGAAAAAAAAATTAATGATAATTCGTACAAGAGAAAGTCCTGCCGGAAGCGCTTCCAGAAGTACTTTTGTACACAGAGCGTAGTTTGCGTAATTTGTTGGCTGCACAAGACGTAAATCTTCCAACATACCACTGGACCAGGGGCGGACTAACCGGGTGCTGGGCCCTGGGCTATTAATTGCTTTGGGGCCCTTCCCATTTCATAAGATAACATTTTTTTGAGATCATGTCAGATCACGCACCACCAAGACATGTTTCACTGTGTTTTGGCTAAATACCGAACTAAACTATGATAATAATAGCGAGTAGCGAGTAGCCGCATTACACTGGGCCTTGGTTGGGACCAGGGTGTATTAAATAGGTGGTGCGACGACAACCCTCACAGTGGCTTCACAAGTGCTTACTTTGTACATAATGTAATAGATGGAAAGACCAATAAGTTCTCTCATTACTAGATAGATAATTTTACAGGTTCTGTGCATACGTGCATACAGTGTTGCATACATTCCCAACCTTTTGTTTTTGTTTAGTGAAACGAGAGACCAGTGACATCTGACATTAAGTAACTAAATTAAAACATTGAAAGAAAGATTTACAAGTATTACGTAGCTATTATTAAAATTTCTACCTGGTTCCTGTACTTTCAACCAAAATCAAGTTCAACGCAATGTGTATGAAGTTTTAAATAGTTTGTCACAATAAAATAAGACACTTTTAGCAGGTTAGGAATCTAACCTATAATTAGCAGTCTATTTCTATTAATCAACAATGTTGAAAAATTATTTGCGTGAATTTTTAAATATTTGCTTGGAGCCGGTATGGCGCCAAGCTAAAAATGCCTATACAAACATTAAAAATGAGAATAAACGAAAAAACCTCAAAATTTGAGGTTATGTTAGTTATACGATGCACATTCCCAGGTAATTGTAGGACCTTAAGGCAAATTTAGATTATGCACTTTAAATGTACACTGCGGATTATTCATCACTATTGAATAGTGTAAATTGTACGTTCACTGGTATTTCATACAGGATGAATGTGACAGTGAGCAGTGAACAAGGTAGAACCGATTCCTACTTTCGATGAAATAGTTGGATGAATTCATCCATTTTGAAAAGTGTAAACTTGATTTGGTGAACAGTGAATAGTTGTTTGATGGTGTTTTGGTGTTTAAATATCAGAAAATTAAGCTTCACTCATTCTTAAATGTTTTTGATACGTATCAGGATCTTGTTCTGCTAATTCATCTAATAATTGATTAGATGCTCCAAATAAATTTATTTCTTCGTTGAATCCATGGCCTTACCCACCAATGAAGTCGATGGCGATTTTTCTTTTCTTCGACTATCTTTCTGGCTTCCTCTGCAATGGTAACAGTTATCTCCAGAATAACTGCACACGCTAATTCACTTTTCGCCATTTTGTAATGAACTGAAAGTTATACAAGTGTAAATTGAAAATCTTTCACCATTCACCATCTCTAACGATGAATCATCCGCAGTGTACATTTAAAATGCATAATCTAAATTCGCCTTTATTGCTCACGCCATCTATTAAAGTACCATGCACTTATGAAGCCATTATTATAATAGGAAAGTGCCGTACGTCGGACCACCTATTTAATACACCCTGGTTGGGACTGATCAAATCTAGATGCATACAGTGGCACAAAGACTATGGATTGCGATGCGAAAGCAGACAAGAAAAATGTTATATATACTTTTATATTTATTATTTATGCTGTCAATGAGATCACCAGTACAGAGCATATCATATTTGGTCCGTTTTCAGTATTCGGGGGCCCCTTCAGTATCCGGGGCCCTGGGCTTAAGCCCCCCTTTAGTCCGCCCCTGCACTGGACACTCGCAGAACAAGAAAAAACTGATTTAACGATGCTCTTACATATTACATTTTTATAATTTTCACCAAATGTTGCTTTACTGCAGGCATTTTCACTGTGTGGCGCATCAAAATACGTAGCCAAAACGTATACCTCACACCTCATCACTATCTTGCACGCCATTTTGGTACTAAAACAGCTAGAAACTTCGTATATTTTTTGCGCTTACTCGTTGAGAAATTATCTATCGAATGGTGGGGGCCTTAGTCCTACTAAAATGACACGAAGTGCTCGAAAATCGAGCTAAAGTCGGTAGGACGAGTAGTACGCCCCGTACTGCCAGAAGGACGCTGTACGAATTAAGATTAAAAAGTTATAAGGGTGCTACCATTTTAATTAGGTCACCCTGTATACAGCCCGAGATGCATACGATATTATTCCTAGTGTTTTTTCGACTACCGCCCTAATGACGATAAAGTGTCCCTTTATTTTTATTTGACGTATTTGACGATATACAGAGTGTTCCATATTTCATGAAAAAGTAAAACATACCATCTAAAATTTTGTTAAGGGATGGGCCATAACATATATCATCAATTTTTTGATACCATTATTCTCGCCATTATTATTAACTGATTAATAGACTGAAATTTTTGAAACAAGTTATAATGCATAGCCAGTCGGTGTAAAATTTTGAAAGTGCAATGAAGAGCTCAATATTTAGGAATACTTTTCGCACCTGCCTTTAAAAACCTCTTTTTAAAATGTTTTGTATTAAAAATAATTTGCATGCGTACTGTGCGTTGTTAAAATCAATACAATCAATATCTAGATTAATGCTAAGTAATTATTAAAATAAAAATCTGTAATCTACACTAAGTAGTAAGAAAGTACACTTGTGCAGAAGAGAACATAGCATCATTTTGAACACTTATTAAATCTATGGCTACTTTTTTTCGCTTGAAACCGTCGAAAAAAGAAGTCACTATGAGGTATCAGCATGTAGGTAATTGATTGCTGAAACAAGAAAAATATACAGGGTGTTCCATTTGAAAAAACTGATTTATGACGGTTTGAATTCCTAGTAAAAGTTCGTACAATCTAATAACGTTTATATTCCTTAATGAAGTGCCAACGCCAACTTCCATCCACACCTTCACTTCAGGACAGGGCCGTACCGAAGCCTACTACTTTGGGGGGGGGGGGGGGAGATGAAAAAAAGCCAACTCATATACCTTTACATTGCATAATTTCAATAAAATAAAAACTTCGTATGGAAAAAGCTACTAAAACTAACAGGGTGTCCCAACCAAAGACGGAACAAGGACATTTTTCCGGCGATAGAAACGTTTATAACAAAAACTAAAATTATCAATTGATGTATTTTTTCCGCCGAATCCAAAAATTATAATAAAAAAACGAATATAAAATATGCTATTTCATGGTTCAGACTTCACATAGTTAAAATCCCTGAATTTTCCAGGCTTTCCATGACAAAAAAAAATGTTTTTCAATGACAAATAATAATAATTATTAATATGGTAAAGGTGATTTTTACTTTAATTTTCGATTTTATAAAAAAAAATCATTTGTTTCATAAAATCGTCAGCGAATGAATAGAAGGTTGCAATTTAAAAATAATTTAAAACAAACTAAAAACGTACTCTTCGCCTGTTCACTGAACTTTTTATATAATTGTTACACATTCTATAGGATACTCTTCGCAGTTGTTTTAGACATTATTAATTTTATAGTAGAGTGAAATTATTTAGAGAAGATAACATACTAAAACTACTAAGTTTACTATTTTCGTTTATTAATAATAATGGACAGTCGCAATTAAAATAAATTTCATTTCATCTGTTTTATTCATAGAAATGGTTGAATATTCACTATAAATATATAATAAATACCGAACACGACCTAGACAATCGGCACTCGCTAGCGATATCAGTTTGTGCGGATGTTATCTTCTCTAAGTAATTTCACTCTACTAACTTAGTTGGTAAAAGACTCAATGTAAAATAAAGTAAAAATAAAAAAAAAACTATACCGTACCCCATTTGGGTTTCGAACCCGGGACCCTTGGATTCCGAGTCAAAAGCATAAAAACTACACCACCACACGTAAAAAAAACGTAAATTTTTATATTATAAGAGACGAGCTAAAATCATATTTCCACGGTTGTATATTACATTATGAAATGTATATTTGTAAAATATATAAATATTTAAATATTAAAATGAAATATCATTTCACCAGATTTTTATTCAATTACAACAATATAAAAATAAAAATAAAAAATCAAATTTTAATCATTAATAACATTTTTTTACTGATTGTTCAAAAACAATCTCTAGCTAACACTAACTTACTGTCCAAATTTCAGTACATTCGGATTTTTATTTCTTGAGTTATCGTGTTTACAAGAAACGTGACGGACGGACGGACAGACGGCCATTTTGAAAGTTGTTCAGAATTGACAAAATTTTTTGTCTGCGGGCGATATTTACAGTTTTAGAAATGTGCCGATCAAATGCAATATACTCTTCGTTGCGTTTCGTGTTTACAAACGCACAATGCGAAAATGCACGCTGCAGTGCAAAAGCAAACTCTCACGACAAAGCAAAGAGCTGCACAATCAGATCTCATCGAAACGATGACACTTAATAATTTACTAACGGGCTTAGAACCCAACTTAGGCCGCATCATTCGTGCTAGCAATCCTCCTAGCATACTAAAAGCCGTTAGCAGAATCCGTAGGGAGCTACAACTTTCCTACTTCGAATCACAGAAATTCCCAAAAAATAACCAAGTAAAAAATACAATGCCTCCTCAACAAAAACGACCACAAGGTCCCAATTTCCAACAAAAATTTTGTTCATTTTGTAAAAGAAACGGACATGTAATAAGTGACACAAGGCAACAATCGCAAACGATGCCAACAACGTCACAGAACTTTCAAAGACCAAATTATCAAGGAAACCCAAATTTCCACAATTTTTCTCAAACCAATCAATTTAATCAGAGGACATTTCCTCAAAATAATCAATCTAGTCAACCACAACAAAACAGGCCCTCAGCCATAAGACCGAACCCGAATTTCAATCAACAAAGACCCTCTGCTATTCAACCAAACCCAAATTTCAACCGTTTTAATCAACAAAAAACGCATCATTTAAATTACGAACCTTATGAAAACCAATGCGATTTTAATCAATACAGTGACTATTCTTCTGATTACCAAACTGCAGAAGATACTTACGAAAATTATAACTTTGAGACTAACCAAAATCTCCAAGAGAATTATACAGCTAATTCTCAATACGAACAGTACGAGGATTATACTGCTAATCCTCAGGATTTTCGATTAGATCCGGAGTACCCCACGGATACTCCAACACAACAAACCGAACAATTCGAACCAATTGCGGAACTAGAAACTCAAATACAAACTATGAACCTCAACGACAGTTTCGACCCAATGCTGAATTTCCCAGAACAAACGTTCATGTAAATACGCTTTCCCATACCCTACTAACTGTAAACTTAAAAAATCTCTATTATATGAAGGATGCAGTTTCTCCGCAAGGAAGTCGCTTATTTAGGACATCTCATTACAAAAGACGGCGTAAAACCGAACCCTTCGAAAGTTGACGCTATTTTAAATTTTCCTCAACCGAAAAATCCAAAAGAAATTAAATCATTTCTAGGCTTAGCCGGATATTACAGGCGCTTTATCCCTAATTTCTCCAAGATAACCAAGCCCCTCCCTGCTAAAAATTCCACATAGAAACTTATAAAAAAAAAGTGATGCGGTTTTATCGTTCCTATAAGTTATATTATTATTATACAGGCAGGATTTTATCTGTTTTATTAAGTTTTAAATCGGTTATGAAACAGTAATTCCGAATGAGCTATTTGGAATTATCATGTTGCCCTTTCATGAGTACTTATATGAAATATACATCAACAAATCTACAGTTTAGTGTCTGCAAATGCACCCTTGCCCTTATATCTGTAAACATATGGAATTACAGATACAACTTTAAAGAGATTCTAAACGTTTCTATAAGTAATATCATAAGAGTCCAGTCCGTCCTTTCTCCAGTATCTATCGTATATAACACACCATTTATCAACATGTTTTTATTGTAAATTTCAACATTGTCTTTTTATTAGTATTAATGTGGATATACATGTCAACAAATGTACAGTTTCAATTGTATATTTTACAGATGTATTTTTATTGTAAACTTCCATTTTGCTTTTTTATTAGTATTAATTTGGATATGCATGCCGACAAATGTACAGTTTAAATTGCATATTTCAAATAGAAATACTAATATTGTGGTAAACACAAAATACTGCAAAGTCCTTATTTCCTCGGGTGTTCTTGTTCTAGCCTAGAAGCAATGAATGAGTTGGCAGTGAAAGAGACTGCTTTACTTTTAATTTAACAAACACACGTCAGTTCCTTAGGTCACATTAGAGTAGATATGAATTAGCGACACGTATACAGCTCCCTCTACTGGAGCCTGGAGTAAAGCTGCTGCTGAAATTTCTATCAGTTTCTACCAGAATGGAGCAGCAAACATTTACTTATACCACATCAATGAAAATTTATGAGAACAGTATCTAAGGTAAAACGTGCGGCTTTCCGTGGTTAAATGGCAAGTGTTTCTATAAGAAACGAGCTGCATTAGGTTAGGACAGTTTTGACTTGCAATTGAAGATTACTAATTATAATGTTTGAATAGGGATTTATGAGATCAGTTTCTATGAGTATTAATGTTTTTTTTCAGTAATATATTAAATGTGTTTTCATTTGTTTGAATGGGTAAAAAGAAAGGTCAGTTTGCAACTGCAATTACAAATACAAGTTTAATCACTTTGAATGGGGTTATATGCGATTAATTTCTAAAAGTATTTATGCTGTTTTCCGAATATAATTGTGATGAGGTTTAATCAGTAACAAATTGTTCACTACTTGTTATGATATGGTCGGAAATTCCAAGTACACATTTGGTATTCCTTCAAGAGGATTGATGAGAGCAGTTTCTACGAGTATCTATTTGTTGTTCCTCTAGTAAATGATATAAGTCTTTACATTTACTTATACTATCTCAATGAGAATTTATGAGAACAGTATCTAATGTAAAACGTACGGCTTTCCGTGGTTAAGTGGCAAGTGTTTCTATAAGAAACGAGCTGCATTAGGTTAGAACAGTTTTGATTTGCAATGGAAGATTACAAATTATAATGTTTGAATAGGGATTTATGAGATCAGTTTCTATGAGTATTAATGTTTTTTTTTCAGTAATATATTAAATGTGTTTTCATATGTTTGAATGGGTAAAAAGAAAGGTCAGTTTTCAACTGAAATTACAAATACTTTAATCACTTCGAATGGTTATACGCGATCAATTTCTAACAGTATTTATGCTGTTTTCCGAATATAATTGTGATGAGGTTTGATCAGTAACAAATTGTTCACTACATGTTACGATATGGTCAGAAATTCCAGGTACATATTTAGTATTACTTCGAAAGGATTGATGATGGCAGTTTCTACGAGTATGTATTTGTTGTGCCAATAGTAAATTATATGTCTTTATCAGTATGCATTCGGATCTAATTTAAATATGAAAATTATATCAGAATAAAGCAACCAAATATTTTAAACAGTATCTATTTGTAAATCCAGACATTTACTTATACTATCTCAATGAGAATTTATGAGGACAGTATCTAATGTAAAACGTGCGGCTTTGCGTGGTTAAATGGCAAGAGTTTCTATAAGAAACGAGCTGCATTAGGTTAGAACAGTTTTGATTTGCAATTGAAGATTACAAATTATAATGTTTGAATAGGGATTCATGAGATCAGTTTCTATGAGTATTAATGTTTTTTTTCAGTAATATATTAAATGTGTTTTCATTTGTTTGAATGGGTAAAAAGAAAGGTCAGTTTTCAACTGCAATTACAAATACAAGTTTAACCACTTCGAATAGGATTATATGCGATCAATTTCTAACAGTATTTATGCTGTTTTCCGAATATAATTGTCATGATGTTTGATCAGTAACAAATTGTTCACTACATGTTACGTGTGGAAATTCCAGGTACATATTTCGTATTACTTCGAAAGGATTGATGATAGCAGTTTCTACGAGTATGTATTTGTTGGGCCATTAGGAAATTATATAAGTCTTTATCAGTATCCATTCGGATCTAATTTAAATATGAAAATTATATCAGAATAAAGCAACCAAATATTTTAAACAGTATCTATTTGTAAATCCAGACATTTACTTATACTATCTCAATGAGAATTTATGAGGACAGTATCTAATGTACGACGTGCGGCTTTCCGTGGTCAAATGGCAAGAGTTTCTATAAGAAACGAGCTGCATTAGGTTAGAACAGTTTTTATTTATTTATTTATTTATTTAGAAGAAGAAACAAACAGGTTACAAACCTAATTACATGTTCCTTGAGGGGGGACTACAGGCGATATAACCCGCCGGAGCCAACCCGGGCGACACGCTTCGAAGACCGGGTTTTGATTTGCAATTGAAGATTACAAATTATGATGTTTGAATAGGGATTTATGAGATGAGTTTCTATGAGTATTAATGTTATTTTTTTCAGTAATAAGTATATTAAATGTGTTTTCATTTGTTTGAATGGGTAAAAAGAAAGGTCAGTTTTCAACTGCAATTACAAATAAGTTTAATCACTTCGAATGGGGTTATATGCGATCAGTATTTCGAATATAATTGTGATGAGGTTTGATCAGTAACAAATTGTTTACCACATGTTACGATATGGTCGAAAATTCCAGGTTCATATTTAGTATTCCTTCGAAAGGATTGATGATAGCAGTTTCTATGAGTATGTATTTGTTGTTCCAATAGAAAATTTGTCTTTATCAGTATGCATTCGGATCTACTTTAAATACAAAAATTATATCAGAATGAAACAACCAAATATTTTAAACAGTATCCACTTGTAAATCCAAACATTTAAAGATATATTTTAATGAGAACCAATCAGAACAGTATCTAATGTAACGCGTGCGGCTTTCCGTGGCTAAATTTTAAAAGTATTTTTAATAAATAGCTTTAACGGATTTGAACAGTTTTAATTTGCAATTCCAGATGAATAGTTTTAATTGTTAAATAGGGATCTATGAAATCAGTGTCTTTGTGTAATGTTTTTTTTTAATAAAAACACATTTTATTGAAAAAAAAACATTACACTGACCTCATAGATCCCTAACAATTAAAACTATTTATCTGGAAATGCAAATGAAAACTGTTCGAATCCCTTAAAGCTTATTTATTGCAAATAATTTTAAAATTTAGCCACGGAAAACCGCACACGTTACATTATAGATACTGTTCTGATGGATTCTCATTATAATATTATCTTTAAATGTTTGGATTTACAGGTGGACACTGTTTAAAATATTTGAGGTTTCATTTTGATATGATTTTTGCATTTAAATTAGATCCGAATGTATACTGATAAAGAATTATATAATTTACTGTAGGAACAACAAATAAATACTCGTAGAAACTGCTCTCATCAATCCTCTTGAAGGAATACTAAATATGTACCTGGAATTTCCGACCATATCGTAACATGTAGTGAACAATTTGTTACGGATCAAACCTCATCACAATTATATTCGGAAAACAGCATAAATACTGTTAGAAATTGATCGCATATAACCCCATTCGAAGTGATTAAACTTGTATTTGTAATTGCAGTTGAAAACTGACCTTCCTTTTTACCCATTCAAACAAATGAAAACACATTTAATATATTACTGAAAAAAAAAAAACATTAATACTCATAGAAACTGATCTCATAAATCCCTATTTAAACATTATAATTTATAATCTTCAATTGCAAATCAAAACTGTTCTAACCTAATGCAGCTCGTTTCTTATAGAAACTCTTGCCATTTAACCACGGAAAGCCGCATGTTTTACATTAGATACTGTTCCCATAAATTCTCATTGAGATAGTATAAGTAAATGTTTGGATTTACAAATAGATACTGTTTAAAATATTTGGTTGCTTTATTCTGATATAATTTTCATATTTAAATTAGATCCGAATCTGTACTGATAAAGACTTATATAATTTACTATAGGAACAACAAATAGATACTCGTAGAAACTGCTCTCATCAATCCTCTTGAAGGAATACTAAATGTGTACTTGGAATTTCTGACCATATCATAACAAATAGTGAACAATTTGTTACTGATTAAACCTCATCACAATTATATTCGGAAAACAGCATAAATACTTTTAGAAATTGATCGCATATAACCCCATTCGAAGCGATTAAACTTGTATTTGTAATTGCAGTTGAAAACTGACCTTTCTTTTTACCCATTTAAACAAATGAAAACACATTTAATATATTACTGAAAAAAAAACATTAATACTCATAGAAACTGATCTCATAAATCCCTATTCAAACATTGTAATTTGTAATCTTCAATTGCAAATCAAAACTGTTCTAACCTAATGCAGCTCGTTTCTTAAAGAAACACTTGTCTTTTAATCATGGAAAACCGCACGAATTACATTAGATACTGTGCCCATAAATTCCCATTGATGTGGTATAAGTAAATGTTTGGATTTACAAATGGATATGGCTTGACTCGTTTTGCTGGTCAATTCTGATATAAACTGATAACAATTTCAACAGCAACTTTACCTAACTCTTATAGAAACTTATTGACCATATTGGTTCTCATAGATACTTATTAATTTTTGATAATTTTCAATACGGATTGATGAGATTTTTTTGACAGGGCTAACAAAACTACTACAAAAAGACATACCATTTCTCTTCGACAATGATTGTATAAATTCTTTTCAAAATTTGAAACAAACATTGACGACAACTCCGATATTAATCTACCCTAATTTTGACGAACCTTTCGTTCTAACCACTGATGCGAGCGCATTTGCCATCGGTTCGGTGCTGAGCCAGGGGCCTATTGGCAAAGATTTACCCATTGCCTATGCTTCTAGAACCTTGTGCAGTGCAGAAACTAAATATTCAACGATTGAACGCGAGCTTTTATCGATAGTATGGAGTGTAAAGCACTTTAGCATATCTGTATGGTAGAAAGTTCAAGCTTGTCACCGACCACAGACCACTCACCTGGCTATTCTCTATAAAAGATCCAGGAAGTAGACTTGCCCGTTGGCGACTCAAATTAGAAGAGTACGACTACGAAATAATTTATAAACCTGGCAAAATCAATAAGAACGCGGACGCACTTTCCAGAATCAAAATTAATCATTTTTCCGAATGTTCCAAATTCTATTCAAAGGTTCTAGCCGCGAATGACGAAGAGTCAGACGAGTCAGACGACGACGAAAACCCAGACGATAACAACGCAGTTGCGAAGAGTATAATAACAGTAGGAGATCGTAAATAGTTTATTGTTTTTCATATTGTGACTCAAAATTTCATGATTTTTGCGAAATATTTAAAATTTACTGAGATTCCATGATTTTCTTAGGATTTTTAAAACTCCCTGAATTTTCCACGCTCTTCAGGTTTTCCATATGAGCCCGAACCCTGTATTTTTGTGTCATAAATCTTTTGTTTTCAATTTATTTGTTTTTGTTTATGATAATTTTTGGTTTCTACGGAAAAAATATATCGAATGGCTTCGTTGGTTTTCGACATAAACATTTGTATCGTTTGAAAAATGACCTTGTTCAATCATTGTTGGATCATCATGTACCTAATACTTATTACTTAAAAGAAATTAAAAAAATCTTTGGTTTAATAAAATAAAAAAATAAGAACTGTTAAACAAAAATGATCATATTAAAAATGAAAAAAAAAATTAGCCTAAATAAAGTAAATAAAAAGAATAATAATGATAAACTTTATTGTCCAAAAGACCATACAGTAATATGGTGTGGGACACGTCGAAATGATTGACCAAAGTCGTCAATACAATAAAAAATTATTACAATAGGTGGAAACAGGAAAAAGTTCCGTAAATACCAAGTTAGACTTTGTTGTCTAATATCACACTACCAAACAAAACTAATAGGTATGTAGACCAGTAGACCTGATAATATTATATTAGATCAGTAGTAGAAACATATAGATTCTATTTAAAAATCATTGCTAGTTCTAGTATTTTTAGTAAATGAATTTATGTATAATAAATTAATATTAAAAATGGGGATTCCGTGTCGTGTAAGGGAAGCTTTGCTTCCCTAACTTCAATGGAAAACACACTACTGATAAAATAAAATATTTACAGGTTTGTCAATCGCTTAATAATAATTATTGTGTTAATTTCGCGATTGTGGGAGTTAGTGTAAAATTCAAATTATATATTTGTATGTGATGATTAGTTAGATTTTGCCAACGCCAACCGCGTTTGGAACCAACTGCCCCTTGGGCCCGCCCCCCCCCTTGCCCCCCCCCCCCCCTGGGCCCGGCCCTGCTTCAGGATGCACAAATTTCATATTGTTTAACATTATTATCAATATATCGTGCCCTGAGCATCGCAGAACGTTAAATGGTGGCTGAAGCTCTTCGAAATTGCAGACATGAAGTCGGGAGGGCGTGTCGATGGATCTCTAATTTCAATTTTTCGACCTCGGCGGGTCCCTCTCAAATCGTGCTCGTGATCTTTGATTGAAGGAGAGGAATAAGTATCAAAAACGATTGTCACAAACTGTGCATCATTTCCCAAAAACATATGCAACCATTTTTTTTGATATGTCTGCATTAGTTATTGGTGCTACTACTAAATCGTCTGCAGCTCGACCACTAGCAATATTAAAAAGTAAATAAAAGTGATTATTAACACATCTATAAGAAAATTGTCTGTTCTTTAATATTAATGAAGAATATAATTGTCATGATTTGACTATGTATTGCCATTTTGGCAACGTCTACCAAAGATTTAGCCACCTGTCAGCGGAGGAAGAATGCGATTTTTAATCGAAATAGTGCATAAAATGCCTGTAGAGAAAAAAATCAGCTTTGTAGATTAATATTCAGCGGCGGAAAAAGCAAAACTTCTCTACGAACTGCAAAACCCCGGAGCGCGCTTGCATTCCATTACGTCTACCGAGTCTTTAGCAACATGAGACGATAGGTAGACTGTATTTTTTGGATTGTCTTATTAAATAAACTATTTCACAAAAACATTTCAGCTTTGTAGATATAAGTAAAAAATATTTGTTTCTTCCACGTTTTGCGTGACCTGACACGACAACGCTTCCGACGCTGTAGAATATTATTTTCCGATATGTAAAATTTCAATCTTGTAGATACATATTTATATATACATTTATGCAACTTTTTATAACATGTTTATTTTTTTAATAATTTTTTCAGCACTAAAAGTTTCTTTAGACTTACACTTTCATCATTAATACTTTTTATGTTAGAGAAAAAAAAAATGTCGGAAAGGTCAATCAATTCTCTTTACATAAGCTATCTACAAATTTTTCGAAAAAAACGATAATTATCGAGATATTCGAGGAAATTTAGGAAATTACACGTTTTCCTACAGAGTGTATGTAAATCTTAAAAAAAATATTTTTCTCAGAAACCTTTGTTTCGAAGGGCCGAGCACATGATATTAAGTGAACATCGTATATGAGATCGATTTCAGTTTATTACCGATTAATTACGGTGACAAAATGGAGAAATTTTACCGAAAAAAAAAGTCTCAAATCCCGCCCCCTCTAATTCCTTCATTTTTGTCGGAATTCAAAAAATAGAAAAAAATGTTTTAGCAAATTTAATTCTATTTAAATTAGCTAGAGTAGTCTTTTGGCGTAAAAGCTAAGATTAAAAAGTTGCCAACTGTAGAAGCTCAAAATTTTATCTATGAAACGAATTACGTTATCTATGAAACGAAAAAAAAAATCAAAATTCTGATGATAGCAAAAGATTCGTAGTGGAAAATACTCGTTTGACCTTATTTTTGATTTCAAGCTAACTCCCACCGTTTCGGAGATATCTGCGAAAAATAGCAAAAAAGGCTTGTATTTCGGAGCCGAAAAAATTGCAAAAACATGCAATCTTGACAGGTTCATATTTTTTGAAAAACACCATTGGGGCGGCCGTACGATGTCGCGACGTAAAGAAAAAGTCTCCCAGATAAAACTGATCGTAAATTGCACGGCGAAATTCGAAAATTCGGCTCGGCACGAACGAATCAAAAGCAGCATTTTGTGACATTTCAGAAAATCGATATCTCTTTTTGCAACATGTTGTGTAATTTTTTACTCATTTTTGCGGTACTTACAGATTGGTAGAATTGCACCTTCATCATTGATACTGTCTAAGCTATCATGGGAAAAAAAATCTAGCTTTATGCAAATGATTTCAAGAAAACTGTCGCTACCTCCCTGGCTATAAACTGCCGGTGCCTGCCAGCGAGTATAAAGGTGCCCGCGCCCGCTCGCTGTTGACGGTGATTCCCACAGGTCACGTTTCCATGTTTGGTGATGACATCCAATGGCACGGTTCCGTCAACTACCTTGGCGTGATCACGGACAAAGACCTAACATGGAGACAGAATACAGAAGCCATCGTCAAAAAGGCCAGGAGGACGAGAGCTCTAATCTACCCGATGACGGGCAAACAGAGCAGACACAACCTGAGGAACAAACTTACGCTTATCAGGTCACTCATCCGGCCTCAACTGACGTATGCTTCGGTAGCATGGGGCTACCAAGCAAAGAGCTACCTCCAACAGATCCAGAGAGTGGAGAACGTCGCCCTCCGAACAGCAGTCAAGGCACCCTGGTTCGTGCGCAACGAGGACATCTTCAGGGACTTGGAGTACACTCCGGTCACCAAGATCATCAAGGAAAGAGCCAGGAAGATGTACGCCCTTGCTGAGGAGCATGGGAACCCACTGGTCAGGGAGGCTACTGACCATGACCCAGCTGACGCTCCGAGGCATAAGCGGCCGAAGATGCAGATACTGGATAACGGGTGAGTATAAAACATACCACCGTCCGATGAAGACACCCCACGGAAGAGACATGACGATCACCCAACCACCCACCACAGACCCTGCGGGTACCGTACAAACAACCGTCCAGTACCTGTAGTCACCCTGGCTCCAGGCAGACCGAAAATGCCACCAAGCATTTAGGTCTGCCCTTCCTCGAGCTACACAGCTCATCCTGACTCTACCGACTATCCGGTATTCTGTGTACCGGCAGTCACTCCTGCCAAAAACCCAAATACACCCTACTGACCGATGACTACCCCCCGGGGGGGACAAGCTGGCGAAGAAAAGAAGATCAAGACAGAAGAACGCCAGAAGAGGCCTTAGCCAGCAAGGTCCAACGAGCCAGGACCCAGGGAGGTGGGCCGAAATCTTCTGCATCGCTCACATTTGTGAGTGGGGTCGAAGTAAAGTAAGCTCGCCCGCCTTGCACGAGGCTGGTCCCCGGTCTACAGCGATGTATTGGGGTAAAGGGCAATAGTCCTGCCCGACATCTATAGCCAAGAATATTGGCGCTATTGACGCAATCATGTACTGTGACGTAATCGAGTCTCAGCCCAGATGATCGCGGCATTTTAAACTTGGAAGGACCATAAGTTTTTTATTTATAGAGATAATTTAAAAAAAAAAATACAATTTTAGATTTTTACGACTATTTATTACGAGAAAATGAGAAAAATGGAAACTTCCTAATTGTTAAAAGATACTGTATAGAGGGTTCAAATCCTGCTCACGAAATATATTTTTTTATTGTATCAGCAACATTAAAAGTTTTACATGTAAGTATACATGAACATAAGGGTAGTTGTTCAAGTTAGGTTGGTTTACCAAAAATTTAAAAAGTTATTAAAAAATTGAATATGTGCATTATGTTCTCAAAGCCGCTTTATTGCATGTTATTTTAACAATTGTAGCTTCGTATTATCTTCAAATAGCAGAAACAAAATAACAAGCATTGGAGAATAACCAGCCCATATTTCAAGAAAAATATCGATTTGTTTATTTATAAATGACCTAAACGTAAAAACTAACGTATCTCAACTCCAAATGCAAATAGAGCATTAATTTTTTTTTCAAAAGTCGGCTTTTGCACACGTTCTAAAAAATTAAATTGTTTAAGTAAATAATATGCAGAAACTGCAAAACTGAGCTGTGAACTTAAGTTGACCCTCTGAATACGTTAAAACAGAAAAACTGCCCTGAGCAGACAATTTACATTAAAATCCTAATTTAACTCCACTATATCTGCCTAAAATTGTTGTATTACGGATTTAGTCCTGAAAGCGTCCACTTTGTCAAATCTTACTTGACCAATCGTACATAAAGAACTTGTTTAGATAATACACTCTCATCTGGAAAAGTTATTGAAAAAGGAGTCGCTCAAGGCTCTATTCTTGGACCCTTGTTTTTTACAATATATACGTCTGATTTTAATAAGGTATTAAATAAATGCAAAATGCATAATTACGCTGATGACACACAAATTTATATTTCTGATAATAATTTCAAATTATAATAATATGATAACAACCTTAAATAATGAACTTCAACAACTTGTTGGATTATCTGAAGATCATCAACTGAGAATAAACCCAAGTAAAAGTGTACTTATGATTTTTGGACCCAAGAAAAGTAGAACAGAGGTAAAAAATAATTGGGTAATAACGATTGGAAACCAAACATTGCCAGTAGTGGAAATACATAAAAACTTGGGTTTACTCTTGGATGATGATTTAAGATTTAAAAATTTTGTCAGCTCCCTAATTAAACGTACTTATGCGGCCTTAAGAGTTTTGTATTGTAGTCGATCTTTATTGTGCAGTCAGCTTAAGAGGAAATTATGTGAAAGCTTAGTGCTTTCAAAACTTAAGTACTGTGACGTGGCCCTGATTGGATCAAACAACTAGTAATCGTTTACAAAAACTACAAAACTCATGTGTACGGTTTATAACAGGAATAAAAAGGAGGGAGCATGTAAGCAACAAAATCAAGGAATTGTCATGGTTAAAGGTTAGGGATACATTTAAGTTGCATCATGCATGCCTTGTACATTCGATTATGATTAATCAGCAACCTAAATATCTATTAGAAAAATTGAAAAAAAACTTAAACATGCATAGTCGGAATACCCGATTTAATTGTAAGTTAAGAATACCCCCTCACAAAACTGCAATTCTCCAAAGAAGTTTTTCGTATACCGGTGTATCTATCTATAATCATGTACTTGATAATATCAAAGATCTCAGTATATCCTCATTTAAACGTAAATATAAAAATTATTTATTAAATCATAGTTAATGCAGTTGAACACGGTTGTATATTGTATCTTCTTTAGTTTTTTTTTTGTTGTTATTATAATTAGATAATTATTTATTGTATACATTTTTAATGTGTTTTTTTTTCTGTACATTGTTTAATTAAGGTTTTAGTGGAAGAACAGTTTTTGTACTGAACTACGCCTGTAATAAAGACCATTTATTATTATTATTATTATTATATCAGAAGTCGATTGGTTACAGCTTATTGGCCACCATGATGAAATACAATGTTTAGCAGTAGTTATATATAATCAGATTGGAAAATATACCGCTAGTTGCGACACAATTCTCGATGTTAATCCGGCATCAGACCGATTTACATGGAGTGAATCTGCATTAAGATTAGGAATGTACCAGCTACAAACGAACGTTGTGGAAGAGGATGATTATCATCCGATACGGTGGGATTTCTATTTCGTAGCATGCCATGGTCATGGGAATTGAGACCTCTGAGGTACCACGACAAAAAAAAAATGGCGTTGATTTTATTTGGGTTAGGATCGCGTGATCAGGAAATAGTAGCCAAATCAGTCAATAGCGGCATCTTGCAGGCTGTAAAAGGGTGTTGGAAAATATCTCCGTCTGACTAAGAAACGCAACGTCTAGTAACTTATTACACAAAGTGTACTGTAATTATTGAGCTGATTTAAATCGTTTGATTAAAATCATGATTTTAACCAAGCGATTTTTATTTTGATTAATATATTCTTACTTTATTAACCAATCAGAACGTACATTTTCAAAAAAATCGACCAATAGGATTTGTGTGGAAAAAATTGAGAAAAATGTATGTTACTTTTTTCATAGCAGCCACGTGTCAAACTAAAGTCATTGAAATCATT
Source organism: Rutpela maculata (assembly GCA_936432065.2). Lineage (NCBI taxonomy): Eukaryota > Metazoa > Arthropoda > Insecta > Coleoptera > Cerambycidae > Rutpela > Rutpela maculata. Next base: position 14,369,754 of record OW386289.2, on the reverse strand, counting down.
AAAATCTGACATTTCACGGTTTGATTTCTGTACACAAAATGAATGAGAAAAAGCGATTTGGTGATGTTTCACAAGAAAATATTAACTAAGCTATGAATGAAAGTATCCCAGTTAAAACGAGAAACACTAAAAATTCTATATGGAAACAATTTACTTAAAGCTTTTTGCAAAGAGCATTATTCCCTCGAAAAAGATACGACTACTATGATGAACTTGCAAATATTTTGACTGACTGGGGTTATAACATAATAAAAACCATTAGATAATATTTTCATTTTTTATTATAAATCGTTATTTTTAAAACATTAAATGAACAGTTTTGTTGTTTTAATAATTATTTTAGATAATATTTTTTAATCATATATTAATCTTCTGTAATACACACGAGGTTGATTTTCTACTTGGGTAAATTTTTTTTGAGTGACTCAAACCTGTTTTCCATGAAAATTATGCTCGAATTAAGGGACATAGGAAAAATCGCTCCACTTCGTGTCGCGATTTTTCCATGCCCTTAATTCTCGAATAATTTTCATGGGAAAACAGGTTTTTGTCCAAAAAAATTTACCCGGTAAAAAATCGACCTCTTGTGTATTAATAACCGAAAAATAACTTGTTTTATTTAGATTTAATTGTTTTTTTTTTTACTAATGGTCATGGAGGAAATATAGTCTGTTACTCGGTTAGAATGAAAATTCGATCTACTCGTGCTTCCACTCTTATCGAATTTTCATTCTAACCTTGTTACAGAATATACTATTCTAATGTCAACAAAAGGTCAGATACGAAATTTGAACGTCGTATCTCAAAATTGGTATTTTTGCTGAAATTATGATTAAAATTTAAAAAAAAAATGAAATAAAAAATTTTTTAATATTGATGTTTTGTTATCATGTTATTATACACTTCGGTTCAATTTAATTATTTGAATCATAATTTTGGCAAAAAGATGTCTTTAAAAAAGGCGACCCACTATTTTTAGAAAACTGTCAATAATCCGTGGAATAGATTGAACAAACTATATTTTGCCTTTCTAACTTTAAAAGCAAACTTTTATTTTAATTAATATGTAGTATGCATTCGTATACCCAGTCTTAAGTTGTAACATTGCCATATGGGGCCAAGCAACTGATATAAATAGATTATTTTGTAATACAAAAAAAGAATTTTGAGATTAATTTTTAACACGTCTTACAGAGACTCTTGCAGAGTCACTTTCCAAAATAACAACATTTGTTCCATATATATTTATATAAACTACTATGCTATGTATTTCTACATCTTAATGACTTTATAAAAAGATCAAGTAAATACACTTATACCCCACACGAAATAATGAAAATATACATTTAAGTAACTTTAATTATATGCAGTATAAAAAATCACCAAAGTATGCTGGAGGTTTCTTTTTAAAAGCTTTTATTTAACTTGCAATGTTTGTTTGTTTGTTGGTTTAGATCAAATCTTGCAAGCTGAATTTCGACTAGTTCTAATTAAGCTAGAGCTTTGAAATTTGGCACACATGTATAAGTCCGATGACAATGCAACATAGTACAGCCATTATCGGTCTAAATCCAATATGGCGGAAGTCCCAACATGGCGGATCGGCTTTTTAGTCACAATCCCCTTGATATGGGTATCAAATGAAAGGGTTTGACGAGTAAAATACGATAAACAATTGGACGTCATTCTAAATCCAATATAGCGGACGTCCCAAGATGGCGAATCGGCTTTTTGGTCACAACAAATGAAAGGGTTTGACGAGTAAAATACGATAAACAATGTGACGTCATTCTAAATCCAATATGGCGGACGTCCCAAGATGGCGAATCGGCTTTTTAGTCACAACCCCGTTGATATGGGTGTCAAATGAAAGGGTTTGATGAGTAAAATACGATAAAGTGTGTGCCGTCATTCTAAATTCAATATGGCAGACGTGGGAGAGGTGGGGAAAGATGAGGAAGAGGTGAGGAAGAGGTGGGAAGAGGTGGGGAAGGGGTGGGAAGAGATGAAGAAGGGATAGGACGAGGTAGGAAAGGGGTGGAAAGAGGTGGGAAGGGGCGGGAAGAGGTGGGAAGGGGTGGGAAAAGGTGGGAATAGGGTGGAAAGAGGTGGATAGAGATGGGAAAGGGTAGAGGGAGAGGTGGGAAAGGGCAGGGGGAAGTGGTGGAAAGAGGTGGAAAAAGGGTGGGAAGAAGTGTTAGAGAGGTGAGAAGACGGGAGAGGGAAGGGGTGGATGGCGGTGGCAAATGAAAGGGTTTTGTCTGTCTGTTTGTAAAATAAATGGACTAAAAAGTAAAAAATAAAATTATATAAAAAAAGTATTTTTAAGAAAAAGCTTTTATCTGAAAAAACTACTAAAAAGTAAAAATAATTTTTTTTTAAATTCATACACATGGAAACCAAAAGCTTTGGGGGTGGTCAGTTGAGTAAAGTAACTATGCAAAATCACTATATGACCGCCCCCAAAGCTTTTGGTTTCCATGTGTATGAATTTAAAAAAAAATTATTTTTTCAGATAAAAACTTTTTCTTAAAAATACTTTTTTTATATAATTTTATTTAATCTCTTACCTATTGACAAAAAAATTCACCTTCCTACAAAAAATTTCAAATTAATTTGAAAGCGTATTTAAGTAAACATGTTTTTTATTCATTGAACGAATATGTCCAAAAAACGCATGAGGAAAATAAAAACCGGTTTTAACTCTCATTATTTTACCCTTGCATTGTCGTCATATATGTTTTTTTATTAATAATAATTAATCAAATATTATTAACATTTTGTTTATTATTTTACTACTTAAGGTTAAGTTTGTAACGTGATTTTTATAGTGAATATTTTAGAGTACCTAAGTATTTTTATTGTGATTGCATGACAGTCTAGTTAGTCTATACTATGTAATCAGAATCACCCATTGACCTGTCATATCTATATGTATATAGCAACAAAAGACAAATAAAGAATCTAATCTAATCAAATGAACTTTTCTAAACCATTTCTTTTTGCCAAAATAAACGATCCGCCACTGGACCTAATAGTAGGCTGACTCTAAATGTTTGTAGATGTTTTACTGCAATACCTATTCCTCATTTTTCAGTATCTGTAAAAATGAATTTAATTTTGAAATGCAATACTTTTAAGCTTACATTCCCTCGAACGCGTCTCTATCTAGTTGCTCACGTTTGAAGAATCAATCAATCCCCTTTAATTGTTCTCTGATCTGCCATTGACCTTACATAGTGATCTAATGCCACAAGATTGGCCGCACCAGCCTCGAGCGACCTGTCCGCCCGCACTGGTTCACGACACGAACGACCCTGCAGGTTCTAGGTAAGCAAATTAACCTGCTTTGCGAAATCACAGGAATTCTCAGATGAATCTGTTACTCTAGTTTCCCGCTGGTTCTTCAATTATTACAGTACAGAGTACAGTACAGTAAAGTCGATAAATCACCGAAAGGCAAAATACAGTTCCCAGAATTACCGCGCCGACTGAAAATTGCATTCCATAGAATTTAAATTGTGTAGCGAATCGAGTCGTTATGAAACTATCGAATTTTTTTCGTGTATTCACAGACAAATAAAAATATATTTAATTTCTTTTTAAATACATGGTTTTATCAAATATACAGTGTGTCCCGTTTCAAGTGGACAAACCTTGATATTTCGACAGAAGTATTTCCAATTCTTCCAGCTATGAAACTCCTCAAGGAGTATCTTTTCATGATTTTCAATATAACTTAAAATTTCAAAAATCATTTGCTTGTTTCAAAAAAACGACCCTCGGGACATTACAAATTATAGACCCATATCTCTATTATTAGTGTTTTCAAAAATATTTGAAAGAATTATTTTTAATGAAATGGTTAACTTTCTAGAAACAAGAAATATGTTTTCTGCCAGTTAACACGGTTTTAGAAAATATTATTCAACGTCTACCGCATTACTGAGCTATTTAGATTGTGTACTGTAATTTAGAAATGGGAAAAAAGGTTGTTGCAATTTATGTCGATCTTTCAAAAGCATTTTACTGCGTGGATCATGACATTCTTCTTAGTAAACTAGAGTGATATGGTCTACGTGGCCAATGTAATAGCCTTCTTAAATCTTACCTTACGAACGGGAAACAATTTTTTTATTATTTTGGTGCACAGTCTACTAAACTTGACATTAGTTTAGGTATACCTCAAGGCAGTATTCTGAGGCCCTTGTTATTTCTATTATATATAAATGACATAAACCAACATGTAACATAAAGTAACAAAAATATAGTCCTGACAATTGAAAATTTAAGTTTAAATTTGTTATCAGTTTCACAATATTTTACAAATAACTATTTAATAATAAACAGGGAAAAAATATTTTTTTATGCAGCTTCATCCTATAGGTTCCAATTACACTGCTAGCTCTCTTATTCGGTTCGAAAATAAAACTGTTCAGCAAGTGAAAGACTTTAAATTACTTGGAATACATATTGATTTATCCCAAAAAGTAGAAATCACATATTAATTATATTTGTGACAAGTGTGCAAGTAGTTGTTTTGTTATTAAACGTCTGTCTCAGATAGCCAACAGGGACACCGTAAAAACATTTTATTTTGCTAACTTTGAAAGTCGTATTAGATATGGAGTAATTTTTTGGGGCTGTTCTAATTTAGGGAACCGCGTGTTTATATTGCAAAAAGAGCTATACGCTATATATTTGGATTAAATTACAGGTAGAGACACATTTATGGATGAGAAAATTTTAACGCTTCCATGTCTATATATTTTAGAAATATTAATAATTGTAATAAAATTATATAAAAAAAGTATTTTTAAGAAAAAGCTTTTATCTGAAAAAACTACTAAAAAGTAAAAATAATTTTTTTTAAATTCATACACATGGAAACCAAAAGCTTTGGGGGCGGTCATATAGTGATATTGCATAGTTACTTTGCTCAATTGACCACCCCCAAAGCTTTTGGTTTCCATGTGTATGAATTTAAAAAAAAATATTTTTACTTTTTAGTAGTTTTTTCAGATAAAAGCTTTTTCTTAAAAATACTTTTTTTATATAATTTTATTTTTTACTTTTTAGTCCACTTATTTTACAAACAGACAGACAAAACCCCTTCATTTGCCACCGCCATCCACCCCTCCCCTCTCCCGTCTTCTCACCCCTCTAACACTACTTCCCACTTCTTCCCTCTTTCCACCACTACCCCTGCCCTTCCCCATCTCTCTCCACCTCTTTCCACCCTATTCCCACCTTTTCCTACCTCGTCCCATCCCTTCCTCATCTCTTCCCACCCCTTCCCCACCTCTTCCCACCCCTTCCTCACCTCTTCCCACCGCTTCCCCACCTCTTCCCACCAATTTCCCACCTCTTCCCACCCATTTCCCACCTCTTCCCACCCCTTCCCACCTCTTCCCACCCCTTTCCCACTTCTTCCCACCTCTTCCCCACTTCTTCCCACCTCTTCCCCACTTCTTCCCACCTCTTTCCCACCCTTCCCACTTCTTCCCACCCCTTCCCCACCTCTTCCTCACTTCTTCCCACCAAAAAGAATCCAGATAAATGTATCTTTCAAAATTATACCATGATTATGCCACACGACATGGTTTTAATTTGCAATATTCTACACACAGGTTACAACTGTACAAATCGAATCCCTTACTGCATGGGATCAACTTTATATAACAAGTTAAATGTAAATATAATAAAAAAAAAAAATATTAATAATATAAAAGAGTTCATGTCAGCTACAAAGTGTTTTCTAGTAAATCATGCTTTTTACTCCATAACTGAATACTTAAATTTTAATTGATTGTTTATCTGTTTTTGTTTTCTACTTTTCTATTTTGAATGTATAAATGCTTTTCTCGTTTGTATTTCTTTACATTGACGTCCTATATCATTGTAATGATCGATTGGATTAATAAATGGCTATTCTGTTCTATTATATTCTATTTTCAATCGAGTTTTCAATTGTCACATCAACACACCATGCCCCATCATCAGGGGCGGACTAACCGGGTGCGGGGCCCTGGGCTATTAATGCTTTGGGGCCCCTCCCTCCTCATAAGATAACATTTTTTTGAGATCAGGTCAGATCATGCACCACCAAGACACGTTTCACTTTGTTTTGGCTAAATACTGAACAAAACTATAATAATAATAGCGAGTAGCTGCATTACACTGGGCCTTGGGGGTTGCGACTGGTCAAATCCAGATGCATACAGTGGCGCAAAGACTGTGGATTGCGATGCGGAAGCAGACAAGAGCAAAAAATGTTATATTTTTGTATTTATTACAGAGGAAACTTTCCATATTTGTAAAAGTCATGTATGCACTTATGCACTTATTGTATGCACTTATGCACTTATTGTATGCACTTATTTGGTATCAGAATGAAGCTTGCATCATCACGAATCAGAATAAGTGCATACAATTATATTATTTACATAACTTTTACAGACTTATCAAATATAGAAAGTTTCCTGGACCCATCTCTGATTTAATATTTTATACCGTCAATGAGATCATAGAGCATAGTCATAATCATATCATATTTGATTTTTAAGTCCGTTTTCAGCGTTCGGGGGCCCCTTCACTATCCGGGGCCCTGGGCTTAAGCCCCTAAAGCCCCCCCTTTAGTCCGCCCCTGCCCATCATCCCATATTACGTTCTTCTATGAACGGTGTTACTATTTACGACGTCATGGATGCAGTAAATAGTTTAAAAAACACGAGCAGCTTAGATATTTATGAGATAAACAGTAAAATCTTGAAAAATACAATAGATATAATTATCTATCCCTTAACACACTTAATCAACCTATGTTTCAGTGAAGGGGTGTGATGTTTTAAGGTAGCTAAAACTGTACCTACTTTTAAAAAAGGATCCCGATAGTCCTGATAATTATCGCCCTGTATCAATTATACCAGTGTTCGGTAAGATAATTGAAATAATCTTAAAACAACGCTTCACTAAATATTTTGAAAAGTATTCTCTAATTCACAAGGGCCAATTTGGCTTTAGAAAAGCGTGCTCCACAGTAGATGCAGTCTGCAAGGTTGTGGGTGACATTGTCGAGGGTTTTGAGGAATCCTATCTCTTTAACCGTATACAGTGTGTCAGAAATAACGACACAATGTCCGATTTTAGGACAATGAAACACGGAGTACCCTAAGGCTCGGTGCTGGGCCCTCTCCTATTCATTATTTTTGTCATCGATATTTTCTTCTATCTTTTCCCAAATAAAATTGTTATGTATGCAGATGATGCAACTTTAATCAATAAGAGTAATAATTTAATAGCTCTTCAAACATCGGCCAACGAAACTCAAAACTCTGCAGTACACTGGTATAATAATAACATGCTGAAATTAAATAGAGATAAAACTCAGAAACAGATTTTTTCAACCAACAATGCAACTGTAAAAGGCGACTATGTCAATTTGCTTGGAATTATCTTAGACGATAATCTAAAACGGAATGCTCATATTGAACATATAAGCAGTAAAATATCCAGCTATATTTTTGTTTTGCCTCAATTGAAGAAATATATAAATGTGCAAACATCGAGATCTGCATATTATGTATTAATACAATCCCTTATTACTGACGGTACATATAATGCTCTGGGGTAATTCCACCCATGCACACAAAATTACTTCCACATCCAGTAGAAGTATAGTAACGATAAAAAAATTTTTGAAAATTTGTATTGTTCAAATAGGCTTAGAATGTAATGAAACGTCGAGATTTTAAATTTGAGCGAAAAAAAAAAATTCTGTCTGTCTATGTGTCGGTCTGTCGGTCTGTAACTTTTTTTGTGCGCACGTTTTACTTTGGAACCGTTTAAGATATTGACTTGAAATTTGGTACACGTATGTACTTTAACGAGATCTGGAACTAGATACTAGAACTATATTTTCATCTTATTCCGTCAAAGGGTTGGGGTGTAAAATATGGTAAATGATAATCAAGCAGGTAAGAGGCCATAAAATTGGTATTTAGTATATACACAGTATAGTATATACAAGCTAAGATATCAAAATATTTTTTGGCATTAGCCCCATTACCACCTCTACCCCATTATTAAAGGGGACGAAAAAAAATGTGACTTAGTGTGTGTATAAGAATCAAAAGCCTCAAAATATTTTTTTACTTCATCCACCCCCACTACCACTCCACTATAACCACCCCCACCCCACTACCGTGTGGGATATCGTTTTATGGGTTCTTGGGGTAGACGATTTCAAATATATTATTAAAATTCTATAAACAATTATTTCCAAGTACCAAATTTTTTTCGTTATGAGAGACTTGGACAGAAAATCTGGATGTGGAAGTAGTGATTTCTTGGGCAGCGGTTTTTTTATATTGCAAAAATGATCGATCAGAATAATCGCAGGCACAAATTTTCGAGACCATTGGAATTGCAAACCGTTATTTGTCAAATATGGTATTATGCCTTTTCCGAGTTTATATATTTATTATTCAGTATTGGAAACTCAGAAAAAGGTCATCTAATCTATTAAAACCGCCTATCGTCTCACTAAATCTGTAAAAAACTCCCTTGATCTAAGACTGTACAATATAATACCCAAAAATATAAAGCAGCTAGACTATAACAGATTTAAAATAAAACTTAAAAACCACATGTTAAAATACTGTTTCTACTCGGTAGACGAATATGTAAGTTTTCCTATGGAAAACTAAGATACTCTTTTTATCATGAAAAGTACTCACAGCAAGTTTTTCCATGCTTGTACTCTACTAATTATGTTTGTTTGTTTATTTATATACCATTCTTGTAGATATGTTTTTTATATTTATTTTATTTGTCTTTATATAATATATTATTTTATAGCTATATATACTCTATGTGTGTTCAATCACTGATTTATGATTTTATTTTTACTGTAAGGTAAATTATAATTGTAATTGTAATCTTTAGACTGCATTACTTAAGGTAATTACAGCATACTTGACTTGCTACAAATGTAAACTTGTACATCGCGTTATCAAATAAACGTCTATCTATCTATCTATCTATAAATGTAACATTTTACGTCTATATTAACTATGCTGTGTGTTATTTTGATACCGTGCGTGTAATTTCCCATTAGGCATGTACATTCACGTAGCGCGAGAGATCTGACAACACAAGGCGCAAAACAGGGTTGCTAGTGATATCGTTGTCACCCGGTAGGGTCAACCGGGGTTAATGTGATACACCCAAAAATATGGGGCTATTGTGATACAAGCAAAAAAATAATGTATATCTGCAACAAAACTATATGAAAAAAATAGGTTAGATTGGCCAAACCTTATGTAATATGAAGTCATATTCATGTTACAGATTAAAAATAAAGTTTCAGCGGAAAAAAATATAACTTGCGTCATGTGATTTTGTGCTCCAAAAACTTTTTTTTTCTCTGATAAAACTTACTCTGAAAAAGTTTCATGACTATTATTCTGATGTTTTTGTACAGTAAATTATGAAGGGTGCTTCCAACAGTATTTTGATGTATAATTTGTTAACATTACTCTTTGTTGATGGTGTCATAATAGCTATCAAAGTTCAGGGGCTATTATGATACATTTGCAGGGGCAATTGTGATACAATGTTCTTTTTTGAAAAGTTAGCGTTTAACTGTTCTTTGTATTTTCATATCATTAAAAATTTTTCATTAAACAATGTTTTACATTTCTGGAGCATTTTTTCAAATGAGAATAAGTCACATTTAAAAAAAAAACGAGGAAAGTTATGAAAACCTATAAGTAGCTTGGTTAGGCCCTAGAATTCTTTAAAACTCATAACTTTGTATTTTCACTAATTAGCTAGTCAAAAATGTCCTTCGGTCATAACTATCTCGGAATTTTCTCTTTTTTTGGATCTACGTCAATAACTCAAGAAATGGAGTTATTCCCATTTGAAAAAATACTCCACATTTACTCTTTAACCCATACCCCATTTTTAAATGTTAGATTATTTTTTACGTTCTAAAGTAATTTTTTGTTTGTTTTAAATCACTTATTTTTCACAAGTTTTTTCGGAATTTTATCAGAAAAAAATATTCAGGAGACTGAATAAACACCCTAATATAAAGTCGCTAATATCTCAAAAACAGTTATAGTCACAAAAATCAAATTTTAACAGCTGAGAGGTAAAGGACACCCATGTATCATATAGTTTGGCCCATCGGTATTACAGCGATATAAAAAAGCTCGCAAAAAACGTAAAGGGTACCGACCCACCTGTGATTAATGTACCGCCCGCCGCTCCACGTTGACTATCGCTAGTCCAGGTTGTCCACGTAGTTTATTCCAACCTATCATAATTCCGGTAGAGAATATTTCAACCAATTATATTCAGTGGGAGTCAAGGGCGGATCTGGACCTTGAGCTTGGGGGGGTAACACCTGGTTGGCATTTATAGCAGCTTTGTTAGCTGACACCCCGCCAGGTTAAATAAAGGCATTTTTATTTATTTATTCATTTATTTATTTATAACACTGAACCCAAAATTTTTTTATGAGCGAGGGAGGGGGGTTAGAAATCCGAAAAAATTTTTTTGAAGAGCGGAGGGGGGAGAAATCCGAAAAAAATGTTCTCATCCCAAAATTAAAAAATAGAATTTTAAAACGAAAATTAATGGTTTACACAATCTTGGGGGGGGGGGGGGTAATTACCCCGTTAAAAAATTTTTTCTTCCCAAAATTAATAAAAATCAACATTTTAAAACGAAAGTTGGTGGGTTACAGAATCTTGGAGGGGGTAATTACTCCGTTACCCCCCCCCCCATAAATCCGCGCTTGGTGGGAGTGCCCTACATTGTTGTTAGCAAATATTTGACATTTGACCATTTTTTTGTGATGATAATAAAAAAAGCCGAACACTTGTATGGCCTTTTATGTAAATAGACTGAAATTGATACATGGTCGGTATCCTTTAGGTTTTTTTTGCGAGCTTTTTTATATCGCTGTTATAAATGTGGGCCCTACTATACCAGCCCCGCTGATCCAAATTCTGTCTATAAACGACATACAGTGCTGTATCTGAATAGCTCCGCGGTGTATCAATAATAGCCCCAAACGGGGGGTTATTTTGATACAGAAATTTCATTTTTTGTTAGTTTAATCTTTATTTTAGTAAAATTTCTGCACTGTAATCTTAAAAAGAAAGTAATTTAGCACACAACAGTATTTTTTAAAAAACGTCTAGGATAAAAAACAAAATTTTATTTGAAAAGTTTTGATTTTTGTATCATATTAGCCCCGGTTGACCCTATACTAGTGATCTAAGCAGTGGCGGCGCTAGGGGGGTGCTGGGGTGGGCGGGAGCCCACCCTGCAAATCCAAGCGCTGGTCGCTGCCCACCCTGCGCCGCCGCCGCTGACTTGAGGCATCACGCCATATCTCTATGCTGGCGATGCAGGATAATAATAATATACATGATAAATGTATACTTTGTTTTTTTGCTAACTTCGTCTATCGCCCGCCCTTTGCCGGCATCCGCCCACCCATTTCAAAAGGCTAGCGGCGCCACTGGATCTAAGTCCGAACGTGCTAGCATGGTAATAACAAACCTCTCTTACGAGACATTTTATCAAGTAGTGTAGATACTGCATCTTTTACTTCCACGTCCAGTGGAAGTATAGTAACGACAAAAAAATTTTTAAAAATTTTTATTGCCCAAATAGGCTTAAAATGTCATGAAACGTTGAGATTTTAAGTTTGAGCGAAAAAAAAATTTCTGTCTGTCGGTCTGTCTGTCTGTCTGTCTGTCTGTCTGTCTGTCTGTCTGTCTGTCTGTCTGTCTGTCTGTCTGTCTGTCTGTCTGTCTGTCTGTCTGTCTGTCTGTCTGTCTGTCTGTCTGTCTGTCTGTCTGTCTGTCTGTCTGTCTGTCTGTCTGTCTGTCTGTCTGTCTGTCTGTCTGTCTGTCTGTCTGTCTGTCTGTCTGTCTGTCTGTCTGTCTGTCTGTCTGTCTGTCTGTCTGTCTGTCTGTCTGTCTGTCTGTCTGTCTGTCTGTCTGTCTGTCTGTCTGTCTGTCTGTCTGTCTGTCTGTCTGTCTGTCTGTCTGTCTGTCTGTCTGTCTGTCTGTCTGTCTGTCTGTCTGTCTGTCTGTCTGTCTGTCTGTCTGTCTGTCTGTCTGTCTGTCTGTCTGTCTGTCTGTCTGTCTGTCTGTCTGTCTGTCTGTCTGTCTGTCTGTCTGTCTGTCTGTCTGTCTGTCTGTCTGTCTGTCTGTCTGTCTGTCTGTCTGTCTGTCTGTCTGTCTGTCTGTCTGTCTGTCTGTCTGTCTGTCTGTCTGTCTGTCTGTCTGTCTGTCTGTCTGTAACTTTTTTTGTGCGCTCGTTTACTCTGGAACCGTTTGAGATATTGACTTGAAATTTGGTACACATATGTACTTTAACGAGATCTAGAACTAGATTATATTTTCATCTTGTTCCGTCGAAGGGTTGGGGGGTAAATTGTGGTAAATTTGGGGTAAATGGGTAAATCAAGCAGGTAAGAGTCCATGAAATTGGTATTTAGTATAAATAATAGAGAAGCTGAGGTCTCAAAAAAATTTTTGGCATTAGCCACCCCCATTACCACCCCCACCTCCTTATTAAAGGGGATGAAAAAAAATGTGATTTAGTGCATGTACAGGAATCAGAAACCTCAAAATATTTTTTTACTTCATCCACCCCCCACTACCACCCCCCTGTCACCACCCCCACCCCACTACCGATGTGGGGTATCGTTTTATGAGTTTTTGGGGTAGAGGATTTCAAATATTATATTATTAAAGTTCCATAAACAATTATTTTCACATACAAAGAGTTTTTTCGTTGTGAGTGACTTGGATAGAGAATCTGAATGTGGAAGTAGTGATTCCTTGGGCAGCGGTTTTTAAAGAAATGTTTTTTGATAAACTGAAGTTGTCAGAAAAAATATTCCGAAATAAATTGAATTTCTTCAAGTGAAGACATTTCTTGGTATTTTAATAAAACCGACTAAGAATTAAAGCATAAAAGAAATCACTATACGAAAAATGTGCTCTTGAAAAATTGATATATGCATTCGCTGTACCGATCGCGATCATCGCCACAACAAAGTCGAAGTGGTTTCATTAAACTGGCCGACAAAGTCGGAATGTTCAACTCAGTTTAGAATTTAAGAACTCTCGTGTTGCCGTTGAATGGACGTTGTTTATTTAATAAATATTTTTATAATAATTTAATCTCGTAGACGTAAGATTACGTACGTTCTATGTAGACAGCATTGTTCGAACGCCTTTTGAATTTATTTACGTCTTTACTCACATTATTATGCATAATTGTGGTGGCGACCGCTGGGAACTCATAAATGAATATAATACCACCTTTAACTCGCTCAAAGTGCCGATGGGATGGTAAATAATGTCAGCTGGAAGATTGAGAGGTTCAAGTGATTTCTATACTAGGAGAAAGGGCAGTTTTTAGTTATATTGGATATAATAGGTTTGCCATATTTCTCACGATACATTTTTATACCTTTGCTTCCACACATAATTAACATTCTGCACTAAATAGGCTCGGTCGTTGAGTGAAATAGATCTTTTCACTCAACGGTTTGGTATAGCCGAAGAGCGAGACCTTTGAAATATGTAAAAAAAGTGGGCTATGCAACTCGCGAAATACAAAAACTGAAGTCATATTCTTATGTAAAATGACCTACCGAATTCGATTATCTGGGAATGTATAATATGCACGTTCTTTTATATAGCCCTATAGGAAAAATCGAGAGGTGTATAGGACCATTGGTTGCAATGACCCGTTCATCAACCCGGCAGTAGGGTTTGGGAAGTCTCGACATTTTCAAAGTCCCGGGACACGAGACATCGCAAGATCAAAGTCCCGGGACGTCCCGGGACTTCGCGACTTTTCAAAATAAAATTAGAATCGAGTTCTTTTTTGGCGAGATGTATCAATAAAATCGCCATTTTAGTAAAAATCAACATTTATTGAACATAAAATCAAATTCTAACATTTCTAACGTTAGTTAAAGTCTTAAAAATTCGTATGTTTAATTCTTATACACAGATTCATTTTTTGGAAATAAAATCTTATAATTATAAAACATAAAACAGACTTAGTAAAGTAATCATACTAATCATCAATACTCATCATTTAGTCTCTAGCCATTAGTCAATATGGAACGTGAGCTGGGTTTATACCGTCGTGAGACAGGTTAGTTTTACCCTACTGATGACTCCTCGGTAGTAATTCTGCTCAGTACGAGAGGAACCGCAGGTTCGGACATTTGCAGTAGCCCTATCAATTAGTCTTTTTTCCTAATTTAATAAAATATTCTTTAAAAAAAATTAGTGCATTAACAACTTTGTTCGACAATTCGTTTCTGATTTTTGTAATAATGCCTCCGAAAAGAGAACACTCTCTTGTTTTCAATAGATGTCGGTTTTATTGTGTATAGTAAGTTACGTACGTACGAGTATCAAGTAATTACTCGTTAAACTAACAGATGGCGCTCAGTGACAGAGTACGGGAAGCCTGAATTAATGAAGCTTATTATGATCTTTTGTTAATAAATTATTACAAGCGTGTCTCGAGTCTCGACCCGAAAGTCCCGGGACAGACCAGACAATTAAATTTGGGAAAAGTCCCGGGACTTCGAGACACGAGACGTCCCGGGACCCAAACCCTAGTTGGCAGGTTTAAAACAAAATGTTTTAATAATTACTTTTTAATGTTTCAAATATATTTATACTCTACATATGTTTCGGCTTATTAGGCCTTTTTCAAGAGTAAGTACAAAGATTACTAAAGCTATAGAACAAAATTCAGAAAATTGCAGGTTAAAAGACCGGGCATGAATCACAGCCTCACAAAAAAAAATTATTGGAACTGCTATCGAGACAACTGTATCTCTATGTAATTTTCGACGCTGAATCCGAATCCGAGGTCAAGAAAAATCGTACACCTCCAAAATCACCCCTAGCGCTAAAGAAGACTCCCTAAACATGGTAAAAATGACTTAACGCTCCACGAATAGTCCTTAAATCTCAATAAACCGAATTAAATATAAACATTCAAGTATATAACGCATAAACACTATTTTCCATTGAACGTCACCCCCATGAGTGGGTGAAAACTCCCCCTTATACAACAGGAAACTTAAAAAAATGCAGTGATTGTAAAAAAGCTTACGATTTGGAAAGAGTGAGTAACTGCATTAGTTCCGATGCGATGCTCAAAATCTACCCCCATAAAGTGGTAGAAACCACCCCTAGATTAAAATTTCAAGGAAAATCGGGAAAAAAAAAGGTAATAACAGAAACAATGAAACGCTCCAATAAAGAGTTCAACTTGATGTATACTTAATCCGCATTCAACACTCGTAAGCGGTTGTCAGTGCACCACCTACCGGCTGATCAAAAAACTATATAGTCAGAAAATTATATAGATGTTTTTTCTGAATTTTTAGACATTCTTTTTAGAGGCCATATAAATAAGTAATAGTATTTTCAGAGAATTATTTTTAGGAGTCATCTAAGCAACTGCAATTTAAATTTGGGGGTGGTTTCTGCCACTCTATGGGGGTAGTTTTTGAGCATCGCATCGAGACTAATGCAGTTACATACTGTTTCTAAAATAACTGGGCATCGTAAGCTTTTCTTTGCAATCACTGTAGTTTTTTTAAATTTCCTGTTGTGTGAGGGGTAGTTTTCACCCACTCATGTGGGTGATTTTCAATGGAAAGTAATGTTAACTCTGTATTTATGCGTTATATACTTGAATGTTTATATTTAATTCGATTTATTGAGATTCAAGACTATTCGTGGAGCGGAAACCACCCCTAAATTTAAATTGCAGTTGCTTAGATGACTCCTAAAAAGAATTCTCTGAAAATACTATTACTTATTTATATGGCCTCTAAAAAGAATCGTCTAAAAATTGAGAAAAAACATCTATATAATTTTCTGACTATATAGTTTTTTGACCAGCCGGTAGGTGGCACATTGGCAACCGCATACGAGTGTTGAATGCGGATTAAGTATACGTCAAGTTGGGCTCTTTATTGGAGCGTTCATTGTTTCTGTTATTACTTTTTTTCCTCAGATTTTCCTTGCAATTTTAATCTAGGGGTGGTTTCCGCCACTCTATGGGGGTAGATTTTGAGCATCGCATCGGAACTAATGCAGTTACTCACTCTTTTCAAAAAACTGGGCATCGTAAGCTTTTTTTACAATCACTGCATTTTTTTAAGTTTCCTGTTGTATAAGGGGTAGTTTTCACCCACTCATGGGGGTGATTTTCAATGGAAAGTAGTGTTTATGCGTTATATACTTGAATGTTTATATTTAATTCGGTTTATTGAGATTTAAGACTATTCGTGGAGCGTTAAATCATTTTTACCATGTTTAGGGGGTGTTTTTTAGCACTAGGGATTGATTTTGGAGGTGTGCGATTTTTTTTGACCTCGGATTCGGATTCAGTGTCGAAAATTACATAGGGATACAGTTGTCTCGATAGCAGTTCCAAGAATTTTTTTTTGTGGGGTTGTGTAATTAATGAAGAGTTCTTAGTACTGAGTCTATTAAAGAGGTATTAAGGAAATTTAGTTGGTCATTAGCGGTACAGCGATTATTTCTAAGGGATTTTTTAATCTCTAATTGCTCGAGGAGATCTAAACGTTTCCCTTTTGTTTCTGCATGGATTAGCTTTACATTTTTAGAGAAATGTGGTAATTATTCAGTTTTATTTCTATTTTAACTTAATATGGTAATCTTGCGCAGATTTAGGAGTAGGGTCAGAGGTTATTTCTTATGGGCCACGTAGACTGGGAGATCATTTCCAACTCTACAGCGACAATAGTAACTCAAGTCAAGACAATCGTGTCACACCGTGTCACCTGATTTTTTATAGTTCATCCATCAAGAAAAAGAGTTTTGCCGTCGAAAATTTACATCGAATAATTTACGTTGAATCGATTTTAGTAGAACCGAATTTAAATATTGAATTGGGTAATTCTATTTAATTAATATGGGAAATCCATTTAGTATTTGGAAGTGATAATTTTACCAATTTATTTTGGAAACGAGTAGTTATCAAGTAAAAATGTGTTTGTTTATTGATCCAAATAAATTACTATCAGTTTGGAATTATTAAATACTAAATGTTATATTAGCAATGGTTAAGTCAACTTGCAATTCAATATTTATGCAACAATAGTCTAGTCAAAGTCAGTCAATTTCAAGCCAAGTTAGAGTACAGTATAGTCCAGTTCAATTTAATTGAGCACAGTCATTTTGGAGTAACTCAAGTTCAACTCGCGCAGGAGCAAAACTGTTAGCGTTGTCCAGGTGTTCCAGAATCGTAGTTATCTGCCATGCCGCCATAATTTGGTAGGAGCTGAGGACCCTTACCAGGATTCATCCTCAATTCGTCCATCTTCAGGTGGTGAGAACAGGTACATTTTCTTAAATTATTTATGGTGCTACGACTTTACTACCGCAAGATATCAGTGAATTTATTGTCCTCATCAACTATTTATGTACTGCAATTTATATAATTTTCTATTTTTGTAATAACTGTTGATCTTGAATATTTATTGCTACATTTTTAGATTATTTACGGTGTGTTTACCAATAATGTCTTTAATAATCTTTCTCTTTTAAACAAATATTACTAACCATGATCATTTGGTCCATTTGGTAATATATATAATATTTGCTATGTTGAATTAGTTTATAATATTTTTTGTATCTCACTGAATTTCTTCAATTTAAAAGAGGATTAATAAATTATATATTTTATCTTAACTTTTACATCTCTTTACTTTGTGTCTGTCTTATTACCAGGCTTCTCCACAGAAGTCGGTTTTGTGATTAAACAGGGTAGTTTATTACCAATTTTATTGTGGATGGCCCCCTTTTATTTACAGCTATATTACTACTCCCTTTTTGATCACGAAACAAACTAGTTGTTCAAATACCTGTGAAACTGTTGGTTCTCTCTCTAACTCATATAAAAACTGAATCCACGAACCCAGCCCCGCATAAAATCAGCTAGTCGTTCGCCGCCGTGTTTGTGATTTTGTTGAAATATTTTTATTTAATGCCAAAACCAGGTATAAATAATTGTAACTTTTCCAAAACCAAATACGAGTGTTTCAACAGTCAGGGGCGCAGCCAGGGGGGGAGCCATGGGGCCTACCCCCCCCCCCCCCCCGCCGTCCTCCATGAACCGAAAATAAAGTCGCATAATCTCTATTAGTACAAATCAGTATTCAAACTATCCATTGAAATAAATATTTTGTAATTAATGCCAATACTACTAGAGGAATCTAGACACATCCATTTACAACAATTTTCTGAAAAGTTTTCCTCTTCCGTTTTCTATTATTTATTAAGAAAATACAATACGGACAGTTAAGAATCCAAATAAACGTTTTTATTAAAAAAAAAACAAAATCATGATTTTTTAAAACAAATCAGTGATTTTTGATTTTTTTTAAATCGTGACTTTTATCAACACTGCTCTCTGTGCTGTGAGATAATCACGTAATTTATACGTCATTGTTACGTCATTTCAAAGGTCAAAATAACTTCTCAAGTGACCAAAAAATTACATCAACATGACGTCAGTCTGTTGCCTGGGTTATGTAGGAGTGAAATTCTTCGTTAATTATAGACAGGGTGGAAAAAAAAATCATGATTTTTTTTTATTTAAAAAAATCGTGAGTTACTTGGTGATTTAAATCAGATTTTTTTGGCTTTTTGATTTTTTCGAATTAAATTAAATCAAACTTCATTATAAATGATAATGAGGAATATGGAAATATTATTAATATCGAACACAAAATCTGTTTCTAGTAGACAGAACAGCATGTATAATAAACGTAACGTGAGTGAGTAGTACACTAGATAATACATACCACAAAAATATTCAGAGTATTAATTTCTATTCAATTGTTTCATTAAAAAGGTCATCTTCGCTGCCATGTCCAACCCCAATTTATCCCAATTTATTTCTCACATCGCACAATGTTAAGAAAAAACTAGTGAGAGCGCAGGCTCGCGCAACTTTTTCTTTCTGATATTAGAAGTACACAAACTAACCTTTTTTTGAATATAAGAAGTTGAGGGTAGTCTGCGGAGGTATGAATTAAAAGTTTGGTTATTTATTTATAAAATATAATTTTGCCATGTTATCTCAAACATAAACTTTTATCTTCTTTTTTAATCTTATAGAATAATTTTTCAAAAAAAAAAAATTATATGGCCACTTACCTTCAAATACTCTTAAAATAATATTGTCACTAAAACCCATATAGACCGCAGGAACACTTGTACTCAACTAAGAAGTTGAAGCATGTCCATTCAGATTATCCCTACTTGGTATAGCGGGAACAAGAAAACACGACAGTTTACGACACTTGTTTGGATGTTTTGAATGTTGCTGATTAAAAAGTATATATATGCTTATGAAGTTTGATCATTTTACTTTCAGAAATTAAGATGTTTATTAAAATATCGTACACTTACCAAAATGGTATTTTGTCCGTCTAAATTACGAAAATTCCACACTGTGCGTCGCCTTGGACCAAGCCAAATGTCGAAAATATCCTTTCTACCGAGGCTGAAGATGCAACAGCAGTGGTTAATTGCATAACCTCTTCTTTTATTATGAACTTTTCAGGATTGTGGACTTCGAAATGACAAATCCACCATGCAGAATCATTTTGCAGTCCTTCTACTGCGGGTTTGGACATTACGAGCCAATAAACGGCAATAAACGAAACTTCAACACGAGTTGAAAAAATCCAAACGAAACATTTTCTTCTGAACAACATAGTGCTTTACGTTTTTCTTTTGTCGTTAACATCATTTGTCCCTCTTCTGGTGGGTCGGGACTATTATTCATATATTTTGGACTGAAATGCTAATAAATGGTATGGGGTAACAGCTGTTCGTAACGTTCTTTGAATTTGATTTGCAATTTTTCATGGTTACAATATTCTCGAGCTTTTTCATCATTTTTTCGCAGTAAAATACTGCATTTGATAATGTGCAATTTTCCCTTTGCAGCCTATCCAAACAAACGGTCACTGGTTTTAGTGTTTCTATAAGCGATTCACAATTTCTTTTCAAATTGAGATCAGTCACTCTCCTTCTAATATCGACATCAATGTTATCTCGTTCATTTTCATCCTCGCATATGGCTATTAAAATATTCCAATTTTTTATATATGATTCCAAGGAGTCACAAATAGAATTCCAGCGAACTTCTGTTGGTAATTGTAAACAACTATGTACCCGGCCGTGGACAGAAGAGAGACAACGCAACAATGAATCATTGATAGCTGTTGAAAGACTTGAATGTGTATCATATTACTTATTACTAATACGATTTGATAAAAATATATGGGTACTCAGAAATAAACCATGGAACTGTTTAGAACGTTTTATTGATAATAAATTACATTTCGTTGTAGTGATTTAGTTGTGTGTGTTGTTGTTTGGCTTGTCTGATCAAAAATCGAGGAGTGGGGTGAATATTTTTATATAATGTCAAGGCAGAGCCATTTCTACAAGAAAACTCAGCTCTTATGATGATTATTGGATAACTTGGGATAACTTGGTTGGTAATATTTTCCATGTTGAGAGATTGAGCCAATAAATTTGACCCTGATGTGCACCACAGCAATAAGTGATTATATCCATTCCCAAATCTTTCGAAAACATTGTTTAACATTTTTTACGTCGGTACTATACCAAGTCAAGTAGAATGCTCGATATTAGTGGCTTCTGAGGATCCTGAGATGCAGGTGGACGAACCGTTGCGTCCAACAAGTTAGACCCCTTTACTTATTTTCCACTGATTAGACTTTAACGCACACGTTTTTTTATGATTTGTGGAAAATATAAACCATTTTTCTTATTTATGATTTTATTGATTTAAATCAACATTTTGGAAATGATTTAAATCACATCCACCCTGATTATAAATCATTGTACCCATACTTTTCTCTCACGCTGTACATACAAACAGTACACAGTTGTGGTATATTGCGTCGTGTACTGAAAGCTTTAATGTGTGTAAAATGGTGGTATGTTGTATGGTGTATGTATTCTTTATGCACTGTTGGGCCGTAGGCTGTCAAGTTCTCTTATTGTGTTTCTGCAGTCGATGGTTTCGTCTATTGGACATCTTTAAGTAGCGTTAAATAAGACGGGCTTCTTGAACCGTGGACATCGCTGTTGTATATCAAGGCGCAGTAGAAATTATGGGCGCTCTGGTGGTCTCATCTAGATTATCTTACTATTAGCCTCGACTAATTATACCCGCGATTCAACTTGTTTTGGTTCACTACTAAAAATCGCCTAGATATAATTTTGTTATGGGAAAGTAAGTTTTTTGTACCTGTCGGTACTTTCATTAATCGTGACTTGTGGCACCGTAAAAATACGATCTACTTGACCGGAAGTGGGTGCGATCATTATTTGATCTTATGTGTAAATTTGAGAATGCTAAAAGTTCATATTGTTAAAAAATATCTGCATCTGTACAGGATTTCAAATATGAATGAATGTATACAGGGTGGACCAAATTAAATGGGATTTGAGGTTTTCTCTAAAACTATGGCAGATAGACAAAAACCAATATGAGCTCGATTTTCGAGAAACAAACAATGTCGCAAACCGTGATCGTCTATCTTTTTCGACTACAGAACATTTTTGGAAAATTGGCATTTTTGGATGACTATATCTTAGTTACTAAGTGTCGAATCGAAAATCGAGTAACAGTCTTAAGGCACTTTTATTATTTCATTATTCGATCACAACTTAAATTAGCTACCGAACGATATATTATTTGTCATATTTATCTCTAGAAAAAGTGGTTAATTCTCGAAAAATTTAATATATACTAACAACACTTCTTATAATATAAAATAATTTTGCCAAAAATAGGAAAAACTAAACTACAATAAATGTTCGAATTGTCTTCCATTGACATCTATGCATATTTATCGCATTTCTAATAATTATTGAGAAGGCCATGGTAAAAAAAAAGAAAATCGAAATAATCCTAAACGTCAAAAACTAATTTGTGAGTTAGTTGTGAGTGAGCGTTGTTAAAAATGGTTCAATTAAGTAAAGATGAAAAATATGATACAATTAAGTATTTTATAGAATGCGGAGAAGACTCAAATTTAGCTTCCGAGCTTTATTTTAATAGGTAAGTTATAGACAGCAGAACTTTGTGCCAAAAGTGCCGCCTAAATAATATTTTTAGATATCCAGAAAAGAGACAGCCAGACATAAAAATATTCAAAAGGCTATAACAAAATTTAAGAGTGTGGATCATTTGTAAAACCTCGAGCAAAAATATATAATAAAGCAGATAGAGAAGCTGTAGAAAATATTGTTTTAGAAACTGTAAGAGAAAATCATAACATATCGTCTCGCGAAATACAGGAAAATTTAATGCCAGTGAAGTTTCGATCGATCAAGCTTGATCACATAGACGGAAAATAAATAATATAATAATTTCCAATCACGCCTTTCTACCGCACTGATCTCAGGAATAATCGGTTATTTTTAAGTCTTCTAAAAAGTCCCATACGCATGGTTCATCCCCAAAGTGTGAGAACCCATTTTCCTTCAACCCTTAAAATATAAAAATTCTTTAAAAATCATACGGCTTTTTTCCCACTTCGATTTTTTGTCACAACTACTCATTTAACGTCAGCAATGCACCTCCAAAGTTTGATTCACCCTCGAGATCCGGAAACTATTTTTTACAACCCTTAAAATATAAAAATTATTTAAAAATCACACGGCTTTTTTCCCTCCCACTTTGGTTTTTTGTCATAACTACTCATTTAACGTCAGAAATGCACCCCCAAAGTTTCATTCACCCCCGAGATCCGGAAACTATTTTTTACAACCCTTAAAATAAAAAAAAATCTTTAAAAATCACACGGCTTTTTTCCCAATTTGGTTTTTTGTCACAGCTAGTCATTTAACGTCAGCAATGCACCCCCAAAGTTTCATTCACCTCCGAGATCCGGAAACTATTTTTTACAACCCTTAAAATAAAAAATTCTTTAAAAATCACACGGCTTTTTTCCCTCCCACTTTGGTTTTTTTGTCATAACTACTCATTTAACGTCAGAAATGCACCCCCAAAATGTCATTCACAATCGAGATTCGGAAACTATTTTTTACACCCTTAAAATAAAAAAAATCTTTAATAATCACACGGTTTTTTTCCCAATTTGGTTTTTTGTCACAACTAGTCATTTAACGTCAGCAATGCACCCCCAAAGTTTCATTCACCTCCGAGATCCGGAAACTATTTTTTACAACCCTTAAAATAAAAAATTCTTTAAAAATCACACGGTTTTTTTTCCCACTTTGGTTTTTTGTCAAAACTACCCATTTAATGTTAGCAACGCACCCCCAAGTTTCATTCACAGTCGAGATCCGGAAACTATTTTTTACAACCCTTAAAGTACAAGAATTCTTTAAAAACCATACGGCTTTTTTCCACTTTGGTTTTTTGTTACAACTACTCATTTAACGTCAACAATGCAGTATGGCATTTTTTAGTCATAATTTGAAAGTTTGATTTAACTATTTATGGAGTAGGATTTTGTTCATAGGCAGTCAGAAAATTAATTCGGCCACAATGCAACCTATTTTGTTAAAGTAACCTCGGATTTAACAGGCACTAAAAAATGTCGGCATCTTTGCTTTGCGCAGACATTTTTTGTGTGTCTGTTAAATCCGAGGTTTACTATACACCTAGCAATTTTATAAGTGCTAAAATCTGTGTTTAATTTTAATAAATATAATAATCGTTGATAAAAAAAAAAACAACCCGCATTTTCACATGCGTTTTTCCCGAAAACTGCTAATAGTAAAAAAAAATCAAATAACAAGTTTCCTCCATCCTTTATTATACTTTTCGCAAAAACGAAGAGTATATTGTATTTGATCGGCACATTTCTAAATCAGTAAATATCGCTCGTAGAGAAAAATTTTCATATCATTATGTTAGTGAACGAATTCTGAACAACTTTCAAAATGTCCGTCCGTCACGTTTCTTGTAAGCACTATAACTTAAGAAAGATTGTATTGAAATTTGGAAATTAAATCAGCGTTAGCTAGAGGAAGAACACTTTTGAAAAAAAAACAATCAGTAAATGAAAAAGTTATTAATCATTTAAATTAAAAAAAATATATTTTCTTAATTTTTGTCATTTGTACTTTAAATACGAGGGGTCAGCCACTTCGGGAATACCTGTACAAAATGTTAGGAATACCATGGCAATATTTGGGAAGATCGGGAATACTAGGAAATACGCGAGAATACTAGGAAATACGCGGGAATACTCGGGAATACATGAGAATATTCGGAAATATCAGAGAATACTCAGGAATAACTGGAAATAACGGGGAATATCTAGGAATAATCGGGAATACATTGGAAATATTCAAGAATAGATGTTAGATCACGGTTCACATGAATGACTTTTTAAAAAACTTTTATTTAGTTACATGGAGCCAACGTTGGCTCTTGGAGAAGGAATATAATAATAAATTAGAAGTGTTGCATTCTAACTGAGTTTAATAACTGATTCAACAAAGCGTGTTTAGTCATATTTATAACATACAGAACCTGAGTAAGCAAAATATATAACAAAGGAATTGCAGTTCTGCAGTCTGCACAAGTTATGAGAAACGAAGGTGTAATATGATATCTTGAAGATAAGCAATTAATAAGAGAAGCTGTTATCGTGAAATACGATATACCTGTGAAGGTTTATTATGGCTAAGTCGCAATAAGATAGTGTGTAATATTATATAACAACTTCCCCCTTAATAAAAAAGTTGATGTTATGCAGCAACTTTTGAAAATTGTTAAACGTTAAATGAATATAATGCAAAAATAAATTGAAACAATGTTGAATGAATACAAAGCAAAATAATAAAATAATGTAAAAGTTAAAATTGGTAAGCGATAATAAAACATTACATAATGTAATAAGGATAAAATACAATAGTCTAAATTAATAGACAAGGGTAAAACTCCACATGAAAGTCTATGTTAACTCGATGTCCTCTTCTTCTTGAGGTCTAATACCGGGTCGCTTTCTTGGAGGGATCAGTCTAGGAAATTTGGTAAATACTCTGCTTCGCTCTGAAGGAGGTGAAGGAGGGTTATCCGTTGAGGGTTGGATTCGCAATGCTCCACATCTTCTTCTTCTGCATTTACAAGTTATGTAAAGTAGAACTAATAGGATGATGAGAGTGATTATGAAATATGTGAACCAAGATATGTGTTTGGTCACAAAAGGTTCATTTATGAGGTCATCCAAGTCTTTGGAATATTGGTCCAATTTGTTTTTAGCAATATCTAGGTCTTCTACGTCGAGATTGTTTAATTTGAGAGGTTTTAATTTTGGAATTTCGATTTTGTCGGGCATGTGATTACAGCATTCAAAAGGAATTTGGATAGGATGTGAATTGTCCTTAATTTCGGAAAAGTCTTTGGCACTGGCTTGTATTCTAGTAATGCCTGCATAGGCGTAACATCCTGGTTGTAGTTTGATGATGGAATTTTTGTTGATTAACTCTGTTGTGGATTCTCTCTTTGGACAGTTGATGGTAATGTGAAGTGGTTCGGAATTAATTACTAGCCATGTGTTGTCTTCAAGTTCTTGGACGTTGTATCCCTGACTAATAATGAAGGAAGTTTGACAGTTCTCTGGAAGTTTTGGCAATGGTTTTAGTATTCTGGCTTCACATATGGCATTTTGGTCGATAGGATAGGCAAACAGGTTCGAACATAGTTTGGTTCCAAAATAAAGTGGTTTGCATTCTTTCAAATTTTGTATAGGTATGTACATCAAAGAATCATCATCTCTCGCGATATATTTTTGTGAAATAGATAAAATGTGATGTAGACCAGTTCTGTTATCAAGTATCGGGATAGGATATAGGCGATTGGGGTTCAACAAGTGGTATTGTTAAAACAAATACTAAGTTAGAATCCATTTGAAACGCTTGTAATTCAATAATATCCAAATACTTAGCAACTGCCGATAATTTAATGGGGAGAGGCAAATTGTTCCTTCGTAAGCTCTGTGAAATTTCTTGTAATGCTGTTACCAAATGATTAGGGGTTATGATTGAAGTGTGAATGATTCCTAATCTGGCAAATGTTATTGAATTCAAAATGTCGTTCAAATTATCTTCGATATACAAATAGCTTGCCATTAGTTGTTCGGAAATGTATATGAATTTTAGTTTTATGTGAGCAGCCTCGATAGCTTGAGTCATGGTTTGAATTGTGTGTTCGATTTCTTCGAGATCTTTGTTAAACGTTTCCTCGTCAATTTGTAATTTTTGTATAGTCGAGTTGAAGTTTTTTATAACAGAAGTTGTAACTGAAATTTGATTTTTGATTAAGTTTTCCAATTGATGTTCGTCGTTATTTAGTTTATTTATACAATTAGTATAGTACTGGCCATCTTCAGCATCTAAGTTTCCAGTTATGGATTTGAATATTGTACCAATACCGTTAAGTATTCCTCGTTTATATCTTTTTGTGTCTGAAAAGATTTCGTCAAATTTTGTTTTTATAGAGTTGGATATTTGTGTCAAAAGGTTAAAGTCTGTTTTAATTTCACTCGTAAAAATAATTGACTTATGGTCACCATTATTGAGAGTGTACAAGATTCTGTCTAAGATATTTTGATTTTTGTCAAAACCTATTTTGAGAGATGAAATGTTTTTATGCACTAGCAGAGTCCATTTGTCATTTGTCACCACGATGTCCGTGTCTTGGTGGTAGTATACACCAACAGTGTTATTGATCGGGGTAATTTTGTATTGACAGAGTGCTGATCCGAACAGCAGGAGAAACCTGAAAATAAATTTAATTTTCAGTATATGGTTTCATTCTATCAAAGTTTACTTTAGTTTCTTGTTTTGTTTCGAGGTTTAATAGGGTAGCAGAATTTTGGAAAATTTCTTTTATTTTAAAAGGACCGTTAAATTTGTTTTGTAGTTTGTTCTTAATTTGTGATTCTTTTACATAAACTAAGTCACCTATTTTGTACTCGGGGCGTTTTTGGGGAACATTTCTGTCGAAACGAACTTTTGCTTTCTCCTTTTGAGATTGTGTTCGACTACGGGCTATTTTATAGTAGTGGGATATTCTGTTGTTTAAATCCCTAACGTATTTGGTTATTAACTCTTTTTGGTTATACAAAGTTTCAGGTGGTCTGTTGGACGTATGTCCAAATACAAGTTCGTATGGGGTGAAACCGTGTGTTTTATTTACTGAATTGTTATAGCATATTACTGCATATGGTAAAATTGTGAAAGGATGTTCGTTCGGATTTTCAGTTTTATGAATTCTTATCATTTCAGCTAGAGTAGCATGAAATCTTTCTATGGATCCGTTCGATTGGGGATGTCCTACGCTTGAATACGTCAGTTTTATGTCGTAGAGGGTGCAGAGATCTTTGAGCAAACGGTTATCAAATTCGCCACCGTAATCGCAATGGATTCTTAGCGGGGTGCCGTAATGTTGAAAGTATAACAACAAGGTATTTACGACGGATTTTGCGGATTTGTCCGGGACTGCATAGGCTTGTGTAAATTTGGTTAACTCGTCGCGAATAGTTAAAGCGTAATTTCGAGTTGGGAATTCAAATAAATCGATATTAATTCTTTCGAATGGTGTTCTTGGGGTTTCTGTGACTACTAGAGGGTTGTTAAGGTTTTTCCGGCATACTTTAGTCTTTTGGCAAGTTTCGCAATTTTTTATAAAATTTTCAACGTCTTTAGTTAGACCTTGCCAAGTGTATTTTTCTCTAATTCTTCGAATCGTTTCATTTATTCCACGGTGTAGATTATTTTTACCAAAATGATTTTGCTCCAATATAATTGGAATTTCATCTTCGTCGGCAGTTCTGACGATATCTTGACAAATTACTACTTTTAAGTCTTTTTCCGCAAAAATGAATGATAGGATTTCAAGAATGGGGAGGTCTAAGTTATTTTCGACAAAGTATGTCTTAGAGAGATCTAGAACATCTTGGTTTTTAAATAATACCAAAAATAAATGTTCAATTACGGATTCGATATCAAACGGTAGGGGAATGATAAAATATCTCCTATGTCTGACTGTTTTGCTCGATACAATATTGATTTCATCGTTATGAAATTCGGGGTTTTCTTCGAATATATCCTCAATAATTTTGTGATGTAGGTCTTGTAAGTTATTTTGTTGGAAGAAGGTTATAATATCTTTATGTTCTCGATACAAAAGTTGTTTGTTCGAGGCTTTGATTTTCGAATAGTCAATTAAAGATGTTGTTTTATATAGGTTGGTGAAAGTTTCAAATTCTCGGGAAATTTGTTCGTTAGTGATTTCGTTGTTATCGTCTGGGTTTTCGTCATCGTCTGACTCTTCGTCATTCGCGGCTAGAACTTTTGAATAGAATTTTGAACATTCGGAAAAATGATTAATTTTGATTCTGGAAAGTGCGTCCGCGTTCTTATTGATTTTACCGGGTTTGTAAATTATTTCATAGTCGTACTCTTCTAATTTGAGTCGCCAACGGGCAAGTCTACTTCCTGGATCTTTTATAGAGAATAGCCAGGTGAGTGGTCTATGGTCGGTGACAAGCTTGAACTTTCTACCATACAGATATGGTCTAAAGTGCTTTACACTCCATACTATCGATAAAAGCTCGCGTTCAATCGTTGAATATTTAGTTTCTGCACTGCACAAGGTTCTAGAAGCATAGGCAATGGGTAAATCTTTGCCAATGGGCCCCTGGCTCAGCACCGAGCCGACGGCAAATGCGCTCGCATCAGTGGTTAGAATGAAAGGTTCATCAAAATTAGGGTAAATTAATATCGGAGTTGTTGTTAATGTTTGTTTCAAATTTTGAAAAGAATTTACACAATCATTGTCGAAAAGAAATGGTATGTCTTTTTGTAGTAGTTTTGTTAGGGGTTTGGTTATCTTGGAGAAATTAGGGATAAAGCGCCTATAATATCCGGCTAAGCCCAGAAATGATTTAATTTCTTTTGGATTTTTCGGTTGAAGAAAATTTAAAATAGCGTCAACTTTCGAAGGGTTTGGTTTTACGCCATCTTTTGTAATTAGGTGTCCTAAATAAGCGACTTCCTTGCGGAGAAACTCGCATTTGTCTGGTTGAATTTTGAGGTTGGCTTTTTGAAGGCGTTTAAAGACTTCGGTTAGACGGGAAATGTGTTCGTGAATTGTAGGAGAGTAAATAATGATATCGTCCATGTAGACGAGGCATCGTTCGTTTTGAATACCTAACAGGATGTTATCCATAACTCTTTGAAAAGTTGATGGGGCATTTTTGAGTCCAAATGGCATTCGCACGAATTCGTAATGACCGTTCTCAACTGTGAAAGCAGTCTTTTGAATATCTGCGGGATTAATTTCGATTTGGTGAAAACCAGAAGCCAAGTCTAAGGTTGTGAAATATTGGCATTTGCCAAGTTGGTCTAAAAGATCGGAAATGTTGGGCAGAGGATATTTGTCACCAATTGTAACCTCGTTGAGTTTGCGGTAGTCGACTACGACGCGCCATTTCTGTTTACCAGAAGCGTCCAGTTTTTTGGGAACTACCCAGACAGGAGAGGACCAAGGTGAGATTGAGGGTTGAATAATACCTTGACTTAACATTTTCGATACTTGGGACTTAACTTCTTCTTTATGGACCTGAGGATATCGATACGATTTAGTGAATATCGGTCGGGAATTTTCGGTGTCAATAGGGTGTTTGATTTCATTAGTAAAGGTCAAATTGTCTCCTTCTAAATAGAATATATCTTGAAAGTCTAAACAAAGCTGCGTTACTATTTCGACCTCTTCTTCGTTTAGATGATCCAAGCGCAATTCGTTCCTGATTTCGAAGGATCTGTCCGTCGTTAGTTGTTGGTCGGGGTTTTGCGTGTTTAAGTTAAAAATTGACTTAAATTTTTGTAAAGGTTCTAAATTTAAATTGGAAAAATCGACAGTCTTCGGGATGACATTAGCATTGATTATTGTTGTTAAAAATTCTCCGTTTTCGTTTACTTTAACAAGAGCATTAGGTAAACGGACTTTTTCATTCTCTTGCGCTTGCAAAATAGCGTCAGTGTTTCTAAGGTTACATTTTAGTTTATAAATTTTTTCGGTACGGCCTTCAATTTGGATCTTATTTTGATTAGGGTTGTGGTTTGATTGGATTTTGTTGTATTCGGGTTTCGACGAATCGTCGGTTACTTTGAAAAGTGGTACCGTTTTGAAATTGGTTATTAATTGTTTATTTCTTATGTCGACGATACAATGATAGTGCTCTAGGAAATCAGCTCCTATCAGTCCATCAAAATTGATATCTAGGTCGTAGATGTAAACTTTATGTGGGTCGTTATCAGTGAAGGGTATAAGAACAGATTCACTAATAGTAATTTTCTGATCGGTTATACCTTGTATAATTACGTTTTCTGAAAATCTCCGTTTGTAATTCTCCGCTGTTTTTGGTTTAAAGATAGAGATACCTGCGCCAGTATCGATTAGAATTTTGAATTTGTTTGTGATGTCTTTAATGTAGTATAGATTTTTTGAATTTACGGTCAACAATGAGTGTGATAGTGTTTCTACATGAACCCTTGTTCCGGGAAGTTCAGCGACGGGTCGAAACTGTCGTTGAGATTCATCGTTCGTATTTGATTTGTTATTTGGTCGAATTGGTCTGTTTGCTGTGTTGGAGTATCCGTGGGGTACTCCGGATCTAATCGAAAATCCTGAGGATTAACAGTATAATCCTCCTGTGGCGTTTGAGAATTAGCAGTATAATTCTCGTACTGTTCATATGGGGAATTAGCTGTATAATTCTCTGAAAAGCTTTGAGCGTTTTCTAAATCGTAATTTTCATAACTGTCACTTACATTTTGATAATCGGGTGAATAGTCATTGTATTGATTAAATTGATCGGCATAGTTATCGTAAGGTTCGTAATTTAAATGATGAGCTTTTTGCTGGTTAAAGCGGTTAAAATTCGGGTTAGGTTGAATAGCTGACGGTCTTTGTTGGTTAAAGTTTGGATTCGGCCGTATAGCTGAGGGCCTATTTTGAGGTTGATTAGGTTGGTTTTGAGGGAATGTCCTCTGAATAAATTGATTGTTTTGTGAAAAGTTTTGGAAACTTGAATTTCCTGGGTAATTTGGTCGTTGGAAATTTTGCGAAGTTGACGGCATTGTTTGCGATTGTTGCCTTGTGCGGCATTCGCTTATGACATGTCCATTGCGTTTGCAAAATGAACAGAATTTTTGTTGGAAATTTGAAATGGGTCGTTTTTGTTGTAAAGCAGGATTTTTGATCGGACTATTTTTCGGAAATTTCTGTTGTTCGAAATAGGAGAGTTGTAGCTCTCTACGAATTCTGCTTACGGCTTTCAGTATGCTAGGAGGATTGCTAGCACGTATGATGCGGCCTAAATTCGGTTCTAAGCCTGTTAATAAATTGTTTAAGGTCATCGTTTCGATGAGATCTGATTGTGCAGCTCTTTGCGTTGTGGTTAAATTTTGCTTTTGCACTGCGGCGTGCATTTTAGCATTGTGCGTTTGTAAACGCGAAATAAATGTTAGAGCGGATTCGCCTGGCAATTGGTGAATGCGCTGCAGGTCCTGAATCAGGGCCGTTAGATCTCTGGAATCCCCAAAGTGGGTTTCCAATAGTGCTTTGATTTCTGGCCAGGTGCCAGGGTTGCGAGAATTTATTAATTCGGCAGCTTTGCCTTTCAATTTATTTTTTATGTGGACGGTCAAAAGAATTTTTTGATCTCCAATTGCCATGCTTTGGGCGCAATGACAGGAGTTGAGGAATGTTTGTAAATTAATGGCATTGCCATCGAATTCAGGTATTAGAGAAAATATCTCAGAGAGCTTGTAAGGCTCAATTTGCTCTGGTTGAGGTTGTTGTTGTTGTAGTTGTTGCTGTTGTAGTTGTTGTTCGGTTGGTGCCGGTGGCACTGGTTGAACTGGCTCTGGTTGAGCTCTATCTGGCATTTTGCTTTTTGTATTTAAATATTATTTGGACAAAAATTGGTTGCGTATCAGCAGTATGATACGATCTTAAATTAAATTAAAATTAGCTTGTTACGTTGCGTGCGTAAATGGATTGTATATTAGCTGTATAATACACAATGTTTCGTATTAGCAGTATAATACGAAAATAAATAAACTTAAAATTAAATGAACTTGTTTCGTTGCGTTTGTAAAGGAATGGATTTCACTTTGACAATAGAACTGGCTTTGTGCGCCGAGTGTATTAGCAGTATAATACACTTTTAATAAAATAAGTTGCGAAAAATAATAAAATAATAAAAATGGTACGAGATGATTCTTAAATGACTTACGTTAATTTCATCTCCATGAGTAGGTTCTTCGTCCGTCAAGGGATTGGGATCCGCCACCACCAGTGAGGAAGGTCTCCTTGTTCTCACAGATGTACACGTACTAGTTAGGCACCTTCTGCAGATGTTCTCCTTGTTCTCTTACGCTTCACTACCAGTTAGGCTTCTTGTTCTGATGATGTTTACGGATCCTACCGACTGCGCCAATGTTAGATTACGGTTCACATGAATGACTTTTTAAAAAACTTTTATTTAGTTACATGGAGCCAACGTTGGCTCTTGGAGAAGGAATATAATAATAAATTAGAAGTGTTGCATTCTAACTGAGTTTAATAACTGATTCGACAAAGCGTGTTTAGTCATATTTATAACATACAGAACCTGAGTAAGCAAAATATATAACAAAGGAATTGCAGTTCTGCAGTCTGCACAAGTTATGAGAAACGAAGGTGTAATATGATATCTTGAAGATAAGCAATTAATAAGAGAAGCTGTTATCGTGAAATACGATATACCTGTGAAGGTTTATTATGGCTAAGTCGCAATAAGATAGTGTGTAATATTATATAACATAGATACATTCCTGAACATTTCGGAGAATCTCGGGAGACGTCGGTCGACGATCTTCCTTTCTGTACATTTGCGAGGAACACACAACACACGCAAACTATCATCAGTCATCACACAGTGAATTACATTGTTTTCTCGATATATTATTATTGTTAATAAACGTTAACGTGAAGCTGAGCATGGAGGAAATACAGAGCCATTTGACGGCAATAAAATTACTTGATCATAAAAGATAACAACTGTTAGTGATTTGAATTCAGCTCAAAAATCGCTTATTTCTGATAGTTCGGGCCGTTCGGTCCGTGTTACAGAATTAAAACTAGATAAAACTTGCACATGGTGTAAATATATGGCGAGAAAACTATAGAAATCGCTACTTCGTGTATTGTAAGACTCTTGAAGCTCTGGTTCAATAATAATCGAAAGGCCTAAGGACCTGTATTATTTTGAACATAAAGGTAGATTAAGTGTCCTTTATATTGGTGTATAATTTTTAAGATATACATTAATATACATTTAAAAATAATTGCTTTAAATTTCTACGAAATATTAAATAAAACTATTAACTATGCGCACCATCTCTTTTATTTTTCACGATACCAATTTTGTTCAAAGTAAAGTATTGTCTGTTTGATGTCTATCTGTCTGTTGGCGCTATATCTATAAAACTACTAGCTGACCCAGCAAACGTTGTTTTGCCATATAAATTATAAATTTTTGTCCAAAAAATAAATAGAAAATTTCTGGATAGGGCCACCCTTATCACCTAGGGGCATAAAAGGTGTATAAAAAATAGCCTACGACCTATTCTCAGACCTACCGAATATACACCAAAACTTTCATAAAAATCGGTCAAGACGTTTCGGAGGAGTTCGATAACAAACACTGTGACACGAGATTTTTATATATTAGATTTGACGGAGAAAATATTTGGTAGGCAGTAGACTATTATCTAGGAAAAAATATCCCATTTCTTCCACACTATTGATAAAAAATATACAGGGTGGAAAACTAAAAAAATAAATAATGAAAAAAATTTGACGGAGGACAAAAATATTTTGCATGTAGTTAATACAATTATCACGGAAGATATCTGCAATACAAAAAAATATGCAGGGTGGACACGCTTAAAAATTAATAATATTAGTACCTAATAATTAATTAACAAAAGATGGTGGAACATATTTTGAAAATAGTTGGCATTATTACCGAAGAGGAAACCTGATAAACTTTTAGTGAAAATATACACGATGGTCACTCTAAAGAAATGATTAAAAAACGAAGTGACGGAGGCAAGTAATATTTATAATGTAGTTGTCGCAATTGCCAGCAAGAAATAATATACAGGGTGGTCATCCAACAGAAAAATAACAGATTTACAAAAAAAGAAGGGCTTGTCCTAAGGCTCTCATCTAACTTTTCTGAAGTATCTTGACGCTCTGAAGCCAATTTTAAACACACAAAATTTTTCTATCGGATCAGTTTCCCTCTACCACTCCCATGTATTCCCTAAAATGGTCAAAAATGAGATTCTCCTTCATATATCGACAATTAATAGAAAATATTATTTGATGATGTGATTATTTGCCTATATACAGGGTGAAATTTGAAAAAAAGTCTCAGATAAAAATTGTTTGAAAAGTGTGGCATATTCTAAAATGATATTAAAATCTACAGGGTGTTTCACAGAGTAGTGGCAAACTAATACTAGGATTTTTTAAATAGAACACCCAATATTTCTTTATATATCCGTATTTGACTCTTACTTGACTCTTACTTCTCTATCCAGAAATATATTATTTTTGAATTTACATTGCAGTATTGTTACTTTTCCATTTTTCCGGAAAAAATACGTTTGCAGCTGTCAAGAGAAAAATTTGCATTTTGAATATTCTCAAGACCATGTACTAATTTCCAGGATTCTCGAAACCCAAATCTACAGGGTGTTCTCCATGTTGATTCAAACTTTTACTAGGTATTTAAACTGTCATAACTCAGTTTTTTCAAATGGAACACCTTGTATATTTTTATTTAAAAAGTTTCGGCAATTAATTACCTACATGCTGATATCTCATAGTGACTACTTTTTTCGATGGTTTCAAGCGCGAAAAAAAGTAGTCATAGATTTAATAAGTGTTCAAAATGATGCTCTCTTTTGTACAAGTGTACTTTCTTACTAGTGTAGATTACAGATTTTTATTTTAATAATTACTTAGTATTAATCTCGATATTGATTATTGATTGTATTGATTATAACAACGCACAGTATGCATACAAATTATTTTTAACACAAAACATTGTAAAAGGAAGTTTTTAAAGGCAGGTGCGAAAAGTGATCTTAAATATTGAGCTCTTCATTGCACTTTCAAAATTATAAGTACGCCCACTGGCTATGAATTATAACTTGCTTCAAACATTTCAGTTTATTAATCAGTTAATAATAATGGCGAGAATAATGGTATCAAAAAATTGATGATATATGTTGTGGCCCATCCCGTAACAAAATTTTAGATGGTATATTTTACTTTCTCATAAAATATGGATATGTATATCGTACAATTATTTTACCTATACGTTTAACAAAAATAAAGGCACATTTTATCGTTATTAGAGCGGCAGTCGAAAAAACACGAGGAATAATGTCGTATGCATCTCGGGCTGTATACAGAGTGACCCAATTAAAATGGGAGCACTCATAACTTTTTTTAATTTTTCTTTTCCGATTTGAACCAAATTAGGATCTACTACTTATTGCCAAAAACACATTCGCCTCCTACAAGTGCAAAGCCACGATGTCGAAATAAGCAGAAAAAATCAGGGATTTTCTTCTATCGAAAAATTTTGTTAATGAAAGTTGTTCTTCAAAATTTAATCAAAAATATTGAAATTGTGTTTAAAATAGTGTGCAAGTCCGAAAATATAATTTTGTTATTATTATTATTTTTTTTTTGTTTAGAAAATTGTGCTATGACAATTTTGTTAGAAATTAAACCCAAGCTGTTAGGCAGTTGTCAAATAATGGGTAGGTTTTTCTTATTATTTTTCAGTGTTAATTTTTTTAAATTTAAAAGTTTTCAATTTTTTTTATTTTCATGACATTTTGGAAAATTCTGAACAACTTTTATTAATAAAATGTTCCGTTAAACAAACGCCTAATCCTAATACGATTTATTGATTTTTTTTCGTTTATTTTGGTACCGCAGGGGGCTTGCATTTGTAGGAGGCGAACGTTTTTGGACTATAGGTAGATCCTAATTTGTTCTATGCTTGTGTGAAATTTGGTTGAAATCAAAAAAAAAAAAGTTATAATGGTGATCACAGCCAGCCATGAGAAGTGAAATTTCCGAGAAATTTCAGACTGTACACGCACACAATTGTTTTTATCTGTTTTTATTGTCGAATACCTTTCTGTTGGGTACGGTTAGGTTAAAAAAGTTTAGTGCACCATTTAACTAATATAGAACATTTAAAAGTGGTATATTAAAATTTGGGAATACAGGAAATACTTAGGAAATAATTGGGAATGTTTGGAAATACTCGAAAAAACTTGGGAATAACTGAGAATTCTCGGGAATAGTTGGGAATAACTAATAATTATCGGAAATACTTGGGAATAACTAAAAATTCTTGGGAATATGTGGAATAAGTCGGGAATAGTGGGTATTCCCGGAATACCTGTACAAAATTTTGAGAGTGGCGTTTAAATAGAAATCTTGCGAAATTTTATTCTCTATAATTTTTTTAATACATTTTACTAATATAAATTTAAATTAAAAAAATATATTTTCTTAATTTTTGTCATTTGTACTTAAAGCCGTATGATTTTTAAATAATTTTTGTATTTTAAGGGTTGTAAAAAGTAGTTTCCGGATCTCGACTGTGAATGAAACTTTGGGGGTGCATTGCTGACATTAAATGAGTAGTTGTGACAAAAAACCAAAGTGGGAAAAAAGCCGTGTGATTTTTAAATAATTTTTGTATTTTAAGGGTTGTAAAAAATAGTTTCCGGATCTCGAGGGTGAATAAAACTTTGGGGTGCATTGCTGACGTTAAATGAGTAGTTGTGACAAAAAACCAAAGTGGGAAAAAAGCCGTGTGATTTTTAAAGAATTTTTTTATTTTAAGGGTTGTAAAAAATAGTTTCCGGATCTCGAAGGTGTATGAAACTTCGGAGGTGCATTGCTGACATTAAATGAGTAGTTGTGACAAAAAACCAAAGTGGGAAAAAAGCCGTATGGTTTTTAAAGAACTTTTGTACTTTAAGGGTTGTAAAAAATAGTTTCCGGACCTCGAGGGTGAATGAAACTTTGGGGGTGCATTGCTGACGTTAAATGAGTAGTTGTGACAAAAAACCAAAGTGGGAAAAAAGCCGTATGATTTTTAAAGAATTTTTATATTTTAAGGGTTGAAGGAAAATGGGTTCTCACACTTTGGAGATGAACCATGCGTATGGACCTTTTTAGAAGACTTAAAAATAACCGGTTATTCCCGAAATCAGTGCGGTAGAAAGGCGTGATTGGAAATTATTATATTATTTATTTTCCGTCTATGTGATCAAGCTTGATCGATCGAAACTTCACTGGCATAAAATTTAGGAATCCCAAAAACAACTGCGTTGCGTTGCTTAAAAAAAAATAAATTCAAACTGCAAAAATAGGATTAGTCACCATTTATACCCAAGCGACTTTCAAAAGCGTCTCGATTTTTTCCAGTGGTTTTTGCAATGAAATGCCAGGAATTGAAGGAACAATTATATGGACAGATGAGGCTCACATAAGCAGTCCTGGAATTTTTAATCTGCATAATAACCACCATTGGGCTTATGAAAATCTGCACGTAACCGCTACAGTTAATCGTTAAGGACGATTTGGATTTGGTGTATGGTGTGGTTTTATTGGACACCAAATGGTCCTCATTTTTTCACGGTAATTTCAATAAAGAAAATTTTATTAATATTCTACGATAAGAAATAGAGCCCTTTGTAGACATATACCTGTAAGACAATTTCAAAGATTAATTTATCAACACGATGACGCCCCAGGTCATACGTCAAATGAAACACGAAATTATTTAAATGCTCAATTGGATAGAAATGTTTTTAAAAAATGTTAGGTATCTATTATATATCACTCAGGACTAGTTTATTAATGCCTAGTAGCTAATTGATAACTAACAATTAATTTAACTGAATATTAATAAACAACAAAGTAGTTTAGATATTGTTTCATTTTTAGGAAACATTTTTCCTATTTTGTGGCCAGCTAGATCTCCCGATATAACCTCTGCCGACTTTTGGTTTTGGGGTTATTTAAAAAATATTATATATATATATATATATATATATATATATATATATATATATAGAACGTTGTAATAACATAGAAGAATTGGAAAACAAAACATTGGCTGCGTTTCGGACAGTAACTCCTGTCATGGTTGGAAATGCAACAAATGCTCTAAGGAGAACGTGTCAAAAATGCATAAATGTCAATGGGAGACAATTTGAACATGTATATAGTTTAGTTTTCCTGTTTTTGGCAAAATTATTTTACATTATAAGAAGTGTTGTTGTTAATAGTTTTCCATGGCCTACTCAGAAATATTAAATTTTTCGAAAATTAACCACTTTTTCTAGAGATAAATATGATATGATCTATCATTGGATAAGTTGTGATCGAATAATGAAATGATTTACAGGGTGTTATGTCTATATCTCGAAAACTGATTAATGCATAATTTTCTTCTTATCAGCAACGGATTCTACTCAAAAAAGTGCCTTAAGAATGTGTTACTCGATTTTCGATTCGACACTTGATAATTCAGATATAGAGGTCATTGAAAAATGCCAATTTTCCAAAAACGCTCTGTAGCTCGGTAGTCGAAAAGATAGACGATCGCGGTTTGCGCCATTGTTTGTGTCTCGAAAATCGAACTCAGGACACCTGTTTGTCTATTTGCCATAGTTTTAGAGAAAACCTCAAATCCATCTAATTTGGCCCACTCTCTACATACACTTTTTAACTAAAACTAAAGCATTATAATCGTTTGGATAAGAAGGCATTATGCTATATAAAAGCTGTATGATTTGCAAATTTGGTTATATAAAGGTCTCCAATAACTCTTTATGTTGTAAGTATTCTTACAGTCAAATTATAAAACTGTGTTATAAGAACTTTCTTCTTCTGTTAGAACATCTGCACAACGTCCAATGTGCGGCAAAATTGCTCTATAAACAATTGTCAGTCATGGTTCGTGAACTTCCCAACTAAACATAATTATTTTATAATAGTTATAAGAACATCTATACCGCCACTCTGTAAGATTAAAAGCTGTATATTTAAGGTTGGAGGACGTTCTCTCAGTATCTAAACAAAATCTATATTCCCAAAGTAAGCGCCTGTTTATAAAGCCATTTTATCGTTTAAACAAACAGTACTCATAGAACTGTTTAGCACCCTTTAGTAATAATCTCACATCATCTATAAAGTAACTTAAGAATCTTTAATAGAGATACAAAGAGTAGAATAGAAGTTCGTTTACACTCCTCTATATAGCAAGAAAGCGCTTTTATAGCCCAGTGATACATCAGTTTGGAGTAATCTTTCTGTAAATCATTGTCGATGTATTGCTGTATTGCTGTATATCTGTAGTTGAATAAAGAGCTTTCTTGTTACAACAGTTGTATTATATGAACTTATAAAATATGGAAATATATATATTGCTTCGACTTATCTGTTTTGTGACTAAATATGTGTACATTATAATTTCAATTTTCATGAGACTGCTAAAGCTAAAATTAAGTTTCGATTGAAATTTTACTACCGATAAAAGGCTATGATCCCAACAAGCAAAATTTAAACGTTATACAACTATTTTGTTGTATTGCAATTTTATAAATGTAACAAAATAGCAATAAAACAAAATTGTTGTAGAAATGACAATTGTTAAACATTTTTTTTTACTGCCGATATATGCTATGATATATCTCATGAAACAATAATGCGCCATTGAAATTCTGCAAATTGAGTGACTGGTCAAGATTTATGAAAAAATTGTTCTTCAAATTATTT
Organism: Rutpela maculata; assembly: GCA_936432065.2. Lineage (NCBI taxonomy): Eukaryota > Metazoa > Arthropoda > Insecta > Coleoptera > Cerambycidae > Rutpela > Rutpela maculata. Next base: position 14,329,674 of record OW386289.2, on the reverse strand, counting down.
ACTGCTACATAATTAAAACTTATTAGATTAAATTATATAGAACATAAAACGTAATTGAAAGTACATGTGGAATGGCTTAATGGTGCAAATAGATACAAATAGATGCTAATAAATGGTCATTTTAATTTTCTTTGTGAATTTTTCTCAAGATGGATACCATATCTAAAACATTACAACTTTTGAAAAATATGGTGGCTGAAACAATACAACCATAAGAATGATACAACTATTATAAAACAATTCTATCACTAATAAGAGACAATAGTTTTATAAGAAATTATTGATAATTTTCAGGTTCAAGTAAACAGCTTCTACAAAAGTATTTGTTTTCTAACAACCGTTACAAAGCCCCTTTAGTTGCATAGAGACTGTTGCGAAGTGGTTTAAAAAATAATTTGGTTCTATTGACGGTAATCAGTAGTGTAAAACTACTGCGGGTTATCCACTATGTGAATGTGGAAGTAATATGTTTTACAATACCGAGAGACTGTTGTTAATAGCTTGCTTTCTATTTTCACTTCCCTCACTTATTAAGGGGAAATATTGTAATGGTGTAAAAGGCACTTTTCGAATTTTCACGTTTCAGATTATGTGGATTACGAAAATTAAAGTATTTTAATTCCATCTATCAGTCAGTATAAAACCTAACGTGTGTGGTAGCTTTATCACGACAACTTGACCGCTTCCATGGAATGCTGATCAGAAATTTAATCAAATTTTAATATGTACAATAATTGCGTCATATAGATTACACTCCCTAAATATCACAGTGGATTGGTTTCGGTAATGTAGTCGCGATGATTAATAATAATCACTCGGTGTGTCATGTGTGGCGATTCTTTATCAGGTACAGTCCAACAGCCCGAACTAGAACTTCGAGATATCTACACATATTTATCTCGTCGACTTGTGGCTGGCGGTCACACATTTGGACATTTGGGTGTTCCGATCGTATCGGAAATGCTAAGTATTCAGGTTAGAGAGTAGAGTCTGAATAGAAAATAAATAAACAAGTGCCGAAAAATATAAATAAATGTTTTTATTTTCTTGACCGTTTATAATAAAATTACTCTTTTCTTACTTTCGGTTTATTCAACCATCGTCAGAGAAATTAGTTAATATTATTGAATTGCACACTACAACTATTTACATTTTAGGTGTATTATAATTATAAAGCAACTCTTTGCTTTGCTTTTAAATCTTAAATCTTTTCTATCTCTATTTGAAGTATAAAACTTCGTTACTTTACAGTGTCTTAAGTTGTCAACAGTTACTTTGGGAAGTATCTAAAGTCATATCGAATAGTTAACCAAGGGTATATTTTGAATGAAAGTACGCATATAGTGGAAGTAAGGAGTCGGAAAGTGTGCAAAATCGTGCTAAAGTTATGAAACTTATTCCTCCCCCCGTTTTCAAGGGTGCTGAACACGAATAACAGGGTGAAACAAGTTTTTAGTCATGCGCACCTCCTGAAACAGCCAAAAACCACCTCTTTTTGCTTATTTCTCATATGACAGCTTGGCATCGACTATTTTTGCAGGAATTATTTGTTTTTTGTAAAATTGTCTCTTTTTCTTTTCTTGTTAAAGATGTTTACCTCCCGTTTTCGAGGATGCTGATCAATGACAGTGGTAAGAGTGAATTGTGACAACCTCAGGGGGTGGAAAATTGGTTTTTTTATTTTCTAATTTGTATATTGAGTGGGATTGGTTTGAAAGTCACCATTTGTCTATTTTATATCCTCATGAAAAAGGAACCTATCCTCGCAAGGATTTGAAATTCATGTTCCCTAAAACGGTATATAAGGAAGAGAATACTATTGGTAAAAATGTATGTCTTTAATAAATTATATATACAGGACACGATTTTCGGTACAATATTCTATTTTTTACAAGACATTAATATAACCTAGGGCGCTTACAAAGAGAATTACATGGTTCATATTCCTAGACATGAACATCACATTCAATCCTATTGCCTCCTTATTCATCGCACGCATCGTCCGTTTCCGATCCATGATCGGAAATATACACTTCGGGTATAACTATTATCATTGAATTCGTTTGTTTCTATGCTTGGTTCATCATCTTCATCCTTGACAAGTCTTACAAAAAACACTACATCGTGAACCTAATTTTATACATATCCGGATTGTTTCGCACATCCGCCGTTACAATTACAATTATAGTATTTAAAAAGAAGTCAGGAAAATTTGAAATTGATGGACTACGGATATCTCGAGGACACAAGATTTACCCAGAAAACAGTAAAGGCGGCAAAAACAAATAAAATGATAGTACAAAGTCCCAATATCAGCCAAGTCGCTACCTATTATTATTATTAGTATTACGAAGGGGGTGGTTTCCGACAGTTTAAAGGTGAAGGAATGGTCTAACCAGCGTAAAATCATTTTTTTCTTGATCAGCATCCTCGAAAACGGGGGGATAAACGTCTTTAACAAGAAAAAAACAGAAACAATTTTACACCCAATTTTACACCAATTTTACACCCCCCGACAGGTAGATTCCACCCCTTAGCGCGGTTGTACCTGACATCACCTTTCACCATATGTTATATCCCCTTGAAAAAACAAAAAATCCCTGCAAAAATAGTCGATGCCAAGCTGTCGTAAGAGACATAAGCAAAAAGGGGTGGTTTTTTGGCCGTTTCAGGGGCATGACTAAAATGTTTTTTCACCCTGTTATTCCTGTTCAGCAGCCTCGAGAACGGGGAGGGGGGGATCGGTTTCATAACTTTAGCACGATTTTGCGTTTTTTCAAGAAAATCCCGACTTACTTCCACTAATGCAAGTTATCCTGCAGATAGCAAGCCTCGGTTATCTTATCTGTCGGATAGTTACTCTCCGGATAAAGTCTATTTATACTTAAGTGAAAGTATGGCTAACTGACAGTTTTCTATGAGACTTTAAAGATTTTCCAAAAATCTCGTTTTTTAGATAAAATAATACATATTCCACATCCAGTGGAAGTATAGTAACGCAAAAAAAAAGAAAATTTTTATTGTTCAAATAAGATTAAAATATCGTGAAACGTCGAGATTTTAAATTTGAGCGAAAAAATCTGTTTGTCGGTCTGTCTGTAACTTTTTTGTGCGCACGATTACTCTGGAACCTTTTAAAATAGTTACTTTAAATTTGGTACATGTATACATTTTAATGAGATTTGGAAGTAGAATATGTTCTGATCTTATTCAGTTGGAGGTTGAGGTGGTACATTGAGCTAATTGGGGGTAAACAAGTGAATCAAGCAAGTAGGAGTCCATAAAATTGGTATTTAGTATATATAAGAGATGTTAAGATCTCAAAAAATGTTTTGGCATTGCGGGATGGTGATGGAGTCACCCCCCATCACCATCCCGAGGTGATGGGGGGAGGATTAAAAGAGGTGAACAAATTAAATTATGATTTAGTGTGTGTGCAAGAGCCAAAGACCTCAACAATTTTTTAAAATTTCATTCGTCCCCAGTGCCACCATCTGCCACCACCCCCACACCCACTACCGATGTGGCATATCGTTTTATGAGTTTTTGGGGTCGACGATTTCAAATATTATATTTATAAAGTTTCATAAACAATTATTTCCACATAGTGGAGTGCAAATATAATATTAAAGTTTTTTCATTTTGAGAGAAAATCTGGATGTGGAAGTATAGAGATTCCTTGGGCAGAGGTTTTTTTAATTGTAATTTTTCATAATAGTTTACGTCTACCATAATTTCAACAAGTTTCATTAAAAAAGATATATTATTTTTTTCGTAATTTCGGTTTATTATATTTTCGTGGTTTTTATTTTTTCAAAAAAAAAAAAAAATAGATCGGATTTGGGCCTATGCTGCTTTATTCACAATTTATTTTCAAATATTTTCAATTTTTGTTTGGCCCAATGTGAGGAACAGAACTTGAGCTATTAAAAAAAAACGAAACAAATACACGTTTTTCAAAATTAAAACTGCAACTGAGAAACCTAATATTGTTAAATGGCAACAAAAAGTTTTTTTTTAATATCTAAAATTACTTTCCACAATAATTCGACCCTGTCCATGAAGGTTTGTCGCAAATTTATCCCTCAGAGACCTGTGAATGAAATGTAGAACTGTCACTAAGCTGCATTGTTACGTTTTACCACCTCATTGTACATTTTAAAATTTGTGTGAATGAAAACTAAGAAACCGTGACGGCTTTTAACACACTTCCGAAAGAATCTTGAGTGGCAGATTATGATTTTGGATTTTTCTGTGCTGTGAAACATCAAAACACCTGAAGGAATTTAAAAACTCCCACTTCAATTGCTTCTTTGCATTATTCCGGGATAAGCTGAGAATTTCACGGTGATGATATCTACACAAATGGATAATGAAGTGTATCGGTTATCATAAAAATCATTGTTTTAATAAAATCGTCTAAAATAGCTTGGTAACTATTGAATTTATTTATAAATGAAATAATTTACATCAAAACCTGAAAGCTTTTAAAATATTCCTCGACTTAATTCGAGTGATGTAAATATACATTTTCTCGTTTTGAGCGTCAAAAAATTTGCAACAAAAGTAAAAATACGTAAAAAACTTTTTATAAAAGACAGTTTTATAAAAAATGCATTCAAAAATGTAAAAAAAATGTTTCAGGTATCAGAGTTAATACGTAGGGAGTGGGAAAACAGGGGCGGCGTCGGCAATACGTTTTCGCACAAATTTTGTTAAATATCTCTATTGAAAAAAATGTTTGCAAGAAATGCAAAGAACATTTTTTAATGCTATTGAAATTATGTTTAATTAGTTTTTCTCTTTTTTAGCGAAAAAAAAATTGATAATACGAAATATCGTACCTACTTGTAGTGAAATATCTTCGAAAATGTTGATTATTTCAAAAAATGTTACCTATAGTTTTTTAAAGCTGTTGGAATTACCTTTGACTTAGTCTTCGCCTTATTTTAATTGCAAGTAATTCACTAATAAAAATAATCACACATACAATTAAACTCGTTTTTTATGTACCCACTACCCAGTAATAGATTTTTACATTTCACAATTTATCAAATATTTCCCCCCTCTTTTTTACTATTTCGTTTTTCAGTTAGTATGACTTAATTAGATGTTTCTTGTCATAAAACAGGCAGTAGTTGTCGCATCAAGTTATTTACCTATTTTATTTAATTAAATAGCTATATTATAACCGGACAAAAATGTTTAATCATTATCGTAGAAAAAAAATATTTGTACAGAAATCCGTTTCATAACTGAATTCAAATATCGAATAAAAAATATCTGTCTGTCTGTGGGTATGTGTGTAGACCGTTCTTTGTAAACACAATAACTTCTGTTAGACTTAAAGTTTTTAGTTTCAAATTTGGGACATACACAGGGTGATCTACCATGACATGGGGAAAATTTATCAATACATTGTCCCCCAAAAATTAAAAAAATATGACCGAAAAAATTACCTTATTTTTTTGTAGAAATGCGCTGCCAATGATTTTAATCAATTTGACGTTACGCGGTAACGGCGTAGCCATGTCACTTCCCCTCCCCCTTTATCAGACTTGGGATTTACACTGTTAACAGCAAAACAGGTAGAAGTGACTTTTTGGTTTTAATCAAATCACACTACAAAAATAGCGAAAGACATTGACCCTATGCTAGTGAACTCTACAGCAACAAGTAGATATAAGATATTTACTTAAACCCGTCAATAACACAAAAACACCAAACTGCCGGTGTCCTGATTGTTCGACCGAAAGCAAAAACGCGGCACGTCAGCTTAACTTTTTACGCCAATTAAGGAAATGTAAACATCTCCGATATGTTCTTTCATAAGTAAGTTCATCGGCCTATTACTGACCACAGACAAGTAATCGGATCTGAAAAAACTAATAGCATATGTATTAAGTCTGTCATTCTATCAATACTAGATATATCAACTAACAACCAGCTAAAATATTTTATAAAAAAAATTGAATATACTTACATAAAATAATTACATACCAGTAGCCACGTTCGCCATAGTTTTCAACGTGATTAACAAATTACATACTTTTAAATAGTCTATGGAACGGCTGCCGAGCGTTTGCAAGACAATAAGGCGAGCCCGAAACAATAAACTTCTACCTGCCCAGGAACGAGTAGGGACTTCATTTACCAAACCTGTTTTGACTCGTCGCTACACAGATATTACGCAATTATTCTAAAACGATTTATTTCCTATAACGCATTCAAATATTTATACCTTTTTGGGCTACCAGATTAGTCATTTGAACCATTGTGCACCTCTGAGAAGTTGGTCTGTCTCGCTGACACAGGGCATGGCGTATTGATTCCAACTAGCAATCTGGTATTTTATAAAAGCTGTAGAAATGTTTCCGACACAACTTTTACAAAACAACGTTACTCTCAGAAACACTTTAAAAACGATATTACGATATCAATTAATTGTCCATGTGTCATAAAATATACATTCCACAGCTAAACAAGCTAAAAATGTACTCTTCGCCAATTTACTGAGTTTTTTATATATAATTGTTACACATTCTATAGGATACTCTTCTTGTAAATGATGTTAGTTTTTGGACATCCTAAATTTTGTGATACCATCTTTGTTCTGAAAAAAATTATATGGAAAAAAAAAAATGAAAAAAAAAATGTCCAACCTATGCGAGATTCGAACACGGGACCTTTGGATTGCAACGCAAAGCAATACAATACAATACAATACAATCAAACTTTATTATTATTATATATTACAATATATCCCAGACACCCGTGTCCGAATACTGTCAGACATTCACGGAGCGCAGCTCCGTGACAGTTGAATGACAGGACGGAGCGGACTCTGGTCAACTTCAAAAAATAATACTTTGACCTGAACTCCTTTCACCATGAGGCAAATTAAAAAAGTATTAACAGATAAATTTCCAAAAAAAAAAAATGGATTATAAAACTTAATTAACTGGAAGTAAAGCGCACTGTTTTAAATTATGATACCTATGCAACACAAAGCTTTAGCCGCTGCGCCACCAGCTATTGTTAGAAAAACTGATTGTCTGCGGTATATATCTTTCGACAATCATACATAGGTATTTCAACTCGTACTTCTACGAAATATATATTAGTAAAATTCATAAACAAAAAAAAATATATTATGGAAATAATATTTCGCAAGATTTCTGTTTTAGTACAAGCGACAAAAATTAAGAGAATATTTTTTTTTAATTAAATAATTAATAACTTTTTATTTACGGATCGATTTTCTTCAAAAACAATAGGGTTCTTCCTCTAGCTAACACTAACTTACTTTCTAAATTTCAATACAATCGGATTTTTCTTTCTTAAGTTATCGTGCTTACAAGAAACGTGACGGACGGACAGACGGACATTTTGAAAGTTGTTCAGAATTCGTTCACTAACACAATGATATGAAAATTTTTTCTCTACGAGCGATATTTGCGATTTTAGAAATGTGCCGATCAAATACAATATACTCTTCGTTTTTGCGAAGAGTATAATAAAACACCGCAGTCGAATATAAGGCTCCAATTAATTAAAACCTGGCAAATTGGTATTCAGATTTATATGCAGCAGAATTATTTCCAATACTTCAGTACCCGCAGTTTCTATATTAAGCAGTATATTAATATCCAAGGAAAACGTGAAACTATGAATGTAACTCTGGATGATATTTACAGGAAACTTGTAAATATAGAAGAAAAACAAGACAAATTTCAAGTTGTTATAGAAGAAGTAAAAAACAAACAAATAAAAACCGATGGGAAAATAGAACTGTTAGAGAAATAAAATCAGACACTCCAGAGTAAAATAAAATTCTTGGAAAAAAAGGACAGAAAGAACAATGTGGTTATTTTCGGGATGGAACCATCGGATGATGTATTGCAAGATACTAATATATACAATAAAAAGACATTTATTTAGAAATAGATATACAAGCCAGAGACATCAACAACATCTACTACCTAGGTAATAATAAAAATGGGAAGCAGCACATTAAACTGGAATTCACGAATTTTATTAAAAGACAAGAAGTACTAAAAAACGCTAAAAAACTCAAAGGTACAAACATATACATTGCACCAGACCTGAATGAAGACGAGAGAGAAGTGTCGAAGCTGCTACGAAAACACAAAAAAAAAGCCTGGAGTCAAAATCTTCAAGCGAACATAAAAAATAATAAGCTCTATATAAATGAAGAAGAATTTACCTACGAAAAACTATTACAACTAGAAACGGAGGCAGAAGAACAAACAGAACCAAACCCACCACCCCTAATCAGTAAGGAACCAGAAAAGAGGCCAAAAACGCAAATTGCTCCTCAAAAAGTAGAAAAAAAAATCGAAGTAAAATACCCTACAAGACAGCAGAAAGCAAAGCCGTAATTAACTATTGTCTGTCTATTTTATTGTGATCTGTGTACATTATTTATCTACTCATCTATTTAGGCTTTTTTAAAAATTTTTATTTAGATTTTAAAATTTTTACTGTAGCTATAATTAATAAATAAACATTGGAATTGCAAATAATTCACAGTAATACAATTTACAATTCCCTGTGATCTTAAATATGGATAAGTACATAAGAGAGACTTTAAAATAAAAACGATTAAAATAAGTGTAGTGGAGAAGGCAGTACAACTAAATAATATTTTAGACAATAAATTAAACAATGACCTACTTATTTTTCACAGTAATATCCGCAGTATAAATAAAAATATCGATGAATTAAAAATACTTATTAGAGAAATAAAAAAAGATTTAGATTTTATAGTTCTTTCTGAAACTTGGAGGATTAATGAGATTTCTTTGTACAATATCGATGGGTATAATATTTGTAATGAAGGTGAACTAAATCAAAATGATGGTCTCGTAGTCTACATAAAAAATACCATTACATATAAAAACAAAATTATTAAAGTGAGACTTAAAAATTATACAAATAAATACAGTTTTTAGCAATAAAAACCTAACAATATCAGCAATGTATAGACCACCATCAACTTGCGTCAATACATTTATTAATCATTTACAAGACTATCTGCAAAGTGTGAAAAAAAATACTGAACTTCATGTGCTAGTCTAATTCTAGTCTAATTAATACATTAGAGGAGGAAGAATGTGTACACAATTATTTAAATGTCATGGGGGAGTATGTGTTCATATCAGCCATAAATAAATACACTAGAATACAAGGTAACTCGAAAACATGCATAGACCATATATCTGCAAAAAATAACAGGGAGGATTATAAATATAATTCAGTAATAATAGAAACTTGCACCACTGATCACTACTCCTCGGTACTGAAAATAATTTCACCTGAAAAAAAAAAAAATGAAATTATTAATAAATTAAAATATAAAAACTATTTGGACAAACATAAATTACTATCTCACTTGGAAAAAGAAAACTGGCATGAAGTATATTCTGACTAAGTGACGTAGACACTGCCACAGATTTGTGCATTGAGAAAATATTATATAAACATATGTACAAAAGTCATAAAAATAAAACAAAAATTTATAAAAAAAAAGACTGGATAACGAACTGCTTGGTTACCTCAATAAACAAAATAAATACACTGCATAGGTAAATGAAAAATAATCCTAGCCTTGAAAATATCACCAAATACAAACACTATTATATAGAAATAAATTCAATGAATTAATTAAAAACGCTAAAATAAATTATTTTCAAAATAAAATAAACCAAAATAGAAACAATGCAACAAATCTGTAGAACTGCCTAAAGGAAATTTCACACAAAAATAAAAAAAGTACTTCTATGAAATTAGATGTACGGAAGCCAATATTTGCACAGATAAAAAGCAAGTGGCTAATGCTTTTGTCAATTATTTTACCGAAATTGGAGAAGAACTTGCAAATAAAATAAAGGAAACCGGACAAACTATACCTAAGACAATAACCAAGATAACATGCCAAATTCGCTTTTTCTCACCCTCACGGATGAGAACGAAGTAATGGAAACTATAAGTAAATTAAAAAACAAAAAATCTCCTGGCATTGATAAAAAAGAACCGAAACTCTAAAAGTTTATCGCAAAATCTTTGGTATTTATAATTAACTTAGCCTTCGAAAAAGGCAAATGCCCTTCTGCATTTAAATTTGCCGTGGTACAACCTATACATAAAAATGGAGACGAGATAGACGTGGCTAATTACAGACCCATCTCTTTGATATCAAATGTGGCAAAATTATTCGAAATGTTACTAAAAAGCGTCTTACTGACTAACCTAGATAAATATAATGTGCTTTCGAATAACCAGTTCGGTTATAGGCAGGGCAGATCGACGAAGGATGCCATAGTATATTTAACAACAAAAATTAGTAAAGCTATTGATGAAAGAAATCCAGCATTGTGCATCTTCGTCGATCTGGCCAAGGAGTTTGATACCGTTGACCATATCAAACTTTTACGCATATTGGAGAGCATTGGCCTCAGAGGAACTCCATATAAACTGGTGGAAGGTTATTTAATGCGCAGACAGCAATGCGTAAGAATTAATGACACGTTAAGTGAAACTAGAACCATAAAATATGGAGTTCCACAGGGAACTGTACTGGGGCCGGTACTCTTCAATATATATCTCAGTGATTTATACAAGTTACAGCTGGAGGGTGATGTAGTGAGTTTTGCTGATGATACTGCTATCTTATATAAAGCGGACAACTGGAACACTCTAAAAAATAAAGCAGAAAAAGATTTTAACCACATAGTACAATGGTTTAATACACGACGAGTTACAATAAATTTCAAAAAAACTCACTACATTCCCTTTACCTTTTATTCAAAATATTTACCATCATACACGAAACTGACAATCTCTCCAAAGATGCATATAAGTTCTGTTGGGAATATCAAATACTTAGGCTTGTACATTGATTCTTACCTGAAATGGGAGACACACATTAACTACCAAATAAAAAAGATCCGCTGCATTTTGTACAAGTTTAAGTATTTCTCGCAAATATTTGAAATTGAACAGATGCATATACTATACCATGCATTAATTGAGAGTGATATTAACTACGGCATAATAGCCTGGGGCGGGTCATCAAACACTTATGTACATAACCTTGAAATCATACAAAAATTGGTACTAAAAGTAATATACAAAAAACCGTATACATACCCAACTGACTAACTATATCTAGAAGCTAAAACATATGATCCTCGTCAGCTGTTCTTTTATAGAGTCATTGTTAGGCAGCATTGTAACAAACATGAATTAAAAAACATTGAACATCTTCACAACACGAGATATAAATTAAACTCTACATTAATCCCTAAACCCGAAAAAAATATTTTACAATGAAATTACATATACTTAGGACCAAAACTTTATAACCTGGTCCCTCCTGAAAATATCCTCAACTCAATTAATCTGTTTAAAAATAAAATAAAAAAAAATGGATGTCAAATATAACCAGGCAACAAATAAATGAATATATTGTAAAACATAGTATGCGAGATCAAATAATAACATTAAACCAGGACCACTAAATGACAGAATATTAGCAGACATTATTGTCACTAACTTATTTAATAAAAACTGCATGACCTACCTTTAGTGGGATACTCCGTTTATTTATTTACCATTATATGTTCACTATCTATCTTTGTATATACAATTATCTTCATATTTGCTGATAAAGATAGGGTTCAAAATTATACACCAAGTTTAAATTTAAATTAATTTGTATGTGTGTTGAATAAATATTGTAAAAACTGTTAAAATTCAAATAAGGGAAATAAATATTATTATTATTATATTATTATTATTATTATTACGACAGCTATAAATGTAAAATTGGCACCATCGTATAAAATTATTCAGTCACTGTTGATATTTTGTAAAGCCTATCCTATTGCAACCATTACAAAATAACTGTATAAACTTTTCCGCAGGCTCTAAGAAAATTCGGTACCGTCACTATAAAACAGTTTTATCGAAGCTTCATTTAATTATGTTATAAAGCACATCGTATAAATATACTTACAAATATATAAAACCGCTGCCCAAGGAATCACTACTTCTACATCCAGATTTTATATCCAAGTTTCTCATAACGAAAAAATTTTGAATGTGGAAATAATTGTTTTAGAATTTTAATAATATAATATTTGAAATCGTCCACTCCGAAAACCCATAAAACGATATCCCACACGGTAGTGGGGTGGGGGTGGATGAAGTAAAAAAAATTTTGAGGCTACTGGTTCTTGTACACACACTAAATCACATTTTTTTTTCATCCCCTTTAATAATGGGGTAGGGGTGGTAATGGGGGTGGCTAATGCCAAAAAATGTTTTGAAACCTTAGCTTCTCTTGTATACACTAAATACCAATTTTATGGAAACTTACCTGCTTGATTTACCTATTTACCCCCCCATTTACCCTATTTTACCCCAACCCTTCGACGGAATAAGATGAAAATATAGTCTAGTTCCAGATCCCGTTAAAGTACATACGTGTACCAAGTTTCAAGTTAATATCTTAAATGGTTCTAGAATAAACGTGCGCACAAAAAAAAGTTACAGACAGACCGAGAGAGAATTTCTTTTCGCTCAGATTTAAAACCTCGACGATTCATGACATTCTAAGCCTATTTGAAAAATAAAAATTTTCAAAATTTTTTTGTCGTTACTATACTTCCACTGGATGTGGAAGTAATATGCTGATATACCAAGCTTTCAGTGATTTTACTGGATAGTGGATAAAAACTTACTTAATAATTGTTTTAGCGTGTTAACCCTTACAGCTGCAATTTTTGATGCGAAGGAAATTTTACTGTGAATTATGCCAAATGTTTTTGACGAATTTTAAGTGCCCCTCATGTTTACTGAAGATTCCAAATAATTTTTGGAATTTTATAAAAAATGATTTCACATTTTAAAATTTTTTTGTAATGAAATTTAACGCCAATTTGTTTTAATCATCATAACTTTATAATTAACATATATTGATTGCCAGAAATATTAGTAAAAATGTGATTTTTGAACTTTTTATGTCTTGTCATATTTGCGACCTCGAACGCTGACCTCATGAAATTGCTTCCCTCTATAAAATACTTTTGTGTTAATAACAAGCATTTTAAGATAATTAAACTATAGGCGATTCCTACAAAACATCTATAAAATAATGTGTCTTAAAGGTGACGGACTTGTGACAGGGCCGTATCTTAAATGAACCAATTTAACAATTTTTTGTTAATTTTGTTATAACTTAGAAGTGAGGAAAAATAACTAGCCAGAATCACAAACATTTTGATAAAAACTATAATTTATTTTAACTATTACCGTTAAATTGCATGTTAAGTTTTCATTTTAACACCTTTGCTCATTTTATGAAAATGTTCACTAGTAATCTCCGTAGTGCCTGAATAATGTCCGGTAATTAATTAAAGCACGTGGGGATACGGTAAGAAAATTTCACTCCTAAATTAAATGAAAAAATAAATATATAAGAATGATAGCTAGATTAGGTTAGGTTATATTAGTTAGTTGGCTGTGTACTACACAGAAAAGTTGAGTTGATTTATTAGTCTTGTTTGTAGACAGGTTATAGGAAGGTTTATAATTTTTATTTACATTTGCAGCTTAAAATTAGTAATTAGTGATTAAAAATATCTTAACAGTTTGTAGGTTCAAGCTACTAAAATTGGGAAAATTTTCACTTTTTCAATAAACATGCGCACCTTTTAATTACATTATAAAATAATTTTAACATATATTTCTAATGGCGCTGTAACTACTGCCGAACGTTACTAAAAAGCGCTATAAAATTATTTAGTTTTATAAGCTGAAATGTTTTATAACTTAAACACGGAAACGTTTCTAAAATTATTTCTTAACTGCCTTATAAGATATTTTATATTTTGCTGTAAAAACGTTTTGATGATAAATTTATAAAACAGTTCAGTTGCAGGCAATAGTGTTTTCTGAAACTCTAATATAATCAGTTAGCATTTTAGAAGCATTAATAAAATAACAATAAAACAAAATAATGATACATTTAAATTATAAAACAAATTTGCTGGTTGGGATGCTTTCGACGCTGATAATAATACAAATGTCTAATGTTCATTAATAAAAATTCCACAGGGGTGTAAAGTCCACAGGAATAACCATATTCTAGAGCCAAGAGGTAAAACATATTGTGTAGCGGTTTAGGTAATCTCTTGTACAGATATTCACCTTTAAAACAGATATACTTCCACTTTCTCAGCGTGTATATCATCAGCATCTATAATGAGATGGATATATTATTTATTATTATAATTACCACTTCTGTATGAAGGCAGGTATTGGAGACACCACCTGCTGGTTAACTAGTATCATGTAAACATTACACCGCAGTAACATCATTACGGTCTTTAGTTACAGGTATTGCTACAAGTGAAGGCAATGTACCAATCTGACGGTCTATCGTGATAAGAGTTGAATGATTGGTGGTGATAACAACATCTCGGCTACTGGACGATATAGCGTTACGTACTGCCAAGGATATGAGGATATTCGATTAACTAATGGACGCTGTTCGTTTTGTTGTACCAAATGAAATGATTGATTGGCAATTGAGCGGAGAATCAGAGTAATAATAGTTCAGTAATATAACAGTTATTATTGTAATATGTCTGACAAAATTAATAGTTTTGAAAATAGGTAGAAATGTTAAGCATAAGAATTACTAAACCACCCCTAAATAGTATGCTTTATCCCCTAGGACGTCGTTTCCACTCCTATTTTGAGGTTTTCTAGATTATCTCGGTGTAATTTTTGACAAAAATACCTATATTCAATGTATTCCTATAAAATTCTCTATTAAAAATGTCTCTACAGTTTTTTCCATAAAATTAATAGCACCGTGGGAAATAAGGCGCACACAAGGGTTGGTTCCGGTTAACACAATAAATTGTAATATATACTATAAATCTAGTACAATTATTTGCACAATTCATTCGAGTCTGGAGTTAAAACCGTGCTTTAGTTTTGAGCTGGCTTCAATACCTCTTTCCCTTTTCGATGACAAAAGCCTAATGAGAAAAACTAACAAGGCAACTTTATACCAGATTAATAATAATAATAATAATAATAATTTATTTCGTCCATAGAGATCATACAATGATATTGGATAAGTCATAAAATTTATATAACAAACATATACACAATTGACCAACAAACATTTAGGTATATACATAATCGAATATAATCAGTAATTTATATAAATATAAAATAAGGTAAAACAAAATTCTCACAAGTGGTAAATTAATTACTAAAATTATAAAATTCAGATACGCTATAAAAACATTTGGTAACTAAAAATTCCTTTACTTTAACTTTAAAGGCATTAAAGTTTTTTTCTTCTTTAATATCAAGAGGCAGATAGTTCATAAATTTTATACCCATATATGAGGGTGATTTTTCATATAAACTAGTGTTATGATGTGGTATTCTAAGAAGATTCCCATGTCTAGTGTCATAATTATGTGTTAGAATTGCTTTCAAAGGAACTAATATTTTTGGCGGTATGTAGTATACATTTGTATATATAAATACAAGGAAATGTCAATATTTCATGTTTTATAAAATATGATTTGCAAGTGTTAGTTGGCCCAATTTCAAATAGTAGACGGATAACCTTTTTTTGACAAACTAAAATTCTATTGACATTGAAACTACATGCGTTACCCCAAATAATAACATTATATGCCAAGTGGGAATAAATTAGAGCGTAATATATATTAAGAAGTTGTTTAATATCAAATACTGTTTTTAACTGCAGTAAGGCATAATAGCCACTGTTAATTTTTTTGCATACATAGTCACAATTACTTTTCCAACTCATATCACAATCTATAAAAATACCTAAAAATTTAGTAAAACATGACAACTGAATTGTTTTGTTATTCACGACAACATGAAGGGAAGTATTATTTTTTCGAGAATAAAATTGCATGGCAACAGTTTTCTCGGCATTTACTATTAAGGCGATTTTATAACACCAGTTGGTAAAATCAGCAGATAAAGTGTTTAGACGTACTTGAAGCTCCTCAGCACTATCCGCAACTGCTGCAAGTGTGACATCATCAGCAAATACTGTGCAGTTAGTACAAACATGGGATGGAAGATCATTAATATAAATAAGAAATATGAGCGGACCAAGTATTGAGCCCTGAGGAACTCCTAGGTCTGTATTTTGAACGTCGGATATATTATTATTTAATTTTACATAAATTTTTCTGTGCTGAAGATATGACATTAACCATGATAAGAAGTTGCCTCGAAAACCGACAGCGTACAATTTATCTCTAATGAAAACAAGGTCCAAGCAATCAAAGGCCTTGGAAAGGTCAAAGAATATTGCTCCGACATATTTACCCTTATCGAGACCTTTATATATGTACTCAATAAAATCATAGGTGGCACTTTCCGTTGATTTACTTGGACAAAACCCATTTTGGCATTTAGAAATTATGTTGTATTTATTAAGATACGATAGCATTTTATCATATATTATCCTCTCGACTACTTTACTTAAGATAGTTGGAACTGTAATGCCTCTATAATTGTTAATATCTAGCGGGTCGTTTTTTTTAAATATTGGAGGTATTACACCAATTTTCAAATTGTCAGGAAAAGTTCCCGTCTCAACGAATAAATTTATGATATAAGATAGAGGTAGAGCAATTTGAGTACATATGTGTTTAATTATTTTTGTCAATGCCCATAGAATTAGTATTTTTTAGCCTCAGAATTACATTTACATCGTTACCTTCTACACTATGGAAGAAAAATGTATTATCGATATTTAAGTTGGTTAATGTACATTTAGTAGAAATATTATTCCCAAAATGACTTTGTATGGCTAACTTAGCAGTAGTGCTAAAGTAGTTTATAAAAGTATTAGCCAGGATATATGTTTCCTCGACGAGACAATCATTAACATGTAATTGAATGGGTTTTTGATTTTTAGTTTTGCCTGTTTTTTCACCTACTAAATTCCAGACATATTTATGTTTTTGATTTGCATTTTTATATTCAAGTTGTTGTTGAAAAAAGAGTTTCTTAGTAATGTTAATTTTTGTTGTATATTCTCTCTTAAAATTTCTATAGTATTCGTCCAGTCCACTATTTTTCAAATTGCCTTTTAGCCAGAACAGGTTCTTTAGTTTATTACCCATATCAATAATGTCGTTAGTGATAAAGTAAAATATTCAAGAATGCATTAAAGGCATCATTGACATTGTTGTATTCATAATACTGTTCCATAATACTGTTCCAAAACGAGACCATATTTTTGAAAATACTGAAGTATGTGATTGATGGAGGATACTTGCTTCGCCGCGTAATATGGCTAAAAAAATAAGAATTTAATAACGTTTACAACGCTTACGTTAGTTATATAAGAAAACATTACGGTAACAGAGTAACTGTCGTGTTCGATGGTTATTTGGATAATGCAAACAGCTCGAAGAGCCTAAAACGACAAAGGCGTGTACTGCAAAGAACCTGTCCTGAAATTATATTTGATTAAAACACGGTTGTTTCTGAAACTCAGCAGAAGTTCCTTAGTAATTTGTTTAACAAAGAACGTTTGATTGCAGAACTAGTAAAAAAAAAATAGGAATGAAGGAATCGAGGTGTTCGTTGCTACGGATGACACCGATTTATTAATAGTACAAACTACTATCGAACAATGTTACAAGTGCGACACCTGTTGTCGTAGGGCAAGATATTAACCTGCTAGTCCTTCTTATTGCTCTTTCTCCCTCCCTCAAAGACATTAAATTTTTAAAAGAAAAACGAGGTATTACCAGCAAAAGGATTTACAGTTCACGGGATTTACAATCCTCAACTTTTTTAAAAAACTGTAAAGAAACAATATTATTTGCACACGCCATTAGCGGTTGCGACTCAACCCAGCATTTTTTTTCCAAAAGAAAGGTTAATGCAATCAATATGCTTAATAAAAGAGATGACTTACAAGACATCGTGCAAACTTTTAATAATGAAAAAGCGAGGCCATTAAGAAATTGTAGACGTAGGAGAGCGATTTGCTCTAGCTTTATACAACTCTACCTCCGCAGAAAAAGTCTAGATGTATACAGATTCATGAATTTTAACAAACTTGTTGGTAAAGCGAACAATACTGTAATGTTATCAAAACTACCACCAACTTCTGCTGCTGCTTGACAACACTTATATTCCGTTTTTTACCAAATTCAAAGATGGAAAAACGTTACTCTAGAAGCTACTGATTGGGGATGGAAAAAAGTCGGCGATATATTAACCCCAACTATGACAACTAAAGAACCAGCTCCCGAATCTGTTTTGAAATTAATTTCTTGTTCATGCAAATTAGGGTGCAGTTGCAGAAGAGCAGGCTTACGTTGCTCCACAATGTGTTACCATTGCCACGGACAAGCATGAATGTTGAATCTATGGAAGACGACGAAGATTAATTAACGCAGATAACCTGATAATTAGTGGATACAGGGAACAACACGTAGAAAAAAGGGGCAATTACTTTACCTCTGGGGTGGCGTGGCAACAACTACAATATACAATATTCTCGCTTCTTTAAAAAATGCGATATCTTTACTTCCACATCCAGTGGAAGTATAGTAACGCAAAAAAAAATGTTTGAAAATTTGTATTGTTCAAATAAGCTTAGAATGTCATGAAACGTCGAGATTTTAAGTTTGGGCAAAAAAAAATTTTGTCTGGTCTGTCTGTAACTTTTTTTGTGCGCACGATTACTCTGAAACCGTTTAAGATATTGACTTGAAATTTGGTACACGTATTTAGGGGTGAGAGCTACATTTATTATAATTTTAAGTGGAGTTTAGTAGCTACTGCTTTTGCGTTAAGCATTGAACGTTAAAGTAGATTATGGTATAGATTACAATTTAGTGTGTTAACTGGAACCAACTCTTATTTGTGCGCCTTATTTATTACTATTAATTTTATGAAAAAATTTGTAGAGACGTTTTTGATAGAGAATTTTATGAGGAATTATTTTGTATATACGTATTACTATCAAAAAGTGCAGCGTTCCCGAGATAATCCAGAAAACCTCAAAATGAGGGTGGAAACGACGTCCTAGGGGAAGAAGCACACTATTTAGGGAACTTTTCGGTTTAGTAATTCTTATGCTATCTATGGAATGATGACCATAAATAAATGATTCAAAATAAAGATGTTTATATTCCAATTAGAATATTTAACATTTAAAAATAATTTTTTATATTGTATTGTATTTTATTATTATTATATCTATAGTAACAAGAGAATCTTAAGTATGCAGATGAATACGCCCCCTGCAAAATAAAAATCAACCTACCGAATTAATATTAAAACGGACTTTTTTACAGTCAGAATTGACGTGTAGATCGACAGCATCATTCAGTAAGTATGCAGGCTTAACTCTAAAGCAACAGTAAAATCTTTTGCACGTTTAAGGACTGTTATAATTTTGTTAGTTCTAGAAATTACTCGAATAGGTCCTTCGTACCAAGGAGATAAAGTTGGTTTAAGTCTATCTTTTCGAATGAAAACAAATTTACAATTTTATATGTTAGGACCAACAAAAGTATTTTGAGAATGGTTTCGTTTAGGATTTGTGAATTGTAAGTTATTGAAATAGTTTTGTAATTTGTTAATAAATAAAGGCGCTTTAGTATCAGGATGTGATTTAATAAAATAGTCACCAGGGGACATAAAGTTTGGCCATAAACAAGTTCTGCAGATGAACAAAGTAAATCATCTTTAGGCATTGCTCGTAAATCTAATAAAATAATAGGTAGTTCATCAAATCAATGAATTGAGTTAGCTCTGGCGATTAATGTAGTATTAAAGGTTCTATAGAATCTTTCAATCATACCATTACTTTATGGGTGATATGAAGTTGTGTGAATTTGATGAAAATCTAAAAATTTTGAAAATTCACAAAAGATTCAAACTGAACTCCCTGATCAGTTGTGACACGAACTGGAATGCCAAAGCGACAGATATAATTTTGAAGAAAAGGTTTTAGCAACAGTTTTGGCGGTAATGTCTGATAAAGGATAAGCTTCTGGCCAATGAGTAAAACATTCAATAACTGTTAGTGTGTAAGAAAAACCATGTGAAGATGGCAATGGTCCAACGAGGTCAATATAGATATGTTCAAATCGATCTCTGGGTACTTCAAAATTACCAATTTGAGTTTTTTTATGTTTATTTATTTTAGAAGTTTGACAATTCAAATAAGTCTTGGTCCACAAGGTGCAATGGGTGTTCATTTTTGGCCAGAAATAGTTAGAACTGATAAGTTTTTTTGTAGTACGGATACCAGCATGTCATTGTGTTATATCAAAAACTGCGCGTCGTAAAGATTTTGGTGCAAATGGTCGACATTTAGAAGAAGAAACATGACACCAAATTTCTTGATTTGAATCAGCAATATTATTTTTTTTGTAAATAGTATTTGACTTTAGAATTGGTATTTGACTGATAATAAAGAGAAAAGTTCATAATCGATGGATTGAGCATCTTTCAGTAATTGCAGATTAAAGTTGATTGAGTTTATATGTGAAATTGAGTTAGGTGGCAAAAGATCATGCTGTTCGAGTAAAGAAAGATCATTTATACGTGATAAGGTATCTGCAATTATGTTTTCTTTACCGTGAACATGATGCATGTAATTTGTGAATTGTGCAATATATTCCAAGTGTCGTATTTGACGAGGAGTCTTTTCTGCACTAGTAAACATTATGACAATAAACCAAAATTAAAATGTAGAATCAAAGATTAATTTAATGTCAACCTTTTATTATTATTGTTATTTTAATATCCATGGCGATAATATGTAAGTGAATACGCTATACTATCCTTAACATTTCTACCAATTTTCAAAACTTTATGAATTTTGTCAGATATAAATCGTTATATTACTGAACTATAAGCCAGATATTGATAAATAGATCTCATTTTATATGAGACTTATGTTATAATAGTGGTAAATTTCTAATATAGAATTTGTCTTTCACCAGGTGTGCCATAAAGCTGTTACACCCTGTATTTTTATTTGTCAATACGACGTGCGTTATTTTCGAAACTCCCTGTATATTTCTTTCTAATATCCTATTAAGATAATAACAATCTCACTAATTTTTGACACTCACGTTTCTTTCTTCATTCAAACCAATAAAACTTGTTTTTTCACATGGCTCCTAACATTTTTTAAACTGATCCCCAGTAGCAGTTCATAATTATTCTAATGTCTCTTTTGGCTTTGATTGGGATAAAGCTTCCGCATATTTGTGGTCCGCTAAATCAATGTTTCTGTGGCATTGACATCGTATTTCAAAATTAATCTGTTGAAAAATGCATTTTTTATTCATTAACATGTTTAGCAGCAATTATCGGTATCTTAATAGCCGACAACATATTTTTCCAAGGCTTGAAAGATTTAATTGGTATATTTATAATTCTTGTGAAAAATTATACACATCTTATATTTACTTCCAAATATTTTGTATCGTATATAAAAATATTCAATAATCTTCATAAGTTAATAAATAAAGATACACTGACTAATAACTACTTTATCATTTCACTTGTTTACTGGGCGTTACAAATCTCATATGATATATTAATATATTATACAGGGTTGGGCAAATGTGTTGGAGCACCTGATTTCTAACTAGAAAAGTGGGATGAATGTATCATCCAAAGATATACACACCGAGAAGATATATTTAAGTTTGTATAAGCGGGTGATGTGTATTTGGTGTGTGTGTGCATAAGTTTCAATGGCACTGGTATCATACCAACTAGCCAGGTCATTTTTGTGGAAACCAGAAATATATAATTTTGTTTTTGTCGTTATTATTTATTTATCCATTACCTATATTCGAATTTGATATTTGGAAAATAACATATTTTTCGGGACATGTTCAGTAATTTCATGAGAAATATTAATATTTAATTAGGAACACAAACCAAAACTTTCCAATGTCTCTGACGTAACACAATAAATCATAGTATTGTCTATGTTGGTTGTAGCATTTTTTTAATTTTTCTGTTTCTTATTGGGATATGCTCTGCCAAGAAAATATATTTTTCTTCTAAACATTGTCCGTGAAATCTACAAAATAATACAATTATCCAGTATTTTACAGGTACGACAAAAACCAGAACAACGGTACACAACGTTAATTCCTAATGTATACGGATTATCTGAAAAGCTTCGATGCACAGTGTGACATTTACAATTTTTTTAGGTCAAAATTCGACTTCTCCTTTATAATTCAACCAAAACCAATCTATTTGGGCTCGAAATTTTCGTAATACTGTGCGCTACTGTGCGCTTTAAGAAAGAACTGCGAAAATTGTAATCCAGCTTATTATTTTTGACACATGGTAGCTGTCAAAAGACTGTAAAAAAAGTGAAAACCCTATAAAGGTAGAATCTAGACGCCGTTATTTCCTATTATAACTCCTTGGAAGTCCATCAATATCATATTGTATCATGATTTTTGACTTGCAGAATCTGAATTTCAAGGGTTCGAAACCATATACCTAAATAGTTTTTAGGCGACTGTTTCAGAAAGTAAAATAAATAACTATTTTTAGGTCTTAAGAGAGACGAAAATGGGGAATTATTTTTTGTATTCGATACAAAATAACTAAATATAACACATATTTAACTAAACAAAAAAGTGTAATATATAATAGTATATTATATTACTAGGAGTAGAACGCACTCTTTTTGGAAGTAATTAAAATTGGAAAATAGAAGTACTCTGCGTCTGTGATCTCAACCAATCAGGTAGACAAAAAGGTGTCTGCGAAGTGGTTGAACAGCTCAGGCCTAAAGGGGGAAACGGAAAATTTAATTATAGCAGCATATAAAAAATAAATATAGACATAGAAAACGAGGAATTTAGAAAAATGGTCTTATAGCACAATCCTCGAGGTTTATTGTATGAGATGCAGTTTGGTTTGGTATGGAAGTAGATTATCTTAGTATTCAGTGATGACAAAACAAGTCAACAGACAGCGCACCAGCCCCCATATCAAATCATGGCCTAATAATTGATGAGCGGGAAAACATTTTTTTTTCAAAATCTTTCGCAATCCCCCGCTACGGGCCCCTCGAAAACCAACGGGCCTCTGCGCTTAATAATTGATGAGCGGGGGTAGAAATTTGAAAAGAATAATTCAAAATCTCTGACGGGCCTCCGGGCACGGGCCCATCGGAAGCTAACGGGCTCCCGCGTTTAATAATTGATGAGCGGGGAGGAGAAATTTGAAAAAAAAATGTTTGTGAAAATCTGTGGTGCCCCCCGCGCTTAATAATTGATGAGCGGGGGGAGAAAAAAAAATTGTCAAAATCTCTGGCGGGCCCCCGCTACGGGCCCCTCGGAAGCCAACGGCCCCCCGCGCTTAATGATTAATGAGCGGGGGGAGAAATTTGAAAAATAAAAGTGTCAAGGTCTCTGGCGGACCCCCGCTACGGGCCCCTCGGAAGCTCGGGCCCCTAAACTCAGTACACAATAGACCCCCCATACGGGGGGCCTGCAACACACTGGACATTTAAAATGATTTCATAAGATGTGTTCGAATAAATGTAAATAGCTAATTCAAAGAACCTCAATTTGTAGAAACTATTAAGACAAAATATCGATGTTTTTACTCAAAACAACATTTATAATATTGAATATTAAGGAAGAAATTTAACTCATTTTTATAAAATGAAAAACAAATTTAATTAACAGTAACTTTCCCCACTTTTTATTCATATTGTATGTATTGTTTAGGTTTAATTTGGAAATGATTCTAAAATTGTTTACCGAAAAATTGGACCCTAATGTTTTTCAGTTACAAAGGCATTCTTTACAATCATTGCAGATCGGTGTTTTTTATTATTATAGAGAATATATATTACCAAATATAGTTGTTTTGGCCTCTTTGGAGTACATAAGTGTTTCTGTCTTAAAAAGGTGTTACAAATTGAATGACCTTTTTTAGTTTTACCTATATAGTAAATTTACAGAAACTCTAATAGCTGCTTCCATTTATTCAACGAGTTTCCCATTTTAACTGCTGAAGTTGTAACAAGTATTTTTATGTAGTTTTCGTGGCAGATTAACAAGCGCAGAAATACTGGATCTATCTAATATATTTGTATACGAACACCGTTTATATTTCTCTCGTTTTCTTTCTTAGATTTTCTGCTACATATGTATTCTCTTCTAAAATAATGTCCGTGGAATCTACAAAATAATACAAGTATCTAGTATATTACTGGAATGTACGCCTGTGACTTTTATATTATGTCAAAGGAGCAGTTAGATTGTGTTTCGTGATATATTTTATGAATAAGAATAAATATATAAAAATAATGTATTTTGCACATGTCACGGAAACCGAATCTGAATCTTTCTTCAAGCTTTATTTGAAAATCTTGTATGTGCTGTGTATTTTAAATATACAGCTTTAAAAATATTCACAAAAACAAAACCGCTAAACCGTGAGCAAAATTTAAAAAACGACATTTACAGTACTCCGCATACATATGACAAATATTATGAGGATGTCTCCAGAATTTTCACTATAGTATTAGATGAAGACAATATCATTAGGAAAAATAAAGTTCAGGGATCGAAGATTTTGGCACACGCCCAGTTTGCGGCTTCGGCTTCGCCTCAGCCGCAAATCCTGGGCTCAACACAAAAAAGGCGTTCTACTCCGTGTAATATATACTATTTTTTCTTCAAGCGTATTAAAATGCAAAAATTCATTTATCATAAATGTACAAATATTCAAACTACAGTGTTACATGTTGACACAATATGACAAGTGGCTAGTGGATAGCGCGCCACCGGTGGCTTTCGGTATTAACATTATGTTACTGTTACAATACCCACTGCGGTGGCGTTTTCGGAACTAACATTATGTTACTAGTAAAACAATGTCCACTACGGTGGCGTTCGGTACTAACATTTTGTTACTAGTAAAACAATGTCCTACTTCTACTTCTGTTTCTGGTGACATAATTTAAACATTTTAATACGCTTGAAGAAAAATATATTCTTATTTATGCCTGATTAAATTTGATGATTAGGCAATAGGTACATGCGGCTGGGAAGTGAATGCGGCCGTGAAGTAAGTTTGACAGAGGAGTACAAAAAAGTGACACTTTAGGAACGCTATCAGATCCGTAAAACATCAATTTTTGCTGCAGTCGCCTAAAAAAAAAGTTGTGTACACTTCGGCCAAATGATCTTTTTCAGCCTTACCCGAAATTTGTTTGGCCTCGGCTGCGCCTCGGCAGCAAAGGGTATAGCAGGATAAGCATGTGTTAGGTGCCCCCGCACCAATCGGGTCAAAATTTTTAGCACAAGTTGAGAGTAGTGTGAGATGAAATTTCCCAAAATATTATTTTTGGAAAACCATTTTTACGGGAGTTATGGGGATAAAAAAAAAATGGAAAAAAAAAAATTTCTCGAGAACGGATAAACCGATTTTTATGAAAAAAAATATATGTTATGGCTTTTGATGGTGCAAATGTGGGAAAAAATTATTGAGTCCATTTGTCGAAAAAAAGTGGTGAAAAAATTTTTTCAAAATAAAAAAAAAAATTTTAGGGGATGTTCTAGAGGCACACCCACCATTTTCTTCCAAATAAATGCTTATATGCCCCTTTAAAACATATCCAATTTTCATAGCGATCGGAAGGGTACAACATACTCAAAATTGATAACCATTGGCAGACTGCGGGCGGCGCGTAGTCTATGTAATGAAGCATTATAAGACGACTTTTTTGTAAATATTTCGTGTAAAGACGAGATTACCTTCTTCCCCTCGTTTTCGAGGGTGCTGAACACGATGCAAGTGATGGGAGAAATTTTTGACCGCCGCAACCCCCTGCAACTTTTTTGAAAAATTTTTTCAAAATAATTTTCTTTTTTATGGGATGTTCTCGAAGAATGAAGACTAAGAGACGTCTCATCAATATAGAGTAACCTGATTCGTGAGAGGCAAGAGGACTCACGCAAAAAAGTCAGCCCGAATTGTGAGAGGCAAGGGGACTCATAATAACCAAGCACCTCGACTAATGAGAGGCAAGGGAACTTAAAATATAAACAAGCGCCTCGACTAGTTAGAGGCAAGGAGACTCAGGATAAATAAACACCCCGACTCGTGAGAGGCAAGAGGACTCACAATAAACAGGCACCTTCACTTGTGAAATTCACTGTAACCTCCACTTAGTGGACTTTGAAAACTAGTTCTTTCGTAGGCTGACTGCAGATGTCATCATTGCAAAATCTTCAGATTTTCAAACTAGATTTTGTTTGACCCCACAGTTGACGTCAGAGAATTTTTGCGCCACACTTCTTGAAGTTTGATACTGATTTAAATGCTAGGGTTGTAATGGTCGCCAGTGACCGTGGTAGTAAGATGTAGTAATGAACCGCTAGTCTATGTAATAAAGGCAGAAATAGTGTAAATATTTCTTGCAACGACGAGAATACCATCCTCCGTCCGTTTTCGAGGGTGTTGAACACGATGCAAGTGGAGGGAGAAGTTTTTGACCGCCGCAACCTCCTAAAACGGCCACTTATGGATCCCTTTATGTTTTCTATACGAGTCTGGTGAGTGATTTATCAACGAGTTATACATGAAATAACATGGAAGATGGTTATAGAGTAAGTTAAGTCCAGACAGCAGGCCAGGGGGTTAATTAAACCCTTCCGAGGAGTGGAAAATCATTTTTTATCAAATAATTCGGGTTCAAACGCGTTTCCCCCGTTTTTGGGGTCGCTGATCATGGGAAAAATATTCATTTTTAGCTCCAACCCCTCTTCATCTCTCAAACGGTGGGTGAGGGGTGATTTCTGCCCGTTTGAGGGGGTTCGAGCTAAAAATGAATATTTTTCCCGTGACCAGCGACCCCGAAAATAGGGTATACGCATTTGAACCGAATCATTTGAAAAAAAAACTACACCCCTCGGGAGGGTTTAATCAACCCCCTAGGCCTGCTGTCTGGACTCCACTTACTCTATAACCCCCTTCCATATTATTTCAAGTATAACCCGTCGATAAATCACTCCCCAAATCCGTTTTCGTATGAAAAAATAAAGGGATCTATAAGAGGGATGGCCATTTCAGTAGGTTGCGGCGGTCAAAAACTTCTCCCACCACCTGCATCGTGTTCAGCACCCTCGAAAACGAGGGGGGGGAAGATAATCTCGTCTTTGCACGAAATATTTACAAAGAAGTCGTCTTATAATGCTTCATTACATAGACTACGCGCCGCCCGCAGTCTGCCAATGATTATCAATTTTGAGTATGTTGTACCCTTCCGATCGCTTTGAAAATTGGATATGTTTTAAAGGGGCATATGAGCATTTATTTGGAAAATGGTGGGTGTGCCTCTAGAACATCCCCTAAAAAATTTTTTTTTTATTTTGAAAAATTTTTTCACCACTTTTTTTCGACAAATGGACTCAATAACTTTTTCCCACATTTGCACCATCAGAAGCTATAACATATTTTTTTCATGAAAATCGGTTCATCCGTTCTCGAGAAAAAATGTTTTTTCCATTTTTCTTTTTACCCCCATAACTCCCGTAAAAATGGTTTTCCAAAAATAATATTTTAGGAAATTTCATCTAACACTACTATCAACTTGTGCTAAAAATTTCGACCGGATTGGTGCGGGGGCACCTAACACATGCTTATCCTGCTATGCCCTTTCTGATTCGGCCGAAAAAGATCAACTTTACGGCCTAGGTACACAAATAATTATGGAAGTGACCATTTTTTGGACGAACTTGGTAATTTTTGGGCCCTTTTATGTATGTAACAAAATCTAAAGTACCAAATACCCTTTTATTTTAAGTTTTTTTATTGCAGAATTTGTATATAAGTATCACAAACGAAAAAGTCAAAGGGCTACGAACTACGACCATTTTTTGGTTATTTTTCTCATTTATATGCTTGTGAACGGTTAATTGTGCGCGAACTAAATAAGTATTCATGTATGTCACATCCTGTAATTACTTCCACATCCAGTGGAAGTCTAGTAACGACAAAAAAAATTTAAAAAATTTTTATTGTTCAAATAGGCTTAGAATGTCACGAAACGTCGAGATTTTAAGTTTGAACGAAAAAAAAATTTCTGTCTGTCGGGCTGTCTGTCGGTCTGTCTGTAACTTTTTTTGTGCGCACGTTTACTCTGGAACCGTTTGAGATATTGACTTGAAATTTGGTACACATATGTACTTTAACGAGATCTAGAACTAGATTATATTTTCATCTTGTTCCGTCGAAGGGTTGGGGGGTAAATTGGGGTAAATTTGGGGAAAATAGGTAAATCAAGCAGGTAAGAGTCCATAAAATTGGTATTTAGTATATACAAGAGAAGCTAAGGTCCCAAAAAAAGTTTTGGCATTAGCCACCCCCATTACCACCCCCACCCCATTATTAAAGGGGATGAAAAAAAATTGTGATTTAGTGTGTGTACAAGAACCAGAAACCTCAAAATATTTTTTTACTTCATCCACCCCCACTACCACCCCCCATCACCACCCCCACCCCGCTACCGATATGGGGTATCGTTTTATGGGTTTTTGGGGTAGAGGATTTCAAATATTATATTATTAAAGTTCCATAAACAGTTATTTCCGCATACAAATTTTTTTCGTTGTGAGTGACTTGGATAAAAAATTTGGATGTGGAAGTAGTGATTCCTTGGGCAGCGGTTTTTTTTTGACATATAGGATACTAAATTCAAGGTTCAGAAACCTAATAGTCCAGATAATTTTAGAAATGGCCATTTTTTTGCCAATATTGATATTTTTCGGGTCCTATTTTGTGAGTAACAAAATCTAAAGTACCAAAACCCATGTATTTTAAGTTCTTTTATCCGCAGAATTTGAATATAAGTATCACAAAACGAAAAGGTCAAAAGGCTATAAACTGCGACTTTTTGGTAATTTTTCGTTATTTTTGGTAATTTTTGATCATTTATCTGCTTGTGAACGGTTATTTTTGCGCAAACTAAATAAGTAACTATGTATGTCACGTTCTGCAATGTTTTTTGCACTTATAGGATTTAAATTTCGTGATTCTGAAACCTAATAGTCTAAATAATTTTAGAAACGTCCAATTTTTGGCCAATATTGGTAACTTTCGGGTCCTTTTTTGTGTGTAACAAAATCTAGAATACCAAAATAATAAATACATATTTGCAGTATAAGTATTTTTTTTGACGACTTCAACTAGTTATCGTTATATTTGAAAGTCGAAAATCTTAGAATATAATACAATTTTTTATAAATGTATTTTATGAAAAATTAGTAAATAAAAACCTTGACGAAATGTAGTTAAATATTGCTTTTTTTCTTATTAAGAAAAAACATTATTTATTTATAAATTGTACTTTTCTTTGAACTTCTAACTTCTATAGCTTTTAAAAGTATTGAAGTACAAACAGAGTAATAAGAAGGAAAATATTAAAATAAATAGTATACTAGTATAATTAACCACCTTTAATTATATTAATTTACGTAAGGCTATAATAACTATTATTATTTAGGTATATGGTTTCGGACCCTTGAAATTCTGCAAGTCGAAAATCATGATAAAATATGATATTGATGGACTTCCAAGGAGTTATATAGGAAATAACAGTGTCTAGATTCTGCCTTTATCAGGTTTTCACATTTTTTACAGGTTTTTGACAGCTGTCATGTGTCAAAAATAAGCTAGATTGCAATTTTCGCAGTTCTTCATTAAAGTGCACAATTTACGAGAATTTTGAGCGCAAATGGATTGATTTTGGTTGAATTACAAAGGAGGAGTTGAATTTTGACCTAAAAAACTCTTAAATGCCACACTGTGCGCCGTGTAGGCAATAGATTTGATATTATGATGATATTTCAAACGGGCAATACATTAAGATCTATTTTAACAAAAACAAAACCGCTAAATCGTGAGCAAAATTCAAAAAACTGCATTTATAGTATTCCGTGTGAGTGTAATAAACATTATGTGAGTGAGTCATCCAGACCATTTAGTGCTAGATTGGATTACATTAGGAAGAATGAGATTCAGAAATCGAAGATTTGCAAACACGCTTGGGAGAAAGTACATAGAATAAACTGGGGCAAATTGTAACAAAAGAGACAGATAGCAAGAAAAGAAAAATTAAAGAATCAGCTATAATATTATTGAGTGAGGATAAATACGTGTCGAATTGTTCCGTAGATGTTAAAGGAAGAACTTAACAAACTGAACATTATTTAAAATAAAACTATCAACTAGATATATCAATAGTTCTGTGTAAGCAGTGAGTATCTATGGATACTGAATATAACAAATATATTCTTGAAACTGTGTATTTAATATACACAGCACACAAACACTTTTAATACGCTTTGAGAAAGGAAACAGATTCTGTTTCCGAAACGTCAGCAAAATACATTATTTTTATATTTTTGTTCTTATTCATTATTTGCCAAAGAAATACCCTCTAACTGCTCCTTTGACGTAAAAGTCACAGGCGTGGAGGTTATTTTCCAGTAAAATACTGTATTATTTTGTAGATTTTACGGGCATTGTTTAGAAGAAAATGTGGCAGAGCTTCCCAATAAAAAACACAGAAAAATTAAATCATAGTATAGTGTAACGACATCGTCTACCTGCTGCTGGCAAAACCAAAGATACGAAAGAAATCAGTATAAATGTTATATAAAATTATACGCTTATTACCAAGACTTAGCCATAACAAACCTTCACAGGTATATCATATTACATGATAACGACTTCTCTTATTAATCGCTTATCTTAGAGATATTATGTTTCACCTTTGTTTCTCACATTTTATGATGACTGTCGAATTGCATTTCCTTTGTTCTATATTTTGCTTACTCAGGTTCTGAATGTTATAAATACGACTAGACATGCTTTGTAAAGTCAGTTATTAAACTCAGTTAGAATGCAACACTTCTAATTTATTATTATATTCCTTCTCCAAGAGCCAACGTTGGCTCCATGTAACTAAATAAAAGTTTTTAAAAAGTCATTCATGTGAACCGTGATCTAACATTGGCGCAGTCGGTAGGATCCGTAAACATCATCAGAACAAGAAGCCTAACTGGTAGTGAAGCGTAAGAGAACAAGGAGAACATCTGCAGAAGGTGCCTAACTAGTACGTGTACATCTGCGAGAACAAGGAGACCTTCCTCACTGGTGGTGGCGGATCCCAATCCCTTGACGGACGAAGAACCTACTCATGGAGATGAAATTAACGTAAGTCATTTTAAGAATCATCTCGTACCATTTTTATTATTTTATTATTTTTCGCAACTTATTTTATTAAAAGTGTATTATACTGCTAATACACTCGGCGCACAAAGCCAGTTCTATTGTCAAAGTGAAATCCATTCCTTTACAAACGCAACGAAACAAGTTCATTTAATTTTAAGTTTATTTATTTTCGTATTATACTGCTAATACGAAACATTGTGTATTATACAGCTAATATACAATCCATTTACGCATGCAACGTAACAAGCTAATTTTAATTTAATTTAAGATCGTATCATACTGCTGATACGCAACCAATTTTCGTCCAAATAATATTTAAATACAAAAAGCAAAATGCCAGATAGAGCTCAACCAGAGCCAGTTCAACCAGTGCCACCGGCACCAACCGAACAACAACTACAACAGCAACAACTACAACAACAACAACCTCAATCAGAGCAAATTGAGCCTTACAAGCTCTCTGAGATATTTTCTCTAATACCTGAATTCGATGGCAATGCCATAAATTTACAAACATTCCTCAACTCCTGTCATTGCGCCCAAAGCATGGCAATTGGAGATCAAAAAATTCTTTTGACCGTCCACATAAAAAATAAATTGAAAGGCAAAGCTGCCGAATTAATCAATTCACGTAACCCTGGCACCTGGCCAGAAATCAAAGCACTATTGGAAACCCACTTTGGGGATTCCAGAGATCTAACGGCCCTAATTCAGGACCTACAACGAATTCATCAATTACCCGGTGAATCCGCTTTAACATTTGTTTCGCGTTTACAAACGCACAATGCGAAAATGCACGCTGCAGTGCAAAAGCAAAATTTAACCTCGACACAAAGAACCGCACAATCCGACCTCATCGAAACGATGACTTTAAATAACTTACTAACGGGTTTAGAACCAAACTTAGGCCGTATCATACGTGCCAGCAACCCTCCAAATATATTGAAAGCTGTAAGTAGAATTCGTAGAGAGTTACAACTTTCTTATTTCGAACAACAGAAATTTCCGAAAAATAGTCCGGTCAAAAATCCCGCTTTACAACAAAAACGACCAACTTCAAATTTCCAACAAAAATTCTGTTCATTTTGCAAGCGCAATGGACATGTAATAAACGAATGTCGTACAAGGCAACAGCAACTGTCTATGCCATCGACATCAAATTTCCAGAGACCAAATTATCAAGGAAACCCAAATTTCCAAAATTTCTCTCAAAACAATCAATTTGGTCAGAGGACATTCCCTCAAAACCAACCTAATCAACCTCAAAATAGGCCCTCAGCTATAAGGCCGAATCCAAATTTTAACCAACAAAGACCGTCAGCTATTCAACCTAACCCGAATTTTAACCGCTTTAACCAGCAAAAAGCTCATAATTTAAATTACGAACCTTACGATAATTATGCCGATCAATTTAATCAATACAATGACTATTCACCCGATTATCAAAATGTAAGTGACAGTTATGAAAATTACGATTTAGAAAACGCTCAAAGCTTTTCAGAGAATTATACAGCTAATTCCCCATATGAACAGTACGAGAATTATACTGCTAATTCTCAAACGCCACAGGAGGAATATACTGTTAATCCTCAGGATTTTCGATTAGATCCGGAGTACCCCACGGATACTCCAACACAGCAAACAGACCAATTCGACCAAATAACAAATCAAATACGAACGATGAACCTCAACGACAGTTTCGACCCGTCGCTGAACTTCCCGGAACAAGGGTTCATGTAGAAACGCTATCACACTCATTGTTGACCGTAAATTCAAAAAATCTATACTACATTAAAGACATCACAAACAATTTCAAAATTCTAATCGATACTGGCGCAGGTATCTCTATCTTTAAGCCAAAAACAGCGGAAAATTACAAACGGAGATTTTCAGAAAACGTAATTATACAAGGTATAACCGATCAGAAAATTGCTATTAGTGAATCTGTTCTTATACCCTTCACTGATAACGACCCACATAAAGTTTACATCTACGACCTAGATATCAATTTTGGACTGATAGGAGCTGATTTCCTAGAGCACTATCATTGTATCGTCGACATAAGAAATAAACAATTAATAACCAATTTCAAAACGGTACCACTTTTCAAAGTAACCGACGATTCGTCGAAACCCGAATACGACAAAATCCAATCAAACCACAACCCTAATCAAAATAAGATCCAAATTGAAGGCCGTACCGAAAAAATTTATAAACTAAAATGTAACCTTAGAAACACTGACGCTATTTTGCAAGCGCAAGAGAATGAAAAAGTCCGTCTACCTAATGCTCTTGTTAAAGTAAACGAAAACGGAGAATTTTTAACAACAATAATCAATGCTAATGTCATCCCGAAGACTGTCGATTTTTCCAATTTAAATTTAGAACCTTTACAAA
This sequence comes from Rutpela maculata, assembly GCA_936432065.2. NCBI lineage: Eukaryota > Metazoa > Arthropoda > Insecta > Coleoptera > Cerambycidae > Rutpela > Rutpela maculata. The sequence goes on along the minus strand of OW386289.2, from coordinate 14,295,912 downwards.
AATTTAAGTCAATTTTTAACTTAAACACGCAAAATTCTGACCAACAACTAACGACGGACAGATCCTTCGAAATCAGGAACGAATTGCGCTTGGATCATCTAAACGAAGAAGAGGCCGAAATAGTAACGCAGCTTTGTTTAGACTTTCAAGATATATTCTATTTAGAAGGAGACAATTTGACTTTTACCAACGAAATCAAACACCCTATTGACACCGACAATTCCCGACCGATATTTACGAAATCGTATCGTTATCCTCAGGTCCATAAAGAAGAAGTTAAGTCCCAAGTATCGAAAATGTTAAGTCAAGGTATTATTCAACCCTCAATCTCACCTTGGTCCTCTCCTGTCTGGGTAGTTCCCAAAAAACTGGACGCTTCTGGTAAACAGAAATGGCGCGTTGTAGTCGACTACCGCAAACTCAACGAGGTTACAATCGGTGACAAATATCCTCTGCCCAACATTTCCGATCTTTTAGACCAACTTGGCAAATGCCAATAATTCACAACCTTAGACTTGGCTTTTGGTTTCCACCAAATCGAAATTAATCCCGCAGATATTCAAAAGACTGCTTTCACAGTTGAGAACGGTCATTATGAATTCGTGCGAATGCCATTTGGACTCAAGAACGCTCCATCAACTTTTCAAAGAGTTATGGATAACATCCTGTTAGGTATTCAAAATGAACGATGTCTCGTCTACATGGACGATATTATTATTTACTCTCCTACAATTCACGAACACATTTCCCGTCTAACTGAAGTCTTTAAACGCCTTCAAAAAGCCAACCTCAAAATTCAACCAGACAAATGCGAGTTTCTCCGCAAGGAAGTCGCTTATTTAGGACATCTCATTACAAAAGACGGCGTAAAACCGAACCCTTCGAAAGTTGACGCTATCTTAAATTTTCCTCAACCGAAAAATCCAAAAGAAATTAAATCATTCCTAGGCTTAGCCGGATATTATAGGCGCTTTATCCCTAATTTCTCCAAGATAACCAAACCCCTAACAAAACTACTACAAAAAGACATACCATTTCTTTTCGACAATGATTGTGTAAATTCTTTTCAAAATTTGAAACAAACATTAACAACAACTCCGATATTAATTTACCCTAATTTTGATGAACCTTTCATTCTAACCACTGATGCGAGCGCATTTGCCGTCGGCTCGGTGCTGAGCCAGGGGCCTATTGGCAAAGATTTACCCATTGCCTATGCTTCTAGAACCTTGTGCAGTGCAGAAACTAAGTATTCAACGATTGAACGCGAGCTTTTATCGATAGTATGGAGTGTAAAGCACTTTAGACCATATCTGTATGGTAGAAAGTTCAAGCTTGTCACCGACCATAGAACACTCACCTGGCTATTCTCTATAAAAGATCCAGGAAGTAGACTTGCCCGTTGGCGACTCAAATTAGAAGAGTACGACTATGAAATAATTTATAAACCCGGTAAAATCAATAAGAACGCGGACGCACTTTCCAGAATCAAAATTAATCATTTTTCCGAATGTTCCAAATTCTATTCAAAAGTTCTAGCCGCGAATGACGAAGAGTCAGACGACGACGAAAACCCAGACGATAACAACGAAATCACTAACGAACAAATTTCCCGAGAATTTGAAACTTTCACCAACCTATATAAAACAACATCTTTAATAGACTATTCAAAAATCAAAGCCTCAAACAAACAACTCTTATACCGAGAACATAAAGATATTATAACCTTCTTCCAACAAAATAACTTACAAGACCTACATCACAAAATTATTGAGGACATTCGAAGAAAACCCCGAATTTCATAACGATAAAATCAATATTGTATCGAGCAAAACAGTCAGACATAGGAGATATTTTATCATTCCTCTACCTTTTGATATCGAATCTGTAATTGAACATCTATTTTTGGTATTATTTAAAAATCAAGATGTTTTAGACCTTTCTAAGACATACTTTGTCGAAAATAACCTAGACCTCCCCATACTCGAAATTCTATCATTCATTTTTGCAGAAAAGGATTTAAAAGTAGTAATTTGTCAAGATATCGTCAGAACTGCCGACGAAGATGAAATCCCAATTATATTGGAGCAAAATCATTTTGGTAAAAATAATCTACACCGCGGAATAAATGAAACGATTCGAAGAATTAGAGAAAAATACACTTGGCAAGGTCTAACTAAAGACGTTGAAAATTTTATAAAAAATTGCGAAACTTGCCAAAAGACTAAAGTATGCCGGAAAAACCTTAACAACCCTCTAGTAGTCACAGAAACCCCAAGAACACCATTCGAAAGAATTAATATCGATTTATTTGAATTCCCAACTCGAAACTACGCTTTAACTATTCGCGACGAGTTAACTAAATTTACACAAGCCTATGCAGTCCCGGACAAATCCGCAAAATCCGTCGTAAATACCTTGTTGTTATACTTTCAACATTACGGCACCCCGCTAAGAATCCATTGCGATTACGGTGGCGAATTTGACAACCGTTTGCTCAAAGATCTCTGCACCCTCTACGACATAAAACTGACGTATTCAAGCGTAGGACATCCCCAATCGAACGGATCCATAGAAAGATTTCATGCTACTCTAGCTGAAATGATAAGAATTCATAAAACTGAAAATCCGAACGAACATCCTTTCACAATTTTACCATATGCAGTAATATGCTATAACAATTCAGTAAATAAAACACACGGTTTCACCCCATACGAACTTGTATTTGGACATACGTCCAACAGACCACCTGAAACTTTGTATAACCAAAAAGAGTTAATAACCAAATACGTTAGGGATTTAAACAACAGAATATCTCACTACTATAAAATAGCCCGTAGTCGAACGCAAGCTCAAAAGGAGAAAGCGAAAGTTCGCTTTGATAGAAATGTTCCCCAAAAACGACCCGAATACAAAATAGGTGACTTAGTTTACGTAAAAGAATCACAAATCAAAAACAAATTGCAAAACAAATTTAACGGTCCTTTTAAAATAAAAGAAATTTTTCAAAATTCTGCTACCTTATTAAACCTCGAAACGAAACAAGAAACCAAAGTAAATTTTGATAGAATGAAACCATATACTGAAAATTAAATTTATTTTCAGGTTTCTCCTGCTGTTCGGATCAGCACTCTGTCAATACAAAATTATCCCAATCAATAACACCGTTGGTGTATACTACCACCAAGACACGGACATCGTGGTGACAAATGACAAATGGACTCTACTAGTGCATAAAAACATTTCATCCCTCAAACTAGCTTTTGACAAAAATCAAAATATCTTAGACAGAATCCTGTACACTCTCCATAATGGTGATCATAAGTCAATTATTTTTACGAGTGAAATTAAAACAGACTTTAACCTTTTAACACAAATATCCAACTCTATAAAAATGAAATTTGACGAAATCTTTTCAGATACAAAAAGATATAAACGAGGAATACTTAACGGTATCGGTACAATATTCAAATCCATAACTGGTAACCTAGATGCTGAAGATGGCCAGTACTATACTAATTGTATAAATAAACTAAATAATGACGAACATCAATTGGAAAACTTAATCAAAAATCAAATTTCAGTTACAACTTCTGTTATTAAAAACTTCAACTCGACTATACAAAAATTACAAATTGACGAGGAAACCTTTAACAAAGATCTCGAAGAAATAGAACACACAATTCAAACAATGACTCAAGCTATCGAGGCTGCTCACATAAAACTAAAATTTTTATACATTTCCGAACAATTAATGGCAAGCTATTTGTATATCGAAGATAATTTAAACGACATTCTAAATTCAATAACATTTGCCAGACTAGGAATCATTCACACGTCAATCATAACCCCTAATCATTTGGTAACAGCATTACAAGAAATTTCACAGAGCTTACGAAGGAACAATTTGCCTCTCCCCATTAAATTATCGGCAGTTGCTAAGTATTTGGATATTATTGAATTACAAGCGTTTCAAATGGATTCTAACTTAGTATTCGTTTTAACAATACCACTTGTTGAACCCCAAAATTATAACACCTATCGCCTATATCCTATCCCGATACTTGACAACAGAACTGGTCTACATCACATTTTATCTATTTCACAAAAATATATCGCGAGAGATGATGATTCTTTGATGTACATACCTATACAAAATTTGAAAGAATGCAAACCACTTTATTTTGGAACCAAACTATGTTCGAACCTGTTTGCCTATCCTATCGACCAAAATGCCATATGTGAAGCCAGAATACTAAAACCATTGCCAAAACTTCCAGAGAACTGTCAAACTTCCTTCATTATTAGTCAGGGATACAACGTCCAAGAACTTGAAGACAACACATGGCTAGTAATTAATTCCGAACCACTTCACATTACCATCAACTGTCCAAAGAGAGAATCCACAACAGAATTAATCAACAAAAATTCCATCATCAAACTACAACCAGGATGTTACGCCTATGCAGGCATTACTAGAATACAAGCCAGTGCCAAAGACTTTTCCGAAATTAAGGACAATTCACATCCTATCCAAATTCCTTTTGAATGCTGTAATCATATGCCCGACAAAATCGAAATTCCAAAATTAAAACCTCTCAAATTAAACAATCTCGACGTAGAAGACCTAGATATTGCTAAAAACAAATTGGACCAATATTCCAAAGACTTGGATGACCTCATAAATGAACCTTTTGTGACCAAACACGTATCTTGGTTCACGTATTTCATAATCACTCTCATCATCCTGTTAGTTGTACTTTACATAACTTGTAAATGCAGAAGAAGAAGATGTAGAGCATTGCGAATCCAACCCTCAACGGACAACCCTCCTTCACCTCCTTCAGAGCGAAGCAGAGTTTTTACCAAATTCCCTAGATTGATCCCTCCAAGAAAGCGACCCGGTATTAAACCTCAAGAAGAAGAGGACATCGAGTTAACATAGACTTTCATATGTGGAGTTTTACCCTTGTCTATTAATTTAGACCATTGTATTTTATTCTTATCACATTTATGTAATGTACTACTCGCTTATTATTATTATCATTTACCAATTTTAACTTTTATGTATTTTATTATTTTGCTTTGTATTCATTCAACATTGTTTCAATTTATTTTGCATTATATTCATTTAACGTTTCCAACAATTTTCAAAAGTTGCTGCATAACATCAACTTTTTTATTAAGGGGGAAGTTGTTATATAAAATTATACGCTTATTACCAAGACTTAGCCATAACAAACCTTCACAGGTATATCATATTACATGATAACGACTTCTCTTATTAATCGCTTATCTTAGAGATATTATGTTTCACCTTTGTTTCTCACATTTTATGATGACTGTCGAATTGCATTTCCTTTGTTCTATATTTTGCTTACTCAGGTTCTGAATGTTATAAATACGACTAGACATGCTTTGTAAAGTCAGTTATTAAACTCAGTTAGAATGCAACACTTCTAATTTATTATTATATTCCTTCTCCAAGAGCCAACGTTGGCTCCATGTAACTAAATAAAAGTTTTTAAAAAGTCATTCATGTGAACCGTGATCTAACATAAATACGAGAAGAGGAAAACACAAGCAGCAGTGACTATCAGAGGATGTTCTTCCATTTGCATTAATAACAAATTCTGTCGATAATGGCAAAAAACAGATCGCGACATTCTTAGACTTAGTCAAGGCTTTTGATAAGGTGTCTCATGATGTATTAATTCACAAACTAGAAGGTTATGGAATACGAGGTGTAGGGGAGACACAATTTAACCATTTTCAGAGTGACACAATCAACAGCAGCGGCATTAGACTTTATATAGTTAACTGCTTGTGCCACCTCTTCAGTGGTAACTTCGCAAAACTCAAATAAATATGACACGTCCAGATTTTCATGTAAATTGCTCTTACAGTAAGTCGTCCACTGTAGTATTTGGCCCATGAGTATTTGGTACAGATTCTACAAAGAATTTATTGAATTCTTCAGATTTTCTAACTCAATGGGTATGTCTTGTACGTTTCGTTTATTTTAAATGCTAATGCATTTGCTTTATACATTTCTAGGGTGTATTCAATGTACGGCTTTTTTTCCCGACGAATTGATGAAGTAACCAAACTCAACTGTTTATAAAATACCCACTTTTAGTTAATCTGCTCTTGAGTATACTTCCCCATTCGAGTAGGCATTATTCCTCAGCTTTGCCATCAGTTTAATTGTGTCGAGTAACCTGGGAGCGGGAGGTTTACTAAATTTGATAGTTTTTACCGGGGCATATTCATCGAATATTGCTCTGATATTTTTGTTGAGGTACTCAACTTTGTCTTCAATATTATTTAAAGAAACAATGGCATTCCAATATGTATTTACTACTCGTTCGTGGAATATATTATAATCGAAATTCTCCAATTTGTACAAACCTAACCTATTTTACTTCCACATCCAGTGGAAGGAAGTATAGTAACGCAAAAAATATTTTTGAAAATTTTTATTGTTCAAATCGACGCGAAATTTTGTACACCTAATACCTATTCTAGAAAAATACCTTTTATTTCCCTTTTAATTCCTTGTAATTCCCCTAATTCCTTAAATACCCTTATTTCCTCCTAATACCTTAATATTTTCAAGATTATCTCGGGAACGGTGCATTTTTTGATAAAAATACCTATATACAAAAATATTCCTTATAAAATTCTCTATAAAAAACGTCTCTAGACTTTTTTCCTAAAATTAATAGTACCGTGGGAAATAAGGCGCACACATGAGGGTTGATTCCGGTCAACACAATAAATTATAATCTTTACTATAATCTACTTTAAAGTTCAATGCTTAAGGCTAGGATTTTGCAGAGTGAGAGGGAAATATGCGTTTATTTTCGGTTTATTATAAATATTTAAAAAGTCATAAATGGTATAATCTTTAAAATAATTTAGCCTAGCCTTAACGCTAAAGCAGTAGCTACTAAACTCCACCTAAAATTACAATAAATGTACCACTTCCACCCTCTCACTCCTATAAAATAACGCGATGTTTAATGAAGCGAGAATATTGTATACCGGGTGGCTCAGCCGATAGGAACACTGTTGTAACTTTTGAATGGACAAATGGATTTTTTTCAAATTTGGTGTAGTGATATGGGATGTAATTTCCAATTATATAATGTAAAGAACCAAAATGACCGACGTTTCGATGCAATTGACATGAAAATCAAATTTTTAAATAGAATAACCTGTATCTTTTTGCGTATTTGGATCCTGCTGGCCAAAATACATATGATCTGACCCTCAAATACTATTTTGATTTTCAAAAAATATAAATTTTTTAATTTTTAATTTTAATCATAGAAGGCCACGATTTTGAAAAAATTGTTAAAAATCGGCATGCAAGCACCTTCTTAGTCTTATTATTCCTGGTAAGTAACTACATATTTTGATAGTTGTCGGCAGTCGACTAACAATTCTATACTAAATGATTTATTTTTATTATTTACCTAAGCACAAGACAACACAACGCACTTGTTTTTAATCCCCTACCCCAAAAGAGAGGTGTTATAAGTTTGAAAGAGTATTTTGTCGAGAAGGTTATAGGCCACCCAAGTAACAGACATGGTACCAAATCCTTTCGGTTTCGGATTTGCTACGAAGCCTTAGTTCCTGGGGTACACCCTGGTACTAATATTGCTACTTTATTGGGTAAGTACTTTACATGGTTCTTTTAAAGTAACTGTTACCACACCGATACCATTTATTGGAACTGTAAACACCAAAGTCAAAGTAACATTTGGGTAGTTACTGGAACTAGGCAATATCATTTTATTGTTACTCTGTAGTGGCAAAAACTATATAGTATCAGTGGATCAGTTACTGCCACCCACCAGTGCCACTAAGATGCCTAAATAAAGTAACTGGGTACATAGAGAGGCAATCTAGGTTCCAGAATAGTTCCAGTGACCATCACTTGGAACTTTAAAGTATCGTGGTATTTTAGTGGCAACATGGGTAGCGAAATACTTCCTGCTGGTACTTTACAGTTCCAAAATAGAATATGATACTATAGAGTCACATCAGAATAGTTGCTATTGGGTCACCAAAGTCACAGATCTTTTAGAGGTAAAATGGGGTAGTCCTCTATACTTTATGGTGGAGGGCCTAACTTTATAGTACCTTTGTTAAAATCGGCCATTATTAATTGTTGTTAAAATTTTTAGAAAAAAAAAAGTGGTTTTAATCAAAAATAGACAATGGTTATGTTAAAATCTTATCATAAACTTTTACGAAAAATGATTTTGAAAGTATTCCAAATGTTTCCCTAATAAATATTTAAATTTTTTAATCTTGCCTTTTTAAATTATTTTGTCAAAAAATTACAAAAAAAGGTTATTTTGAGGGCGCGTTGAAATTTTATCATTTAATATGTCAACTTATATCAAAAAAGTAACTTGCGTTTGAATAAATGGCTAAAGAAGTACTTTAAACACGCCTAAAGTACACATCTTTTTGGTATAATATTATTTCACTGCGCCATTACTATAATAGAAAAAAAACAAAGAGGTCGCTAAAAGATAAACACCATTTTAAAAAGTGATAGTGGCAGTTACTAGGCAGCCACATAGCGGTTACTAGGCCGCCGACTCGCGGAGTAGTACCCGCTACTACCCCGATACCTTATAGTAACTAAACATAGTCACATCTATAGAGGCCGGGACTACCCGAAACACTACCCGGCGACTAAAAATTTTTCCCCATTTCAGTGGCGGTTACGTAGCTGCCACGTAGCAGGGACGTGGCAGCCTATGGTAGCGGTCTACTTTATCGTGGCTTTTATAGTCGCCGATACGTTCCCGCGACTTTATGTGTTACTTGGGCATATTAGATTTTTACGTTTGGTCGCCATCTTGAATTCGCCATGTTGAACTTCTTTAGAAATTGTCCGATTGAAGTAAAATTGAAAAAGTTGAGACAATTATGGTAGCCGAACATGATTTAGGCCTCATTTTGATTCGATCATATGAAACTGGTACGATTAGACACATTGATCGAGGGTTTTTAAAAATTTTCAATTTTACTTCTTAACTAACGTAATATAACGTTTTTAACACAACATAACCTCATTTAAATTCTGATGTAGATGAGAGCATGCGCAAATCTCATTTAATACCTCTAGTTCCCTCCTATTTCTTTTATTTCCTCTTAATTCCCTTCTAATACCTCGTAATAATATTTATTTCCTCCAAATTCCCCTGTGATTCCCTTAATACCTAATAATTCCTTCCGAAATACCTTCAATTTCCTCCTAATTCCTGCAATGTGTACACTATTTCCCCTCAGCGGTTACCCCCTCGGTTCAAATAGAATATCATGCAACCTCGAAATTTTAAATTTAAGCAGAAACAAATTTCTGTCTGTCTGTCTGGAGGTCTGTCTGTAACTTTTTTTTTGTGCGCACCGTTTAATATACTGACTGGAACCGTTTAATATATTGACTTGAAATTTGGTACACGTATGTATTTTAATGAGATCTGGAACTAGATTATATTTTGATCTTATTTCGTTGAAGAGTTGGGGGATAAATTGGGGTAAATAGCTAAATCAAGCAATAAGAGTCCGTAAAATTGGTATTTAGTATATATAAAAAAAGTCTCAAAAAATTTTTTGGCATTAGCCACCCACATTACTATCCCCACCTCATTATTAAATGGGGTGGAAAAAAATTAAATTGTAATCTAACGCGTATGCAAAAACCTAAGGCCTCAAAAATTTTTTTTTACTTCATCCACCCGTCTGACGCTTCGGTCTATCTGTTGGTCTTGTAACTTTTTGGTGCTTATGATTACTCTGAAACCGTTTAAGATATTGACTTAAAATTTGGCACACGTAGGTATGTATTTTAACGAGATCTGGAACTAGATTATATCTTGATCTTATTCCGTTGAAGAGTCGAGGTTAAATTGAAGAACCAAAGTCATCAAGAATTTTTTTCACTTCGTTCACCCCCACCACCACCACCCCCACTACCAATGTGGCATATCATTTTCTGGGTTTTTTGGGGTACACGATTTCAAATATTATATTATTAAAGTTCCATAAACAATTATTTCCACATAGTGGAGGGCAAATATAGTATTTTCGTTGTAAGAGACTTGGATAGGAAGTCTGAATGTGGAAGTAGTGATTCTTTAGGCAACGGTTTTAACCTTAAATCTTAAAATTTTTACTTTAACTATGCCCAGTTAAGTGTGCACCATTGCTTACGAATCGCCCTGTATATTTTGGTATGATATTATTATACCGAAGAAATATTTAACTCGAAAACTGTCAATTTTTTGAAGTTGTGTCCATTGAGACATTTGACCAGGACGTCAATATCTACAACGTACTGCAATTTCAAAAGCCATTTTTCATAAGATTTGTGCAGGTTTCTTTCCCACATCTCAGATTACGGAAATTGTTCAGTTTATGAAAGATTAAGCGACGACCTAGGAAGATATGATGATGCAAATTCACTAGATAAATACCTGCCTTGTTAGCCATTAGGAATGCTAAATAAATACATTACTTTAAAACTATTCTAGGACTTTGAATGGTCATGACCGTGTACTAATACAGTTCAAGCTAATTATGGGTTTGATATATTGTGGGGACTTCGGTCACGATATTGTTATTAAAGAAATCTATTTACAGATTATTAACTGTTTAGTACATTTTTTATACAGTTTGAATAGGTAGAAAAATTAAGCGAAAAAGCTCACACAATAAATACCATTTTTAAAACAATAGAACGCCCGACAAAACGGTTCAGCAATTTAATGACCACGTACAAGTGGAATTTGTAATAATAATAATAATTTTATGTATCCTTTCGATTACAGTACAATTAACAGTACAATTAAATAAAACATATAAATAAATATGGTAAAATATAAAACTGTTACACTCTTATTTGGTTTTAGAAAAATTATAATTATTTATACCTGGTTTTGGCATTAAATAAAAATATTTCAACCAAATCACAAACACGGCGGCTTACGACTGGCTGATCTAGTTTGGGGCTGGGTTCGTGGATCCAGTTTTTATATGAGTGAGAGAGAACCAATAGTTTCACAGGTATTCGTCGAGCTAGTTTGTTTTGTGATTAAAAAGAGAGTTAAAAATATAGATGTTGATAAAAAAAGGTGCCATCCATAGTAAAATTGATAATAAACTACCCTCTTTAATTACAAAACCGACTGCTGTGGAAAGCCTGATAATAAGACAGACACAAACAAATAAATTAAAAAGATGTAAATTTTAAGATAAAATATACAATTTATTAATCATAATTTAAATCGGAAAATTCAGTGAAATACAAAGGAAAATTAAACTAATTCAGAATAGCAAAATTATATATAAACATGTCTTAGAACAGCTAGATTATTAAAGATATGGCTGGTAAACACACCGTGAGTATCATTTAATAGTCCATGAAAGAAACAATAATTATCAAGATCAAAAATTGTCACATAAATGTAAAAATATATCTTGAAAAACATGATACACGATGTAAACATGATAGTTCACTGATATATTGCCGTCGTAAAATCGTAGCACAATAACTACTATAGAAATAAACACATTTACTTACAAAATATCGGTTAGAGGTATGAAGTAAATAAATTTAATTACCTTTAACTTGATAGATGTGTTACGTAAATTCAGATAACCATACAAGCGACATTGTATATGTTTTTAGATTATCTTAACTTTCAGCTTACTTGTTAATGCTGCTATAGAATTGGAAATGGGTTCTAAATCTATGCGTCCCTAGAGAAATAACCTCTGACTCTAGTTCCTAATTTGCGCAATATTACCAAAACATGATTAATTACACTCTACGTAGATACAGTGTGTCCTGTCTCAGCTGGACACACGTTGATATTTCGGCTATTATTCGAGAAATCGATTTGAAATTTTTCTCAGCAATGAAACTCTTCGCGTCCTTTCATGATTTTCAATATATTTTCAATTGTCACACTGACACACTGTGTCCACTCAAAAGTGAGAGTTGTCTATATTTTACTTAGCGTTAGAGAGATACAGCAAAAATTAATTAAGAAAAGTTGTTCAGAGTCAAAAAATGCCACTAGAACCGAATTTCATCAAAACATGTGAATTTTGATTATTCTCAAAATTATTGTAATTGCCCAGTTTTGTTCTTTTGTCCTTTTTGTTTCTAAATTCCGTCTAGGCCGAAAAATTCCCTAAAAATCCAAATATTTTAAACCACACCTTTTATCCGCCACACCTTCCTGGCAGGAAGACCACCAGGGTGGAATTGCTTCGAACGGGTTTTTCGCTGAGTTATGTTTTCCCGTGTCAGCAACCAAAATTCCAAAGTGTTCGTCTGTGCGCGAAACTGCTAGTTTTTAAACTGCTAATTTTAATTATTCTTTAAGTATTTTTGTGTACTATTTTTTATTCAAATTGTTAATTTTAAGCTTTATCCTTAGGCAGGAGTTTTAACCTTTCATTTTCGGCTTTAGCAAAACTGGACCTGCCGCGCCCAGCCTAACACCCATCATGGCGCTGCGCATCGTGGTTGTCTGGCTGGCTCCGGACCAGATTCCAGGGAGGCACATACCTGTACCCTTAATTTTAATAAATTCGTTATTGATTGATTGATTGAAATGGACTAAAATTCTATCTTCTTTACTGAACTCGCGTCATATGTAAATTAATTGAACGCGGTATATATAACAAAATCCTTCCATATCTAACAAACTACCAAAATACCCTGGCAGGTCAACTGAGAGTGCGGCAGCTGACTTTTTGGATAACAGAAAGTACGTTGCTGCCCATTTCTTTGTCCAAGGCTTTTAATTTTATAGGGCCGACATTCGTAGCAGAGAAACTTTCTGCGATGGGAATCAGAAGTAACTTTCTTTCATGGATAATATCGTATCTCAGCTTTAGAAAAAGAATTGTAAAACTAGAAGAAACATTGTATTAATCTTGGAGTTCCTCAAGGTTCTGTACTGGGACCACTTATTTTATTTTTATTTATAAATGATTACCGCTTCTTATTGGTACTGAATGCGTTGTGGTGTTAGCAGATGACGTCTCCATAGCAGAGGAGGCAGACGCTGCAAGGGGGAGCTGCAAGACAAGCTTAATACTCTCTATGAACAATTTCTCAACTGGTGTGGAACTAATAAATTGATTGTTAACACCAAAAAAACTATTTTGCTACAGTTTTTTGATAGAAAAAAAATTCAAGCACCCATAAATGTTACATATTAATCAATTAACAGTTGCTCCAAATGAGACGACAAAATTATTTGGTATCCGTATTGACAGTGATATTAGTTGGATATATCACATAAATAATGTCTGTCAGAAAATAAGTAGTGGTTATTATGCAATTTTGAAACTGAAATGTGTACTAGACCAAAGAACACTAATAAATGTTTATTATGCCCTCATAAATTCAGTGCTATCGCATAATGTCATTTTGTGATTAATTTTCGACTTGCAGAAAACTCAATCATACAGTTTTCTTTAAGCAACACGCTATATTGACGTTTCCTTGCGTGTGTATATATATAATTGGCTCATATATATAATTGCCTCATATACAGCGTGTCCTCCGATTGTGTTCGCTATAGGTGAAATGGACAAATTTTCGATTTTTTTTTTCATATTTGGAGGTTCACCACTGCTTATCTAAAAAGTAATTTTGGGTGTACTTTTTTTAATCATGTAGGCCATGACAGTTAGGCAAAAACGAATTTCATGTTACGTAAAGTACCTTTTCTGTAAAAGATACAGCAAAATGTCGTTATGGAAAGTCATTCAGACTAAAAAGTTATAGTCCTTTCCAAAATTTCAAGAACAACGCCTACTTTGATGATTTTGACTTTTTTAATATAATTGCATTTTACGAAAAAAAAAAAAAAATGTTACCGGTTTACTAAAGTGTTTGCTCCATTATGTACTAGATCAAACATTTTAGTAAACTGGCATACTATTTTTTTTTTCGTAAAATGCAATTATATTGAAAAAATCAAAATCATCAAAGTAAGCGTATATTCTTGAAACTTTGCATAGGACTATAACCTTCTAATGTGAATAACTTTCTTTAATGACATTTTCCTATATCTTTTACAGAAAAGGTACTTTACTTAACATGAAATTCGTTTTTGCTTAACTGTCATGGCCTACATGGTTTAAAAAAAATAAAAGTACACTAACGATTACTTTTTAAATAAGCAAATATAAAAAAAAACTCGAAAATCTTTTGTCCATTTCACCTATAGCGAACTCAATCGGAGGACACGCTGTATATAATCGTCTCATATATATATATATATATATATATATATATATATATATATATATATATATATATAAAAACAATATTAGCAAGTACAAGATAAATTCCCAACTGCATAATTACCCTACCAGATATGGTAATTTACTAAAAATTCCAACTTCCTTATCTTTCTTTAAGAAAAAAATACGGAACTATTTAATAAGTGGCTGTTATTATTCAGTCGATAAATTTTTAAATCATAATTATACATTTCATATTATTTGAAAAAAAACGAGCTACCTGTATTACTGTATATTTTTGTGAATATGTACGTATAGTGTAACAAGCCATGTTTTATATTTTATCTTATTTATTACATGTTAGTCTAGGTGTCCGCGTACAAAAATGCAATTTATACATATCCTCGTATAACTTCTTGTACGGCATAATTGCGCTTAGTCTATCACTTTTTTCCTCTGCGAAAATTTTCGTAAACGCGGCGTTCCTCCTCGGCATGAAAAAGTCGATTTCCACACGTCGCGCGTCGTACTGAAAAATCGGCAAATATGTTTTATCGGACAATTTGAGAATAGAATTCTACATATATATTCTATATATTTCTACAAACTGTCCGACAAAAATTTTGGAACGTTAAGGGTGTCTACCACCCTAAACATAACATAACATAACTTTAAAATATTTATTGATAACCAGCTGATTTTTTCAAGATTGCTTAATAAAAATATGTAGAATTCAATTTTCGAATTGTCGGACAAAATATATTTGCCGATTTTCCAGTCCGACGTGTGAAAATCGTCTTTTTCATGCCGAGGAGGAACGCCGCGTTTACGAAAATTTTCGCAGAAGAAAAAAGTGATAACTAGGCGCAATTATGCCGTACAAGAAGTTATACGATGATGTGGCGATCAGTTCACTTGCTGGGTAAATATAAGTCACGCACCCCAGGCTCAAGTAACCAAGGACCCGGAAGAAAAAACAAAATAATAAATAATAACAATTTTATCGAATAACAATAATAACATGTATTTATTTTAAAATGTTATTTCTTAAAGAAACTATTCGAATATATATATATATATATATATATATATATATATATATATATATATATATATATATATATATATATATATATATATATATATATATATATATATATATATATATATATATATATATATATACATATATATATATATATATATATATATATATATATATATATGTATATATATATATATATATATATATATATATATATATATATATATATATATATATATATATATATATATATACATATATATATATATATATATATATATATATATATATATATATATATATATATACATATATATATATATTATATTACTAAATTTTATTTATTGAATTCATATCAGCTATAATTGGTGACCCCTCGAAGAGTACGCAGCATAAACAAAAATGTTTGTTAGTTTGGAAATAGACCAGAATTGTTAATTAACAGAATCCAAACATCACAGCTCCAACAAACAGTCCTGGAGAGACTCTAAAAGTTTGAGGATATTTTGAAACAAGAGCAGATTTAAATAGACTATAAACAAGCTATGGATTACATCTATTCAAATCAAGCAAAAAATCTCTATTAAAAAACCTGGAAGATTGGAAGACAAATTCAAACTCATAGACTTGGAAGTAAATATATTCCCGATTTTCTCCTAATCAATCCTAGACGGCGAAGAAGCAAAACTTTTTTTATTTAAATTAATCCTAGACGGCGAAGCAGCAAACTTTATTTATCTAGTAAGTGAATTGTTTTGCCATTTATCATTATTTCTTCGTTATTAAAGGGAATCAGTCAGTCATTCAACGTTGACGTCTCAAAAAAACATCTCATTCAAAAACATCACAAATAGCATATTATATTCAATCAATTCACCAATCAATCAATTAGTCATCGATTTATTATTTCTTTCTTTTAAAAATGGCACCACCTACAGATAATATTTTATTAGATGACATACCAATTTCATCAGGTGCAGGGACATCTCATGGTAATTACGTCGCGACCATTAAATTACCACCTTTCTGGGTATCTAAACCAGAAATATGGTTTACTCAAATTGAATCGCAATTTTCTATTCACAGGATTGTTAGCGATCGAACAAAATACGATTATGTCATTGCCAGTTTACCCCCTGAAATTATTACCACGGTGTATGACGTTGTCACTAATCAGCCAGAAAGAGATCTATATGACAACTTGAAAAATATTCTAATTTCTCGTTTGACCTCAAGCGAGGAAAAGCGGTTGGAGGACCTACTCTCTGGTTCCCAGATGGGAGACCAAAAGCCATCAAATTTTTACCGGTCAATGCTATCAACGGTCGGAGGTTCCCATGTGGTGAGCCAGGAGCTCCTGGTCAAGTTGTGGAAGCGGCGGTTACCAAAAACAATCTTCATTGCAATTACCGCGTCAGGAAAAACTGAGATTAAGGAATTAATTGACATCGCCGATCATATATGGGAGTCGTGTCAGAATTCTATGACTTCCCTTACCTCAAATTCGATTTGTAACGTCAATCCCACAGTTTCTACATCTAATTTGATCGCTGACCATAAACCTTTGGTCAAAGCATTATTCACTAAAACTGAAAGATCTCCCAGGCAAACTAGACAATTAGGATTCATTGCTCAATTTGCCTGCGAAATCAGACATATCAAAGGAAAAAATAACATTGTTGCAGACACCTTATCACGTGAGCATGATACGTTTTCTTTACAACAATGCATTTCCCCAATTGTTACCCAAAAGTCTAACCTAGTTGATATTAACTTTGACTTAAATTTATTGAGCGAAGCTCAGGAAGATGATTCTGACCTTAAATTTTTATTATCAGATACTTCATCGAACACAAAGAGAACTTTTCATTTAAAGAAAATTAGAATTCCACTTTCTGACAAGTTTATTTGGTGTGACGTTTCCCGCCCTAAACTTCGTCCTTATGTTCCTATCGTTTATAGACGGACAATTTTTGATATATTTCATGGTTTATCTCACCCTGGTATCAAAGCGACTAGAACATTAGTTTCTAAAAATTATTTTTGGCCTAAAATGACTTCATATTGTAATCTCTGGGCAAAAACTTGTATTAGCTGTCAAACTAATAAAGTGACAAGACATACGAGGAGCCCGATTACTGACTTCGATATACCTAAAGGACGATTCGACCACATACATATAGATTTAATAGGACCATTACCCCCGTCTAAAGGTTGTTCTTATATTCTTACTGTGATCGAGGGTTTTACTAGATGGCCCGAAGCTTATCCACTTCAGGATATTACTGCGGAAACTGTAGCGCGTACGTTATTTCAGAATTATGTTTGTCGATTCGGTGTCCCTGTCACAGTGACAACCGACCAAGGCGTTCAGTTTGAATCAAAACTGTTCAAAGAATTTTCAAAATTTCTGGGATTTCATAGAATTCGTACGACGCCATATCATCCTTCCTCGAACGGAATGATTGAAAGGTTTAATAAATCTCTTAAAACTGCTCTGAGATCTAAGTCTTCTACACCACATTGGGTAGATGAACTTCCTATCATACTATTAGCTCTCAGAACCATCTCTAAAGACGATTTGCAATGTTCCTCCGCAGAACTCGTTTTTGGTCAAACTTTACGAATACCTGGTGAATTTTTTATTAAATCATATACTTGTCCGGATATTCCTTATTTTATTACTAAATTATGTACTTCATTTAATAATTTAACGTTCATTCCACCTGTTCACCACGTTAATTACAAATCATTTGTCAGTCCAGAAATCTCGAATTGTAGTTTTGTTTTCGTTCGGAAAGAACGTTTTAAGAAATCTTTTACTCCACTGTATGATGGACCTTTTAAAGTGTTGTCCCGTACAGATAAATTGGTTACTTTTGTTAAAGGAACTAAAGCCGTCACGGTAAACATTGACAGGATTAAACCAGCATATTTATTATCTGACAAATGTGATGTCACTCCACCTTTGATTAAGAAAGTTCGTTTTGCTATTGATGAATTGAATGGCTGACTGATCTTTTTCTTAGCGGGGGAGTAGTGTGGCGATCAGATCACTTGCTGGGTAAATATAAGTCACACACCCCAGGCTCAAGTAACCAAGGACCCGGAAGAAAAAACAAAATAATAAATAATAACAATTTTATCGAATAACAATAATAACACGTATTTATTTTAAAATGTTATTTCTTAAAGAAACTATTCGTATATATATATTATATTACTAAATTTTATTTATTGAATTCATATCAGCTATAGATGATATGTATAAATTTCATTTTTGTACGCAGGCACCTAGACTATGTCCTATTTCGTTGTATTGTGGTCGAAAGGATGAATAAAAATTATTATTATTATTATTATTATGCAGTGGGTTAATTCCCTTGCAATGCTCATTATTTTTTTGGTAAATCTTTTTTCCATAGTTATTAAGAAATTACTTAACCCATTTTTATATAATGTAAATGACTTCTATTCTGAAAATATTACTAGAGATACTAAGTAAAGATATTATAGAAAGACTTTAAAATACCTTTATCCCAGCTATACAAGCCACAGGTTAGAATACATTATAGAATATGACTGACGTAATTTGTATTTCAAAGTATTTTAAATTATTTTTATCTAATATCTGCACCAGGGACCGTAACCGAACCGAAATCGTAACCGAAAACCGCACCGAATTACGATTTTTTTCTAACCGAAACTGAAAACCGAAATGAGAGACTCTGGAAAACCGAAACCGTAACCGAAAACCGGATTGGCGATGTTTTGAAAACCGAAACCGAAAACCAAATTAACGCTGCTCTGAAAACCGTAACCGAAAATGGCGTACGTCAGTTAACGGAAACCGAACCGAAATACATTTCAGTTTCGGTCCCTGATCTGCACATATAATTTTCACATATAATTTCGCAACTCTAAAAATCAATAATTTGTATGAAAATAAACAAGATTTACTAAAAACAAATCGGGCATACTGGGGATCGAACCCACGAATAGTTAACAAAAAAAAATTAATATAACCAAAAGTCATGCTATTGTCATATAATTTTGTAATTTCTTCATATGTGTAGCCCGCTACTCTCACAGATAAACGCAACGTCTCTCGCCAGCCAGACCGTCCTCATGCCTACTACACCATAAAAAGGGAGGGGATGTAAAAGAATGAGCCTTGCTAAAGCTAGCTCTCAGACTATAAGAGGAAACAATGTGGATATCTTCAGAAAATTATCTTCTATAGGTAGAGTATATTTGTATCAAATTCTATTCTGTTTTGAGAGGGAACTTATACACACACAAATATGTCATGTTTGTCTGCATAAATTGCACCCAATGAAAAAATAAATCGTGACTGCTCACGTCGATATATCGAAGTGAAATTCTGACTGAAAATACATAAATTATAATATTTTTGGATGAATTCTCACAGACGCAGCGCATTGTAAAAGACACAGTTGTTCGACAAAGTCTTGTTTAGAATACCCTGAGAACGTAGAAGCTATTATTCAAATACCGCACGGAACATAATTTTACTACCAAATGTGCGTTTGTCAATCAAAATGCCTTATCTGGTGTGACAGTGTTTCCCCACACAAATCAGATAGCCTCGTAAGATAAAGGCTGTGTTCAACACAGTGTACCAAAAAAATACCCTATGCCCTTTTGCTGTAACTGTCTTGCAGCATTTACTAGGTGGCTTATTGGAGATTGTTTTATTCATGAAGGAGAGATCCAATTGAAATATTCTTTGCTTTTGGTTATACATTTTTTTCTTAATACATGCACAGTAATATACGAATAGCAAATAATGTAATGTGGTGTGTGCATGGTATTTGGATAAATATGCATATGATGAAAGGCAAATATTCCCGTAATATATAAATAAGATATTATTAGACAGTGGTAGAAGTCACATACATTTTAATATTTCTCAATTTTTAATAATCGTCACACATTATTATTGATTAACTTTTCTCTAGTGTTGGAGTTTTTCTGAATAAGTTGAAAATTTGCTAAATAGTATCCATATTTAAATCTGAAAATGCTGATGACATCAATGACACAGCCACAGACACAAAAAAAGAACATTTTCCAAAAATGAAAGACACCCTCTTCTTATGATTTTTGATTCCAAAAATCACGTCAAAAATATATGTTTCACTGCTCAATTTTTCGCAAATTGACATTTCATCCCCAAATTCGGGGTTAAATGGCTATTAAATCTAATAGAACAACACACGTTGAAATGAAACTTCTGAATCGTTTAAAATGACTCTAGTCACATACTCCCAACGTTCTATCGTACCACGGAAATGATGGTGGTGTACTATTTCCCCCCAAAACACTTCTACTGTTCTAATTTTTCCATAATGTGACATATCGCGGTTATTACAAGAAATATTGATAAGTTAAGTATCTTTTGACTAGGAGACGCCAAAACAACCCCCGGGGGTTGAAACCACTCCCTCCCTGAATGACAAGACATTCCGAAAATACTGTGAAAGAGCTGAAGAACGGTTTCCTACCGTTTTCGAGATCGAGGAACACGATGATTGCAATACTTTCCTCCCCCCAAATGATTATTCTGATTTTTTCGCATTACGCTTATCAGGACTTGACATATCAGGGATATTACAGGAAATATTGATAAATCAAATATCTTTTGATCAGGAGACGCTCCCTCCTTGAATGACAAAACATTCGGAAAGTAATTCGAAAGGGCTGAAGAATAGTTTCTCCCCGTTATCGAGGCAAGAAACACGATGGTGGCAATAATTTTCCCCCACCCTTCTAAATGGAAGAAAACTACCTCTTGTTCTGATTTATCCGTACTACGCTTATGAGGGCTTGACAGATCGGGGTTATTACAGTGAATATTGATAAATCGAGTATCCTTTGATCAGGAGATACCAAAGCAACTCCTGAAGGTTGGAACTACCCCCTCCCTGAATGACAAAACATTCCGAAAATACTGCGAAAGAGCTGAAGAACTGTCTCCTCTCGTTTTAGATAGCGAGGAACACGATGGTTGCAATACTTTTTGCCCACCCTTCTGGAACTACCCTCGTTCAAATTTTTCCGTACTACGCTTGTGAGGGTTTGACAGGTCGGGGTTATTACAGGGTATACTGATAAACCGAGTATCTTTTGACCAGGAGACGCCAAAATAACTTCCGGTGGTTGGAAAAAACCCCTCCCTGAATGACAAAACATTTAGGAAATACTGCGAAAGGGCTGTAGAACGGTTTCCCCCCGTTATCAAGGGCGAGAAAGTATTGCAACCATCTGTTCACCGCCCTCGAAAACGAGGGGATACCGTTCTTTAGCCCTTTCGCAATATTTTCGGAATGTTTTTTCATTCAAGGAGAGGGTGGTTACAATCTCTGGGAGTTGTTTTGGCGTTTCCTGTTCAAAAGATACTCTGTTTATCAATATTTCCTGTAATGACTCCGATCTGTCAAGCCGTCACAATAGTACGGAAAAATCAGAAGAAGGGATAGTTTTTTCCATTTAGGGATAGTTCCAGAATGGTGAGGGAAAAAGTATTGCAACCATCGTATTCTTTTCCGTTCTTCAACCTTTTCGCAGTATTTTCGGAAAGTTTTGTCATTCAGGGAGGGAGTGGTTCCAACCTCCAGAAGTTGCTTTGGCGTCTCTTCGTCAAAGGATACTCGTTTTATTAATATTCCCTGTAACAACCCCGATCTGTTAAGCTCTCATAAGCGCAGTGGATTAAGTAAAAAAATATTTTCAGGTTTTTGGTTCTTGTACATACAATAAATCACATTTTTTTTCATCCCCTTTAATAATGGGTTGGGGGTGGTAATGAGGGTAGCTAATGTCAAAAAATTTTTTGAGACCTTAGCCTCTCTTGTATACACTAAATGCCAATTTACTCTTACTTGCTTGATTTACCTATTTGCACCCCATTTACCCCAATTTACCCCCCTTCGACGGAATGAGATAAAAATATAATCTAGTTCTAGATCCCACTAAAGTACATACGTTTACCAAATTTCAAGTCAATATCTTAAACGGATCCAGAGTAATCGTGCGCACAAAAAAGTTACAGACAGACAGACCGCCAAACACAGAATTTTTTTTAGCTCAAACTTAAAATCTCGACATTTCGTGACATTCTAAGCCTATTTGAACAATAAAAATTTGATTATTATTAATGCCTTATTTAGATTAACGTCCGGGCGAAGTTTAGCTAATGCTACTCTACCACTTAATCAGGACGGCGAGATGAGTTACGGTCACCCATCCAAGTGATGGACTCGCATCGGCGTGCTTGACTTCGTTGATCGATGTCCACTCACTGAAACCGGTACCGTACCTCACCTCAAAATTTTTTTGTCATTACTAGACTTCCACTGGATGTGGGAGTAAAACTGTGCTCAACTTGAAACATCACATACTTTAAAGTATCACCATAAACTATCATTTAGACCACTTTTAAATAAAATTCATGAGGTCCCCAAAAGGGGCGAAAAATAGATTTTTTTTGGGTCCCTCTTTATTTTATTGACGGTTGCCATGGATATTCCAAGCATCGCTGCCTTTAGTGTTTGATTATAGTCCAGTCAAATTAGACATCATAAAAAATTTTGCGTACTGCGGACTTTTTTTGTGGAAGTTGTTTAAGAGGGCATAATAAGCAAGCACAGAAAACTACACCCTGCTACACCTATTTTTAGGAGTTGAAACTTTGAAATTTTACTTATGTGTCCATATCTGTTGCTCTTTACCAAGATACACTTTTTGAAGATTCATCCCTCCTCTACAATATATATATATATATATATATTTATATTACACATTTGCCGTAGGACAAACGGTTTTGGCTGTACGAGGCCGGAAAGGTCGCGCTGTCCGAATTTGGGGGTTTTCTGTACAGGACAAACGGCTATTATTTCCAATATACAATACTACACATACTAATGCCCTTAAGGAGGGATGATGATTTGTGAAAAAACTTTCATCGAATACCGCGCAGTTTTCATGATATGGGATGTTGAAATTTTGAAAACCTCTTTTTTTAAAAAAAAGTGAACCTACTTTTTTTCGCCCATTTTTTTTCATGTATGTGCGACCCTAATATAAGAAAATTTACGTTGGTTTCATTTTAATAC
Organism: Rutpela maculata; assembly: GCA_936432065.2. Lineage (NCBI taxonomy): Eukaryota > Metazoa > Arthropoda > Insecta > Coleoptera > Cerambycidae > Rutpela > Rutpela maculata. The sequence continues at coordinate 14,272,431 of OW386289.2, read as the reverse complement.
ATTCGTTGGTTTAGGAGCTAGACAGCAAAATATGCCAAAAATGGCTATTTTGGTATTGTTGCATTAAAAAAATCAAAACCAGTATAATTCTGGTAAGTGTTTTTGTTTATCTTAAAAGTCCAATTCATTGCGCATAGAAAATGTGTTTTTGTATTTAAGTAGGATCAACATCTATTGTGTAATAACGATTTATGTCATGTGTTCTCCAGTCTCCTTTTTCACAATTTTTTTTTGCGGCCTTATGGTTCATAGTATGGCAGAAAGCATTATACACGTGGATAGGGCACATAACAGGGTGTTAAAATGGGTCTCTTGTTGAAATGCGATAGGACGTACCGTTTTCGAGTAAAACGCACTTGTTTGGTTATGTTTGCTTTGAGTTTTTATTGTGTTCTGAATTGTGATCTGATAAATAAATTTTACATTTTGGTGTTTTCTTTCTTAGGAGTTTGTTTGTTTAAATCATTTTCCGATGAAATGGACATATAACAGCTGTTTCTCGAGGAAGGTAAAATTACTGTGGATTTTGTTATAGACACAAAATAAGTTGCAATGATGATTTCAGATAAGCGTGAACCCTCAAATAGGGGGGTGAGAACCCCCTATTCCGTCCGGGTCCCTTCATTTTTTCATTAGCAATGTCCCTCATAAACAGAAAAAGCAAGAAGCGACACATAGTTGTATTTTTTCGTAGTCAGCGGAGTATTTACTAGTCAGTCGATGAAAAGTGTAATCTGAAGTAATTTTTTGCAAACAAGTGCGTTTTACTCGAAAACGGTACGTCCTATCGCATTTTAACAAGATACCCATTTTAACACCCTGTTATGTGCCCTGTCCACGTGTATATTACTTTCTGCCCTACTATGAACCATAAGACCGCAAAAAAAAATTGTGAAAAGGGAGACTGGAGAACATATGACATAAATCGTTATTACATAAGGTCAAAGTTTCAAAAACATGGTTTTTCGCGAATATCTCGCGCCAAAAACATCGGACAGCAATAAAGTTAACAAGGAAGTTGTAGAGAATTCAATTATCTACAGGATTGGTATTTTGCATGTTTCCCAAAATCTCGCCCTTTTCGAGATATTCAAGGTCGAAGTTTAAAAAAATGGTTTTCCGCGAATATTTCGCTCCCTATGCATTGCATCGCGACGAAGTCTACATACAAGCTGTAGAGAACTTGAATATCAGCAAGATTGGTAAATTTACAGTTTCTAAAAAATATTTTTTAAATTGCATTCGTTTCCACACCACCCACGAGGTAGAATGCATAGTATCAGTCAAACCCTCTCTTCTGCTTAAGGTGTAGTTTTAGGGGGTGGCTGTCGGTATTTTACCTGTAACTTTTTTATTTTTTACATATTTCTAAATATTTTTATAAAAAAATAATTTTCAGATCATTAGAAATAAAAAAAATATTCTTATTGCATTTCCATAAACCATTCTCAAGTAATTTATATTTACACATCAATGTGCATTTACAACATTTTATTCATAACAATTAATTTGCAATATAAATTTTTTTGTCTACACGAACGCTATTATAATGAAAGGGCCATACCGCCACAACTTTAGTTAGAGGAAGGAATATTTCACACAAAACGAATTGTCATTAATTTATTTTATTTATTTATAAACAGTAAATTATCTACAATGAAATACAATAGTAAGTATGTTGATATAACAATTTTCTAAATATTCTGAATTTTTTGTGAATACATGCCGGCCTTCATTTATGCAAAATCTTTAATGATCGACTCCGTGTCAGTCAATAACAGGACGAGAATCTTGAGCTATAAGTAGTGAGGTATCTCATAACTAAAGATCGGAATTTTGGGCGTCATTCCAGGACCGTACTAAGGTAATAGTGTAAAAAAATACGCAAAATGGAAAATATTTATTATGAATACTTATTGTCAAAAATTATGTGTTCATTATTTTTACAATAATAATAAAATAGTAATAATAATACTAACAATAATAAAAATAATATTACTTTATTTCAAACAGCCACAATACAATATGCCTCTATGTTACATTATAGTATATACGATAATAATAGTGGGTTGAAATAAGTGAAAAAACGAATTAATTAAACAAATATTTAAAAAACAAATATGCTATACTTTTTCAGTCAAGTATGTCTTGAAAATTAATTAAGTATGTATTGAGTCGAAAAGTACTGTAATAATTTTTTCCAAATTTTCCTTGTTTAACCTGTTTCGATGAGGATTCAATGTCCACTATTGTACCGAGAACAATCTTTCGCAGTCAACTGTCATCATAGAAGAATATTTTATTTTTGACAGCGGTATATCAGTTACCCATAATGCTTGCAACCTGTAGCTGAGAAGTAATGGCATTCGCAAACCCCAGCGCGCAGTTTGCAAATGTTATTTCAGAGATGTTATTTAATCGTGCTACTGTCGCTGGCTAACGGGCATGAAAAATTCTTTGATTTTTATGTTTTATAGAGATATTAATTTATTTTTTTTACATTCATATACATGTAAAAAAATATAAATAAGTTTATTTACATAAATTATATTTTAAGAATCAATTTCATGTTAAATTAATAAAGAAATATCAGAATAATAGTTGTTGCTGAAATAAAAACGCAGGAGATGCAGGAAAATATACATATGGAGAAGAAAATATAAAAGCTCTGAACGAACATATTTATGATTAAAAAACAGCTAAAAGTCAGTATATAAAACGGATGGTTCGGGATTTCTACAAAAATATTCAACTCTAGCAGCCCTTCATTTTTAAACTCGGTATGTGGGTAAACGAAAATATACACACTGAGAAGAAAATGGGAAAGATCTAAATATATTATGATTAAAAGGCAACTAAAATGTGTGTACATAAAGCCGATGACTCAAGATATCCACAATAATATTCAACTACGTTTTCTTTTATTTCACATAAGTCTACGCGGTTGCGGTGCGATTTCATTATCTGCTGCTGCTGTTTTCTGAATAACAGTTTAACAGCAGTCAGCAAGAACATTTTTACTACGTCGTGTTTCTTATCTGTTACTTTCGAACAGAAATAACAGTGTCAATGCTATTTACAAATAACAGTTATAAAATAACAGGTTACTAAATAGCAACTCATCTCTAGTTGGTTGGAAGTTGGAACTGATTTTTGTTAGTATTTCTCAAGCATTGGCCGTGGCAGTCTGTGTTACTCATTCTTATTTTAATTCTTCGACGAAAATAAATTTTTTTATCTTATAGTTGTAAACTGCTGGGGGAGTACCTATGCTAAGTTTTATGATTCAATAATGTTACTTTGGCAATTCTCTAGAAATGCAGATATAAGTAGGTAATATGTAAGTGAATTAAAAACAGTAATTTCCGTTCCTAATAATAACCTATATTATTTTGATAAATTATATAATCTGGTCAATTAATGTATATGGGCGATGGGGTGGTGCCGTTAAAACGGTTTCCGTGTAGGTATATATGTAGCAGCCATTAATATCTCGTTCACAAGTAACACACACAGTCGATCTTAGCGGTAAGTGCAAAGCCGGCCCTCAAATCACGCTCGGATTCCGATCCTTGCTCATAACTAAACAAAAACGTTTGTGTTACATTTTTTAATTATTTAAGAGATTTTAATGTTATTCGACTAATCGGCATTATTACCATTTTAGCTGATGTAGGTACTGATATTAATTGATATTATTTTCCAACGAAAAGTAATAAAAATGGTACATTAAAAAAAAATTAAACAATTTTTGCCCTCAGTTTGGCGCCCGGGTTGCCTGAGCCTTAAGCCGCCCCTGATTGTCTGTTATTCTTCTTACCGTCACCTCGCTTGCGAGGTGGCGGTAAAAAGACAACTTGTAGATAATTTAATTCTTTACAACTTTCACATTGACCTCATGGGCATCCGATGCATAGGACGCGAGATATTTGCAAAAAACTTTGACCTTCAATATCTTGACCTTTCATCATTTTTGGGGTTGCTGAATCCGAATCTGGGGTCTGTTCGACTCCATCTGGTTAAAGTCATTCCAAAGTCAACTTTTGTTTATCAAATGGAAACGCGTTTTTCACCACGGATTCTGAAAGAGCGGGATATTTTACGTTCGCATATGGTTTGACTTATGATCAAAGTGACCTTTGGTCATCAGAAGGTCGAATCACTCTCTCAGATTAATTTATCTAAGATCAAAGATGATTCGTATTGAGAAATCTGAGTTACAAATCTTTATCGAGCATGGTTTAGCCTCGTGATATTTCTCCGAGGGGGATTGGAGAACCAAGACAGCAGACACCTATATCCACTCGCAACTAACGAGTGGCGTCTTCCAATCCTCTGGAAAAAAGTAAACGTATATGGCATATACTGACTTCCCAAACATCTCGGCGATAGGGACTGATGAAGGTTCTGGAGCATCACTGATGAGGCCAACATCAGTATCCGAGCGATACGTTTAATTTCTGTGGGAATCCTCGAATCCTGTTATTAAAATTAAAAATCCTGCTTCTCAGAGGATGCTGAAATTGGTGACAACTGCCTTAATCGAGGATGTGTAGAATGATCCATTTTCCGATCCTTCGAGGTAATGAAGCCAGTAAAGGCGTACTGCCCTCCAGGAGGGCGTTAGGGTGTGAGGATGAAGCCATAGTGTGTCCGACGAAGAGTTGACTGTCTTCGTCAAAGTCGAAAAGCCCTCATACTTCCGTTCTTTTCTAATCTTTCTTTATTTCTGTAGAAAATAATCGATAATAAGCCCTGATTTTCTCCTGTAAAGTCGGCTATACCTTACTTGAACAACGCTTTTGATAAAATATAATGATAGATTGGAATAGAACCTAAGATTTTACATAGAAAATGATACACTTTGCGTATTTGAGAATCTTGAACATAATGAACAAGATTGCCAAGAATATTGGATTCATCTTGCCGTGAACACTGAACGGGTCAATATTCGGATCAACGCCGAGAAGTCGGAATCAATTATCTTCACGCGCCGCTTCACCGAAAATCGTATTCTTACACCACTTTCGATAGGGGGCTACCAAATTCCATGAAAGCGGTGCGTGAAGTATCTGGGGGTGAACTTGGACAGAAGACTGACGTTTAATACACACGTAAACGAGAAGATACGAAAGGTCTACTCCATGTCCAGGAGTCTATATCCGCTCCTGGCGCGGGGTAGCGGACTCAACAAGGCCAATAAAAAGTTGTTGTATACGATGGTGATAAGGCCGGCTATCACATACGCGGCGCCGGTGTGGTGCAGCATCCCGGCCTCGATAATGCGAAAATTAAAAGTACTGGAACACAAATGTATGCGCCTCATTGCCACGTTGCCACGACTTAACCCCACTAGCGGACTTCGTCCAAAATACATCGCAAAAATTCTACCAATTCAAATTGGGCGACAGTCCGCTAACCCGAAACATTACACGAATCAGACAGCATAATGCCATACTTTTCTATATAAAACACCCCTTACCATACCAGGCGTTGCCTATCTTTCGGCAACCTCCCTAGCCAAATCTTTCCTACACCACAATTTCCCTTTCACCACGTTTCACCACCTTTTACTCTAAAACCCCTTTTCTACCTCGTTTTAATTATGTTTGTCAATTTTTGTTCTTTTGTCCCTTTTTGTTCTTCCAAATCCCCTTTCGATCAATAACTTCTCGCAAACCCAAACCTTTTAAATCATAATTTCCCCTTCACCCTGCCTTCCCTAAGGCAGTCAGACCATCGGATGAAGATTGTGACTTGTTCAAACGGGTTTTTTCATTGAGTTTTTCCCGTATCACCAACCAAACCTTTAAAAACAGTGCGCGTGTGTTTGTGCGCGCGCCCCTAACCACAGTTTTTAATTTAGTTTTAATTAGTTATAAGTGGTTTTAAACTTCCTTTAGTTATAAATATTCAAATTGTTAGGTTTAAGTCTTTTTTTTTCCTAGACAGGAGCCCTAGCCCACCCATTAATTGTAGTTCAAGCCCGAGTCGAACCCGTCTCATCCGACTGCACATTCACCACGACGCTGCGCGGCGTGGTTGTGCGGTCGGCTCTGAACCGGGATCCGACTCTGGCGCATATTTGTAAACATAATTGTGAATAAATACTTTTTGAATTTGAATTTGAATTTTGGTCAACTAACAGGTTCGACTCGTCATATCTCCAAAACAAAACTATGATCAACTTGAAATTTTGCCTACTTTAAAGTATCACCATTATCATTTGGACCACTTTTGAATCAAATTCATGAGGTCCTTAAAAGGGGCGAAATTTTGGGTCACTCTTTAGGACGCGGACGCGGTTTCTATTCAAATGGCAACTACTGCCAAGACACATTAAATCATGTTGTTATAATAGCACTGAACATGTTTGAAAATAATGTCGGATATAGAAGATATAGCAAGTAAGGCTTGTCTGGATTTACTTCCAAAATAGGTCTAATATTTGTTATATAAGAGAGAAAATTTTCCCAAATTTACTTTATTTTCCTAGGGACATTATGAAAAATAACGAAACGTTACCAATGGCCACAAGTATTTGGTACATAAAGCGCCATTTACGATCGACAAAACAATAGAATTAGAGTATACTTACGAGGGAGGAATGACGAAAAATATATAATAAACTATTTGTTTGATTACTTATTTTGTAAGTTCCAAGAAAACCACATTACAAATACTTCAAATGAAAATTATGTGATACATTCACCTTTTTAAATCTTATGTAGCTTTTTATGTTTTTATTATGCACTTGGTGAAAATAACAAAAAACAAATGAACATTTTATTACCTGCGTTTAAATTTATTAATAGATTCTCTAAATAAATTTGGTATGTTGTGCTAACTGTTCATAAATGTTTATATTATCATAATATTGAAGACATATACAAATAACTTAATATAAATTATATTGCAGAGCGGTTCGTGATGACACACACACTTTTCACACAAGTAATAAATAATTAAAATATTGAGATGCGGTTAGCGCACGACGAGAAATTCAAAAAATAATAAGGGACAAATTCTAGTGAGAATTGTTTCTCAAAAATTTTCTGAATATTTACAATTATTCCTTAAGCACTGAAATAGAGCATCGTTGTATCCGCGTCGCATGCCAAAAGTTCAGCAAGTACTTGAAAAAGGTCAAAACTAATAACATTGGAATGACCGGCACAATCGCCAGACATGAATCTCCTTGAACATATACGGGATTGTATATACAGTGTGTTTCACTTGAACAGTGTGTTTCACTTGAAATGGTAACACCCCAATAACATTTTTATTTTTTTCTGATTTGAATCAAGTTTTACTTAAATATGGAACAAATTAGGATCTACTTATGACCAGAAAAACATTCGCCTCCTACAAATGCAAAGCCACCTGCGGTACCAAAATATATGGAGAAAATTTAAAAAATCATATTAGACATATTTTTATCGGAAAATTTTATTAATGAAACTTGTTCAGAATTGTCCAAAAACTTTAAGTCCAAAATTTAATCAAAATTAAAATATATTTAAATTTTGATTAAAATAATGCCCAAGTCCGAAAATATCATATTAATGGGTTTTTTGTTTAGAAAACTGTGCTATAACAATTTTGTTTGAAATTAAACCCAAGCTCCCAGGTAGTTGTCAAGCAGTTGACAGTTTTTTTTTAAATAATTATTTTTAAAATTTTTAAAATTTTAATTTTTAAATTTTTTTAATTTTGATTAAATTTTGGGCGTACGGTTTTTGGACAATTCTGAACAAGTTTCATTAACAAAATTTTCCGATAAAAAAATGTCTAATATGATTTTTTGATTTCCTCCGCATATTTTGGTACCGCAGGTGGCTTTGCATTTGTAGGAGGCGAATGTTTCTCTGGTCATAAGTAATTTGTTCTATACTTAAGTAAAATTTAATTCAAATCGGAAAAAAAATTAAAAAGTAGTTGGAGTGTTACCATTTCAAGTGAAACACACTGTATATAGCTAGCCACAACAAAATTAATCCACTTAGAAATATTCAAGACTTTACTGAAGCGGCAGAAGAGGGAATATTCCAAATAAAATGATTAATGATTTGGTAATTTTCATGCACAGACGAGTCAATAGATTATTGTGAAGTAGAAGAGGACCAACAGACTACCAATTTTTGTATAAACTTATTTTCGCGTTAGTTTTGTAGGATTATTATATTTTTCAGATATAGAATATCTGGGACAATAAAAGGGCGAAAAAAAATTAAATTTTACATTAATAAACGAACTGAGTAATTAAAACAAAATTTTCTCAATTTAATATTTATTGTTACAATCGTAGATAAAGTATGATATTTAACTTGCGGTAATGGTAATAACTCACTTGATGAATTACAGCACTCGCCTACAACTCGTGCTGTAAACTTTCATCTGCGTGAGTTATTACCTACATTACCGCTCGTTGAATAATATACTATTATCTATTTGATACCTATCTCAATAGTTCGTTTCCATAGCAACGAGAAAGCAAAGCCACCTATATCATAAATTGACAGCATTTTTTTACCTTCATGGAAAAGAGAATAACAGGGAACGGATAATTTCTCCGGAAAGGGTGTATTTTCTGATCAACCGAAAAAAAACTCTTTTTTTTAATGAAACTTGTAACCTCCCGACACCAGCCGCCACTGAGTTGCGGTACCAGAATCTCAATTCACTTCATCGGTGTAATCACCTCTCTATTCTTGTTTTTGTTTTTGTTCCGTTTCCTGCTACTAATGTCCGAAATATATTTACTTACATTTAACTACAAATGTACCTACTACTTATTCTTGAGTAGTCGACAATGAGTAATTCATTTGAAGAAAATGCGCCGAATTGGTAGTATAATTTAATCCACGAGATGTTTTATAACGAAAAATTATTTCTAAAAATAGTTTTGAATGAAACTACATGGTTATCAATAGGATTTTATTGAATGAGCATTTCGAGAATTTGAATGTAAGGAGGAAAAGTGACGCAAAATTTCGTATATTTCTCGCATTTCTGGTGGAGGAATAGGTCCAATATAAGAACTACATCCAAAGCTTATAACGCTATCAGATCTTTTTTAACAAAGAACAATTAATTTAACACTAGTTAGGTGAAAAAATAAATAGTAAAATTAGTAAATAAAAGTCATATCAGCATTGGTATTTATTTTTTACGAAAGCTGTGAAGAGTCACATCATAATTTTTTTAAAAGTTGAAATTTCAACTTTTTTTTGAAATTTCAACTTTTTTCTTGAAATTTCAATATTTTAAAAAGTTGAAATTTCAAGAAAAAAAGTTGAAATTTCAACTTTTTAAAATGTTGAAATTTCAAGAAAACAGTTGAAATTTCAACATTTTATTTATGTAGTTAAGGATTTCTTAAATGACTGCTTAGTCTATAATAAAGTTGTGAAGAATATAAGTAGTGCCAGTTAATACGAAAGCTCTAAAGGGTCACATCATATATTTTTTAAAAGTTGAAATTTCAACCTTTTTTCTTAAAATTTCAACTTTTTTTTTGAAATTTCAACATTTTAAAAAGTTGAAATTTCAAGAAAAAAGTTGAAATTTCAAGAAAAAAAAGTTGAAATTTCAACTTTTTAAAATGTTCAAATTTCAAGAAAAAGTACATCATATCGCCTTTTTTTGGAGATTATCTTTGTTTACGAAAATAAAAAATAGCTTTTATCCACGACCACTATATGAGGAAGGTATAATACGTCTATTTTCCGTGGATTAAAGGCCCTTTAATACACTAGTGGATTAGAATTCATATTTCTTCGATTTTATAGAATTTTATTTAGAATTATTATTAATATTAACATTAACATTTATATCAAGAACGATATTCTTGCTATTCGCTGATAACAGACGTAATGCTACTTCTTGAGCTTCTTGCATGATTCCAGCCGGAATGAAGAAATTCTCAGCATTCTCACACATTTTTTCTGTCGACTTTGCAAATTTTTTCGCTTTTGTCAACTAATGAACAAACTCATGTCATAGAAACGATTCAAAGACCTTCTATTTTTTTCTCAAAATCAAAAGATTCTTAGTCAAAATAAACTTGTCAAACCTGACGTTTTTCAAAATCAGATTTTTTCACCTGTTCTCATACGGCTTTCACGCTCCTAATTTGGTCGTGGTCGTGGATAAAACGTTGAATTACATTCGGGGATTAACAGTCTTTCAATCTACTCGAAAAAAATGTGACTCTCGGCTGCGCCTCGAGTGCACATAGATTAAAGGCTTGTTAATGTTAATCCCCTTATATAATTAATAACTATTAACTAATTGAAGTTTATTGTATGTCTGTAACTTACTTAACTAGAAAATATAATGATAAAAATTAAAATGTAAAGTAGCTGCCCCGATTTTCTGAAAATTGTCCGCACTTGGCATATCTACTCTTAAAATTTCAGTTTCATTTTTAATAATGTATAAAAGCACTTAATGAACTAACCATATTTTATTTGTGTTTGAAGGCCATGATTACCACTATTGTCAGCAAATTAGGTCGCATGAAGACAGAGCTCAGGGTTATGGTTATTTAATTTTATACTAGCGCATTTAAAATTTTTTCTCTTTCCATTATTTTAAAAATGAAGTAGATATCCGCCCAAGAACAGTGTAACAGTAGACCAAGTTGCAAAACAGTAGATCTGGCAACACTGAGTTGAGACTGCCGTATCAGCAGCAAATGTTGAAATCTCATCAGTGAAAAAGATGAAATTTCAATAAAAACAGTTGAAATTTCAAGAAAAAAAGTTGAAATTTCAATTTTCTAAAATGTTGAAATTTCAAGAAAAAAGTTGAAATTTCAAGAAAAAAAGTTGAAATTTCAACTTTTAAAAAAATTATGTGACCCTTCAGAGCTTTCGTAAGTTATGGTCATACTGCCCTCCTAGATAAATTATGTGCTATAATAAATATAAACTTTACTTTCACAAGTGATATATTACAATATGGATCACACTCACAATCTCATTAATAATCTCGATTTACTGGATCTTTTAATAACCTATTACTTTTATCTGAGATTACAACACAAGGAAATTATTTTGTGTTCAAATTTCATAAATTAAACTTAAGTGAAAAGACCTTCTAAAACATTTTAGTGGATTGTGTGAGTCGGAAAATAACACGAAAATCCCGACTATTGTCTGGTTTAATGATATTAGTTTTGCCGTTTTCGAGGATGCTGAACACCGTGGTGGTGGCAGAATTTCTCGTTGGGGTGACCCACCCCCGCAAACGGCCAAAAACCACCACCAACGGGGTCCAAAGCATATTACAATGGTTTGAGGGACTCCTACTTGGTGATCCCCCGTTTTCGAGGATGCTGGACACCTTGGTGGTGGCAGAATTTCGCCATGAGGTGACCCATCCCCGCAAACTCTAAAAAACTACCCCCAAACAGGGTCAAATGCGTATTGATCATGTTTCACGGAATCTATCTTATTGATTCCCCGTTTTCGAGCATGCCAATTATGGGGAGGACCCCGGGACGCGTGCCTGACACCCGCCCGCCCCCTCAACGGCTAATAACCACCCTACAGAGGGTGAGAGAGCGCTCTCATCATACCACTGGACAAAAAGGTTTCCTCCCATTTTCGAGCATACCGAGAGAACCATGAATCGAGTGCTTGACGCAAAAAATACCCCTCCAATAAAAATATTTTATATAATATATTATAATTAAATAAATCATGTTTTAATTATTACATAAACATATTTTTCCCAAAAAATATGTATAACAAATTCATTTTTTTTTCAGCTTCACACAGTAAATGAAGATGACTACTTTGTTGACGAAATCTTAATATTTTTTCCAGTGTAGCATCCTCAAAAACGGGGTGAGGGGGAACTTTGCACGGGGGTATGCTGAGAACGCACTCTCACCCATTTGGAGGGTTGTTATTGGCCATTTACGGGGGTGGGTCACCCCGAGGAGGAATTCCATCATCACCACGGTGTTCAGCATCCTCAAAAATGGGGGATCACCTAGTAAGAGTATCTCAAACAATTATAACACGCGGTTGACCCCGTTTGGGATTGGTTTTTGGCCGTTTGCGGGAACGAGAAATTCTGCCACCACTACTGTATTTAGTTTTAATATAATAGAGAAAACAATGATAAAACTCAATATTACATCACAGCATAATAATGGCAAATAATAGTAACTACTCCGCCAGTGCAAAGAATACTTCAACAAATAAACATTTTTAATTTTTATGTAATAGAAAATATAATGATAATATTGTAATGTGTTTCCACCCTTAGGAAACCACCCTCGCAAAATCCGTGGGTTCCAAAAATTATAACAAGGGATGTCCACTAACACACTTTATTAAATATTTACTGGATACTTCACAATACTATTATTAATTTAAATACACTTTACTGACTAAAATCACAATGTTTATCACTTTGTTTATCTTTGAAGTCTTAACCTCACTTTCTATACTTTCTGAACTACTGAACTACTCGCCGAGAATGCGGTCGGTCTTTTATACCCAAAAATAACAGATCTCGATTGTTCTGTGATGACGCCACCATTCTGTAGATCATTCCAGATGTCACCAGAACTAACTTCTGGTAGGTTTCTCGAGTAGGTGCAAATACACTAACTACATTCATTCTAAGGGTTGTAACACATTACACTGCCCCCTCCTTAAGCCTGAACGTCCCGGTCAGGCAATTCAGCCTCTTTCACGTACTTCGCCAGTCTATCCAAGTGTACGATCTTCATCTTGGACTTTTTGTTTCGTTGAATCCGATAAACGACATCATTTATTCGGGTAATAACAGTATAAGGTCCTTCCCAAGGAGGTTGAAGTTTCGGGGATCTCCATTCCTTCCGCTGTGGGTTGTACAGCCAAACCAGATCCCCCACCTTGAATCCCCCTGTACTGGCATTCTGATCATAACGAGCCTTCAAGCGGTTACTAGTTCTGTTCATCTGCTCTCGATCATTCTTTGGCTGTTCTCGACTTCCATTTCTGTAGTTGCTCATCGAAAATGGTTCTCCATGGGCAGCACAATTTTTACACTTGCGACACCAGGCCTCCACATCCTGGCGACTATTAACCCAATAGAACTGTTCCCGTGCTCTACTCAATGTCTTGTTTATGCCGAAGTGTCTGCTGGACGTTTCATTATGTGCTTCCTGGAGTACTTCTGGTACACGACACCTGGGAATCACTAGACGCATGGCAACCTGCTTCCCATCTGGGCTTTCCCATGCTCTCCTCAAAAGCCCATCTACGACCGTAAGTGAATCCCATTGTGACCATAAAGCCTTCAGCCCCACTTCTTTGTCGGAAACATCCTTCCATGCTGGACGCGTTCCCTCTTCTTTTGCTCGCAACATGGGTCCGATTTCCACATCGCGCAATTGCTCTCGCCTCAGAATTTTCTTTGACCAACTGTCTGGAAGATCGACCTTGACAGTGTTCACTTCAACCATGTTCCGCAATTTTCCCACCTGAGGGTAGCGCTTGCAATCTTCCTTGTCTGGTTTTCTGGATAATGCAGGAATTTTGACTGCCTGCGTTGTCAACAGCCTGGTTTTCTCACATTGGTTGTTCACTTTTGACAGAATAAATTGTTCGTTCCCAATCCTTAAGACTCGCTTTCCTACGTCAACAATAAATCCGTACTGTTCCATGATGTCCAGTCCCAAAATGAAGTCATCCGTGATGTCAGCCACGATGACCCTGTGGTCGAACCTTAACTGTCCAATCTGCAATCCCAGGTCTACTTCTCCATGAACCGTAGCCCTGTCCCCCGTAGCTGTCCGGACGATCACCTCATTTTGCCTCTTGATAATCTTTATGCCCGATATAAATCCTGGCCGTACTATTGATGACGTAGTACCTGTGTCGATGGTAAACAAACATTTTCTTCCATTCACATGGCCTTGTAACAATAGACTATTCGAAATTCCTCGAAGCTGGGAAATCTTTATTTCTCTGGGGTCACTGCATTCCCTAGTCAGAACAACCCCCTTGGTACTGTTTTCCTGCTTCTCTTCAAGATTCACAGCATTTGCTCGACTCTCCGAATTCTGCTGTCGACAGTCTCGCTTCATGTGTCCTACCTTGCCGCAGTTGTAACATTTAATACCTCCGCTCGTCTTTCCTTTATTTTGTTGTTTTCTCTGCTCCCTGAGATCATCCACTTTGTTGAATAGTTTGGTAAACATTTTCTGCATCTCAGTCAACACAGGGTTCTGATTCATTTCTGGTTGCGATTCTTCGAGAGTCACAGCTCGCACTCTCGACCTTGGAGTATCCCTGTAAGCGGCTTCTACTTCGAGTGCACGCACCAAAGCTTCGCTACTACTTTGGTGTCTTGTCAGCGTCAGAACTCGCCTGACCTCTTCGTCCCTTATGCCATCTAAAAAGGCCCCTACGGCTAATTGTTCCTTCAATTCTTTAGGTGCACTCGGATACGCCAGGTGTGCCAGTCTCTCTATCGCAGCTTCAAATTCTTGTAAACTTTCCCCAGCTTTTTGCATCCGGGATTTCAGCTGAGCCTGGTATAATTGGGCAAGGTGTTGATCGCCATACCTCAAGTCTAATGCAGCTTCCAAGACTTTAAAGTCCCTTTGTTTCTCCACCGGGATAGTCTGAAGTAATTCTGAGGCCTGGCCCCTTAACGCCAGTACTAATGCCATAGCCTTTTCCTCGTTATCCCAATTATTTGCCGATGCTGCTGCCTCAAATTGTCTCTTGTAGGTTGTCCATGAGCTTTGGCCGTCAAAGTAGGGAGGCTTTAATCGAGGACCCGATGATGTTACTAACTGGCCTCCTTTTTCTCTCAGCTGACGTTTAAGGCGCTCTACCTCTCCTTCGACCTCACTCATTTTTCCTTTAATTTGACTAACTTCTGTCTCGACTTCACCTACTTTATCTTCGACCTTATCTACTTTTTCTTCTACCTTGTTTATCTCTTCTTTGACTTCACTTTTGACAAAAATGATTGCGTCCTGTTGTATTTTTATTTGATCGCTCAGGATTTTCCTTAATTCCTCCTGGCGTCTTTCTTCCAAATCTTCCATTATTTTTCTGAGTTCGTCTTTTTCCTCTTGACGTCTTCTTTCTTCGTCCTCTTTTTCTTTCTGACGTCGCTTTTCTTGGTCTTCTATAATTTTTCTTAGTTCGGTTTTTTCTTCTTCACGTCGTCTTTCTTGTTCCTCTTTCTCTTCTTGACGTCGTTTTTCCTCCTCTTGACGTCTTCTTTCTTGCTGTTCTTTTTCTTCGTGACGTTTTTTCTCCTGTTCTTCTTTGTCTTCTTGCCGTTGCTGCGCCATCATTTTTTGGAATTGTTCGAATAAGTCCTGTATTTGTTTATCGGATGCCATACTTCTTGTTGTTACGGGCATACGATGAAATTAAAATAAAATAAATTTAACTGTCACGTCAATATCGGTAATGGAACTTTCCAGACAAATCTCGAAATAGCACGAAAAAGTCTTATCCAGAGTCTTTTGTCACTATCCAGTTCAGAGAATTTAATAATCTCCACTAATGTCCAAATAGAAAAGTTCTAGAAATTTTCACGCACTAAATGAGTCTTTTTCAGTGTCTCTATCACTTCTCAGTTCAAAGGATTTAATTATCACACTAATTTCCTAATAAAATGTTCTACAATGTCTCAAAAATGCACTTAACACTATTTTCCTGTTCGAAAATAACCCTCGAACAATGTCCAGTAAATGAGTCCTCCGTGTTAGCACTAACCCTCGAGAATACTTCTCGAACACTCCAGCACAACTTCAGAGCTCCTCTTGTCATAAAATTCCGCTTTCTGACACCAATTTGTAACGTGTTTCCACCCTTAGGAAACCACCCTCGCAAAATCCGTGGGTTCCAAAAATTATAACAAGAGATGTCCACTAACACACTTTATTAAATATTTACTGGATACTTCACAATACTATTATTAATTTAAATACACTTTACTGACTAAAATCACAATGTTTATCACTTTGTTTATCTTTGAAGTCTTAACCTCACTTTCTATACTTTCTGAACTACTGAACTACTCGCCGAGAATGCGGTCGGTCTTTTATACCCAAAAATAACAGATCTCGATTGTTCTGTGATGACGCCACCATTCTCTAGATCATTCCAGATGTCACCAGAACTAACTTCTGGTAGGTTTCTCGAGTAGGTGCAAATACACTAACTACATTCATTCTAAGGGTTGTAACACATTACAATATAAACTAAATAACCATTTCTCAATACAATCACACTAATAATAGTAGTAGTTATTGGTTATATTTATGTCAAATTTTTGTGTTATTAATGTGGTTAGACTGCCATTTTAGAACGTCGCTACATTTATCATGCGAATAATCACATCGCAAAAAAAGTTCGATTCGCAGGGTGTCCGAAAATACCAACTTGCTCTATCACAAAATTATTTCGTGTACGGTTGATCGTGCACAAATATGTTCGATTATGTGTCGTTTTTTTTATCAGCTTAGAACAAGATCAGGCACAGTGGGTATTACCGACAACATCATTTTACATTTAAAAACACGAAATACGACATTTTTTAGTAGATATGCTTCTAGAGGGCAGAATATTTACTAGTGAAATATTTTGTCGAACTCCTCTATATGTTTCCTTAAATATATAAGGAATAAGAAACCAGACTGCAACCAACAGCTATTCTCCGGACTAATGCCCCGCCGAGCGCTGAATTACGAGTTACAAGCCTGGCCGCGTTAAGTACAATAACTATGTATTGCCACAAAACGCTAAGTTTCGATTGTAATAGACACCAGCCGAAAGACTTATTCCCATTCAAAGGAGCTCTCGTGCCAGCCACCCCATACCACTTGCAGACTGCAGTTTCGAGCTATTGGCTCTCGTCAGTGCAAGGTAGGTCTGAGACGGCTGTAACGAGGCATTTGTTCACTCTTGGTACATGACGAGATTTATAAAACCACGACATGCAACAAAAATGACAGGCTCCATCTAGCGGCTGATATCCATTACAATCGAAACAGCAGTAGCCCTGACATGGGCACAGTTAGTAGATATGCTTCTAGAGGGCAGAATATTTACTAGTGAAATATTTTGTCGAACTCCTCTATATGTTTCCTTAAATATATAAGGAATAAGAAACCAGACTGCAACCAACAGCTATTCTCCGGACTAATGCCCCGCCGAGCGCTGAATTACGAGTTACAAGCCTGGCCGCGTTAAGTACAATAACTATGTATTGCCACAAAACGCTAAGTTTCGATTGTAATAGACACCAGCCGAAAGACTTATTCCCATTCAACATGATAGATGGAGCCTGTCATTTTTGTTGCATGTCGTGGTTTTATAAATCTCGTCATGTACCAAGAGTGAACAAATGCCTCGTTACAGCCGTCTCAGACCTACCTTGCACTGACGAGAGCCAATAGCTCGAAACTGCAGTCTGCAAGTGGTATGGGGTGGCTGGCACGAGAGCTCCTTTGAATGGGAATAAGTCTTTCGGCTGGTGTCTATTACAATCGAAACTTAGCGTTTTGTGGCAATACATAGTTATTGTACTTAACGCGGCCAGGCTTGTAACTCGTAATTCAGCGCTCGGCGGGGCATTAGTCCGGAGAATAGCTGTTGGTTGCAGTCTGGTTTCTTATTCCTTATATATTTAAGGAAACATATAGAGGAGTTCGACAAAATATTTCACTAGTAAATATTCTGCCCTCTAGAAGCATATCTACTAACTGTGCCCATGTCAGGGCTACTGCTGTTTCGATTGTAATGGATATCAGCCGCTAGATGGAGCCTGTCATTTTTGTTGCATGTCGTGGTTTTATAAATCTCGTCATGTACCAAGAGTGAACAAATGCCTCGTTACAGCCGTCTCAGACCTACCTTGCACTGACGAGAGCCAATAGCTCGAAACTGCAGTCTGCAAGTGGTATGGGGTGGCTGGCACGAGAGCTCCTTTGAATGGGAATAAGTCTTTCGGCTGGTGTCTATTACAATCGAAACTTAGCGTTTTGTGGCAATACATAGTTATTGTACTTAACGCGGCCAGGCTTGTAACTCGTAATTCAGCGCTCGGCGGGGCATTAGTCCGGAGAATAGCTGTTGGTTGCAGTCTGGTTTCTTATTCCTTATATATTTAAGGAAACATATAGAGGAGTTCGACAAAATATTTCACTAGTAAATATTCTGCCCTCTAGAAGCATATCTACTAACTGTGCCCATGTCAGGGCTACTGCTGTTTCGATTGTAATGGATATCAGCCGCTAGATGGAGCCTGTCATTTTTGTTGCATGTCGTGGTTTTATAAATCTCGTCATGTACCAAGAGTGAACAAATGCCTCGTTACAGCCGTCTCAGACCTACCTTGCACTGACGAGAGCCAATAGCTCGAAACTGCAGTCTGCAAGTGGTATGGGGTGGCTGGCACGAGAGCTCCTTTGAATGGGAATAAGTCTTTCGGCTGGTGTCTATTACAATCGAAACTTAGCGTTTTGTGGCAATACATAGTTATTGTACTTAACGCGGCCAGGCTTGTAACTCGTAATTCAGCGCTCGGCGGGGCATTAGTCCGGAGAATAGCTGTTGGTTGCAGTCTGGTTTCTTATTCCTTATATATTTAAGGAAACATATAGAGGAGTTCGACAAAATATTTCACTAGTAGACATTTTTTAGTTGTCACAGAAATTCTTATTTTTGTGTGTAACGGAACTTTTCATTATTATTTTTTTATGTTTAGGACTGTTTTATCACGTTTTAGGGTCTGAAAGGATAACTTATATTTTCCAGTGGCGCATTAAGGACTAAGGTTGAAGGCAAAAAGGAATTAAAAATCTTAAATAGAGTATCTGGGATAAAAATGCATTGCATTGGGATCTCGGAAACGGAAAAAATAATATTATAGTAAATAGAAAAAAAAGTTGCGCAACTAGGGGGCTAATAAAATTCCATAAACAGAAGTTTAGGAAAAGTAATAATTTTGGAGTGTTTTGATAAAAAGTAAACTATCGAGTTTTCCTTTTTTTGCGTTATTATTGGAGCTCAATAGAAAAGACAGTTTCTTTTTTTTGAACGTGGCAATCTTAATATTTGTATCCGACATTTCCTGTGCCAGAGTCCCTATCCGAAACTCCCATGCATTGCATTTTTACCCTAGATCCACACAATAATTGAGTAAACGTGTTATTTTCGCCTAAATTAGGTAACAAAAAAGAAAAAAATATCCTAAATTAAGTCTCTTTTAATTTCCGCAGCTCTAATTATAGAAACCCTGTTTCCATGGCTTGTGCACAAGTTTATCGTTCTCCTCTATACTACGCCACATAAAATCCACTCCATTTTACAATTAACCTTAGATCGCTTTTTTATATTAAATATTTTTTTAGCAGATAATCCACACACAATTCGCACAATGGCCATACGTTCTACAATATAATACAAGTTGTAACAAGCTAAAAACGTACTATTCGCCTGTTCACTGAACTTTTTATATAATTGTTACACATTCTATAGGATACTCTTCGCTGTTTTTTGTAAATATTGTTAGTTTTAGACAATTTTAATTTTATAGTACGAACTTAATTGGTAAAAGTGTAAAATAAAGTAAAAGTAAAAAAAAAACATACCAAACCCCATTTGGGTTTCGAACCCGGGACCCTTGGATTCCGAGTCAATTTCAATTAAAAGCGTAAAAACTACACCACCACCTTACACGTAAAAAAATGTAAATTTTTATATTATAAGACACGAGCTAAAATCATATTTTCACGGTTGTATAATACATTATGAAATGTATATTTGTAAAATATATAAATATTCAGATATTAAAATGAAAATATCATTCCACCAGATTTCTATTCAATTACAAAAACATAAAAATTAAAAAAGTTTTTTTCAAATTTAAATCATTAATAACATTTTTATTTACCGATCGATTTTGTTCAAAAACAATAGGGTTCTTCCTCTAGCTAACACTAACTTACTGTCCAAATTTCAATACAACCGGATTTTTCTTTCTTTCTTGAGTTATCGTGCTTACAAGAAACGTGACAGACGGACATTTTGAAAGTTGTTCAAAATTCGTTCACTAACACAATGATATGAAATTTTTTTGTCTGCGAGCGATATTTACGGTTTTAGAAATGTGCCGATCAAATACAATATACTCTTCGTTATCGTATTTGCGAAGAATATAATAAGCGAAAGAATATCGTTACACATTTTACTTCCACATCCAGTGTAAGTATAGTATCGACAAAAATATTTTTGAAAATTTTTATTGTCCAAATAGGCTTAGAATGTCATGAAACGTCGAGATTTTAAGTTTAAGCAAAAAAAATTCTGTCTGTCGGTCTGACGCACTTGTTTTGTGCGCACGATTACTCCGGAACCGTTTAAGATATTGACTTGAAATTTGGTACACGTACCTATGTATTTTAACGAGATCTGGAACTAGTCCGTTAAAGGGTTGGGGGGTAAATGGGGGTAAATAGGCAAATCAAGCAAGTAAGAGTCCATTAAATTGGTATTTAGTATATATAAGAGAAGCTAAGGTCTCAAATTTTTTTGGCATTAACCACCCCCATTACCAACTCCCACCCCATTATCAAGGGGGCGAAAAAAATAAAATTGTCATTTAGTGTGTGTACAAGAACCAAAGGCTTCAAATTTTTTTTTACTTTATCCACCACTACTACCACCCCCCTTCCACCACCCTCAGCCCCACTACCGATGTGGCATATCGTTTTATAGGTTTTTGGGGTAGACGATTTCAAATATTTTATTATTAAAGTTCCATAAACAATTATTTCCACATTCAATTTTTTTTCGTTGTCAGAGACTTGGATAGAAGATCTGGATGTGGATGTGGGCAGCGGTTTTATAATTTGACCTTCGACGAAAACGAATAACGTTGATCGTACACCGCCCTGAGACTAGTTAGTTTTAGTGGACGCGGGCGTATTAATACTCAATTTCTGCAATTCGCGCGCTCCAAAAGAATCACTGTACCTAAACTATCAAAGACACAATAAGAATTATGCTATCAAAAACTTTTTTGGTCTTTTGGCTTTATTTTCTTCGCAGCATGTTATACTAAATTTCCAAAAACAAAAAAATTTGTAGCTTAGTGAAAATGTGACTGCGTATTTTCTGAACTTTCAAGGTTATCTGAGTTTTTAACATGCTTAAACATGTTTTAATTAACAATACTATACACAGATAGAAGCGCTTGAGTGTGTGTTTTATAACAAAAAAAAAGTTCATGTGGATATCTCTATTCGTTTTTGAGATATGGCATTAGATGTTCAAAAAAACATGATTAAAAAAAAACAAAATTTCACACCTTTTTAAAAATAACAACGTCCGTGACCACTAAAAAATATCGTGATTTCTAATGAACATCGACCTACTTAACGAAATGATACATGTCTCAGTTCTAAGATTAAAAAAAAAAACTCGAGAAGGAAGCGACTTTTCCCCTGTTTCTTACTCCACTAATTCGAAAGCAGGATCTATGGCCGCTTCACCGCGCAGCTGAAAGTATGGCGGAGAGAGCCAATGCGATATCCAGTGTATATAGATCAGTGAGCGGAACGCTCATTTTCAACTTTAAAAAGAACCAAAACCTACTTAAGAAATACAGCGAAAGAAACCTATAAAATTTATAACTCTGTATACATTGTATTAAAGTAAATAAGTAAAGTTTTGTTTTTATTTAGAAACATAGATTAATATTATTTCAGCCGCCCCAGAACGAAATCCTAGTTGCGCCACTAGAGATGGGAGAATGACAGATGTAGCAACGAGCTTCAGGGATTGTTTGTACCTATATTCATATTCGTTGTGTTTGAAGTTCATAATTACCACTATTACCAGAAGATGAGATCGCATGAAGACAGAGGTCAGGGTTATGATTATTTAATTTTATACTAGCGCATTTAAAATTTTTACTTTTCGCATTATTTTAAAAATTAAATAGATATCCGCCCAAGAACAGTATAAAAATAGACCAAGTTACAAAACAGTAGATCTACTGCTAAAACAGTAGATCTGGCAACACTGAGTTGAGACGTGCCGCATCAGCAGCAAATGTTGAAATCTCATCAGTGAAAAAGATGAAATTTCAAGAAAAAACGTTGAAATTTCAACTTTCTAAAATGTTGAAATTTCAAGAAAAAAGTTGAAATTTTAAGAAAAAAAGTTGAAATTTTGAGAAAAAAGTTGAAATTCCAACTTTTTAAAAAATTATGATGTGACCCTTCAGAACTTTCGTAATTTTTCACCCTATTTCAAAATTTTTTAAAAAGCAGTATGTGGCTCTGTGGTGATCCCATTTTGATTTCGTCAAGCTACGACTAGTATTGTCAAGTACTTTTGGAGTACTTTTTTTGTGACATAAAAACCAAAGCCATACAGCCAGCCTGAGAAGGAAAATTGCAAACCCACTCTAATCTAAACAATATATTACTTGACGTAGTCAGAAACAAAACGAAGGATGTACAAAGGTCACAAACTTCTCGCCCAGGGGTCTTTCAGGGCATTTTTCTAACATACAAAATAAGACACGGTTAGGTGGGTATATATAACTTAATTTTTGTTTCTTCCAAGAAATCCATAAGATAGTCAAAAATATTCTTTTTATTTACCAACATAACACGCTTTGTACTTAGTATGTACTTGTACATTCTAAGTACAAAGAGTTTGTACTTGGTATATACAAGTACATACAAAGTACAGACTGTGTTATGGGGGTAAAGACAATGGATATAGTACATTAAACGGTATAGGGATGTTGCCATTTTTTATTATATTGTTAAATAATGTATTAATTGCTCCTACGTGTCTTTTACATTAAAAAAAATATATGATCCAGGTCACCTGTGACATTCCAATATTCGCAGATATCAGAGCTGTAAATCTTTATTTTAAACAAGTGTGCAAGATAACCATGTATGTCCAAATTTCAAGCGGATAATTTGTAATTGTGTTGTATTTTTTTGAGCAATTATAGTTTTCATGCCAAAACTTATACGGCAATTCAGAGTAAATAAGAGAATATTTAGTCGGTTTTATGAAAGCTGATTCTTTCCGCATGTAATACCAATTATTCCTTAGTTTAGATCTAAATATATTCGTTGCAGCCGTCATACATACTTTATAATTATAATTATTTCCTACATCAATATTGTCCTTAGCTAGATCATCCACGTGTTCGTTGAAGTAACTTATAGCAAATATAGCTAATTCAGTGCAATACAACATTAGGTGTTCCGCAGGGACCAATCCTCGGACCTCCGTTATTTAACAGTTTTATTATGATATCGCGAGCAATGTGTTTTTTTTTTATTTATGCTTACGATCTTAAAATATTTACATATATTAAATATATCCTACTGGTGTGTTAAAAATAACGAAACTTAAATGTATCACAGTGTAATGTCTATCTTACACAACTAAAACCAGGCCTCTTATTTTGACTACAGTGTAGACAACGCATTCTTTCGTAAATCTGCTACTCCTGTAGATATTAGTGCAACTTTTGGCCAAGAACCTTCTTACCTCGCTTAAAAATAATGTAGTTTAAGATATTTCAAAACCCTAATTACAATTATCATATAAATAACTCGTAAAGATGGGAGAGCAATGAAAATGAGGGCTACTGCTGGTAAAATTGTTCATACAATTTCAATTAATTGGCTTTTTAAAGATTCTCAAATGTCAGCTCCTTGAAAATTTTAAATTGCTTTGTTCGTTCTAAACTTGAGTATGCGTCTCTAGTCTATTACAGATATTGTATCGATTCTCTTATAATGTTTTCTTAACCGCTTCTCAAGTCACCGAAGTAACTCCTTGAAAGAGTTCACCGATTCTTAAGACTTACCCGACAGTTGGTTTTACGCAGCATGAGCTTTTAGCGAAATTCTCTATAGCCTAGAGTGGTCACACACTAAAAATTATAAAATTAAACAACGAATATTTTTTACTATATTTTAAAACACTATAGTCTGGACAAAGGGAAACTAAAGCCTTTTATGCTTAAGACTGATTTATTATGGGTTTCTACCCGCCTCGTGAAAACTCTAACAAGCAGTATGTAACGTAGTTTCATTTTCAGCTAGTGGCTACAATCTAATTAATTTAGACAATTTACAGTATTTTATAGTTTTCCGTAATAAAATTCCTTACTCCAACCCTTACTCCAACTTGACTTGTGCGCGTTAGCGTATTGCGTTTAACATTTTGATACTATTTCCTTTTCCGTCAATTCGACGCATTAAGACCCAAGCCAAATATTTGCGATAAAAACAGATATCGATTGATTCCAGAGGGAGACTTCGAAAGAGCAACAAGTGCGAATGGATTGGTGAATTGTACAAGTCTATATAATATCCCTGTAGTTTCTTGGTATCTGAAGATAACTGATTATATTTTCTTTTTACTTAATGTTAAGTAAATCTGTGAAGTGCTTCGATTTACTTGGACGATCTGTAAGTACGAAATTTTAATAAAATTCGTTACGGGTCCAACAGTGCTGTAATAACTTGTATAAGAACATTAATGACAGAAATTATTCTTAAATCTAAATTAATAATATTAAATCTACTGGTTAAATAGTCATAACTTATTCCTCTTTCGAGATAAACACCATCTACTTTGAATGCCAAATATTGTAAGAATTTTCTTTAGATCTGTTCTACCATCACTTTATGACAATTATTATAGTATGGATACCAAATCCGTGGTGCATATTTAAGTCTAGAGCGGACATAGTAGAAATACAATATTTTTAAACCATCAATATCTGTAAAATTTTCACGGTTTCTGACGCTTAACCATACAATTTCATTTCCTCGTACACTTTTAACGTTATATGCTCATTAAAAGTAAGCTTGCAGTCAAACAACACATCCAAATCCTTATCGTAATCAAAGCCTAATTTATTAACTACACACCAAGACTGAACATGGTCTAGATGAACTTGTAGCTTCCTACAGCTATCAACACAAGTTATAACTGAATTATTTTTTCCATCAGCATTGAGGAGATTACAACAATCAAGAACGTCGCTTAAACCATTAATAAATAGTAGAATGAGAAGCGGACCGAAGTTTGACCCTTGAGGGACGCCCGAGTAAACAGTAAACAAGACGAATTAAAACCATTATATGTGACATGCTGTTGTCTTTTCAGTAAATAAGATTCAATAGTGCTAAGATGGATTGTGATAGTTTGCTAAGTAAAATTCCATAATCGATTCTGTGAAAGGTCTTTGAAAAATCTGCGTAAATGACGTCCAGCTGCCGCTGACGATCTAATGTATTGACAACATATTGTGTGAAGACAGCTAAATTAGTAACCTTTGATCTATTACTCATAAATCCATATTGATTAGGCGATATTTGATTACGAACAGAAGATATTGTTTAGAGTTTACTTACAAGAAACATAAATTATTTCGAGCCACTATGTATTTTATAATATAACGTCGATGTACATAAGTATTGAATACGTAATATAGGGAGCACAGTTAGAGCAGCTTCTGCCATATTAGCTCAAATACATCGTTTAGCTTTTAGCCGAGGTACAGGCTACAAATTGATGCATGCGCTGCTTGATTGTAATCCTAGGTTATCGGCCGTATGGGATTTGCATATTCTTACATTGCCTTTAACTGATTCTAAAACATGTATACCGTATGCATGCCTTCTAAGAAACTTATGGAGATGGGGTCTGACGATGTTTTTATAACAGCGTTAAATTTAAAATTGTATTAATTAGATAATGACCGGCTACGCTAAGCTCTTCTTGCGAAGATAATTTCGATTTATTGTGGAAAATTAATCTAGAGTAAGGCTAGTAGTGATAATTGAATGTTTTTAGGTATCAGATTAATAGTAATTATGGGTATGATTAATAGTAATTATGGGTTGATCCAACTACATTTATTTTAATAGCTAGGAGCTGGTAGCAGGAATTTTTAAATAATTTGTTCGCGTGCCACAAATTGAAAATTCAAGATTTAACAATAAAAAAACCATAATGACCACTTCTGTCATTACGTTATGCCGCGTTATTAATAAGAAATCAATGATTTATCTAAACGAAATTACACAAAATGATTTATCTATATGAAATCGTTTGTGATGCTACACGAAACTTTAATCATCATCACTATTTTCGTCATTGATGGTAGTTACCTTAGTTGCTTCAAATATGTGGGTTAGTACTTCGGCGGATTTTGTAACGGCCTTGTGCCAAATAGTAAATGATTGGCCGCTACATACGAACAGCAGCCTACTGTCCTTTTGTTATTAGCATAGACACAGGTATATCTTTGTATACCTTTGTACGCATCTTCATTTTTATGATATTGTCATTTCCTGTCTCTCTCGCCCATTAGTTCTGCAAGATAACATACCGCTTGTGGCATTTAATAAGTACCTGTAAATAGTATTTTGAGATCATTCTCAGTAAGTTGCCGAAAATCCAGTAGAATTGTTGGATATAGAGTTATAAAAAGGTTTTTTGTAGCGATTTAATTTCACTGTTTCAACCATTTCTTGCAATGTATTTTGTTTGGTCTCACGCTTTTTCATATAATAAATTATAGCCCAGATGACAGAAAACATTTTATAGTGAAATCTCCAAAAATTTGCAAAATGAATAATATATATTTTAAAGAGTTCATGTAAGTGTATAGAATAATATCCTGAAAAGTTTACATTCCACTCGGATGGAGAACATAAAAAAAAGTAAAAAAAAAATTTTTCTCATCAATTTTTTCAAAATTTTGAAATTAAGTCAGGCTAGGAAAAAATAAAACTACAGGTGCATAGACCACGTGTTTCTGAACAAAAAATGTCCTAATAAAATTTATCGCTAAAGTCACGGTATTCCTGGAAAAAAAATAGTGAAATAACTTGGTCACTCTGCGCGGCCAAGAGCACGGTTAAATGCATACTATGGAACCTCTAAAATTTCTTAGCTGTTCTAACGAGTAAAAATAAAGCTTCTTTTTGATTATACATTTTTAACATTTTTCTTAGTGAATAGGAGGCTACTAGTGAGTATGGAGGGAAAATACATAATTATGAATGCATACACAGAAGCCACACAAAGCCGTTGGATAGAAGCGGATCTGCCGCGCCATCACCCGCATGAATTTTCACCTGCCTTTATTGTATTGTATTTATTACAGGTACACCTATCCACATTTCAACTAAATCCAATGGATTTCTTATACATTTGTTAATGTATTGGAAAAATTCCAGAATTTATATTCAAAACTATAGAGAGTTATAAGGATAAAATCGTGAAAATCGCTATTTCTGATCATGATGGGATTGATCATATTTTCGAAAAAATACATGCAAGTAAACAAATTTGTGTTTGAACATTCAAAAAGTATACATTTTTTCCGAAATAGTGATATTTGATTTTTTCCAATGGGTCAATTTCTCGACAAGTTACAGCCTCCAATATACAGGGTGTCCCGAATTGCATAGGCCAAACTTCACTAAGGAATACAACTATTCAAAATAAGAAAAAAAGTTCCTATAAACATGGGTCGGGAAATGCTCAGTTTCCAAGATACAGGGTCTTCAAGTAATTCTCCTGAAAATGTTTTTTATGAATATTTTCGAAACGTCTAAAGATAAACAAATGATAATTTACACAGGAATTTAACTTTTTATGCTTTTTAAGACAAAATGACAACTATGTACGAAAATCATTCAGGATCGGGTGAAACTGGGGGGGCCTAGGTATAATTTAGCTCCAACTTTATTGTGTGACACTTTTACATTGATTTATGAGTAGAACTTAAAAAATTTGAAGTTTTCTACACAAAAAAAGTCTGTTGTGTTTTTTCTCTAAAATTATCAGTTTTTGAGTAAATCTTATCTGAACTTTATTCGGGAATAGTTTTTTATGAATATTTTAGCAGAACAGAAAAAACAGTGACAGTGAAACAAAATTTGATTACATTATTTTTTATTAGACAACAATGAATTAGATTAAAGTAAGGTAAATTACAAATTACTAGAGTGCATTCCGCCAGCATCAACACATTTCTGACATCTGCGCCGTACAGAGTGTGTAGCTTTACGAATGAAATCAGGATTAGCCCGCAAATTTTCATATTCTTCGAGAATTCTTTCTATTAACTCTTCTCTTGTGTTTACAGGGTTTGTGTAGACTTTGTCCTTTAAATAACCCCAGACAAAAAATCAACTGGAGTTAAATCCGGTGAACGGGGTGGCCAGGCTCTTGCACCTAATCGACCGATCCACCGTTCAGGATAATTATTGTTTACCCACAAACGGTTCTCAACAGCAAAATGTGCAGGAGCTCCGTCCATTTTAAACCAGCATTCATTTCTTAAATTAAGAGGAATATCCTCGAGATATTGAAAAAAATGGTTATTTAAAAAAATCATTAAATAATGGTCCATTTAAAAGGGGAGGAAGGATGTGGGGCCCACAAAAAGTCCCGTTTACAACACCACACCATACATTAACGCTAAACTCCTGTTGAAATGTCCTAGGGCGAATTATAGGAGGATTCCGATGAGCCCAGATTCTTAAATTATTAATATTAACCGATCCATTACGGTTAAAGGTAGCTTCATCAATCCAAATAATTTTACTTCCGAAATCGGGATCTTGTTCCATGGCATTTATAAACCAATTACAAAAAATGATACGCCTTTCGGGATCACCCGGTTGAAGGCTTTGGACTGGCTGCATTCGAAAAGCTTTTCTGTGGTCTTTTTTCAGAATCCGAAAAACTTTGTTTTTGGAAACATGCACAGCTTGCGCACGCAGCTGTTGGAGCGCTCTTCTGATACTTAATTTATTATTATTGTTAAATTTGGCCAAAATTATGTTTTTAAATCGCCCATTTCGCTGTTCTTCATTTCTTGGACCTCTTTTAAGTCCAACATTTCTAAATTCTAGGTGGGTTCGAATAAAAACATCTTTAGATGGTTTCCTTCTATTAGGAAATCTTCTGCGATATTCGCGAACCGCTGCATTCGCGTTTCCATTACAATATCCATAAATAAAATGAATATCCGCGTACTCCACATTACTAAACATGACCATTTTTTACTTTTCAATAAGAACACCTTTTCCAAAAGCAAATAATAAAACTACAGAACAATTAACTACAGAAAACACAAAAACAACAATGTCATTATTGTCATTCTGGCATTGCATGCTAGATTATTTTTCATTTGTTACAAACATTACAATCATGCATACCAGGAAAGCTGGTAATAATGGTTACTAATTAATAAAGTTTAGATAAGATTTACTCAAAAACTGATAATTTTAGAGAAAAAACACAAGAGACTTTTTTTGTGTAGAAAACTTCAAATTTTTAAGTTCTGCTCATAAATTAATGTAAAAATGTCACACAATAAACTTGGGGCTAAATTATACCTAGCCCCCCCCCAGTTTCACCCGCTCCTGAATGATTTTCGTACATAGTTGTCATTTTGTTTTAAAACGCATAAAAAGCTAAATTAATGTGTAAATTATCATTTGTTTATCTTTAGACGTTTCGAAAATATTCATAAAAAAACATTTTCAGGAGAATTACTTGAACACCCTGTATCTCAGAAACTAAGCACTTCTCGACCCATGTTTATAGGAACTTTTTTTCTTATTTTGAAAAGTTGCATTACTTAGGGAAGCCTATGCAATTCGGGACACCCTGTATACCGGGTGACACAGGAGATATGTAACACCCCGTAGCATGTTTATTTAAAAAGATATTATTTTGAAATTTGGTAGACCTATATCATGTGTGATTGTCCTTTTTTTAGTATAAACAAGAAATTTTTTCCGTTTCCGGTTTCACCGGAAGTGACATCTACTTTGTTATTTTAAATGGCATCCTGTATATATATTTTTCCTATCTGGTTCTACTTAAATTCCTCTTTTCAACTATGTATAGCAAGGTGGCATTCATTTTTAAAATGGCTACTGAAAACGATTTTATTGCATTAAGTCAAGTTGGCTATGGTATGAAATGTAGCTGTAATTAATGCTTAGTGTGCTGCAATATCAAAAGAACCGTGGTAAACAATTTTGTGTTTCATATTTGTTTTGTTTTAATCAGTAGCCGAAGAGACTTTGTACAATTTTTATATTAAAGAAAAATCTCTAGACTAAATCCACCAAATCACAAAAATTAAGATAGAAACACTTATTTTAAATTTTATCAATTTGTAAAATATTTATTCATATTTCACTTTTACCAATTAGATGGCCCCCGATGTGTCCGGATTTTACGCCACTTGATTTTTTCATATGGAGCCATCTCAAGGAAATGGTTTATAAAACTCCACTGCAAAATAGGGAAGACTTAAAAATGAGAATTAGGTTAGCAATAAATTAGTTTACTGAATTGCAGTTAGAAAATGTGCTTGGAGGTACTGGTTACAAGAATTCGACGCTGCAGGGAAAATAATGGCCAGCATTTTGAGATTCTTCGAAAACAATTTTATTTAAAAGCAAGCAAAATCAGACATAACAATGAATTGTATTGGGTAAAAGTGAAAGATGAATAAATATTTTACAAATGGGTCAAATTTAAAATTAGTGTTTCTATCTTAGTTTTTATGATTTCGGGGATTTAGTCTAGAGATTTTTATTTAATATAAAAATTGTACAAACTCTCTTCGGCTACTGATTAGAACAAAACAAATATGAAACACAAAATTGTGTACCAGAGTTCTTTTGATATCGCAGCACATTAAGCATTAATTACCGCCACATTTCATTCCATAGCCAACTTGACTTAGTGCAATAAAATGGTTTTCAGCAGCCATTTTAAAAACGAATGTCATTTTGGTATACATAATTGAAAAGAGAAATTTAAGTAGAATCAGATAGGAAAAAAATATATACAGGGTGTCATTTAAAATAACGAAGTAGATGTCACTTCCGGTGAAACCGGAAGTGGAAAAAATTTCTTGTTTGGACCAAAAAAAGGACAATCAAGCATTATATAAGTCTACCAAATTTCAAAACAATATCTTTTTAAATAAACATGCTACAGGGTGTTACATATCTCCTGTGTCACCCGGTATATTAAAATCAACAAGCAAGGAAATTAAAATGATTTGAGATGTACTTTTTTTTGAATCCACGTTATTACAACTTAATAAACCATAATCATCATCAAGTCTACATACTTTCTAGCAGTTCTCAATGAAGAAAGAATTTTATTGAAGGGCTCATATTTTTTTTCTATATTTTTTATTGCGGCGATTGAGTTCGGGCGTGATAATACATATAAGTATATTTTTTCCATCCATCCTTTGCTTGTATTGTTTAAAACAGAAAAGCATCGGATAGCTACAATTTCCATCATTTAAATGAATCAACACTCATATATATTGAACAAATTCCGATTTAGTGACATCTAATTCAATGCGTCGGTGTCACAGTCATGCGTATTTAGGCGCGCGCAAGCACGGATCTCGCTCCGAGTAATAACGTTACTTGACTCTTTTTTTCCGGGAATACCGTAGCTTTAGCAATAAATTTTGTTAGGGCATTTTTTTTTCATAAACACGTGATCTATCCATCTGTTTTTTTATTTTTTCTACCTTGACTTAATTTCAAAATCTAAAAATAAATGGATGAAAAACATTTTTTTCACTTTTCTTTTATGTTCTGCATCCGAGCGAGATGTAAACTTTTCGGGATTTTATTCTATACACTTTCACGAACTCATTAAAAAATATATTCATTTTACAAGTTTTTGGAGGTGAATACCTTCAGCGACTGGACTAGTATAGCAAACTATGTATTGTAAGTCTGTTCTAACTTTTAATTTACCATTATTTTTTGTAGTATGTACTTGAAATTTAAAAGACTGGTTTCCTTATATATTTGGTTCATTTTGTTTGTTCCACATCCACGTAATAGAGTAAAAGTATAGTATGGTAAAAAATATATTTTTTTTGAAATCGGCTAGAATATTATGAAACGTCGAGATTTAAGTTTGAGCAAAAAAAACATTCTGTCTGTCTGTAACATTTCTCTTATGTGTGCACAATTACTCTGAAACTATTTATGATACGGACTTGAAATTCGGTAAACCTATGTATTATGACGAGACCTGGAACTAGATTAAATTCTGATCTTTTTCCACTAAAGAGTTTGGAGGCAAATGTGGAAATAGTGCAGGAGTCAGCGACACTCTTTTTTGAAAGATTTACTTAAAATTAATTACTTTTTGTGTTATATTTAGGCTGTGTTTTCACAAAATCGACTTCAGCAGGCGCACCAGCGCACATTTGGGGCTTTTCGTAGTTAGTAGTCCCAAAAACGCCTAGAGCCTATCAAAGTTGACCAATACAAATATATTTTTTTAAATTTTCCTTAGATCTTACGAGCTTTTTTGATAAAAATTACTCTGAATTAATAGAAGTATTTTTCCCGTGATCAGCAACCCCGAAAACGGGGGGGATACGCCATACGGATTGCAAAGGCCTAAAGCCTATCACAGTTGACCAATACAATTTTTTTTTAAATTTTCCTTAGAAAATTTCTAAATGATCCCTCGCGAGCTTTTTTGATAAAAATTACTCTGCATTAATGCAAGTTGGTTTACATTTTGATGTTTGATGTAAGAAATTGCTTTTTTCTTAACCCTCAGTCAAATCAATATTATAAACAATAAGAAATCACAATAAAGCTAAAAAAATTAATTGACGTGTAAAATTTACACTAAGCATTACAAAAAAAAATTGTATAGCTCTATTTTGATTTCTTATTACTTATAATATTGATTTCACTGAGGTTTAAGAAAAAAACAATTTCTTACATCAATAATCAAAATGTTAACCAACTTCTAATAACGTAGAGTAATTTTTATCAAAAAAGCTCGCGAGAGATGGTTTGGAAATTTTCTAAGGAAAATTTAAAAAAAATTGTATTGGTCAGCTGCGATAGGCTCTAGGCCTTTGCAATCCGTATCGCGTATCCCCCCGTTTTCGGGGTCGCTGATCACGGGAAAAATATTCATTTTTAGTTCCAACTCCTCCTCATCTCTCAAATGAGCAGAAACCACCGGTCACTCACCAGAAAGCATGCTATTCAGGATTTACAGATTTTTAGACACATGATGGTTATTCCTGTGCATATTTCTTCATTTTTCACGGAAGAGAAGGTGGTTGCATCAACCCTTCCGAGAGGTGTAAAATTAATTACACTTTGAATCGTCAATACGCCCTCCCCCGTTTTCGCAGACGCTGATTACGATAAAAATATTCACCTACATTTCCGACTCTCCTCAGCCGCTATAATGGAGAGAAACTTATTCTCATCCACCAGTTATCGCTGGGGTGATGATTGTGAAGGTTGCTGAGTAGGGTATAATGATTTCTTCATCGGGGAGTAATGAATCATAAATTTTATCGTCAATGGCAATGTTGTTTATTCAAAGAAATACATGAAAATATTTGTATGACAAAATAAATTATTTGTTTACAATTAACTAAAAAAACCTAGGTCATATTGAAAATTACGAAAAAAATATATAATATACTAATATCTAACTATATCTTAATGTTTGGTTTTTGATTCATTCAATTATCTTTCATAGTTCCACAGTAAAACGGTTTTGACGTTAGAGGTTAATTCCCCTAAGCGTGAAGTTAGAGGTCCGATATTAGTTGTAGGAATACTTCAGGGAGCAATATATAAAATATATTTATATAAAAGTTAGTCTTTAATATTGTATGTACCTTAATCAAAGAATAAACAGATACTAACTCCTATGATATAACAATGAAATATTAATATACCATCTTCCTTAGTTCGGGCCTGGATGCAACTTGCTGTTCCTATACAGAATAATTCCATACACACGATTTTTCTATTACAGCATGTATTAAAAGAGAAGGCGGATACACAAGCTTCCATGAATGCGCCAAATTTTTGTAAGGTGTTTAAGCGTAAAATAGCTAGGTGACATTTTTTAAATTCTCCTCAATGCGTATATTGTATCTGTAACAATGGTACCATACTCTTTTGTTCAAATGACAACAAAACATCGACAAGTGCAGGTATTCAATTGTTAAACTGTATTTCTTTAGGTTATGTGCAAGAATTCTTGTAACAACACTCGAATGCTTCCCTCGATAGTTCACAAATGTTTTAAAAAATATTTTCATAGCATTTCTATTTCTTTAATCTGTTTTTTATCTTTTGCTTATTTATTTTTCTTTAATACAAGCCACTGCTCACTAGTAATATTATTATTGCGTAAACTATGTACTGCAAAATTGTGGCATGTGACTTGGCCTTTTAAACTATTAGCTATGGTGTTGAGTTAGTGATTTTTATAGTACAGGAACCAGCGACACTTTTAGTTGCTATATTTGTTTAAACTTCTCGATAATATTAACTTATGCACAAAACAAACTCCTTAGCCACTTCGTTAACAGGGCAAGGGTTGGCAGCATCCCACATAACATCTCATGGATATGTACAATTGGCGTCACCTTAAACTCACCACCCTTTGAGATATTCCTTTTCTAATACGCCCCACTACAAATAAATTATACATTCCGACATTCCATATTTTAGGTCAGAGGGAGATTGACGTCATACTTTTATTAGTTTTATTAGAATGTGACCAGCTGTTAGCTTAGGGTTCTACATTTCAGAGATTTTGAATAATATTAATTTAATTTACAACTTTCTTCTCTCCACTATTCATTTATCTGATTTATGGATTCTGGACGCTAATATATTTTCATAAACTATTGTCTGCAATAAACAACAACTGCAACATTGTCTGCAATAAAAACTGGCAATGTAAATACATTAAGTAAACAAAACAATTCGAAAAGTTAACGCAACCGGTTACCCAAAAAAGATTCGAAGCCAGAAAAGAAATGAATGTATTAAGTTTAATATACCTAATAATTCATCAAAAACAAAGAAGACAAAAATATTCATATCACTTATAATGAAATTAATTGTGGTTAATTATATCATGCTAGTTTTGGAGTCTTGTGATTTTTCATTAAAATGAAGCGGTTAATAATTCCGTGATTTTGTCATCCTATTGGCGAAGTGCAAGAAAATGTAATGTTTTCGACAAACACATCGTTTTTAAAATGTACAGGGTTATTCATTATATTTAGGCCACCCTTTATTATCGTTATTACTGGAGATAGAAAAAAAGTTTCGAACGAAAGTTGTAGGGCTGTAACTGAACCCCTTTAATAAATTAATGAAAGCTCAGTGGCGTGCAGAAATTAATAGGTACAAGAAGCAATAATATACCCTGTGTATTTTTGAATTTTTGAATTATTATTATTTTTTCTGATTTCAAAAATATGATATATGATAGTCCTATCTTTAACCGTTTTCGAGTTATTGAACATTGAAAATCGTATTTAAGCTATTTATTATACGAACGGAAATTACAATTATTAATGTAGTCTATGAAAATGACAAGTATTCTGTTATTAAATCTGTCAGCGTTTCATATAATAACCTTTCGTGGGTAGATTTGGAATTTGACCATAAAATGAAAAAATATTCCCCTTCTAACAAACAAAAATTATTTAAATAACTAAATAATTTTTTACTATAAAAATCAAGCAACATTTTTTAAAGGGGATTATTGACACCCTACACCTCCTCCTTAGAGGGTAAGAAATATTCAGGAGCGATTTGAATGGGCCAAGTCACCTTAATATGATAAAAAACATCCGAGTATTAGTTTTTTTTTGTAATTAAAACCGATCAATATCGGTGAGACCTCCTCACCCCCAGACCTTTTGGGGGTGAGGAGGTGTATGAATGTACTCAGATGTAATCAGATTATTATACTCTGGTAGCAACCACCCAATGAGGTGTTGTGGTTTTTTAAAAAAATATGTAAATAACTAATAGTAGTTATAGTAACCTTCTTAGGTGAGGGAATGGCGAGGAGGGTTGAAGAGGTGAATTTGGTTTTTTTACTTCTTTTTCTACTTAGTTATTGAAATTTAGTATTTTAGAAGAATTTCCCCTCTTGTAGTTCTAATTCTAGCGGCAAGTTCTAATATCAATTCCAATGTCACTCCCAAATAAGGGTTGTTTTTTAATGTGTTCCCGAGATTCTTCGCCAAAAGGATTCGTTTTCAGCACCCAAAAATTAGTAAAAAAAAAGTTGGCTTCCACACTTTACCATGGAAATAGCCTTTTTTTAACATTGTTTTCTATTCACGAAAGAGGTGGGAGTAACTACTTTGGGACTTACCTAACGAAACTAAGTATTTTGAAAGAATTTCCTGCACTGAAGAATAACTTTTTGTTGCAAGTTCTTATATCAATTTCAAGTCACCCCCAAATAAGGGTTATTTTTTACCGTCTTCCCGATGTTTTCAGCCAATTTGGATGACAGATTCGTGTTCAGCACGCCAAAATTAGTTAAAAAAAAAATGATTTCCACACTTTACGGATGGGCCAAAAAATACCTTTTTTTAACATTGTTCTTTGTTATTTTAAATAGAATGCTTCCATTTTTTCTAAATTCTACAGAAAATTTAAAGGACATTCCATTAAAGGTTCCTTATACCTAAAATTAATATTTTCTGAGATATTAATTTTTTTCCTAAATTTTGACAGAAAAGTTGTATTATATAAAAATTATTACCTTAGTAATAATAATTGATAGCTCCTTGATTTTTTTAATGCGGGTAAGACAAGGCATTGGAGTTATCCATCATGTAAAAAGTCATCGAATATTAAAAAAAAGTCTTTTAAATTAATGGCAGTCGACCATATAAAAACAGCAAAATGTCATTTTTTAACGTGACCTCAATTATTGTCACTGAGATAGTTAGAGGAACTTTTATAATCCACAATATTGATAATAACTAATTACTACGTAGGAGCAACAGGGGCAAAGAGAATTGCAAAAACTTGCAGTAAAGCAGAAATACTCGCTTTTCTGGCGGCTGTAAATCGTAAAATATTAACAATAAAGAAAATTATTTAAATAAAGTTGTAGCTCTTTTATTCCCTACAATATTAGTAATTCCCAATTTAGAGCAGAACAGGAAAGGAGATGATCTAGAAAAACCTAATTAAAGCACCATTTTTTAACATAGAGGCGATAAGGCTAATCAAATTTTTAGAAGAAAAGGTTATATGCAATTTTTCATACAAATTGAAATTATAACGACTTGAAAATTTGGATTTTAACTAGAAAAAGAGGTATTTTAAAAGGTTTTTGTCAAATAACTCGAAAGGCATTACATTGAGCGAAAACATGCTAGAAGCAAATAAGAATGTTACTAAATTGAGGATGAATTTTCTTTTTTTTTTCTAATTTCTGTAGAATTAATAGTTTCGGGGATCTGGAAGTATAAAGATGGCGTCCGAAAATATATAAGAAGAATTTAGTTTAAATGTTAAATACCTTAGGCACGGAGCCATTTCATCAAATGAAGTTATTGAAGCATTTAAAAGTTTGAATAATTTACCAGAGGAGAACCTAAATAATGTCGTTAACATAATAGATAAGTTTGTTTGCACGATGTATAGGAAAAGCTATAAAAAATGTCAGTGATGCTTGTGTAGCTACCTTCACGAAGGTGTATAAATTTTGCGAAAATTGTAACGAATTCCGGTTACCAGACAAAAATGTTGATGCATCTCTCTCTCCACCGTCGAAATCGGAACTTGTACAGCACGTTTTGAGAACTGTGAATGTATCTACGATTTGGAACAACGCACACAAAGTGCCAGCTACGTTAGATCCCCTTGGTTACGGGTGACAGCTTGAGGAAAACAAATTTAACTTGCAACTGGTTTGATGGAGATCAATTACCTCCATATGTGGAAATGATTATCCGAGATGCCGAAAATACTGAAGTTATTATGTAATTTGTGCTTTTCACTTTTCATCCTATTATAATCTTAATCAATTTTTTATAAATAATTATTTTTTTTAGATACGGGCGACAAAGAAAAAAATGATCGTTCACCCACTGAGCATCAAGAGAGCGACGAGTTGGATGAGAATGAGAATGAGGAAGATCTGTTATCGAAAATCGAATAAATTTATTTTTATTTTCACTAAACTAAATACATTTTCTGAGCAGATCATTCTGTATAATTTTGAAATGTACGAATGTATTAATTTGTATTCTCATAAAATAATGTATATTAATAATAAATTGAATATTTAATCAAATTAGAAAAAGAAACTTATCACGTTATCTAACATTAAGTTATCAATATCGATATTACTAATTAAATCTTTATGGCGAACTTTGAAATTCGGGTATATGATAATATTCATACTAAGATTGACTATAAACACAGTCAGCTACAAATAGCTACAAATGTGGGTGGAAAAGTTGTCAGCTGATGCAAGAAAGGTGATGCGCGCTGCCTCGCAGGCGATCAACACTCAGCACAGTATTACTGTACCAGCTGACGACTTTTCCACCTACATACTTGCAGCTGACTATGTTTTTCGTGAATCTTAGTATAAATATTATCTTATACCCAAATTTTAAAGTTCGCCGGATAATTTAAATTTTTCTTGTTTTTGGACCTGTTTGATCGATCAGCTGACGCTAAATCCACCGCCCCCCGTCCAGCTGACTGTTCTACTTTCATTATATGACATAATCTTGCCCTCATATAAGTTTCAGCATTCAGCGGATAGTTTTTTTCTCATTTTTTTACGTGTTTTCAACCCTTTGACAGCCACCTCTACCGCTACCCAACCAGCCGACGGTCCATTCATTGCTGACTTATATAATAACAATCCATTTTATATATTGTTTAAGTTCGTCAGATAGTCAGTCATTTTATACACGGGCTCCCGGTCTAAAAAGCCAGCACGTCAATTTCTATCGCTTCATCAACAATAAAAGCTGCAGGATTGTTATCAATTTCTCTCCTGATTTGTTTCTCCACAATTGGAAAATATTGAAAACATGGATGATGTCTGTTCGGATACCTTTGGGCAAACAAATCTGCGGCATTTCTGGAATTTTTGTGGCATTCTCCAAAAATTAATAACATGTCCATTTTTTCATCCCTTGTATACATGTTAACCAATAATAATCATTAACAAACAACAACTTTAAAGAAAACAAACTTCTTTTTGTTTCCACAGCACACTTCTTTTATTTGTAGCGTTGTTTTTTTGATAAAATGAATGTTTTGAATCTAGTTTTATTCAATTTCCACGGCATACTTACTTGGTAAACATACTTTCTCGATATTTCAATTATTATCCAGCAAAGAATTTCAAAGAATATCAAACCGATTTTCAATTTGAAGGTATCAATGGATTTGTCGTGAAGATTAGTATTTAACTACTGGGTGTCTAAAAGACCAGCCATTTGAAAAAGTTGACATAAATTAGTGATTTCGAAAATTTTGGTTGTAGCTACTAGACCAATTCGAAAAATGTCACGTTTACATTTTTTTCTTATTGTTTTGGTCCATTTGATTGATTTGAGTGTTTGTACTCTAGATGCAAAAGTAAAAATAGCCCTAAAAAAGTCAAGTAGTCTCAAAAATTTTTTAAAACTAGGCAGTCGTACTTAAAAAAATCGTCTCCGGAATCCAAAATGTAAAAATATACAGGGTGTTCCATTTAAAATTTCAAAGTTTCCGGGAAAACCGGAAGTGATGGAAAAGTGTCAAATTATGAAAAATTTTTCGTTTTTTAGTATATATTACTCCTGCCAAATTTAAAACTTGTATCTTGAAAACTCTGGAAACTATGGTTTGTCTAATGATTCTGTTGACACCCTGTACGTGATGTGTTTATGTTTATATTAAGTATGTTCAGTTCATTTCAAATTTATTTATTATTATTTTCCATTTCCTTAGTAAACAAATTAAATAATTTAATATGTATATATCTGGGTAAACAAGGATATTATTAGTTTGTTTTAGTGCTACTTTTATCAATTACGGAGTTGTAGCAAAGAATGTACGATGACAGATATAATCAAAAAGCGATATTAGTTTATATTTTTATCTATATTATTTTAACGTACCTGTTTTATGAGTGAAAATCAAGTCCATTGTTACATAAAACGTACAATTTAGCAAAAAAGCTGACGTTTAAGCATATAAAATTCAGTATTACCTCTAAATTAAAATAAAATAAAATAGTTTAGACATATTTATCAGTCGTAAAGTGAGGAGATATAATCTTTAAAAGAAACATGTGGGATCAAACATGATTGTTGGATGTTTGAGTTTGCATATATGCGCTAAGGCCTAATAATTGGACCGTAAAGTTACCAGCGTGGGATTTATTTTGTTACACATTTGCTATTTTAATCCACATTTTTGTAATGATACAATTTTCCAAATAAAGGAAGATACCAATATACCTCAAGGTTTCTTTCGAAGCGTACAAGTTTAAATAAGTCGTAGAATTGATTTAATTTTTTATACTTTGAAAGAATTTCTTTAAAAAATGTGTCATATTAAACAATATCCGTGTAGAAATAAGTATAGTAGGTCCCGTATATAATTCAGAGATATAAAAAAGCTCACAAAAAACCGTAAAGGGTACCGACCGTTTACCACTTTCAGTTTATTTACAAAAAGGCCATACCGGCTTCTTTTATCATCACAAAAAATGGTCATACATATTTCCTAACAAGAATGTAGGCCAATCCCACTGAATATAATTGGATGAAATTTACTCTAGCCGGTTGATGATAGGCTGGAATAAACAATGTAGTCAACGTGGACTATCAGGGGTGGACTAACTGTTTCTTCGTCATAAAAGTTTAATGGATAGTTTTATTAAATCTTTCTGTTGAAATAAATAGTTTATCTTGTTTAACTAAAACCAACGTTTACAAAAATAAATAATTGTTAAAAAGATGATTGTGATAAAATGGGAATGAAGGGTAATGAAACGGTTTTTAATTAATCCGTGAATGAACGCTCGACACTGGAAGTAAACCACGTGATGAGTTGAAAATGAACTGAAATTATGTGGAAAAAATATAGAATCTGATATATGTGAGGAATGGTTTGAGCATACGCTAATTCCGAATTTGAAACCTAACAGCGTGATTGTTATGGATAATGCATCTTATCATTCAAGACAAATTGAAAAAATTCCAAATACTTCATCAAATAAGGAAGAAATAATACAGTCTGATGAATCACGATCTCTACTTTGAAGAATGTTATACGAGGAAGCAATTATTGGAAGTATTGCGCACCAAAACATTTGGAAAAAAAATGTTGTCGAGAACATCGCGAGGCAATATGGACACTCTGTTTTAAGACTACCTCCCTATTTTTGTAGTTTTAATCCGATAGAGCTGATCTGGGGCCAATTAAAAAGGCGGATTCGTCGGAAAAACGCATTTCCTAGATTTGACAAAAAAGTCATCGAATTAATTCACAGTGAAATTTCCAACATACGAGAAGACGACTGGAGAAAATCAATTCACAATAACGGAGATGATTTCTGTATTTTATTTATTTTACTGTTTATATTTAACGTTCCGTGGGTTCATTTAGGACAGTGACAGTGGCAGTGATAGTGAGTAAGTGGTATTCTGTGATAATGTTCATTATTTTTATGTTGGAAAAGTGTTATTATTTCTGGTAAGTTTAAAACATGTTTTATTTGGAACATTTTAAGAAATGTTTTTATTTTATTTATTTTACTGTAAGAAAATGCTATTAATTTTCTCACTAATTTAATGTTTTTTATATTGTGTTGTTGTTGAGTTTGGCTATTTATTTATTTTTATTCAGTTTTTACTTTGAAACTTTTCTATACTATTTTAATAAGAAGTTTATTGGGTTGTTATTTTGTAGAATAGTTAATTATTTTTAACTGAAAAATGCTGGTTTATTTATTTATTTATTTTAACCTCTTACACCCTAATTAACAAGTCTATCATCATCCCATTCTGGCAAGGGATATACCTCCTCGTTGGTTCTTGCTGGGCAATGAGAAAAACTGGTATCGTTGAAGTTTGTGTACATTTTTGTACACATAATTGTTTTACAATTCTGATGTCAGATATCGTATTATTCACTATTAAAAAAGTTATGTCTTTAAAAGAACACCAGTTTTTGTTCTTGGCTAAGATGAGCATAAAAACGTGGATTTAATTGTATTTTATGTAATTACTCTCTATTTGTTATTGGTATAGTTCACTACACAATTCTTAAACGTATAAAAAATGTCGGCGTTCTTGGCAGTGCAGTAAAGATCAAAGACGCCAGCAATTTTTACTCGCCTAAGAGATGTGTATTCAACTTTACAATTACAATCTTTTAACTCATTGTTTGAAATTGAAAATACATTTACAATACATTTTTAATACGGTCCTGTGTACTACTTATTGCTCAACCTCACGGCGGCGGTACACTAACCAAAAGCGGTCAGTGTCCTTTACGCTTTTTTGCGAGGTTTTTTTTATATCGCTGAATTATATACGGAACCTATTATAACTTTCCTTACAACATCCAAAACCTCTTTAAAAAATGAATTCTGTAACTGTTTTTATCAGACTAAATCAGAGCTTTATACATATACAGTGAAAAAGTATGTTTGCAGATTATTCATCTACATATAAGAAACGCAGGATCCAGAGCTGATCCTTGAGGAATTCTCATTAACAAGCTCTCTGAAAATACCTTACAAATGAGATTTCATTTGAAATATAGCGAGCTATACGTTTTATTTCCACATCAGTTTTTGATTGTCGCAAGGGAAAATAAACGTGTGAGTTAAAAAATACTCTTTAATATAAAATAAAATGCTTGTCCTTCTGACAAAATTTCCCTAGTAATGTTAAAATACAGTTTTTCAGTCATTGCTGACTATCTAACTCATATTATGAACAATGATATTTTCCTGGACAATGCAAGAAGGCACTAGTTAGTCGGTTGCCAAAGGTTGGCAATTCTCAAAATATTTCTGACTTGAGTCCAGTAAGTATTTAACTGTTTTATCAGATTCTTGAAAAAACTTGTGCATCAGCAATTAATGGCTACCTCGAAGAACATTTCAGTTAGGTTTCAATCAGGTTTCCGTATAAAGTGTAAAGTGTAAAGTGTAAAGTGTAAAGTGTAAAGTGTAAAGTGTAAAGTATAAAGTATTAAGTGTATTAAGTATTAAGTATAAAGTATAATGTATTAAGTATTATTAAGTATTAAGAATTGAGTATTAAGTATAAAGTATTAAGTATTAAGTATTAAGTATTAAGTATTAAGTATTAAGTATTGAGTATTGAGTATAAAGTATTAAGTATTAAGTATTAAGTATTAAGTATTAAGTATTAAGTATTAAGTATTAAGTATTAAGTATTAAGTATTGAGTATTGAGTATTGAGTATTGAGTATTGAGTATTGAGTATTGAGTATTGAGTATTGAGTATTGAGTATTAAGTATTAAGTATTAAGTATTAAGTATTAAGTATTAAGTATTAAGTATTAAGTATTAAGTATTAAGTATTAAGTATTAAGTATTAAGTATTAAGTATTAAGTATTAAGTATTAAGTATTAAGTATTAAGTATTAAGTATTAAGTATTAAGTATTAAGTATTAAGTATTAAGTATTAAGTATTAAGTATTAAGTATTAAGTATTAAGCATTAAGTATTAAGTATTAAGTATTAAGTATTAAGTATTAAGTATTAAGTATTAAGTATTAAGTATTAAGTATTAAGTATTAAGTATTAAGTATTAAGTATTAAGTATTAAGTATTAAGTATTAAGTATTAAGTATTAAGTATTA
The DNA here is from genome assembly GCA_936432065.2 of Rutpela maculata. Lineage (NCBI taxonomy): Eukaryota > Metazoa > Arthropoda > Insecta > Coleoptera > Cerambycidae > Rutpela > Rutpela maculata. The sequence continues at coordinate 14,228,650 of OW386289.2, read as the reverse complement.
AGTATTAAGTATTAAGTATTAAGTATTAAGTATTAAGTATTAAGTATTAAGTATTAAGTATTAAGTATTAAGTATTAAGTATTAAGTATTAAGTATTAAGTATTAACTATTAAGTATTAAGTATTAAGTATTAAGTATTAAGTATTAAGTATTAAGTATTAAGCATTAAGTATGAAGTATGAAGTATGAAGTGTAAAGTATAAAGTATAAAATAATATATCTAATGCGGTTGAAATATGATTCTCGAAAGATGTATATTACATACATTCAATTTTGTAGTAATGCAGTGGCTAAAGTTTTGATTTGCAGTCCAAAGACTGCGTGTTCAAATCCCAGACAGGTTGGATGTTTTTTTTTCAATTTTTTTTCATATATTTTTTTCACAATAAAGTTGGTATCACAAAATTTAGGATGTCCAAAAACTAACAAGAAAACTGCGAAGAGTATCCTATAGAATGTGTAACAGTTATATAAAAAGCTCAGTAAATCGGCGAACAGTACCTACGTTTTTAGCTTGTTTTATTATAGTAATTACACATACAGTATACAGGTGATTTTTGTATAGGCACTTTCACAATAAAACATAATTTCTGGAAAGTCAATTTTATTACGAATGGTTTTACACAGCGTGATCTACCAAGAAATGCGGAAAATAAAATGGTGTACTAGTCTTCAATGTGGAAAAGTCCCTGCAAAATTTTAGAGGATTCTGAGGTAATTTAGTATATTAAATTATTAGTAAATTTGCCAAGATACACTACTGATGTTGAGTAAGTCCTGACCTACTCCTGAATAGGTCGACGAACTTGCTTGTGAAAGAACGTATTCGAGTTGTATACATTTCCTTAATTGGCATAAAAAGTGAAGCCGGCCGGCGAGATAAAAAAAAAGAGGTCTACACACGATCCAGCGGCAGGGAGCCAACATTGTCGGTATGCTTTGAAGATAATTGGAATTCCAGCGGACCAGTTCACTTTTATGAATGAGTTCAAAGCATGCCGACAAGGCTGGCTCCCGGCCGCTGCATCGTGTGTAGACCCCAGAGAGCCGCGTTTTTTGTTTTCGGTCGAACAATAGGGACACCGCCGTGTCATTGACCGGTTTAACTAAATATCTCGTAAATCTGCTTGTTGTTTCAGCATGGGGTCAATGTCTTCGATTTATTTTGCTATTTTTGTAGTGTGATTTGATCAAAACCAAAAAGTCACTTCTATCTTATCCAGCTTTGCTATCAGTAGTGTCAATTCCAAGTCTGATAAAGTGATATGGTTGTACCGAGTTACGTTAGATTAGTTAAAGTCATTGGCGGCGCATTTCTACAAAAAAATAAGGTAATTTTTTTGGTTATTTTTTTTTAAGTTTTCATTTTTTTAACTCCTTTCGGTGGGGACAACCTACTGTTAAATTTTCCACATGTTATGGTAGATCACGTTGTATAAGAATACCAAAAAATAACAAATTCTTCTAAATTCAAGGCTCTCAAGTTAAATGTGCTTAATAAATAAATAACTGTTGTTCACGCTTTTTTCTGGATACTGTCTTGTTGATCTGAATGTAATGAATTTTAAAAACTTTCTCTGCATTTGCTCTAAACTACTTTTGTGGGTTTGATAATATGGATTCCAAATTATTGCTCCATATTCAAATTTTGATCTTACATATGAGTAGAATACAATAATTTTAAAGCCTCCAGATTGCAATTTCTCAAAATGAAACCAAGCATTCTAATTGCTTCAGTACACTTAATTCTTTTGTGTTCTCCAAAACTCAGCACCGAGTAGAAGTAAACACCCAAATCTTTAATCAATGGATTTACGCTCTAGTATCGTTTCATCTATAGAATAATTGTAATGAAATCAGTTTTTTTTTTTTCGTATATGATATGACTTTACATTTTCCGACATTCAGATCTAGTTTATTAAGAGGGCATCACTGACTGACTTTGTCAAGTTCCTTTTCAAGTACTTTGCAGTCATCTTCAGATTTTATACTTTTAAAAAGCTTTAAATGATCTGCATATATTAGTTTGTCACATTCTAAAGTTTGGCATAAATCGTTGATAAATATTAGAAACAGCAAGGGTCCAAGATTACTACCCTGCGGTACTCCAGATGTATATATAGATGATTTAAAATCGTTGTAGAATCTATTTTTCAGATATAATCCAAAGAGCAGTAATAGTTGGGTATTAAAACCAAAATTCTCCAATTTGTTTAGTAATATTTTATGGTCAATTCGATCGAAAGCTGTAGAAAAATCTGTATACAACACATCTGCTTGTCCTTGCGCATCTAAGGAATTTGACACATTTTGAGTGAAAACTACTAAAGGGCATAGCCGGATAAGTAGGATAAAACGGCCCCCGGCCCTATCTTCATTGAGAGAAAATATAGTTAGCAATAAGTGAAGGGAACAATTTTGAAAAATATTAACGCAAAAGGGTGGCGAGTTTCACGGGGTGACGAGGGGGATGAAATCCAAAGGACTAATTTTTTGTGCCAAAACGCAGCAACCAAAAATTTTGGAAAAAATATTTGTTGGACGAGTATTGGAGAGAATTCTCAGAAAAAATTGTCGGTCAATTTGGGAAAGAACTAAGGGCGAGAAGACTGATACTTTTCAAATATTTTTAAGAGTAACTTCCCCTCATTGCACCACATTCAAAATTTTTTTGTAGCGTCTACTTTCACCCCCATATAACATATTTTTTTCGCAGCGTGGTCGGAACATTACGTCATAGTGAAAAAAAATCACGTTCGTGGTCTTTCGAGACTAGTAGTCTATGCGTAATGAAGGCAGAAAGTGTAAATATTTCGTGCAAAGGCGAGATTACCTTTCCCTCCCGTTTTCGGGGTGCTGGATACAATGGAAGTGGTGGGAGAAATTTTTGACCGCCGCAACCCCCTGAAACGGCCAAAAACTATCCCTTTTATGTTTTCATATATAAACGGGTCTGGGGAGTGATTTATCGACTGGTTATATTTGAAATAAAATAGAAGGAGGTTATAGAGTAAATGGAATCCAGACAGCAGGCCAAGGGGGTTGATTAAACCCTCTCGAGAGGTGGAATCATTTTTTTTTTTTCAAATGATTCGGTTCAAACGCGTATGCTCCCGTTTTCGGGGTCGCCAATCACGGAAAAAATATTCATTTTTTAGCTTCAACCCCTCCTCATCTCTCAAACGGGCAGAAACCGCCCCCCCACACAACAGAAAGCATACTATACAGGATTTACAGGTTTTTCAGCACATGATCGTTATTCCTGTGCATATCCTTTTATCTTTCACGGAAGAGAAGGTGGTAGCGACCGCGGGGTTGCTTCAACCATTCCAAAATTTATTAATTACACTTTGGATCGTCGATACGTCCTCCCTCCCAGGCGCTAATCACGATAAAAATATGATTAATGAATTTTATATCCCTTGGAAGGGTTGAAGCAACCACTGAGGTCGCTACCACCTTCTTTTTCGTGAAAAATGAAGGGATATGCACAGGAATAACGATCGTGTGCCGAAAAAAAAACGTAAATCCTGGATAGCATGCTTTCTGGTGGTTTCTGCCCGTTTGAAGGATGGCGAGGGGTTGGAGCTAAAAATGTATATTTTTCCCATGATCAGCTACCCCGGAAACGCATTGAAAAAAAAAAATGATTTTCCACCCTTCGCCTCGGGAGGGTTTAATCAACCCTCTAGGCCTGCTGTCTGGATTCCACTTACTCTTTAACCCCCAGACAGCAGCTGATCATGGGAAAAATATACATTTTTAGCTCCAACCCTTCGCCATCCTTCAAACGGGCAGAAACCACCAGAAAGCATGCTATCCAGGATTTACGTTTTTTTTTCGGCACACGATCGTTATTCCTGTGCATATCCCTTCATTTTTCACGGAAAAGAAGGTGGTAGCGACCTCAGTGGTTGCTTCAACCCTTCCAAGGGATATAAAATTCATTAATCATATTTTTATCGTGATCAGCGCCTGGGAGGGAGGACGTATCGACGATCCAAAGTGTAATTAATAAATTTTGGAATGGTTGAAGCAACCCCGCGGTCGCTACCACCTTCTCTTCCGTGAAAGATAAAAGGATATGCACAGGAATAACGATCATGTGCCGAAAAACCTGTAAATCCTGTATAGTATGCTTTCTGTTGTGTGGGGGGGGGGGGGTGGTTTCTGCCCGTTTGAGAGATGAGGAGGGGTTGAAGCTAAAAAATGAATATTTTTTCCGTGATTGGCGACCCCGAAAACGGGGGCATACGCGTTTGAACCGAATCATTTGAAAAAAAAAATGATTCCACCTCTCGGGAGGGTTTAATCAACCCCCTTGGCCTGCTGTCTGGATTCCATTTACTCTATAACCTCCTTCCATTTTATTTCAAATATAACCAGTCGATAAATCACTCCCCAGACCCGTTTATATATGAAAACATAAAAGGGGTAGTTTTTGGCCGTTTCAGGGGGTTGCGGCGGTCAAAAATTTCTCCCACCACTTCCATTGTGTCCAGCACCCCGAAAACGGGAGGGAAAGGTAATCTCGCCTTTGCACGAAATATTTACACTCTTTCTGCCTTCATTACGCATAGACTACTAGTCTCGAAAGACCACGAACGTGATTTTTTTTCACTATGACGTAATGTTTCGACCATGCTGCGAAAAAAAATATGTTATATGGGGGTGAAAGTAGACGCTACAAAAAAATTTTGAATGTGGTGCAATGAGGGGAAGTTACTTTTAAAAATATTTGAAAAGTATACCGATGTCTTCTCGCCCTTAGTTCTTTCCCAAATTGACCGACAATTTTTTTTTGAGAATCCTCTCCAATACTTGTCCAACATATATTTTTTCCAAAGTTTTTGGTTGTTGCGTTTTGGCACAAAAAATTGGTCCTTTGGATTTCAACCCCCTCGTCACCCCGTGAAACGCGCCGCCCTTTTGCGTTAATATTTTGCAAAATTCTTCCCTTCACTTATTGCTAACTATATTCCTTCTCTCAATGAAGATAGGACCGGGGGGTCGTTTCACCCTACTTATCCGGCTATGCCCTTTGTTACGGTCGATCTGTTAGTCATAAAACAATGTTGATATGGTGATACCATGCGTGTAATTGCGAAATGGGCATGTACATCCACATAGCGCGAGAGATGTGACAACCCAGCAATAGTAAAACCCGCCTGCCGGCCGGCACTCGACTTCTGAAGTATCGAAGTATCCGAGCTCTGTTATTTCATTTTAGTCAACTGGCACACGCGATGTTGTAATTCTTACTTCCCATGTCTAACGTTCCGTTACACGGACGGTATAATTGTTTTGGTAGACGAATAGATGTGGTTATACAAAATTATCTCAAAAACCTTCGCGAAGTTATTCAAAATATAAATTTGTCTGTAGTTGTTTACATTAGTTGGGTCTCCCGCTTAAAAAATTGGACACTACTATTTTCCAATCTTTCGGAAAAGTTGATGTTTTCAACGATAGAATAAATATTATATGTACAATGGAACTGATAGCACATAAGCACAATCTTTGACCAAAAAGGAGGGTATTAGGTTCGGACGAGATGTCATTTTGTTTTTTAATTTATTTATAGCCTCTTCAATTTCTGATGTGTGATATTAATGTTCTCAAAGATGTTCTTTCCAGTGTTGTTAATATTGATATTATCATGTGGTTTTGAGAATACTGACCTATGTCAACAATTTCTTCCGAATTTTCATAGGTTTTATCCATATATGTCATTTTACCTGAAATCCTCGTTTGTTTTCTCTTTGAATAAGTATATGAATGACCAAAATCTTTTCGAGTCTGTAGATATAGAATTCGGGATAGCTATCATTTGTTTGTCTATTTATTGCTCGATTAACGATCGAAATGCTTTGAATTTATTTCGGAGATGCTGGTTGTTTGTTTTTTGATAACTGCGATGATGTCTATTCTTCTCTTTAATATTATTGATAATTTCTTTTGTATATCACTGTGGATCAGACCTTTTATAATATTTGTATTCTGGGACGCAATCATCTAGTATGTTATATAATTTATCACAGAATTCCGTTGTTGCTATATCAACATTTAGAAAATTTTGCAAATAATGCCAATCCTTGTTCTCTAGAGTACTGTAGCGAGCTGGATAGTGTGACTATTGTGCAAAATTTGAAATAAAGTGTGCGAAATTGCGCAAAATTAGCCGATTATGATGACGGGATAATCAATTTAATTGGAGAAAGGGGGGGGAAGCGTCGAGTTTATACTCCCTCCTAATTTTTCCAGTTTTGAGATATGCAAAATTGTGGAGTGTATGCGTAAAATTGTGCAAAATTATGATGAACAATTGGATTCGATTGTTCTTTGAGGCGGGGCAAACTTGACCGACCCGAATCACCACGCGGAAGTAATTGGTAAACAATTTTCTCTAGTAACATTTAAAATAAATTCAACATGTAAAACGATAAATAACATAAATCCACCTGCCAAAACATAATTTCAATATTTCATAACAAATGATACCCAAATGGTATTACTCATAATAAATTTCATATCGATATAGTTCTTTGGGGGAACAGTGACAAATGGATTTCTATATAGAAGGCAAGGAAGGATTAATATATGCGATGTCTGCGTCGTGTCACGCCTAGATAAAATAAACAACCATACATATTTTGGCACCGATTAACAGTAACTTTAAACTGTATTATCAGAGATCTCCCAGTTGATGTATTAGAAACGTTGCAATAATCGGGGCCAGGATTATCTTCCGGGTGGTCCTTTTAAGATGCTCGACCTTTTTACGCTAGCATTTCGGTGCATCAATAATTGGGTGTGTTACGAGTTGCGTTTTGGTGCAGGCTGACGGCGTAAAAACAATAATAATAATATCGACTTTATTATAAAAATGCATAATAATATAATATACAGTGTGTGGCTATTTAATACCGCAACGCCCCGTTATTTAGGAACGCGTTGGCCGATTTCAATTCTCTTTACATAAGCTGTCTACAAATTTTTCTAAAAAAAACGATAATTATCAAGATATTCGAAGAAATGTAGGAAATTGCACGTTTTCTTATAGTATACGTAAATCTTAAAAAAATTATTTTTCTCAGAAACCTTTGTTTCGAACGGCCGAGATTAACGGAGCGTCAAAGTAGTACATGATATTAAGTGAACATCGTATATGAGATCGATTCCAGTTTATTACCGATTAATTACGGTGACAAAATGGAGAAATTTTACCGAAAAAAAAAAAAAAAAAAATCCCAAATCCCGCCCCCTCTAATTCCTTCATTTATGTGGGAATTCAAAAAATAGAAAAAACGGTTTTAGCAAATTTAATTCTATTTAAATTAGCTAGAGTTGTCTTTTGGCGTAGGAGCCCAGATTAAAAAGTTGTCAACTGTAGAAGCTCAAAATTTGCGATTTTTTGCCGTACATGGCCGACATTTCAGTAGTCGTAAAATAGGGTTTTACCTCCTAAATATTTTACTATGAATCGATTTACATGAAATTTTGGAATTAGGCTTATCTTACCTTTAATTTCAAAAGTGATATTGACCCGACCTCCGTTTTTTATTTTTAAGGGGTGAAAACAACCCCTTAATGAAAAAATTGACATTGAGCCTTTTTATCGCTAGAAAACGTCTTTAATAATACGGAGTGACATTTTATAGTATTCTCTAACACAATTACCACATGTTTAACCCATTTTCAACCCCTGAAAAACTTTACAACCCCTGCAAACGACCCCTAAATTGAAAAAAATCACAAAAAATTACTTTTATATAACTTAAAAAGATTTAAATATAGAGTAAATATTGTTTTACGTTGTCTACCTTATTTGTCATAATTTAACCTCTTTTCAACCCTTAAAACTACCCCTGAATTAAAACATTGAAAATATAAGTTTATACAATTAAAAATAATTTGATTATAAAGTAAAAAATATACATATACATATATATACATATATATATATATATATACATTTCCGATATATATATGCCATATATGTATATATATATATATATATATATATATATATATATATATATATATATATATATATATATATATATATATATATATATATATATATATATATATATATATATATATATATATATATATATATATATATATATATACATACATAAGACAATAGTTTTGGGTCCATATTATTGTGTACTTTCACTTTGCTCCAAATATTCATGCTCCGAAATTATTAGTTTACTAAATAGAAAAAAATACGATTAGTTTTTGGACCGTAACTCCTACAATTTTGAAGCTATCACAACTCAAAAAAAAACCATTTTAAAGGTAATTGAAAGAGCTACAACTTTTTTTATTATGATATGTAGTGAAAAACCTTTTATTTTGAAACGGTGAAGGGTCAAAGGGCTCGAGAGAGACTGCGATTGCGCTACCGCGCGCTCTTTAAACAATCATATCTCCGTCAATTTTGGTGTGACAAAAAAAGAAAAAAAAACAAAATTTTTGTCAAAAAAAGACCTACATTTTTTATTATCACAGTTTTTTACGTATCTTTCATTATTTTTGAAATATTATGGAAAAAAGGTGTTTTTTTCAAAAATGTAAAAAAAATTTTTTTCTCAAAATCGTGATTTTTTTGAAAAATATGTATTCCAAAGCAGCCAAACCGCTGGAATCCAATAAACTCTTCATATTAAAGTTAATTCTAGACGGAATACGATTAATTTTAATTTTTGTGGAAATGGCACTTATGAAACACATCGATTTAAAAAAAAAAAAACATTAGATGTCCCTCTTTTTTTCATTACAACTCACTCACTTTACGCGCAAAAGACTTTTAACACTGCTCGTTTTGAAGATTATTTTAAGCACTATAAAAAAGTTTCTTATTGTCATATGGATAAAATGTATCCGTTGTCCGCTAGATGGCATTGAATACATCGATTAAATTTCAGACAAAAAAAAAACGGCTTTGATCTTCAATATCTCGCTTAATATTGCACTTAGAACACTTTATAAAAACCAATTTGTTTATTTTTTCACTTGCTATAATTTTGTTCATTATAAAATTATCGTTAAAATGCATATTTTTTGAGATATTTGCAAAAAACCGTTGAAAAACGTGGGAAAATTCCGAATTTTCAATCGCCAATAACTTGAAAATTATTGAGTTTTTGAAAAAACTTTACAGAACATTTTTTGCTTAGAATTAGGTCTTCTATCGACATCCGAGGTTATTTTGAAAACAAAAATTTCCACCACCGAGAAGGGGTGGCAACCACCCCCAGGGTGAGAACGGAGGTCGGGTCAATATCACTTTTGAAGTTAAGGGTGAGATAAGCCTAATTCCAAAATTTCATGTAAATCGGTTCATAGTAAAAAATTTAGAAGGTAAAAAGCTTCAATGACTGCACTAGTTCATATTTTTCGGAAAACACCATTGGGACGGCCGTATGATGCCGCGACGTAAATAAGAAGACTTCCAGGTAAACCTGACTGTAATTGCACGGCGAAATTCGAAAATTCAGCTCGGCACGAACGAATCAAAAGTGACAATTTGTGACATTTCAGAAAATCGGTGTCTCTTTTTGCAACATGTTATTTGATTTTTTACTCATTTTTGCGGTACTTATAGATTGGTAGAATTGCACCTTCATCATTGAAATTGTCTGAGCTATCATGGGGAAAACATCTAGCTTTATAGTCCAGTCAACGAATGACCTAAAGGGTGGTGTAGAGTGCGTGAGCAGGGACCTAAGCGATTACTTTATAAAGTTGTTCAGGATTTTTAGGGAGTGAACATACTGAAAGTCCTGACGTCTAGGAGGTGAGCCGGAGGAGGGGAGGGCCAAAGAAAGTCCCACTTTTAGTTTTTTCGCTTATATCTCTAAAATGGTGCATCGGAGGAAATAAATTTCTTATACAAAATGAAAGATCATTAAATTCTCTACAACTTTCATTCTATATCCTTTTTTCGAATTCGCAACAGTTTTCGAGCTACACGCTCCGGAAGTGAACATTTTCGAAAAACAGATTTTTTACCTCTTCAACTTTAAGGAAAAGCAAGGTGGGCTTCTCAAAATTGTACTTAAGTCAGAAAACATCAAGGAAGTGGCAGTGATCTTTTACAACCGCTCCTCCACTTAAGGCGAGATTGAAGAAGCTGGGAAGATTTGCTTCCTCAAATGGTATGGGGCACCAGCAAGACAGACCTCTCTCAACCAGTACCACTTCCAGTTGTTCATGAGGTCAGTGGCAATATTAAGCCTGACATCAACTTCCTCCCACCAACTGAAAGCGCAGCTAAACAGCATTCCCGGCGCACCTACCACCAAGTGCAGCAGTGACTCGGGAATAAGCTGCCCCCTCAAGAGTGGGGGTGGAAACATGTAGGAGACACCCTGGTGCCAATTACAAGCACCGGAGTTCCTACTTTTTTTTATCATCTTTGAAATACAATTTTCTATTTTTCAGGTAAAAATCTGTTTTTCGAAAATTTTCACTTTTTCGGAGCGTGTAGCTCGAAAACGGTTGCGAATTCGAAAAAAGTATATAAGATAAAAGTTGTAGATAATTTTATGAGCTTTCATTTTGTTTAAGAACATTTTTCCCTCCGACGCACCATTTTATATATAAGCGAAAAAACCAAAAGTGGGACTTTCTTTGCCCCCCTCCTCCTCCGGCTCACCTCCTAGACGTCAGGACTTTCAGTATGTTCACTCCCTAAACACCCTGAACGACTTTCTAAAGTAATCGCTTAGGTCCCTGCTCACGCACTCTACACCTCCTTTATTGACTGGAGTATTATGTATATTAACGCGAAAAAACTGTGGCTATCTCCCTGGCTATTTAGTTCATTCAGTGTTATCGAGAAATTTGACTAAATGAACATGAGCGAGCACATACACTAAATAAAGGGAGCATATACGGCGCACCGCCGGCATGGCAAGTCAGCGCGTTGTGTATTGTGACGTCACGGTGGACTTCAGCCGAGGCCAAGTATTCAAATAAGAAATTGAATAAGTTCGTGAGTCTTTCAGATATCGAGATATTTTTTGTTTGTTTGACTAGTTATCTGAAGGACTACTAAATGAGGTTGAATGTACATGATATTTCTAAAATAGGAAACTTCCTAATTGGTAATAATCTTATAGACCCTTTTTTTCTGCCAAGACGCCTTAATGGATAATCTTACCTGCATTTTCTCCAAGAAGAACTACCTGTGTTGCTTGAAGATTAACCAATTGCGTTAAGGGATCAAATGTGGTACATGCACGATGGAGCTCCTATTAATTTCAGTATATTTGTTCGCGACCATTTACATGTGGTTTATCCTAATCATTGGGTAGGTCGCGGAGGACTTCAGCAGTGGCCAGCAAGATCCCTCGATCTCAATAGTTTTAATTTCTTTTTGTGGGGTCATGAAACTCCCATTAACACTTTAGAATATGTAAGAGAGCGAATAGTTGCTTCATGTGAAACAATACGGAATGCGCCAGGAATATTTCAACGAGTGTGCAATTCGATGCGAAGACGGGCGAAAGCATGCCTAATAAGTGAAGGTGAACATTTCCAACAATTTTTATAAAAGATAATTTATCATTATTTAAATGTTAATAATAATTAGTTTCAATTTTAATTTAATTGTTTTAATAAAAAAAAACGCAAGAGACCGTATTCATGTAGAATTGACCAGGGTAATCAGAAAAAATGTCCACATGGAAAAATAGCACTGGCGTAAAAATATCAGAGGATATGTTTGTAGGGACGCCACTGGTGGAGCGATAAAATAACTTTTCTAACTAAAATATGTGGTTTTGTATTCTATTAACACATATCAAAATTGAAAATAATATATAAAGTACTTTCTGAGATATTAAAAAATAACAATCCAAAAAAAAAGAAAATATATTCACAAACCCTGTAGCAAAGAATTTAAGCCATTGCGGACATATGTTCATATGAACTTTTCTTCATAAAATGACCTAAGGAATCACACTCTCATATATTAGCACGTTATTAAGGAACACTCTGTAGTTATGCATTTATATCAAATGGGTTTGTACCTTTCCTGAAAAAATACCCTTTATTTGGATTTTTTTTCGTGAGAAATAAGAATTCTGAAATTGTCAATGAAAATTCACTGTTGCACGGGATTGTGTATTTAAAAGAGTGCCTTGACTCAAATAACTGACAAAGGAGTGTTTAATTGTCAGTTTGTGTGTGGTTCTTGCATGAAAAGACCATCTCATGTTGGAAGCAAATTTTATAATCAATTGCCTGAAAATATAAAATTAACAATCTCATTGTACCAGTTCAAGAAAAAATGAAATTATTTTTCGTTAGTAAATCTTATTATTCAGTGAGTGATTATTTGTAATTTATACTTTTGTGATAATTAGTTGTACTAATATATTTTAATATTGGAATAGTTGTAATAAAGTAAAATTGTATTTAGTGGTTTAAACAATTAATATGTTTTCAAATAATTGCGTATTAATATATTTTCTTGATGTACCTAACATCATCTATATTAATCTAAGAGACCAATAAATTAATATTGTTATTAATATTGTTTACAAGTCGTAAAATAATCGCTAAACTTATGACATATATGTAAAACACCGTAGTATGTATAATTTTCTGCAATGAAATTAACGATACCCATTTTACAGCTTCTGTATCAACTGTATGGGTAGTTAAGTTTCATTTAATTGGTTTTTCTGTGGTAGTTAATTCATTAATTACATAATTTACATTATAATCTATAGAATGTACAGTTCAGAATTAAATAGAACTAATTCTGTTAGATATTATTTCATATAAATAGTAATGGTTTACGTATCCTGTATGCACATCGAATGCGTGTGAATTTGCTGTGAAAGAGAAGAGAAAAATGAACCGAGACACTATCGAACTACTGCATTTTACCTTCATTTCATTTTTAATCGAATCGAAAAAGAGGTTTTGTAAAGCAGGTTCCTCAGAGCGTCATGTCAGCTAGAAAGTTTTTTGTATCTAGTAGGAATTAAATATATAAGGAAATTGAGGATTACCATTTATATTATTTCCCTAGAATTTGAGGACATTACACAGGTCGACAAAAAAAAAAAAAAATTCTGCTCCAAGGACTAAACCTATCATGCCTTAAGTATTTTTGTGTGCTGAATCCGAATTTTCAATCAAAAAAAAATTCCACCGCTTAGATTTCGAGTAAACGTCAAAAATTGTCAAAAAACCGTATTTTGACGATAAAAACCGGTCTACAAAAAAAAATTTTCTGTTCCAAAGACTAAACCTATCATTCCTTATGTATTTTTGTGTGCTGAATCCGAATTTTCAATTTAGAAAATTTTTTACCGCGTAGATTTCGAGTAATTTTCGGTTTTTAGCGTCAAAATACGGTTTTTTGACAATAAAAACCGGGATTTACTCGACATCTGCGCGGTAGAAATTTTTTTTTAATTGAAAATTAGGATTCAGCACTTAAGGCATGATAGGTTTTGTCCTTGGAGCAGATTTTTTTTTGTCGACCTGTGTTGGAAAGAACATTCATAAACGAGAACCCACCCCCACCAATAGAACTAAACGGTAAAGATTTGGCATATCATGGAAGTAGGAAAAATCCAAAATCCTTTAAATTACCTTTACCATCTAAAATAACTTTATCTACTCTATTTGTAGGGTTTGAATTTTTTTTTTAAGCAACGCAACTCAGTTGAGAGACGCGAGATTTTCTCTTACAATTTCTAAAACAATATTTTCTACAGCTTCTCTATCTGCTTTATTATATATTTTTGCTCGAGATTTTACAAATGATCCAAACTCTTTTAAAGGGCATAGCAGGATAAGCATATTGGAGGAGTGGTGGGGGGTTTTTGATTTTCGTTTTTTAAAATTTTCTCGGATACCGTTGTACGAAAAAATCCGAAATAATTCACAGTTGTTACTTACATGTTGGACTGTTTACCCAATTTTTTTCATAATTTTTAAATGCAAATTTCATATGCAAAAAAAAATTTGCAAATTTTTGAACACAATTTTTTGGCACTTTAAGAAAGAGGGCCATTCTGATTTTTTCATCGTAAATTACATTTATCAGGGCCTATTCCCAAATTTTTTCATATTTTTAAAAGATATGGAAGATAGTTAAAAAAAACGAAAAACTGCATTACCGTCCATTCTCTTATACGCGCCTCACTATCATTTGAACACATGTCTTGTTAACAAATATATACAGTTTTTCCATCGCTTAGAAGTGCATTTTTAACAATCTGCCGCCGTTATAGATCATTTTAACAGTTTTTAGGTGCTATTTATAACGTTTTTATTACCTACGTTCAAGTATGCCCAGTAATGAAAAGAACGACGTGCGCTCGAGCGGGACCTCTACGGGACCGTCGGAAAGATCAGGTTTGTTCAGAATATCTAGCATTTTTGTGTAAAAACCGCTGCCCAAGGAATCACTACTTCCACATCTAGATTTTCTAACCAAGTCTATCACAACGAAAACATTTTGTATGTGGAAATAATTGCTTATGAAACTTCAATAATATAATATTTGAAATCCAAAAACCCATAAAACGATATCCCATACCGGTACTAGGATGGTATGAAGTAAAAAATAATTTGACGTTTTTGGTACTTGGAAACACACTAAATTACAATTTTTTTTCATCTCCTTAAACAATGGGGTGAGGGTGGTAATGGGGGTAGCTATTGCCAAAAATTATTTGAGACCTTAACTTCTCTTGTATATATTAAATTCCAAATGTATGGACTCTTACCTGCTTGATTTACCTATTTACCCCAATTTACCCCTCAACCCTTCGACGGAATAAGATGTAAATATAATCTAGTTCCAGATCCCGTTAAAGTATATACGTATACTAAATTTCAAGTCAATATCTTAAACGGTTCCAGAGTAATCGTGCGCACAAAAAAGTTACCGACAGACAGACAGAAAATTTTTTCGCTCAAACTTAAAATCTCGACGTTTCACGATATTCTAAGCCTATTTGATCAATAAAAGATTTTGAAATTTTTTTGTCGTTACTATACTTCCACTGAATATAGAAGTAATTATTCTTCTGTTAATGTCCGATGGAAAATCACAAGGTTTATTCATTACAATTTAACTATCCGATAGTCGTACAAGTTTAGTAAGTACCAGTTATCAACAGTTTCCAAGAAATAACGTTTATAAAAATCAGGGCATGTTAATATTAATAACTCTTCTGTAATGATGGATAGAAAACTCTAATTGTATGACGATAGTAGTATAGGTATTAATCCCCGAGTAAAAACGCCAGAAACCACCCCTCACTCACCGTTTGAGGGAAATTAATATTTTTCCCGTGATCAGCGACCCCGAAAACGGGGGGGATACGCGTTTGAACCGAATCATTTAAAAAAAAAAATGTCAGAATTCCACTTACTCTATAACCCCTTCCATGATATTTCAAGTATAACCCGTTGATAAATCACTCCCAGATCCGTTTTTATCTGAAAACATAAAGGATCCATAAAAGAACTGGCCGTTTCAGGGGGTTGCGGCGGTCAAAAACTTCTCCCACCACTTGCATCGTATTCAGCATCCTCGAAAATGGGGGGAAAGGTAATCTCGTCTTTGCACGAAATATTTACACTATTTTCGCCTTCATTACATAGACTAACATGCGTCCAAATGATAGTGAGGCGCGTATAAGAGAATGGTCGGTAATGCAGTTTTTCGTTTTTTTAACTATCTTCCACATCTTTTAAAAATATGAAAAAATTTGGGAAAAGGCCTTGATAAATGAGTAATTTACGATGAAAAATTCAGAGTGGCCCTCTTTCTTAAAGTGCCAAAAAATTGGGTTGAAAAATTTGCAAAATTTTTTTGCATGTGAAAGGGGGAGGGTCAATAAGGCCGGTTTTCGGCCCCCCTCAAATTTGGCAAAAAGAAAATGTTTTTTAAGAGTCTAAGATCAATTTCATTTTTCAATTTAGTATTTTATTTTGAACCATTCAATTAAAACTGCATAGAAATTATTTTTTGCGAATTTGCGAATTAATATTTAAAGTTATGTAGAAGCTAAAAGTAGGCTATGAGAAAAGCAGATGATTAACATTTGCTCCTACACAACTTTAAATATGAATTCAACTCTTAATTCGCAAAAAATGGGAAGTTTCAAAAAAATAATTTTATATTCCTGTTTGGTATAGAGATATAAAATTGCATTCTAAATAACTTTTCTTAGTGGAATTTTTTCATATTTTGAAAAATAAAGGTACTTTATTAGTGGTAATTTTTACAACTTTGCTTATAAACACCCTGTAGAACACCAAATCAAGTCATTTTTGGTATACTTTAGTTTTACAACAAGCAGAACTCAATCCCCAAATACCATTCCAAAATTCCAAAATTTTTGGTCCATTACACCTCTTGTTACATCTATCCTGGGACACACTGTAGACAAACTGACCTCGGATCCGGAATAAAAAACCTGTATATATATTAAATCGAAGTTCCAGAATAAGCCTACTCATTCCGAAAAGGCGAGTTTATTTCACGGCTTTTTCATAATTTGACCTTGAAATGACCCTAAGAGGGGGGTGGGGTTGGTTCCGTTTGTGGTCGAATCGACTCTAAATTGACCCTAGACTGTTAAAAAATATATTCTTTTTTCTTTTTGCCAAATTTGAGGGGGGCCGAAAACCGGCCTTATTGACCCTCCCCCTTTGGATTTAAAAATTATGAAAAAAATTGGGTAAATAGTCCAACATGTAAGTAACAACTGTGAATTATTTCGGATTTTTTCGTACAACAGTATCCGAGGAAATTTTAAAAAACGAAATCGGAAAACCCCCCACCACTCCTCCAATATGGCGGCTGCAGGCTTGACATTTTGGGAAAATCATATTGATAACAAGCAAAATTTTGTTTGGGGCAGATTTTACACGCCTATCCTGCTATGCCTTTTTGTTGTAGCCTTTTGAATAATTTTATGTCTGGCTCTCTCCTTTCTGGATATCTATAAATATTGTTTAGGCGGCACTTTTGGCACAAAGTTTTGCTGACTATAACTTACCTATTAAAATAAAGCTCGGAAGCTAAATCTGAATCTTCTCCGCATTCTATAAAACATTTAATCATATATTTTTCACCATTACTAAATTGAACCATTTCTACCAATGCTCACTCACAATTAACTCACAAATTAATTTTTAACATTTACGATTATTTAGATTTTCTTTTTTTTTACCATGGCCTTCTCAATAAATATTAGAAATGCGATAAATATGCATAGATGTCAATGGAAGACAATTCGAACATTTATTGTAGTTTAGTATTTCCTATTTTTGGCAAAATTAATTTATATTATAAGAAGTGTTGTTGTTAATAGTTTTCCATGGCCTCCTCAGAAATATATTAAATTTTTCGAAAATGAACCACTTTTTCTGGAGATAAATATGACATATGATATATCGTTGGATAGCTAATTATGTTGCGAATAATGAAATAATTTACAGGGTGTTCCATTTAAAAAACACAAGTTATGTCTACATCTCGAAAACTGGGGCATGCATAATTCTTTTCTTATCAACAGCGGATTCTACTCAAAAAAGTGCCTCAAGAATATGTTACTCGATTTTCGATTCGATACTTGGTAATTCAGATATAGATATCATCCAAAAATGCCAATTTTCCAAAAACGCTCTGTAGCTCGGTATTCGAAAAAGATAGACGATCGCTGGTTTGCGCCAATGTTTGTTTCTCAAAAATCGAGCTCAGGACACCCATGTTGGTTTTGGTCTATCTGCCATAGTTTTAGAGAAAACCCCAAATCTCTTCTAATTTGGTCCACTCTGTACTGCACTCACTCTTAATAGGCGGTCTTATTTGAAAATACAACAAAATCGAATAAAGTTATTCCATTAAACAACTTTCAGTATATAAATGTCACGCGTAGAAGATTAACTTGTCTAAGAAAATTAACATCCTAACTAGATATAACGATATAGACTATTAAACACCAGAAAAACCCAGTAAATCAACAATATGCTTCATTCAAAGTAGGATTAAAGACAGTTATCTAATCGGAAATCTTCCTAAGCTTAAGGAGATATACCCCGTATCAATTTCCGGAGCATGGGAATCGATACTGACATTGAAATACAGGAGTAACCGTATTTATCGTCATAATTGCCAATAGCCGTGAGGACGGGTTATAGTGACAGAGGTATATCGATAAATTTGTAAATATCTGGCATTTTGGAAGGGAAGCGTGAAATTTCTTAGACCAGAATAAACGATTTGCCCCACAGCACCCTTCATTTGAACGGGTTCAAAATGGCAGCAAATTTTGAAAACAATCAGGTTTTTTTTTCAGTTTAACACGAATATTTCAAATCTGTTTAAACATTTTTCACATAATTCAAGGACGGCAATGATAGAAACATCACGAACTCCAGAAAATCGGACGCCATCTTGAAATTGAAGTTAAAATAGTTTTTTTTAGTCATGTGAAGTATCAGTTTTTCTTCTCTATCTTTCTGGAATCAATAATGATAAAAGAGAAATGATAGTGTTAATATACATTAATATTCTCTTGTTTTTTTACTTCCACATTGTGGAAGTAAACAACAACGGTTGTTCAAATAGGGTTAAAATTCCACGAAACGTAGAAATTTTAAGTTTGAGCAAAAAAATTCTGTCAGCCTGTCGATCTGTCTGTTTCTAAGTTTTTTTTTATCTTATTCCGCTGAAGGGTTAGTTACGGAGTTTTTTAAAAGCGAGCAACGCGTTCCACAATAACTAATCCAGTCAGTAGGGCCAGAAAATGGCCTTGCCTTACAAAAAGTGGAGTAGAAATGATTTTTATATATGTCGTTGAGGCCCTGATGAAAAATACGAGTTTTCGACCTTGGAAGAGGGGTCGCAAGCCGCCATCTTAAAAAAAATTTTATTTTTCAAAATAATTCCGCTCGATCTTACGAAGGAAATGTTCGAGACAAAGTTGAGGATGAGAATATTTCCTACATTTTTGTACATACATTTTTAACATAAGTCTAATATGTAACAAGATACCGCGGTGAGAAAATGAAGTTTAACGAAGTTTTTTTTAAAAAATCGTCAAATTCCATTTTTGTTTGTAAATTACGTATGAACAATAGTATATTGTGTATTTAGGTGTGAAAGCAATACATTCCCGGACGACGATGCAAATTGTTGGCCGAGGGCGCTAGCCGAGGCCAACAAGCATCGAAGTCCGAGAATGTGCTTTCACACCGAAGTACACATACTATTTTTTCTGAAATCACAATCATTATTATTATAAATTAAGGAATTGGTATTAATGCACAGCATTTCTTCATTACAATCTAACTGCTTACTAATAAATGCAATTTTATTGGGAGTTGGCTTGTCTGCGTGTATTTATTTACTGTCTAAAATATACATAAAAACCGTACGGGAATGTTACTTTCCCGGCCTAGGCCGGGAAAGTAACATTCCCGTACGGTTTTGTTGATCGTTGCTTGGCAACGAATCTTTTCCGGTCTGTCTTCTGATAGTTTCTTAGCAACGGACTATAAAATACTGGAATTGTGCATTTTTGGATCTGAAATCGCGACGAAAATGTAGACATTGCAGATCGATTTCAGAAAAATTATATTTTATTATTTTTAATGTTTTTCCACATCACAATAAGATTATCTAGGGAAACTATTTAAAATTTTAGTGATTTTTCTAGTTTTATATACGTGTTGGTACGGTCACGGTGGAGTAAATTTCAAGTTTCATTCTATGTTTTTTGTAGTAGATGTTTCCTAGGGCAGGTATCTTTGTTTCTTTTGCAATGGTCGAAAAGGACGCCCCTTTCCTCCCTCTTTAGAGAGAGCAGCACACTAGCACATATAATCGTTATTTTTGAGGGATGTCTATTAGATAGCAAAAAAAATACAAAGGCCGCAGAAAAACTTAGAAAAAGAAGACATCCGCGGATAGAGCCGTAGCGAGCCAACTTTTTTTAGAAGGTTATTTTTCAAATTTGCCAACTTTATAAACCTGAAGAAACCAACTCTAAATAATAATTCCTCCAAAAATTATTGAGCGTGGGGGGAGAAAATATAAAAAAAAATTTTTTCGCCGAAATAGGAATTGCTAACTTACGTCTCAAATTTCCAACTTTTGCCCCCCCCCCCCATGCTTTTCTGTCCCCATACCTCTCTTCCCCTTTTGCTTTGAAAACAATAAAGTCCGTCTTATTTCGTTGCTGAAAACTAAATTCGAACACTTGCTTTTAAGGTTAAACACGCTGAAGAGGATGCTGGTGCATTTATTGCCAATACAACGATTTCCTTCTGCTCAACATCTGATGCTACAAAGCAACATCTACCTTCGTAAACCTGGGTGTGACAAAACTGTTGAAAGACTGTATTCCGCGAATTGTTTGACATAAAGAATTTGCTGAGAAAATTCTGTTTCTCCATTCGTTTAATGGCTGCGACACAACATTGTCACTATTTAGCCAAGGAAAATAAAAATTTTGTTCGCCTGTTCAGAAACAAACAGGGCTCAATAATATTCTTGGCATCTTCAAATATCAGGATACCAAACCTGAAGACATCGCATATGCTGGAGCACGCTTTTTCGTTGCTTTGTATGGTAACAGCATGGATAAGGAAACATTGGAAGAAGTCCGCTACCAACGTTTCATAAAACCCACAACAAAAAGCAAATTTCAACTTGCTTTTTTGCCATTTACAATGGACGCTGCACGGTATCATGCATTTAAGACGTACCACCAAGTCCAAAAATGATACGGAATCCATAAAAATCCAGAATACTGGGGCTGGGAACTTGGCACCAATGGGCTCCTTCCAGTAACAATGAGACCTTATTAAATTCCATTTCATGTAAATGTAAAAAGATTGCGGCAGAGCGTGTGGCTGTAGAAACGCTGGGTTGAAGTGCTCCATTGTGTGTGGATTCTATAATGGTGAATCATGAATCATGTGAAAATACATCAAAGGTTCGCATCGAAAGCGAGAGCGCAGAAGAAGATGAAGAAAATTTGTTAATGAAGGCCCAGAATTCCAGGAGTAGTGACGAACATAATAATGAAGACGTCAACATCAATCGGCCAGGACCGTAAAAAAAAATAATAAAAAGAAATAATATATAATAATGTAAAATATGTTATTTCGTAATAGTATATTATACAACGATGCTATAATGAAGGCTATTATTATTATTGAGGATGGAGATTACAACTCGAGTGAGCACAGCGAGCTAGTGTTGTAACCATCCGAGGTAACAATAGCCATTATAGTGAGTTATATACTAAATTTTTATATACAACTAACCTGTATATAAAATATAGTGATACATACATACATAATATGCAAGGTGTAATCAGTTTCATGTCATTAAAAAAAACTGGTAATGGGGACCGACTAGACAAACAAAAAACCTTTATGACTTTTTCCTCTAGGGGCACTTTGAAAAACTGACCTAGGTCAATAATTTGAATATTAAAGTAGGAAACATTTGAGAACCACTGCCTTTCTGGGTCAATGGACGTGTCCTTCCCAATTATACAACTTTTAAATTGTCATAAAAAAATGCAAAGATTACCGACCGACTCGTTCTCGCCGGCCCGCGGCAGCTCGCGGTTTCAAAGCAAAGAAGGACGGCACCTTTGATGATCACCTCAACCGAACCAATTATAAAAATGTAAATAATTCATTATCTCTTTTTGCAGAACTGCAAATGATGATGGGCGCAGATGTTTAAACACACCATGTGTGTTTTTTTAATTTAGAACAAAATATTGGAGCTTTTATTGTTGTTTATAATTTATCAGATTTAAATGTGGTTTATTAACATTTGTAACCTAAATGAGTGTTCTGGGTTAAAAGCTAAAAAAATTAATAATTATTGCATGACATTGGGAAATAAAGAGTTAGACGTCTGAGATACGATAACAGAAAACAATTATGTGTATTTTAAGTTAAAAAAAAATCTGATATATTTAACGAATTGCCGATCAGGTATCGAAAACTAAAATATTCTGTAAATCTAGAACTTACCAATAAATTATTGATTTACATAAATTGTTCGTAATGGCTTCCGTCTGCATCAATACACTTTTCGGCACATCGAACTAAGGATATACGCACTCCGTTCAACACATTTGGTAAATTAGGATCATTTTTTATGGTTTCTATGCACATTAAAATACCACACTAAACTATCAACTAACGTTGTTAATAATGAAAATAAAAATAAAAACTTGGTCCAAAATCCAAAAAGCAACACAAAAAGAACGAACAAGTAGTGTCTGTACGTAATCAAGACCTTAACGACTTGAACGGTAAGTCAATGAAATAAATCTTAACTGTAAATACGTGGCCCAAAATTCAAAAGAACGAAAGAAACATACAAAAACAACGAACGGGTTCGACGTGTGTACTTAACGAAGTGCCCACAGAAACTAAAATATTGCACAAGGGAGAGTATAGTTTTCTTCAGATCTACTAAGCACTCAGAAAACGCCGACGTCTTTCACCTTTACCGCACCGCTAAAGACCTTACCTTATCTACTTTTAAAAAGACATAAAAAAGTGTGATTATCATCTTGTGTCCTTGCCGACGCGCGGTCTCTAACAAAGGAGCCCGAAACTTTGAAAGTGTTGTATTAGCGATTTTCATAGAGCTCATTAGAGGATTAATACGACCGTAAATAAAATAATGTTAGATTTGACACATTTAGTATCTGGCAATCTTACCTTATGTAAAAGATAAACTCTACCAGGGGCTTCCTTTATAAATTTATTAATTTCTTCTGGTGTCAAAGTTTTGGTCTTTTTCGCTTCATATCACTCAGATTTTCTTTTCAGAAAAGAACGTAGTTTGACAAACTTTTGTCATGTTTTATTTTAAAAACTGCTTTTAGCATGGAATAAAATGCCCATAATGAAGAAGATTTGTATCTGTCAGCTAAGTCAGCAAAATAGGCTAATAATACATTTTCAGAAAGCGAGTTAGTTTTTTCTTAATGCGCCAATCCATGAAACTTTGGTACGCTTTATCATAAAAAAATTTTTATTTCTGTGGCAGTAAATTAGATGCTGTTGCTTCTGCTCTTTCAATTATTTCTGGTGTAGTACAGGGGATAGTATCTTCTGAATCACTTTTCATTCTTTCAACCACAAAACTAACAATCAAACACAATTCCACAAAACCCGTCTTTACTTTGATTGTTTACGGCGTCTGTTGATTTTTTTTTCATAGTTACCGGTCTCTATGACATTTTTAATGTGTTCAGATAGACTGATTCACGCACAATTTTCTGATTGGTACACAAGGGGGTATAATGACCAGAATTCCCTCATCATAATTCCCTGTGGGATTAATTGATGGCATTATATACAAAAAATCACCCATTTAATATTCATATTATTCGTTAGTCGTTAGTCGTATATAAACGTATACCGTGCGTGTTGCGGAGCGCTAGGCATAGGGAGTAAAATGACAACATCACGCGTGCCAGCTGGCTGAAATGAAATAACAAAGCTGGATGCTCCGCCCGACGGAGGAATTTACGGCAGCTGTGTTGTCATATCTTTCGCGCTACGTGAATGTACATGCCTAATGGGAAATTACACGCACGGTATAATACCTAAAATGTATAATTTTTTTTAAATCCATCTTTCTGCCGCTGTATCTCGTTACGTCTTAAACTTGCAATAAAGATGTATATACAAAAATTATAAGAAATTTTGTCCTGTTCAACTTTGCCTCGAACATTTTTCTTGTAGGATCGAGCTTTGCCGAATTATTTTGAAAATACAATATTTTGAACCTTTGTATTTTTCATCAGTCTCGACTTAAACAACATATATCAAAATCATTTCTACTCCACCTTTTCTAGGGCATAACCCTCCACTGATTGGACTAAACAGGGCATTGAGCCATTAAATAGTGCACGTTGTGTAAGAAATGGTATTACAAAAATGTTTTACGTATGGTACATTAAAATACAATATTTCATGTGAACAAAATCTAAAAAAGATACGGTTTTACTGGCTTGTTTTATTACAAGTCGAGTAATCGTCATACTAGGTGAAATTCAGTTGCTCAAATTTGGTACATTATGCCTTAATAGCCTTACATATTATATCATATCATCACGGAAACGTGGCGGTAGGACACTGGCATATCAAAATACCGTACGTACGTATTAGATTTTCTTCAGGTTAATTAAAAAGAATCCGAGCTGTCATTTATCACGACAGTGTCTTGTCAGAGTCACGGTAGCGAGACTTAAGCTTGCTAGATACATATCTGCTCTCATATTAATGACTTTACAGATAGCGCTTCTGGTTACATTTTGTGTGATATCCAGTTTGCCTAACTATGCGTGCAGTGGTGGCGTCCCTATTTGATCTTACACAGTCTCACAATTATGAGTATGACACTAATTGCTATTATATTAATTGCGATAATTATTTTAGTCCTCGCTATATAGTCAGGAATCTACCCTCTGGAAAGACGCTTCTAAAATGTCAGGGTGTGCACTGGAAGATATAGTTTTGAAAAAGGGCGTCATCGTGACCGCGATTGCAAAAAGGCGTAAACATTTTTTTCCGAAAATTTTTGTATTACTGAAAATTGATTAATTTTTTTCCCACTGCATTTACAGGCTTATTTTTTAACGTATCTTAATGAATTTTAAACCAATGGAAAGCTTATTCTCGAAATTGTTGTTCACAAATGCTACACGTTGTTTAAACAAAGCGTACCAGAATAGTGCAGCGGAAATTTCAACATAAAAACTATTGCAGATAGATGCATACTTCTATGTTATGAAATATGCAGAAAAGAATGGAGCAATTCCTAGTGATGGAATTATCTGCATTGCTTTTTTGTTGTAAAAGATGCTGTGTATGTAGTTTTAAGTAGTTTTAAGATCATTCTACGTAAATTGGATCTGTGGTTCTGTTGAGAAAGGTTGGCAGAACTGAAACAATGTTAGATATAAGATATTAAAAGGAGAGACTTGAAAGTTAATAAATACAACAGCAGAAATTAAGAGAAACAAGAGAATAAAACAAAATGGTGATATGATTACACAGGTCTGCAAATAGGAGGTCCTGAAAGCTGTTTGACAACTTGAAAACATTTCCTACGTATTTTTTTACGTAGAATCCGATGCCTCAGAGTTTACCCATTACGTCAGGATATTGAGATATTTGAGGTTAATTGGCCAAAAAATATCTTTTTTGGTAATATTTGAGGTTATGTATAGGAAATGAAAAATGGTTTAGCTCATTTCTGCTGGTTGCATCGTCTATTACCACCTTTCCCCTTCAAAATTTGTCAATCTACGGTTTTTCTTATCGGAGTTATGACTGTTTAAAGATGAATAAATTTGACGTATTTTTTATGTATTGCTTCACTTACATTTGATTCCTAAATCGGCTGAATCGCATATTATATTAATATGTTAGTAATAAATAAATAATTATATGAAAATATTCCACAAAATTTCTATTTAAAAGATAGTGAGCTGCTGTTTTGAATATAACTATTTAGTAGTTCGTCTTTACAGCAGCCCTCGACATATTCATGCGTATAAGAAAGCAAATCTCGAGGACATAAAGAAAATGTAAGCTGGATTTAAATAAATCATAAGAGTTCGTATATGGAATCAAAATTATTTCCTAATTTTTAAAGTTGTGTTAATTATTTTTTTTTATATTAGTTATTTAGTCGATATTTTTGTGTCGGGGTTTTCTTAAATTTGTAATTTAATTTAATTTTATACTTTTTAAACTAAACATATACATACAACATAGCGTATTATTATATCACGAGTCCCACACAGCACTTTTTAACCTTCAAGCCGACGCGGATCAATTTTGTATTCTGCATTTATGTGTTATATTTAATTTTAATAAAAACTGCATCAAAATCGAATCTCCCGTTGAAGAGATCTAAAGCCACAGACAGACAGACAAACATACAAACATGCGAGTCAAACTTATAGCACCTTTCTTTTTGGGGTGGGGGTTAAAAAATTGATAATTTTTAAAAACTCCCGATCAATGTACATATGACCGAATCAAAATGAGTCCGAAATCATATTCGGCTACCATAATTGTATGCACATTTTCAATTTTACTTCAATCGAACAATTTCTAGTGAAGTTCAACATGGTGAATTCAAGATGGCGACCGAACATCAAAATCTAATATGGCCTAAAACCTTGTCGACAAAATACTCTTTCAAATAAAAAAAAAGTGCATCAAAATCAGATCACCCGTTAAAGAGATATGAAGCCAGACAGACAGACATACAAACATATGCGTCAAACTTATAACACACCTCTTTTTAGGTAACTAACTTCAAACTTTTGGTTATTTTTTGGTGGTGCGTTAATTTCTTGGAGAAGTAAGTGTATATTCATTGCGTTGTTCCTATCCGATATAAAACTTATAGTTTAAACCGAATCCTTCACCATTTCTTAGAATGCAACGTATGAGCGAATACACTACGATCAAATTATAGTGTTAAAACTAAAAAATTTTGTCCGCCATCTTGGAACGTCCGCCTTATTGAATTTAGTGTGACGTCATTTTATTTTCGTATTCTTCTCAGCAAACCCTTTCATTTTGTACCCATATCATGGGGGTGCATAAAAAATACCTGGTCCGCCATATTAGATTTGGAATGACGCCACTTAGCTAACCATGGATTGTCATCCAAACTAAACGTGTATCCAAAATTTCAGCTCAATCGTTTGGGGATAACTGTTTTAAAATTCAGTTGCGTCCGCCATATTGAATTTAGTGCGACGTCATTTTATTTTCGTATTCTTCTCAGAAAACCCTTTCATTTGATACTCATATCATGGGGGTGCATAAAAAATAACTAGTCCGCCATCTTTTGCAGTCCGCCATATTGGATTTGGAATGACGTCACTTAGCTAATCATGCATTGTCATCCAAACTAAACGTGTATGCAAAATTTCAGCTCAATCGGTTGGGGATAACTTTTAAATTTCAGTTGCGTCCGCCATATTGAATTTAGTGTGACGTCATTTTATTTTCGTATTCTTCTCAGCAAACCTTTCATTTAATACTCATATCATGGGGGTGCATAAAAAATAACTGGTCCGCCATCTTTGGCAGTCCGCCATATTGGATTTGGAATGACGTCACTTAGCTAACCATGCATTGTCATCCAAACTAAACGTTTATGCAAAATTTCAGCTCAATCGGTTGGGGATAACTGTTTTAAAATTCAGTTGGGTCCGCCATATTGAATTTAGTGTGACGTCATTTTGTTTTCGTATTCTTCTCAGCAAACTTTTCATTTGATACTCATATCATGGGGGTGCATAAAAGAATAACTGGTCCGCCATCTTTGGGAGTCTGCCATATTGGATTTGGAATGACGTCACTTAGCTAACTACGCATTGTCATCCAAACTAAACATGTATGCAAAATTTCAGCTCAATCGGTTGGGGATAACTTTTTTTTTAAAATTCACTTGCAAGATTTGACCCACAAGAACAAGGCAAGTTAAATAAAAGCTTGTAATCAAGATGGTCATGAAACATCAAAATCTAATACGGCAAAAACCTTCTCGACAAAACACTCTTTCAAATAAAAAAAGTGCATCAAAATCGAATCAGCCGTTGAAGAGATATGAAGCCACAGACAGACACACAGACAGACAGACATACAAACATACGCGTCTTTTTTGGGTCGGGGGTTAAACAAGAAAATCTCATCCCTTCTTGTCTGTTGGGTCCAATAAGTAGTAGAGAACCGTGTACTGTACTTTCGATTTATTTAATTGTTGTTTTTGATCTATCCCTTCCAGATTTTCTTCTACGCTGATGAGGAACAATAATTCCCAAAAACGATTCCGTAGCTGCTTCATTGTTTCGTCTTTAGGGTATATGGCGTGATTTCTTTTTTTTGTAATAACTATTTTGTTCTAAAAACAACAGGAGGACTCGAAAGTTGACAAACGGCGTGTACAGAGGCATCATAAGACGCTCCCGAAATAAGTGCTAAAAAATCGGTTAAAACCCCGATAAACTTAATCAAATTTAAGCCACCGGTAGGTCATGAAATTCTGTATAACGTGACATGTCATAATAGGAAAAAAGTTCATATACAATTAATAAAATGAAAATTACTATTAGCGTTTTCATCACTACAATCAAACTTTTGATAGACGGATCGACTCGCGGGACATTTTAAAAAGTGTTCAGAATTCGGCCACTAACACAATGGATGACATTTTTTTCTACGACTGATATTTGCGGTTTTAGAAATGTGTTGATCAAATGCAATGTACTCTTCGTTTTCGTATTTGCGAAGAGTATAATGACTAGAAACACTAAACGGGACTGAAATAGTTGTCATGAAATGAAATACTGAACATTACAGGGTGGACCAAATTAGATGGGATTTGGGGTTTTCTCTAAAACTATGGCAGATAGACAAAAACCAATATAGGTGTCCTGAGCTCGATTTTCGAGAAACAAACAATGGCGCAAACCGTGATCGTCTATCTTTTTCGACTACCGAGCTACAGAGCGTTTTTGGAAAATTAGCATTTTTGGATGACCTTAACTTAATTACCAAGTGTAGAATCGAAAATCGAGTAACGCATTCTTTGAGTAGCACTTTTTGAGTAGAATGCGCTGCTGATAAGGAGAAAATTATGCATGCCTCAGTTTTCGAGATATAGACACAGCTTGTGTTTTTTTAAATGGAACACTGTAAATTATTTCATTATTCGATTACAACTTAAATTAGCTATCCAACGATATATCATATGTCATTTATCTCTAGAAAAAGTGGTTAATTTTCGAAAAATTTAATATATTTGTGAGGAGGCCATAGAAAACCATTAACAGCATCAACACTTCTTATAATATAAAATAATTTTGCCAAAAATAGAAAAAAATAAACTGCAATAAATGTTCGAATTGTCTTCCAATGACATCTATGCATATTTATTGCATTTCTAATATATTTATTGGGAAGGCCATGGTAAAAAAAAAGAAAATCGAAATAATCGTAATTATCAAAAATTAATTTGTGAGTTAATTGTGAGTGAGCATTGTTAAAAATGGTTCAATTTAGTAATAGTGAAAAATACGATATGATTAAGTGTTTTATAGAATGCGGAGAAGATTCAAATTTAGCTACCGAGCTCTGTTTTAATAGGTAAGTTAGAGAGAGCAAAACTTTGTGCCAAAAGTGCGGCATGCCGCCTAAATAATGTATAGATATCCAGAAAATAGCCGATCTGGGTTTGGTGTGTGGTGTGGTTTTATTGGATACCAAATAATAGGTCCTCATTTTTTTCACGGTAATTTGAATAACGAAAATTTTAATAACATTCTATGACAAGAAATAGAATCCTTTGTAGACAATATGCCTGTAAGACAATTTCAAAGATTAATTTACCAACACGATGGCGCCCCAAGTCATACGTCAAATGAAACACGAAATTATTTAAATGCTCAATTTGAGGATGATTTATACATCACTCAGGACTAGTTTATCAATGTCTAGTTAACTAAGTTAACTAACAATTAATTTAGCTAACTGGACATTAATAAACAACAAAGTAGTTTAGATATTGTCTAATTTTTGGGAAATAATGGTCCTATTTTATGGCTAGCTAGATCTCTCGATATAACTCCTGCCGACTTTTGGCTTTGAGGTTATTTAAAAAATATTATATATAGAGAGCTTTCTAATAACGTAGAAGAATTGGAAAGCAAAACATTAGCTGCGTTTCGGACAATAACTCCTGCCATAATTAGAAATGCAACAAAGGCTGTAAGGAGAAAGTGTCAAAAATGCATAGATGTCAATGGAATACAATACGAACATTTATTGTGGTATAGTTTTCCTATTTTTGGCAAAATTATTTTACATTATTCAATCAATCAATTTTATTTGTTCCTTAATAAATTACCGGGTATAGAACACGTCAAAACCAGCAATATAAAATACAAAATGATACACATGTAAACAATTACAATAAGTTGATAAAATATAAAAACATGATAAATGTACAAGACAGATATAAAACATTATTAACATTAAAATATTAAAACTTATAGGTATCTCAGTTTACATTTAATATTTGTTTGTCTTCAAAAAATTCACTGAGGCTATAGTAGGCCTTTTCAAGAAGGTTGCTTAGTTTTTTATACATCATAGTTAGTGGCAGTTTATCATAAATCTTGATTACATTTTTCTGGATATATGTAGTTGTTGGTATTACGGGGCACAGATCTGTTTTATTAAGCGTGCTGTACTTATGAAATTTATCACAACTTCGAAGAAGTATTTGTTTCCGCAGACAAATTTGACTGACTCGAAAATCATGATGCTGGTTAACGTTAATATTTTTTCTGACATAAATACTGGTTTGCATGATTCGCCTTGGATTAAATTGTAGATGTTTCTAATGCATCTTTTTTGTAGGACAAAAATTCTATCTACCTCGCTCGAATTTCCCCAGAATATGAATCCATATTGTATTCTCGATTGTACATATGCATGGTAGCTAATTTTGGCTACATTTTTATTGATTGAATTGGCAATGACATTGATCGCATACGAATACTGAGCATTTTTTTTTGATAATACATTTATACCCAGATAGCATTTATTATTCCACGAATGTACATTTTGCATTCCCAATGTTCTAATTGCATTCTGTACTTGCCATGTATGTTCCCTCAACATTCCCATATAAATAATATTTTCACATATACAATATGATTATACATACGATATAAATGGAATATACAGAAAAGTTTATATTCACAGTCGCATATACTGTGTACACGTATCAGGGAACGTTCTTCGTATATGTGTTCATGTACATCGTATAAACATTCGTCAATGATTTTATCTGTATAATACAGGTATATTTTTTGTAGAAATATTTGCATCGCCCGAGCGCCGCGCCGACAGTATTATCATCAAAAGTTCAGCACTTTTAACGCGAACGCTGATTGGTTCGATTTTTGAACTAATAAAAATAAACCTGCATCACAACTGATGAGACAGCAATGCTAGTTTTATAGTACCTATCTACCTACCTACCTACAAAAATAATAATGATATTTCTCTATCTATATAGATTTGATTTAAGTACATTTATAATCATCCCCTGTGCGGTGTATGACGTTTTATAAATTTTAAATCGTTCGTCAATATTATTGTATATATGAAATATGTTTTAAATTTTGAATCCAGACTTTAGATTTGTGATCGAATATTGAATAATAATGAATATGAAATTTAATTACTTTTTATCTTTTATATTTAGATTTCCGTTTTCCATGTCATTACAATCCCCTTATAGAATTTTTTAAATGCGCGCCACGGTCCTTAGGTTAGTGCGCATGCTCCACGGTCAGTCACGATTCTGCTGTCAAATGCAAATGTCGATTTCTTCAATTTGTGTTTTGTTTTTTGTTTTCCCGTGATTTATTAATTAGTCCAAGTATACATTAATTGCATTGCAGTAAGTATTTTACAATTATTGTATACAATATAACTACCACATAGTTTTGTTGTCATTTGCAGATATTTTATATTTAGACACTAAAGTTTAATGTGTATCCCCTTGTACATATTATACTAAGCATACCACCTATATTAGTTATAATAATTATGGCGTTTGTAGGTATCGATTTTTAGAAAAGAAACTGAGGTGTCTTTGTAATGGTCTCGGTCCACGAAAAGGAAGCTTGGTGGTCACCATTCAAACAATTGACTGATCATTGAAAAACAGGTGAAAATGCAGATGAAATGTGAACACTTTACGGGATGTTTAAATCTTATTTTCAAGAAGGTAGGTTCGATCTATTTCAATATTAAGGAGCTTTTGTTTATTTAAATCACAACCATTGGATTTGATTACAACATACGAGTTGTGATAGGTATTTACCTATTTGTAGTAATTTGCTTTATACCTATTTCAGAGGATTATAGAAGAGCTGCAATTAATTGAAAAGGGCAGCGATCTGATGTACAGAGTGAATAAAAACAAATCAAAGGACTATGTACAAAAAGCACGTCAGATGATATCGAAGAACATATTGGAAGCCGTCGACTTCCCAAGAAATTTTGTCTTTACTAGAAGTTGAAAGAAGATAGGTATGTTGTTCTTTTAATAACTCTGGTAGGCATTTAAAATCAAGTACCTGAAATTTCGAACGTTCACTTGAACGAATTTCATATGAAAAAGAAAAATTAATAAAAGCCACACTTCGATTTAGGTGTAAAAACTTAAGTATTGTGGATATTTATTGTCAGCAAATGTGGCAATGAAGTGTTTATGCCTAAATCGATATGTGGTTTTTATTAACTTTTCTTTTTCATCTAAAATTCATTCAAGTGAACGTTCGAAACTTCAGGTACATATAAAATCACACGTTAAACAAATCCTCGTCATAATATGATACTCTCAACTATGACAGCGGGTACCGATATTCCTGATCTTTGACCTTTCATATCTCAAAAACTGGCGATTTTCAGATATTGTGCCCATGAAAACTTTTGATCAGGATATTATGAAGTACAACATACTACATTTTCAGCCCATTTGACTGTACCTTCTTTTCCATTTATTTTGTGCCTGCCGTGTCCTTTCTCGTATATACAAAAAAATGTTGAGTATTCTATAATTAACATTTTTAACAAATTGCCGGACAACATAAAAAATTTCACTTTAAAAACATTAAAACTAGAACTCAAACGGATACTAATAAAAAAGGCTTACTATACGGTGGACGAATATTTCACTGATATTTTAATACATTAATAAAAAACTTACTTTTGTACTCTCAAACTAGGCTGTTCTCAAATTTATCATTGTATTGTATTGTTATACCATTTTAATATTTTAACCAAACACATTTTTATCCAAACTAGGCATATTATCTATTTTAAAATTAACTTTAATTACTGTTGTCGTCCTCTATTTATTTTCACTGTTACCATTTGTTAGTGTTTCAATTTTATTATGATATGTATTTTTTACATTAATATTAACTATATTCTTTTTTTCTGTTGTATTTTCTTAATGTTTCTGACGTGTTCTACATCCAATGAGGTATTGTATGTAAAAAGGAACAAATAAATGTATCTATCTATCTATCTATGATAATATCAATTTGTTTAATTTATGTTTGATCAGTTTTATTTTTTCTGTAAGATCTTTGTAAGATGTTTTTATATTTTTCAACTTTATCATGGTCAGTTTTTAAAGAGAAATAAGTACCTATTCAAATATAATACAATGTATTTTCTTTTGTAGTTGGACTAGCACGTGTATCTCCTCCTCTAGACAGGAAGGAAATAGCTTCTTAAAAATTGGAAAAGCCAAAAGAAAGTATTCAGCCAATAGGATCAGTCACAGATGATGTGTTGAGAATGAAAAGTGGACTTTCGCAATTACAAGTATCACCATCGGCAACACCTGGACACTTGGTTTTGAAAATGTAAGCCCTCCAATTTTTACTATTTTTTACTTACTAACAAAAAATTCGTTATAGTAAAATATGACAGTTCATAAGTTGCAAAGAAAATTTTTTTGTTAAAAAAAATCTGAATTGAAATTTTTGTCACAATTGTTTTTTATTATTACAATTCATTTTTGTAACAAAAAATAAAAATATATTTAAAGTAACACAACTGTTTTATTTATACCTCTTCCTATTTTATAATTTAAGATGCATACTTAATTGTTACAACAATGTAAAGTAATTAATAAAATAAAATCATGTTTTATTCTTGGCAATTTAAAACACGATTTGAAATAGATAAAACTTTAAGGTAG
Source organism: Rutpela maculata (assembly GCA_936432065.2). Taxonomy (NCBI): domain Eukaryota; kingdom Metazoa; phylum Arthropoda; class Insecta; order Coleoptera; family Cerambycidae; genus Rutpela; species Rutpela maculata. The sequence continues at coordinate 14,194,782 of OW386289.2, read as the reverse complement.
TGTAATATGATCATTAGATTTTTTCATAAATAACACGTTAAATATGATTTTTAAGCTGAAGTTTTAGAGTGATAAATGTTTGATCCATTTTAAAATGGTTTTTAACAGATCTTATTAACGTAAAACTATTTTTTTTACATATATTCGTGGACCTTTGTAAAGTATTGTTATAGCAAATACAGTTTTATTTAAGTTTATTAGCATTTGTGTGCTCCATTCAATAAAATTTGATGAATAAAACATTTGACTTTAGTGGAAAACTGATAGTAAAAACAAATTTTCTGTGCATATATTCCACATTTACTTACATAATATTCTTCACAAGGAATATGAAATGTGGAAAATTAGAGTAAGTACCTAATAATTGACTGTAACAATTAAACTTTAAAATTAGATATTGGATTTATTATATGCAAGTACTTCACTCATATCATGTATTCTCTTGAGTTTAATTATTATAATAATTTATTATTTGCTATAATCATAGATGAGTCGCTGCGTCATACTGAACATATTCAGAATGAAGCAGCGACTCATCAATGATTACAATAAGTAATAAATTTTTATAATAATTAAACTTTGAAGAAAATACATGACATGAGTGAAGTACTTATAGCTGCCACTGATACTTAATGTTCATTCCTACAATATACATGCATCATAGATTTATGATCCATGTGTAACATACCAGGCACCTACGGCTTAATTCCTGCGAAGGTAGTACTCATATACCATGAACATGCAGTGTACATTGTGAATGTAGGATGGACCTTCCTCCTATATACCTCATGTATCTATCAGTATGTCAATATACGTTTCTGGTTCATATCAAGTTCCGTTTTGGTCTATGGGTACGTTGTAGGAATCTTACTCGTATATCGAGAGGCGGTCATCTGTACGTCTCTCTGACATTCAGATTTTCTACACGGAATACAAAATGAATATTCATTCTTAGTTCCATGGGTACATAAAGTACGTTCCGAGCACATGCTCTGAATGTAAAAATGCTATCTGGGTATGAGGTCTCCAGCTAATTGTTGACATATTTTTTCTGAAGCCATTTTGCTGATCAATAAGAATTTTCCATCTATCAATAAAGTCAATGAGACGTAGATATATAATATTCTCAAATATTATAGAATATATTAGAAGTGTTGTTGTTGTTAATAGTTTTCCACGGCCTCCTCATAAATATATTATTTTTTTCGAAAATTAACCACTTTTTCTAAAGATAAATATGACATATGATATATCGTTGGATAGCTAATTTAAGTTGTGATCGAATAATGAAATAATTTACAGGGTGTTCCATTTAAAAAAACTTATCAGCAACAGATTCTACTCAAAAAATTGCCTCAAGAATGTGTTACTCGATTTTCGATTCAACACTTAGTAATTGAGATATAGAGGTCATCCTAAAATGCCAATTTTCCAAAAACGGTTTGCGTCATTGTTTGTTTCTCGAAAATCGAGCTTAGGACACCTATATTGGTTTTTGTCTATCTGCCATAGTTTTAGAGAAAACCCCAAATCCCACCTAATTTGGTCCACCCTGTGCACTAGACGCCTGTTTCACCAACCAAGCTGGTATAATCTCAGGTTATTAAGACAAATTTTCAATTTTAACCAACTCCAGATAATCGCAACTTTGTTGGCGAAATGCTCGACATGCCTAGTGTTTTCCGAAGACTACTTTGGAGTCAGTGTCACATTGCATGTTTCACCCTTTCTCCCCCCTCAAGAAAATCAATGAAGATTTAAACGTGTTATTTATTTAAAAGTATATCTTGTTATAAGTTTGCCATTATAATTTATTTGATTTTTACATTGGCTCTAATTGTCTCGCTTTTTCTTTGGGTATAATGTTACGTTATATTATAATTATTATAATAAAGCGCGAGAGAGGTGCGGTTTTGTCACGATTAACCCTTGGTGTCGGTCTATTCGGAGTGGTTTATGGTTTAAAGAACGAAATGAAATGATTTAAGGTGTACATCATCACTGAAGGCTATTACCAACTAATAACGTTCAAAGTAGCTGATCGAGACAGTGATAGATGGATAAATTTAAATGATGAAACTGACAAAACACTTATCGAATATATTTCGGTACGAGAGATTTAAATATTCACTTCCATATCAATACTGTGGCTACTAATAATTATATTTAAATGTGAAAAATATACTAGGCAATCGGAAGATTTGTCAAATTTATTAAAACGAAAACTCTTTCATATTCAGTTTTTCGGCATAAAAGTTCATATTCTCAGCGGAAAGTCGAAAAACCGTTTTTTCGCGTTTAAATAGAAGGCTAATAATCTGAGAGGAAAAGTTCAAATAAGAAGTTATATGTATTAAAAAAAAACCTATAAAATGAGCCCCCAAACGTTATTAGATCAAAAACCGGAGATTTTGAAATTTTTTAATTCAAAATTTTTGATATTTTACTAAATTATGTCACGTAGGAGGGAACATCTGGTGAAAATTTCAGATCGATATCTGCATTATTTTTCGATAGATTCAACTTTTTGAAAAAAAAAGAGTTTTCGAAAAATGGCTATAAGTACTTCACTTTCTGTCAGATTTTGCTATGAGAAAAAAAAATCTATTCTTCGAGAGTTGCTCAACAATTACAAATGTTTTCTATATGATCATTATTCAGAAAAAAGTGGTGAAAATTGAATTTGAAAAAAAAGGAAGTTTTTTTTTTTATAAAAAATTCCAGTTACTTAAAGTAAAATATCTTTTGAATGGAATGCAGTGTCGAAAAATCATGTCTACTATTTTGAAGTGCTATTTTTTTAGTTCATTTAAAAAAAACATTACTCTATGATAATGTTTTCGAAAAATATGAGAAAGTAGTGTGCGAGAGCGTACCGGTGCGCGGATTGGGCAGTCGGGCGACTGTGTTTTCAAAAAAAAAAGTTTGTACATTTGTATATCTCACATTTTTATATCTATAATTATTTTGTATTATACAACTTCACAAAATTTTGCTAAAATTAAGAATTTTTTTCAAAATTTCCGTTTTTTTGAATTTGCTCCTTACCTAATAATAAAGCTATCTTAACTTTCGGGGGCTCATTTTATAGTTCTTTTTAAAACCTGTAACTTCCCATTCGAACTTTTCTTCTTAGATCCTTCTATATAGAATCCTCTTTAAACGCGAAAAACCGATTTTTCAACTTTACCACCCCCTACCTCCCTTATCCGGTATGACATCACTTGGTACGATATAAGGGCTTGTTTTGGATGTCCAACTCATCAACTTAAAACCATAAAATCGTGGTTTTTTATTTTCTCCATGTCAAAGTACAATTCGACTAAACTATAATGGGGCGGGGGTGGTAATTGGTGTGGCTAATGCCAACGTTTTTTGAGACCTTAGATTCTCTCGTATATACTATATACCAATTTTATGGACTCTTACTTGCTTCTTAACGGAATAAGATCAAAATATGAACTAGTTACAGATCTTGTAAAAATACATATAGTCCATTCTCATATAGCCAATAATCCCGTGTCGTTTAGATGCTCTGCCAATTTTAAAAAACCTCCAGAACACGAAAGTACTGCTCTGATATAACAAATTTTTTGAGGTTGGCATTCCGGAAAATTGTTGTAAAAAAAATATGGCGGATCAAAGATGGCGGCGCACGACTTTTTTAAACAACTATCTCCGTTATTTCTTAACGGATTTTAAAGAACAAAAAAGCAAGTACTCATTTTAAGTACACCTTTTATAAAAAAATAGTGTCATATAAAGTCATGATATTTTGTAAATTTTTTAGATAAATGAAAATATCAGAATTAATTTATTAACTTATGTACTTTTAGAGGAAAATCCATTGTAGTACATGAAAAATTCTTCAAATATAAGTTGTAAAGGATTTAATGCTGATTTTAAATATGTCTTCACTTTTGCGTTTACTTTAAATAATAATTGTTTTAAACGTCAAAAACCTTGCGCGTGTCGTTTTCCAAAACAAAATAATCTGACGGTGTAGTAGCGGTTATGGATATATTTAATAGGCACAGTTCTAAACTTTTCAAAACAAATTACTTCTAACAGATGAATTATTATCTATTATAGTCGTTATGCATAATGTAGTATTATCAACTATATATTTAAACAAAAACATAAATAATAATTGTTTTTACAATGTTTCAAATTAAATATTTATAATTCAATAATAATAATAATGATAAAATGTTCTGCTTATAACAATATATTTTTATTGTGTTCGATGTTTACAAAGAAAATTCATTAAAAAACCAAATGAGAAAAAAAAGATCTAGAGGAAAAAACACATATTACAGAATAACTGATAATACATTGATCAAGAACGTAAGTCTCAAAGATTTCTTATCGAGTATTAAAACAAAAGATGAGTTAACGAAATATCTTGATCCTAAAATTATGGAACATAATTTTAATTCAAACAAAAATATTAAAAATGTAGTCGTTTCATATGGAAATAAAACATATTGGAAGTCTTCTAATATTCCCCTTGAAATTCTAGCAGTATAATTAGTAAAGCAGTATAATTAGTAAAAAAATGGAGGTGGTCGCTAACGTCTAAGTACGTATTTAAATTTTTCAAAAAATTCAAAAGCATCAACTTCTTTTTCTTCATGAAAAGATTTCCTGAAAATATCATTAATAAATTGTCTTGAGTAAATTTACAATGTATGTGAAGTACAAACAAATTGGTTCACTTGATTAAGAAAAAAAAATGTTTTTCGGATTTTCGAAAAAAAAATTTTTTCCCCAGATATTATAAAGTTTTTGAGGCAAAACTTTTTGTGGCAATATCTTACGCAAAGATACATCACTGGAAGGAACTACACCCAAAAAGGTTGCAAAGGCACGGACACTTATCTTAACCTGCCATGACCTTTCAAGTCAGTCTTAAATGGTTCCAGAGTAATCATACGCACAAAAAAAGTTAGACAGAACCACAGACAGACAGAATTTTTCTTTTCCTCAAACTTAAAATCTCGACGTTTCATTACATTATAAGCCTATTTGAACAATAAAATTTTTCAATTTGTTTTTACTTTACTGTACTTCCAAAAAAAATTTGAATCTGAATTTCCGCAATTTGTTAGAGCACGCTTCCAATAAAATCATTGTAAACGATATTTTTATATCGGGTAAATAAAATGTACAAAAATTGCACAATTTTATGTGCACAATGTGTTGAAATTGTACCTAACTAGACCTTGTTCCATACGTTGTGCAATATTTTCCAAAACGATTTCTGTCTGTGAAGTGTCTCTATTAAGTGGCCTAATACATTAATTCATTAATAATTGTGTGCCAATAATAAAATGACTCAATACGTTGTATCGCCCTATATAATACACAAGCGCGAGCAGACTCGAGTAAGGCACTGTCTTTTTATGGACTGTGCTTCACTTGTTTCAGAGTTGTCTTTTGTTTCCACATCGTGACCTGATCCGATCTGAATAACCTTTTTACTGTTTCAGGTGTTAGGTCACTAGTCTCTATATAGGCTTTATATTACAAATTTGCTTTATAATTACTACCACATCTAGACGTTATGTAATACATATAAATATGACAAACGAAATTTGTAATTTGATATTTACGTTAACAGTAGAACGCAAAGCGATTTCTATTTCGAAGTTCGCCAAAGGTGAAAGAGTAAATTAATTGACCTGTGTCGAATTGTCGGCCACTCAACCATTAGAGTTAATAATGCGGACAAAGGTTGTTCTGAACGTACATTTTTTTGAAACGACTGTGATTTACGGTTTAGACAAAAGTGTGTCCGTTCTCTTGCTCTCAAAAGTAGCTTATCAAGTTGAGGGCAATTGTATAGTAGACGCAATAGATATAAGAGAATTCCTATTATCAAATATCAAAAGTGCCGGGTATTCCGACAAAGGAATTAGACAGCGCGTACAATAGCCCGGGAGTTTTAGTCAATATATCGCTTCCACCCGGAATTAATTATTGTAAAGCTGAAAATTTGCAGGATTGTAGTTTTGGTCCAGGACAACACGCATCAAAAAGTCCTCTACTCTTCCCCCGTCGGCTTCCCTGTTTTTGAGGAGCAACAAGGGCCTAAATTGCAAAGCTGGCTATAAAGTGCAGTAGGAAGGTTGTTACTGGTCCGATTTGGGTCGAAATGATCATAAAAGCTTCGGGAAAGCATAACCGTTCGTATTTCAGATGTTCCATGCATATTTGTTCTTAATTTTCCGTTCCGCGCTCTCAAAATTTCAGAAATTCAAAAAAATTCGAAATGGCGCCATTGCGGATAAATGTAGACTCGGAGGGGAAATAAACATTTCTCTTCATACTTTGAGCTTGAGACACTGAAAATGAGGAGTCGTTTAAAGATCTCGCGAAGAAAAATTCATCTATCATGTGACATGCAGGTAAATGCTACAATACTCGCAAGACGCTGGTGTTTTGGTCATATACGTAGTATTACAGTGCAATTTTTCCTTGCAGGAAAAACATTCTAAACCTTTCACTATAAGGAAGGACATTGCCATGCCCCAAACTGCACAGCCTGGAAGTGAGACGACTGAGCTGCGGCTTAAATCATTGCTCAGTCCTTTCGAGATAAAAAGGGACTGTTGTGCTCGCTAATATGCATATGCTTTTTTGCATGTTCAGCAATGGCTAGACATCAACTTCAACCCGGAGGACTGGGGGTGGAAATCAGGACTCCAAGGCCTGGTTCCGGTTCCTACCACAATGCAACCAGCTCCTGATAGCCTACTACGGCTAATTTCCTGTACCTGCAAGGCGGACTGCGGTGCCCAGTGCAAGTACAGGAACTCTGGTCTGAACTCCAACATCATGTGCAGGAGCTGTAGAGCATCCAACTGTACAAACAGTCAGTCGGGATGTGGATGATGATCCTACTTCCCAGTAGATCAGTAATGTCAATTATCTGGCTGAATAAAATAATTTTCTGAATTTGACACTCCGTAACGGGTGACGCTACAGAGAAGTTACCAATAGAAAGCCCAAAGTATCAAGAGAAATGTTTATTCGGGTAAGTTTTCCCCTATGAGTCTTCATTAACCGCAATGGCGCCATTTCGGAATTTTTTCAATTTTTGAAATTTTAACAGCACTAGAACGGAAAATTGTGAACAAAATATGCATGGAACATCTGAAATACGAACGGATATATGCTTCTCCGAAACTGCTATGATTATTTCGACCCAAATCGGACCAGTGCTGCACATTATAGCCAGCTCTGCAATTTCTGCGATTTAGGCCCTTGTTGCTTCGCAAACAGGGAAACCGACGGGGGAGAGTAGGGGACTTTTTGGTACGTGTTGTCCTGAATCAAAACAGCTTCACAATAGTTAATTCCGGGACAAAAACTAAAATTTCTGGGCTGCAAACGGTCGGCAATAAAACAATTATCTTATATTATTTCGCGTACTATACATTTTTCCACAAATATACCACAGTTAGTGCAATACCTAGAGGTCAAAAATATGTAATATTTAGGAATAATCTCATATGTAATGTTAATTTTTCTTTGTTATATTTTAACAAAACACAGCAAAAAAAATTAATTATCGGACAATTACAATAATAAAATGGTGACATTAAAAAAAATGTGAAAATGTGCATTGTTTCTGTCATAGAATATGAAAAAGAATAGAATATATTTCATTAACCATAAATCATTGTTGCAAGAACAATATCGGTTTTGTCACAGTAAATGTATAAGATAGTAAAAAATAAATATAAAAAAAGTGTATAAAACAAAACAAAAGTTTTACAAATGTTTAAAAAACAAAATAAACAAACAATAAACAATATGTGCATACAGAGTTGATTTACAGTAAATTTCACTTACAGTAAATTAAACTAATAAAAATTGTACATTTTTCTTCACCAATCAAGAAACTCAGTCATGTTGTAAAAGCAATGCTCAGTCAAAAATAACCTAACTCTATTTCTAAATAGCCTAAAAGCATTCGCTGATTTTATTTCCAATGGAAGTTCATTATATGTATTTATATAACTACCAGATCAATACCGGCTCGGTGGCGCAGTACTTAAGGTGTTAGGCTTGCGACCACGGGGTCCCGGGTTCGAATCCTGGCTAGGGTATGGATCTGTAGTGGCGTTTTTCATGTGTTGCCGAGACGGCAGCAGTCGGCTAGACTGCGGTTGTGTGAGAGACAACACGGTCTAGTCACTCTCCTCTCCTGAGTTCGGGTCTCAGCTGCGGCAGATGGCAATGTCGCAGGGAATGGATGTTGTGATGTTGTTTATGTGTGTGTCTGTCCTGGTTGAGTGGTAGAATAGCCTACGGCTAAACTCCGCCAGGACAATAATATAAATAAGGCGAATAAAAAAAAATTCTTGTATTTGCTATGATTTAAAATTTCTAATACGTATTTCTTGGGCACTTCTAGTGGGGTAGTTATGAATGCTATTATTAGTATTCAATTTATGCAAGTTTTTGTATATAAAGCAAGAAATTTTAAATATATAAATGCATATAACTGTCATTATTTTTTTGTTTTAAAGGTATCTCGATACGATTCTCTATAATCTAGTTCAAATTAAACAATATGTGAATAATTCTTTTTTGCAATATAAAAACTCTGTTTGCCTCAACTGATTGCCCCCATATGATGATGTTATAGCTAATAACTGAATATGCTAAAGAATAACAGCATGTTATTAATTCGTCAATATCTAGTTCTTTTTTAAAATTTAAAATGGCGAACGTTGATTTTGCCAACTTTGTACAGAGCCTGTCTAATTGAAGAGTAAAATGCAAAGTTGAATCTATAACAGAGGCTAAAAATGTTGCTTTCTTGCTTGTGTCAACATAATCTACTTTGGGAATATGGTTTACAGTTGTGATGTTTGTGAAATACAAAAATACATTTTTTTTCCTATTAATAATTAAGGAGTTTTTATAACACCATTTTTCAAATTGTTTAATGACTTTTACTATTATAATTTCTAGCCCAGTTACAGTATCACTGTGAATTATGGCAGATATGTCGTCTGCATACATAAAAATATCTCCATCTGTTATGTAATCTGGCAAGTCATTAATGAAAATAAGAAACAACAGTGGATCTATAATAGAACCTTGAGGGACACCAATTTCCATATCAACAATATTAGATGTTTTCGAGTATATTGAAATTAAAATTTGTCTATTTTCTAGATATGATATTATTCATTTTATAATACTGCCACATATTCCCATTGCTTGTAATTTAATTTTTAGAAATTTCACATTAACAGTATCAAAGGCCGCAGTTAAATCAAAAAAGAGACTAACTGCTTTTTTTACCTTTGTCTTCTTTATTTTTTGCGATGCAGAAATAAACAAAAAATAGTTTTAAAGATTGATTAATTGTCTTCAATTCTGTTCCTTACAATTTTTTATGAAAGTGTCATCGTTTCTAAGATATTCAACATTTGAACTAAATATTTCATCCTAGAAACGTTCATATGCCTTTATAAACTTAAATATTTCTGAGACTATTAATTCTACATAAATATAAAACAGAAACAAATTCATTATTCATTATTCATTATTCATTCATTCATTCATTATTTTTGAGACCTTTGGTTCTTGTACACACACTAAATCACAATTTTATTTTTTTTCACCCCCTTCAATAATGGGTGGGGGCAAAATGCCATAATGCAAAAAAATTTGTTGAGACCTTAGCTTCTCTTGTATATACTAAATACCAATTGTATGTACTCTTACTTGCTTGATTTACCTATTGACTCCCATTTACCCCGATTTACCTCTAAACTCAACGGAATAAGATCAAAATATAATCTAGTTTCAGATCTCGTTAAAATACGTACGTGTGCCAAATTTCAAGTCAATATCTTAGCCCTTTCAAGCATGGTTTGAACCATGCAAACCGACCCGTTTAATGCATGGTGGTACAAACTACGTACCTCATATTGTGTATGCATAGTAGACTGTAAACAGTGTATATACTGTATACACTGTAATGTATACTATGTAGATGGTATCACGCCATACTTAAAACAAAAAATAAATCAGAAATGTAATTAAAGTATATTTTATTGCTTAACAATCCCCAATAACAAAAAAAAAAAAACAAAATGAATTAGAACAAAATATCCTGTGCAGCAGAGGCTATTTTTGTGCATAATTTTCTATGCCTGAATGGGTTAAACGGTTCCAGAGTAATCGTGCGCAAAAAAAAAGTAACAGACATTTTTTTGAACATTACAAATTTTCAACATTTTTTTTGCGTTACCATAGGTACTTCCTTTGGATGTGGAAGTAAAATTATTTAAAAACTTAATTAACATACTTTCAAATTAGTCGTTTGCATTTTTGACGTAAGTGTCATAATTTCTGAAATATTTAACATTTAAATTAAATACTTCGTCTTCTAAACGTTCGCATGCCATTTTTATATTTTCATATCTCCGAAACTATTAAATCTACAGAAATTTAAAGAAAAAACGAGATTCATTTCTAATTTAGTGGCTTTCTTATTTGTCTCTAGCATGTTTTCGCTCAATGTGATACTTTTCGGGTTATTTGTTGAAAATCGTTTTGAAATATCTTTTTTTTTTTCAAGCTAAAATTTCAATTTTCAAGTCGTTATAACTTAAAAACTTTCAATTTATATGAAAAGTTGGGTAGATAAGATCCTTTCTTCACCCATTGGCCATGTCATATGTCATTATAATTTCCGAGTAGTATATGTCTTGACAAGTAACAAAAAACAATTCCTTGAAATGGTACATTGTGCATCTAGTAGTAAAAGCAATACATTCCCGGACAACGATGTAAATTGTTGGCTGAGGCGTTAAGCAGAGGCCAACAAGCACTGAAGTCCGGAAATGTGCTTTTACTACGAGGTACACATACTATTTTTTTCTGAAATCGCAATCAATATTATTGTAAATTAAGGATTTTTTATTGTTGTGATAAAAGTCAAAGATTCAGTGCTTATTATTTACTGCCTCAAATATATGTAAAAAACTGTCCGGGAAGTTAACTTTTATATATAAAAAAACAAAAAAACAGTCCAGGAAAGTAATTTTCCCGGACTGTTTTCTGATAGTTGCTCAGCAACAGACTACAATACTAGAATAGCGTATTTTGGAACTTGAAATCGCGCCGAGAAAATAGATATTCTTGACCAATTTCAGAAAAAAAAAAGTTTTTATTCAATACACACGACAATATGTGGTTTTGAGCGCTGATAAGTTTAAATTCGCACGCAGCGTTGACACCATTACCACTACTACTCCCGCGGAAACGATCTTGTTTTTTATACATTGAAGCGCTTGATGAACCAATATAAATTGACCATTATTTAAAAGGCTAAATACTCAACAATTAAATGAGGTAAGTATATATATTTCTTGATTCATACAGGGCATCTAATAACTGAAATACATATTAAAAGTTCGAAAAAACGTCAAAAATTGCAAAAAAACTGAAAACATGCTTACTTTGAATTTCTCTTATTACGAGTTATGTTGTTTTTCAAATGTAAAACGCATACATATGTTCAACTATAAATAAATAACGTTTAACGATTTTATGGAGAATTTTTTATTTTTATGAAATTAGTGGGCGAAAATATATAGCTTATCTACCCTTGTCCTTTGACTCTCTTTCAGCTCCAATGTTTTTTTAGGTGCCACCCCCTGAAAGCCCCCTCCCTTTCAAGGCACCTAAAAAAAACATTGGAGCTGAAAATAAAAGTGAATTTGAGCAAAATATCAATCAAATAGGTATTCGTAGTCGGTCACGCCAGACTGCAACTTCTACTAGTTTTATTTTAATGTGTATCACATCATAAACATATTACGACATAATTGATTCCGATCAACTGGCTCCGCTAATAATAGTAATTTGGAAAGTGCATAATAACCACCCTTATTTCAATTCGGCCCACCAGCTATTAAATTGACTTTCATTATATTATAACATAACTCTATTTTAATTAACCTGCGATGATGAGGCATCTATACGCCACCACCACCGAAAGGGCGTTCTACTGAATGCTTCAACATGTGTTCATGTCCTTCTGGCACATGCCACCCCAACAGATGACACTCTAGATTTTTATCTAGGATGTTTATCGGGAATCTTATTCTGGCACCACCACTGGGAGCACCACCCGCATAAGTCACTGGCATGTGCCTCTCTATGAAAGCAACAATTTAAATGAATCATTTTTCATTATTATTTACGTTCTTTATGGTATTATATTTTTTATTAACTCAATCTAAACTGCTGCACAGTTGAAGTGGATATTGTTAAAATATGGGTCATTTTGACTGCTCTATTTTTGGAACGAGATGGTTAATCTTGATGCGGTTTTTTGTGACCGTTAGTAAAATTCGTTGACTATCGACCGTCGTAAACAGATTTCTAAAATTACGATTGTTTCTTTTACCTACAGGGTGTTTAACTAGACCCTAACATCGTTGCTAAAAGTCATCGTTCTCCCAAATTCCTAAAAAATGTTTGAATTGAATGTTAATTATAATCTATGAACAATACTTCCGAAACGATTTTGGAATTTTTTAATTATCTCTCTTATTAAATGAGATACAATTTCTTTTATATAAAATCGTATAATTTGTATTTGTAAGGTACTTGAATCATATTAAAAAGTTAAGCCAGTGTGATGTGATAATATCGATATTATTACACAATACTGGTTACTCTTTTTTAAATCATTGGCGGACTGTATATATTTTCTAGAAGGTGTTTTTTTTTCGGCGGCACCTCTGGAACTTATAGAAGTTACCTTTAGTTTTTATACATTCTAAAACATTTTTAACTCCCTTCGGCTTGTAAGCGTGGTGAGAAAAGGCATAAAAAACAAATTTTACAATATATAATGATTTGACGAATTCATAACAAACGAAAAAGACAAAAATAAATCATGATATAAACAATAAATCAAAAAATTTGGGCACATACAAATAAAACACGAATTCTTACCATTTTGATATCTTCTACCATTAATTATACAAATATCTACTTAGTACTCTAAAGAAAAAAAATATATTGGACCCGCTGAAACCGAATCCGAAGTCAGAATTCTCTTTTCACCCCTAACCCCAAAAGCACCCCCCCCCCAAAAAAAAAGAAAAAAGCGGCCATACCAATTTAATTCAATTCAAAAAGATTTTATTCAACATATTGGAACATGAAATGTGCCTAGTTGGAACCCGCCCCGGGGCGCGGACCATACCAGTGTATCCGTATGTACTTTGACCCTCTGAAACTGAATCCGAAGTCAGAATTGTCAGATTCGCATGGTTTTCACCCCTAACCCCAAAAAAACACACCCAAAACAAAAAAAGTAGTCTGGTCTGCGGACCATATCAGTGTATCCTCATGTATTTGGACCCGTTGAAACCGAATCCGACTGGCTCGTTTTTAACCCTGGTCTGTAAGAAGGATTATACCAGTGACAGTGTATCCTTATATATTTGGTAAGGATACACTGGCCAGTACGGCTCCAAGCTAAAAATGCGTACAAAACATTAAACAGGAGAATAAACTTGAAAAATTTAAAATTGAAGGTTATGTTGGTTACATGATGCAGATGCCCCATTGTAGTGCTGTAGGTGGCACCACCTATTAAAAAGCACTCTACTTAAAATCTTGACTGGGAAAAAGCAGTTTTTAGCCAAACGGCTGGCGTATTAAATTGAAAAAAAGATATTCTTGTAAGTAAATCAATACTACACTTCTATTGAAGAACATTTTTAGCTAAAACTTATTTATTACGAAGATTTCTCTTCACATTGGCTCATTGCCTCTGATTTGATCGCCTTGCTCCCTCTTAATATAATAATTCTTGAAATATTCACCGTATTCATAGTTAATTCTAAGCTAGCGTTACTAGATGGCGCTACTATTTCATTACATTTGATGTCGGCAATCTTAGAACGTAAAAGCGGAAGATTGGTAAAATGCAATATTGTCTGTCTTTAACCGTAATGTGATTGGTCCAAGCGTGCCCGAGAATTCTTTACAGTGAGGACCAGTCTATGAGTTACAATACCTGTGGTTTAAGGTATATTGTTTTTCTTGATTGTCATTACATCATTTATACCTATTTTGTTTTTTATTAGATGAGTCGTTTTGGAAATGCATTTTTATGTGACGTAAATGATGAAATTGAAAATAAAAGTAAACTCTAAGAAGTGACAATAAAACGTCTGAACTGAAGGCAATTCATCACAAAACATAATATTGAAGATATACCTACTTAATGAATTATTTATTCGTGAAATATTCTCCCCAAATACCACTCGTGCTTTTAAATTTTATCCGTAAATTTTTACTCAAGCTAAGTTGCTAAAAGGTAATATAATTCGTGTAAAATGGCAGTTTTTATCAACGATTAAATCCCTTGCGCTAAAGCGCTCGGGATTTAGGGCGAGTTGTACCATCTAATTTCAAACCAAGTTCAGCTTGATTTAAGATCAAAATCCATGTTGTTCTTGTAACAATCGTATCGAATAAGGTGAAAAGCCAGCTCCTGGACTATTATGTTGGGATCCTGACAGAAACAAGTGACATACCGCAAGGTTTCATATTTCCATCCTCAATCGTTTAACAATGCCCTTGGCAACCTGCATCATTAGTCTTAATTCTTAGAGCTGTTAACATTTTTTAATGTCAAACTATAACCAATATCAGCAGATAGTAAAAGTGTCTATAATTGTAATAGTATGTAGGCGATGATGTATTTGGCCCACACATCGAGCACCGTATGGAATTTGATCTGTACATTTTCAATGATAACTTGTCAATGTCATAATTTATGCTGACTACCACACTGGTCGTGCAAAATTTTTATTTATTCTAATTTATTGTAATTTATTGTAATGTCAGTCTTCAGAGTACGCATTTACTTCTTATGAGGTATAGTTACTTAAATATAACAATAACAGGTTAACCGAGTTGAATGGGAACATTTAAATAAAAAATCATTTACATAGTACTTTTGTTAGCTCGGGATTATATACACGAGCTCCGGGTGGTTTAACAAGCGCTTGGTAATTTCTGAACTACAAACAATCTGCCAAATAATAGTTGTACTTTATGCTTTTTCCAATGCCTCCCATGTCGTCGTTCCTTTTCTTCGTTTTTGTTTGCTGACAGACGTCATAGATTTTTTGATATTGTAAATAAATAAAATGTCAGTATACATGTATAAAAATCGCTTAGAAATGGAATTTCGCTCCACCAACTTAACGAAAATTTAGTAAAAATGTAGGTTGTAATGAATAAAAGCAAAAAAAACATGTTCCATGAAATTCCCGTGCAGTTTCCGAGTAAACCTCCAAAAGCACCCCTCAAAATGATGAGTCTTAGAACTGTTAGGACTTTCTTTTAATCTGTGATATTTCTATTAAGGAATTTCTATTAAGGAATAAAAAATGTTCCATGCAGTTTTCGAGTAGGCCCACTCCAAACTCATCCTCAAAAATATCGCCTCACCATCTTGGAATTAGTGGAACTTTTTTAATTTATCATATGTTCTGATTGAATAAAAAAAAAGTTTCATGAAATTTTCATAGTAATGCGCATACGTCAAAGCTACCTTCAAGAATATTAAATCGCTCCACCACCTTAGAACTAAGGCAACATTTTTTTCACCTGTCCTCTATTCTGATATGCTCCATAAAATTTTCGTTGCAGTTTCCGAGCAGACCCACTCCAAAGTTTTCCTCGAAAATGTCAACTCACACCATATCTTGGAACTAGTAGAACATTTTTTAAATCTGTTCTATGTTCCGGTAAGAGAAAAAAATGCTTCACAAAATTTTCAAAGCAATTTTCGAGTGAACACACCCCAAAGCCATCTTCAAAAACGTCAATTCTCTTAGTCTCTTGCAGCCTGAATATTTTTTTACAAAGTTGTCTATTTCAAAGAAAGAAAAAACATTTTCTCCTAAATTTGCATTTTAGTTTACTCCAAAAAAATAATAGTCCACTCGCTCTGTCAATTTCTAGCCCCACAAATTGATCTTTCTTTGTCCTCCTAGATATTTGAATTTTAAAGAGTTTAAATGTATAGTTGCCAAAAATATAAGTTAAAAATTAATTTTGTCATACTTCAAGTCATCAGTAAGTCAACTAAAACTAAATATCGTTAACATAATGCAAGAAACGAACTTTAGTACTATATGGAATATCCAATAGCTGAAAGGTGAGAAATAAATCTAATACTTTAAATTATCCAATGAACAGTTTTAATTGTTTTTTTTATGTATAATAAAAATCGTGTTGAAGTTACAAGTAGAGTGCGTTTTGATATAAAAAAAAAATCAATTTTGTTTTCTTCAAGTTTTAATCATTTTTACAAACGTAAAATGTCGAAATATGGTTGTTAATTGTGTCAGCATTAAAACGGTTATAGAAAAACGCAATAATGGTGATAAATTGGCAAATCAACAGACATTTTAAAGGAAATTTAATAATATTCATAATTCAAGTACCTACAATTTAAAATTTTCGACATAGAATTTGGTTAAACATGTACGTAATTTTAAAATAAATCTGTAAAGGTATTTACGCAAAACTTCCTTCTCTATTTGGCTTATTTTATTTATTAAATATTATACTCTTCGCAAAAACGAAGAGTATATTGCATTTGATCGGCACATTTCTAAAACCATTTCCCCACCTTTAATCTTTCCTCAACTTTATGTTTCCAATTCTTTCTATTCTCTTTCTGTATGTTCTATTTTTATTTTTTTTTGTTATTCTATTTGTTCTTTTTGTCATCAAAAATTCCATTTTGACCTTATTGGTCAAAACCAAAACCTTTAAAAAATTCAAACATTTTAAATTCTGTCCTTTTTCCGCCACATTTTCCTGGCGTCAGAGAGACCACCAGAGGTCGGCAGTTTTTTTTCGTTAAGCTTTTCACCCGAGTCAACAGCCAAAATTTATTCAGTGTTATAACGAGTAACTAGTTTTATATGCAAATAAATCATTAACGAAGTCTGGCTAATAGACCTTGTTTCTAAGGCCAACAAATCTAAATTAAAAAAAAAAAGTTTTATATGCATTAGTTTTAGGCCTTTGTGAGCAGCACTATTTTTAAACATATTATTAATTTTAAACCCACGCTAAGTGGGTACGAATTTTAATTGTTCTTTTTTTATCATTGTCGCCAAGCCGAGCCGAGATGAACCTGCCCCGTCCAGCCCTACAATCACCACGGCGCTACGCGTGACTCCCTCAATATTTTTTAGAGTACCACCTTTTATTCTTTTCACTAAAAGTATGTCCTATTTTTTCATAGTCAGTAGCGTCAAATATTATTTCTCTCCGCCAAATAATTTGTAAATTTTCTTTTATTTTTGATTTGCCGAAAAAAAGTCTTTATGCAAATTTTTGCTTATCTTAGGAACTGATAGTCAAACCTAAGATAAATTATGTAGGGTATTCAAAAAATAAGAAAATATGAAATCGGCTTTAAGAAAACTACCTTTTTTTACAATTTCATTAACAATTTTATTTAACAAAGTTTTTTCAATTACTCAATGACTTTTTCTCGGCAAATCAAAAATAAGAAAGTTTAGAAGAGTGCGGTACCCCATCCGGGGACATAAATTATTATTTATTCTGTAACTAAACTTCATAATTGAGAAAACTTTAATAAACAAAATTTTCAGTAAAAATATAAAAAAGGTCGTTTGCCTTAAAGCCGATTTCATATTTTCTAATTGTTAGAATACCCTGTATAATTTATCTTAATTTGGACAACTTTTCATGATTTTCTAAGACAAGCAAAACTTTTTATAAAGAATGACCTTTTCTCTGCAAATCAAGAATAAGAAAGTTTACGGTACCCCATGCGGGGACACACTGTATATTAATTATATATAAGATGGTATTATTAATGAAAAGTATATTAAAAAGTTAATATAAAAAACATAAAATATAATAATATAAATGGTAAATACCTAGTACCAATAATTTTCTTCCACCCTCACTTACATTTGACCTTCCTCCATTTGCAGCACTAAAAAACCCTTAAAAATCAAAATAAGAAAAACTAGTAAGTCAAATTATTTGTTATAAAATGCTCTATAAAAAACCCTCATGGGTTTTTTTCATAAAATTAATAGAAAAAAAAATGAACAATAATAATTTTCCATCCTCTAAATATTCATTAATTTTTGCTTATAACTTCTTATTCATCGAAGTTACAACAAAAATAACAAAAGGTGTAGATAATATTATTATCTACAAAAAAGCTCTCTACAATTTTTTTGTGAGAGTTATAGTTTTCAGGATATAATTAAAAGACCATTTTTTTCAATATGGCGGCCAAACGGGCGAAAACTCAGATTTAAGCTTTTGTTGGACCGTCCACATAATAAGAAAATAAAATCGCATCCTACCCAAAATACGGTTGACCTTTTCTAATTCCGGATTTAGTGGACAATTTTTGTAATTGATAATATTAATTGAACCGTTGTAGTTAGGAAATACCGAGTGACGTTAAAAATGTAGCCAGCTCTTAGACTATAAGGAAGAGTTCTCTGTACTGCGTGACATCGGCCATATTTCAGTGTTCGTTATTTTTTATTGTATTCCTCACATTTTAAGCGTATTGTTTTTATTTGTGAACAAGATTTTAATGACTCTTTTACGTGAATTGGCTGTACGGTGCTTGTTCAAAGTTTTATTGCGGCTATTTGGGATGCTTTAAAATCTTTATAACATATTGAGTTCTCTAAAATTACTTTCTTGGCTCCAAATTATGGGCTGGAAGAATATAAAATACGAAAACACGTACCTATTAACATATATGAAATAAGGCAGTGTGTGATTCATTATTAAATTACAGCAAAGTAATGATATAATAAAACGAATTTATAAGGAAATTAATCTGAACTCTTCATATTGGTTGATATATTGCTCGTTTGAGCAAAATTGTGACAAGTAAATTGATTTGTCATCTTTTTCGTTTTGGAATTCATTATAAAAGCGTCTGTTGTTCAAATTGAAGCTTTTGCAGTTGTCATAGAGAATGGCAGAAAGAGAGATAACATAGATATTTAAATTAAGAATATTATTTATTTGATTACACAGACACACAAAATAAAAAAAGTGGTCATTTTCTGATACACCATTGGATAACCCATATGTATTTCGACGTGCTGAACACGAATCGGGTGTTCCATTGGCTACCATTTTTTTGTAAATTGCGAAAATAACCTAAAAAAACTCATAATTTAGGTTGTTTTCGCGATTTACTAAAATTTGGTGGGTAACGGAGCTAAACGGATACCTGATTCGTATTCAGCTTTTCGAAATACATAGAGGTTACCCAATGGAGTTCTAGAAACAGATCACTTTTCACTTTTTTTTGTATCTGCGTAATATATTTGCATACGCGATTTTCTAGAAAATGGCGGAGGATCTCATTACCATACCAGACGTTGCCTATCTTTCGGCAACCTCCCTAGCCAAATCTTTCCTATACCAAAATTTCCATTTCAACACCTTTTACCTTTCACCACCTTTTACCTTTCACCACCTTTTACTCTCAAACCCCTTCTCTATTCCCTCTATTAGTCACCTTTTTGTTGATTTTGTTAATTTCTGTTCTTTTGTCCCTTTTTGTTCTCTTTCAAAATCCCCTCTGGACCAATAACTTCTTGTAAATCAAACTTTTTAAATCACAACTTCCTCTCCACCCTATCTTTCCGAAGTCAGGCAGACCATCGGAAGAATACTGTCATTGGCTCGAACGGGTTTTTTTCATTAAGTCTTTTTCCGTATCCATAATTCAATTTTTAAAACTGTGCGCGTGTGCTGTGCAAACTAAAACCTTGGTGTAATTTTTAAGTGTTTTTAAAACTCATTTCAGTTATAGTTCGCCAAATTGTTAGATTTAAGTTTTTTGTTCCAAAGAACAGGAGTTCTAACTTTATACTTCTCCATTTATCATTTAAGCCGAGTTAAACCCGTTTCACCCGACCACCCATCTACCACGACGTTGCGCGCCGTGTTGGTGTGGTCGGCTCTGAATCGGGACTTGACTCAGGCGCACTTTTGTATTATTAATTATAATAAAACCTTTTTGAATTGAATTGAATTGGTGATATTCATACAGGGTGTAATCAGTGTCATGTCATTTAAAAAAACTGGTAATGGGGACCGACTAGACAAACAAAAAACCTTTATGACTTTTCCCTCTAGGGTCACTTTGAAAAAACTGACCTAGGTCAAGAATTTGAATATTAAGGTAGAAAACATTTGAGAACCACTGCTTTTCTTGGTCAATGGACTTGTAGTTCCCAATTATACAACTTTTAAATTGTCATAAAAAAGTGCAAAGACCTCGCCGGCACATGCAGCGGTCCGCGGTGTCAAAGCAAAAGCCTTTGATGGACCGCCTCAACCGAATTCAGGCAATTATAAAGAGGTAAATAATTCGTTCTCTTTCTGCACAACTGCAAGCAAATAATGGCCATAGAGGTTTAAACAGAGCATTTCTTTACATGTGTATTTTTTAATTGGGAACAAAATATTGGATTCGCAGGTCAACATTTGATCTAAGGCGGGAACACCGCACGCAGTATAGGCTACAAGGGGTTTCTGGGGTCGCTGATTACGATGAGAGGGTCAGTTAACCGTCATCACGTCAGGTTCAAGGTCATTTGAAGGTCAAGTGCAGAAAAACCCATGGAAAAAATCTGAAAAAAATCATGCATATGTTTTTCAGGTCAGGGAATCCGAATCCGAGGTCGGCTAAGCTCTGTGAGGTCATGGTCAAGGTCATTTGTAGGTTATTCCAAGGTCACTTGGGGTGAGCTCGATGTTTCGAGCGAAAGTGCGTAAAATAAGTATGAATCATATATCAGCTCGTTAAACAGTTGCATATACATAAAAATATATAGACGCGGGCAAAAAGTAAAGGTATGTATACAAAAAAACATCAAGAATCACAACTAAAAAACGTTATCCGTTAAAACGTTTTTTTCGCACTTGACCTATAAACACCTTCACCATGACCTAATGGAGCTCAGCTGACCTCAGATTCGGATTCTCTGACCTCAAAAACATACGTATGAATTTTTTCAGATCTTTCGAACCGTAAATGCCGACAACACCCCAAGTGACCTTGGAATAACCTACAAATGACCTTGACCTTGACCTCCCAGAGCTTAGCCGACCTCGGATTCGGATTCCCTGACCTCAAAAACATATGCATGATTTTTTTCAGATTTTTTCCATGGGTTTTTCTGCACTTGACCTTCAAATGACCTTGAACCTGATGTGATGGCGGTTAACTGACCCTCTCATCGTAATCAGCGACCCCAAAAACCCCTTGTAGCCTATACTGCGTGCGGTGTTCCCGCTTAGATCAAATGTTGACCTGTGATTATTTATAATTTAGAAAATTTAAATGTGGTTTATTAACATTTGTAATATAAATGAGTGTTCTGGGTTAAAAGTTTACATACATAAATTATTCTAAATCTCTGCATCTGCATCAATACACAGTTCGGCACGTCGAACTAAGGACATACGCATTCACACAAAAAAATAAGAGAAAAACTTGGTCCAAAATCCAAAAAGAACGAACAAGTAAGATGTGTGTGTACGTAATCAGGAACTTAACGACTTGAACGGTAAATCAATAAAATATATCTTAACTATAAATACAGTGACCCGAAATTCAAAACTAACAAAGACAACGAACGGGTTGGACGTGTGTACATAACAAAATACCCACAGTAACTAAAATATCGCACAAGGGAGAGTCAGAGTATAGGTTTCTTCAGATCTACTAAACACTCAGAAAACGTCGGTCTTTCATCTTTACCGCACCTCTAAAGACCGCCGACATTTTATAGCTATCTGTACAAATATCGAGTATCATAGACAAAGACACGCGACGATCTAAACCTACCTCAATATTCCAGTAGTTCTCAAACAATATTATTAAAAATTTTCGAAATTTTTGTTTATTTTTTTTCTCCCCATGTTATAGCAGTTTTTTTTGTTCGTTTAGTCGTTCCCCACCACCAGTTTTTTTTAATGACATGAAACTGATTGCACCCTGTATATTACACAGACACACACACACAAAAAAAGGTCTGTTTCTGGGACTCCATTGGACAACCCCCATGTATATCGACATGCTGAATACGAGTCGGGTATCCGTTTAGTTCCGTTACCAACCAATTTTTAGTAAATCGTGAAAATAACCTAAATTATCAGTTTTTTTTACGTTATTTTACCAGAAATAGGCCACTTTTTTTATTTTGTGTGCCTGTGTTATTAATATAATTAATCCGGTGATTTTAGCTTCAAAAATAACGATTTTTCAGAAAATTTTGGGACTAGCCAAAAATTCTACCCCTACAGAATTTCCTCAGAAATCCGAAAAAAATAGTGTTGACCACTCAAAACGGCGGCCTTAATTGTTATTTAACTTTTTTAAACAAAATTTATTTTGCAACTTATTTTGCTTATATATTCGCTTCTAAAGGTTGTACAAAAACGTTCATTCCTTCGCCACGAGCTCCCCTATAAGATAGATACATGCAAAGAACGAATCTTTGATTATTAATAACATTTTATGGCGAAAAACTGAAAGAATTGAATTTTTCGATCCTCGAACTTTGAAGTACTGTAGAAACAAATATAAAATCTGTATGTTAACGGTATTATGAGAAACAGTACATAATTTTACCCTTAATAAAATACACTTTGTCCCGTTGCAAAATATTAATTTTTTTTGCAATTAATTTATAAAAAAGAAATTCAAACTATTATATTAAAAGATCAAATTAATATTTTACAGCTCTGTTTAGGTAAATACATTGTATTTGACGTACATTTACATAATATAAAGATTATTGCAAAAAAATTTTAATTTGCGACTTTTTAACGCAAAAAATCAATTTTGCAACTTAAACAAATGTGTCTCAGTGGATTTCGTATAAAATTTATTGCAAGCAACGGCATTTCAGTCGTCATTAAAAAACACAAGTTTAAAAAAAATTGTGCTCAGGTGCTTTGGAGCCGAGATATGAAGAATTCACGTTTTTTGCGATTACGGCGAAATTTGAAAACATTTTTACATGAAAATTTAACTGAATAATTCTCAGAATGTGTGTTATCACTTAAAAAAGTGTCTTGTCTATGTATATAAATGGGCTATGGAAAAAAATCGAGAAGGTAATTTTTGGCTAGTCCCAAAACTTTCCGAAACATTTTCCTGAATCACCGGACTATTATAAAAGCATCTGTTGTTTAAATTGAAGCTTTTGCAGTTGTCATAAAAATTGTCGGGAGGAAAGATAACATAGATATTTAAAATAAGAAAATTATTTATTTGATTATTTAATATAATAGCTATTTATGTAACCAGTTGCGAAAGAATTTATTTTGTTCACGAGTGTATGTTTGCGGGACGAGCGAAGCGGGATCCCGCAAAATAACACGAGTTACACAAAATTTTATTTTCTTTCGGAACGTGTTACATAGAAGATTTTTTCTAATTTTAAACGTCTAAAAACCCTTTCATCTAAATGAAATAGGTGTATTTAAAGATCTTAAAAATAAAGAAGTCTTTTTCATAGTTACCTTTGCTGCTAAATACACATTATAAAACCGCTGCCCAAGGAATCACTACTTCCACATCCAGATTCTTTATCCAAGTCACTCACAACGAAAAAACTTTGTATGTGAAAATAATTGTTTATGGAACTTTAAAAATATAATATTTGAAATCCTCTACCCCAAAAACCCATAAAACGATACTCCACATCGGTAGTGGGGAGGGGGGTGGTGATAGGGGGGGTGGATGAAGTAAAAAAATATTTTGGGGTTTCTGGTTCCTGTGCATACACTAAATCACAATTTTTTTCATCCCCTTTAATAAGGGGGTGGGAGTGGTAATGGGGGTGGCTAATGCCAAAATTTTTTTTGAGACCTTAGCTTCTCTTGTAGATACTAAATACCAATTTTATGGACTCTTACCTGCTTGATTGACCTATTTACCCCAAATTTACCCCAAATTACCCCCCAGCCCTTCGACGGAACAAGATGAAAATATAATCTAGTTCTAGAT
The DNA here is from genome assembly GCA_936432065.2 of Rutpela maculata. Classification (NCBI taxonomy): domain Eukaryota; kingdom Metazoa; phylum Arthropoda; class Insecta; order Coleoptera; family Cerambycidae; genus Rutpela; species Rutpela maculata. The sequence continues at coordinate 14,170,655 of OW386289.2, read as the reverse complement.
CTCGTTAAAGTACATACGTGTACCAAATTTCAAGTTAATATCTTAAACGGTTCCAGAATAAACGTGCGCACAAAAAAAAGTTACAGACAGACAGAGACCGACAGACAGACAGAAATTTTTTTTCGCTCAAACTTAAAATCTCGACGTTTCATGACATTTTAAGCCTATTTGGACAATAAAAATGTTTAAAAATTTTTTTGTCGTTACTATACTTCCACTGGACGTGGAAGTAATTTTAATGTCAAACTTGACAAACGTTATTTAGCCAAGTTATAATATTATTTGAAATCCTAATTTGATAGCATAAGGTAAATCGTGTTAATGAAAAAGTTTTGTTAGCATATTTTGACGGAAAGAAGAATTTAAAAGCTTACATTTTATGGACTCAGTATTCAATGCTGTCTCGAGAATTAGTTGATCTCGCCGCTTCGCGCCTCCGTCAACATCTGATCTCGCGACAACAATGAAACACTTTCCACCTCGGTATGTAATATACTATTCCGTCATACCCATGAATTATTGAACTAGAAAAAAATTAGTGGAAAACTATAATTATTTGAGTAAGATTTCATATTTGCTAAGCAAATAGTGAAGGTAGCGATGCTTGGAATATCCATGGCAACCGTCAATAAAATAAATTTAAAACGCGGCTTCTATAAATTCAAATGGCAACTACTGTCAAGTAGACGAGGAAATATAACACAAAAATAACCCCAACCTTCAAATTTTTTGGCAGTAAGTCGGATTGAGATGGGGTTTCGCTTCGTTAACTCGTCTAGAAACTTTGTGCCATATTTTGGTCTTGTACTTTTTTGAAATTGCATTGCTGCATCGAAAAATGCATTCTTATAAGTGCATCTTTTCAAATGACGAAGAAAAAAATCATATCTTCCAGAAAAAACTCCCGAATCATACGAATTTCAGCACCAGGAGGTTTTTTGAGTCGCTGGACCTGAATGTGATGTCCAAGTGAGCCCCCTGTGCACCTGGAGGTCAGGACGGCACCAGGAACTTCATCACCTGGAGTTCCCTGTAAACTCATGGAAAATCGATCGAAATTCGTTACCTGGAGGCTTTTCGGGTCGCTCGTCCCGAATCTGACATCGGCAACCTCCTCCGGAGGACCTGGTGCGCGCGACCTGGCTAATAACGTCATCTACTGGAGTTTTACTGAAATTACTTATCAAATCGATCGAAACTCATTACTCGGGGGTTTTTCGGGTCGCTCGTCCCGAATCTGACATCGGCAACCTCCTCCGGAGGACCTGGTGCGCGCGACCTGGCTAAGAACGTTATCTCCTGGAGTTTTACTGAAATTACTTATCAAATCGATCGAAACTCGTTACCCGGGGGTTTTTCGGGTCGCTCGTCCCAAATCTGACATCGGCAACATCCTCCGGAGGTCCTGGTGCGCGTGACCTGGCTAATAACGTCATCTCCTGGAGCTTTATTGAAATTACTTATCAAATCGATCGAAACTCGTTACCCGGGGATTTTTCGGGTCGCTCGTCCCGAGTCTGACATCGGCAACCTCCTCCGGAAGACCTGGTGCGCGCGACCTGGCTAAGAACGTCATCTCCTGAAGTTTTACTGAAATTTTGTCGTCAAACTTTCTAACATTGCTTTAATGAATGCTAGTTAGTATATTATTATGGTAGAACAAGTTTTCCACTGCAACCTTCATTATTTCGACGTAAATATCTATGACGCAACAAATTGTAAATAATTATTAGTTAAAAATAAAAATAATTATTTATTTCTGCACCTATTTAATTGCATGATACCCGAGGCCAATCTAAATCCGGGAAAAAAATAAATAAAAACAAATGAGAACTGAACAAATTTAGTTTTCCCCGTATCAGCAATCAGAACTAAACAGTGCAACGTAGTACAAATTAAAACCTAGTATAATCTTAAGTATTTTAAAGTTTTCACGACCTATACCTAAGCCAAATTGTTGGCTTTAAGTTTTATTTTAGTTTAAGACAGGAGTGCTAAGCCACCACCAGTTACTCACCATTCCAGCCGAATCGAACCCGCTCTACCCAGCCGCATGCTCACCATAACATGACGCTGCACGTTGTGGTTATACGGCTGGCTCCGGACCGGGATCCGACTAGGCGCATATGTGTAATAACTAACTGTTAATAAATTGTCGTTGAATTGAAATTGAAAATCTTGTGACCCAGAGGTCTTGTGTTCGAATCCCTGACAGGGGTGGTTGTTTTTTTTTTAAATATTTTTTTCATATTATCTTTTTTTCACGACAAAGTTGGTATCACAAAATTTAGAATGTCCAAAAACTAACATTATTTGCAAGAAAACTGCGAAGAATATTCAATAGAATGTGTAACAATTATATAAAAAGCTCAGTAAATCGGCGAAGAGTATAATGCTTCCACTAGTTTATCTTTGAGTAAATTTTTTTATTGTCAAATAGTTTTTTTTTTCAAAATTCCAGTATTTTATTTACGAATTTTGCTTTTAAACTGTAGTTTTTTACAGAATAGCCGGGCAATACTTTTTGTCTCCTATTAAGGACTTTCAGAAAATAACAACGTTATATATTTAGAAAATAGTATATTGTGTATTTAGGCGTAAAAGCAATACATTCCCGGACGACGACGATGCAAACAAGCATCGAAGTCCGGGAATGTGCTTTCACACCGAAGTACACATACTATTTTTTCTGAAATCACAATCAATATTATTATAAATTAAGGAATTTGTATTAATGCATAACATTTCTTCATTACAATCTAACTGCTTACTAATAAATGCAATTTTAATGTGAGTTGGTTTGTCTGCATGTATTTATTTACTGTCTAAAATATACATAAAAAACCGTACGGGAATGTTGATCTTTGCTTGGCAACGGATCTTTTCCGGTCTTTTTCTGATAGTTTCTTAGCAACGGACTAAAATATTGGAATTGTGCCTTTTTCGATCTGAAATCGCGCCGAAAATGTAGACATTGCCGATCGATTTCAGAAAAAGTAAATTTCTGACTATTGCCAAAGTTGTGAAAATAATCACAATTCGCATATTTTGATGAAATTCGGTATCTACGGGTAGTTTTTGATTCTGAATAACTTTTCTTAATAAACGTTTGCAGTATCTCTAGTGCTAAGTAAAATAGAGGGTGTTTCATGAGGAAACGGACATACTTTAATGGCAAATAGAGGACACCTAGGGTAATCATAATCATCCATAGAAAAAGCTAGTTGGGCCCTCGTTGCTGAAATACAGGGTGTTTTATGTATTTTTGCCAAAATTTCTTTGTAAAGGAATGGAATAATAAGTTCATATTTGGCACATATAATACACTAGTTATCCTAAATAAGTGCATCACATACAAAAAAAATCCAGGTCCGGACTCGAAAAAAAAAATGTTTTTGTTGTTCTTCAAGAAAACAATACCCTGTATACGTTTTCTTTAAATTTCAATATTAAATTCGAAAAGTACATAAAAAACTGAACAAAATGTCTTCATTAATTTTTTTGCCACACTTTTGCCGCATTCGAAATAAATTCTAATAGATAATACAATATGGGACTTTAGAAAATATCAATGAATGATACGCGCAAAAAATGCTTCCACTATTAAATTAGGCGTTTACTTTTTTTTCAACAAAAATTATTAAGTTTTAATCACTATTTTTTTATGAATGGGGTAAAATAAACAAAAAAATAATGTTGGAGACTACCGAACCAAGAATCTTTCTTATTCCTTTCATTTATTAAAAACTAGTAAAACAACAACATAACCTACTCATTAACAACACCAATAATGGTAAATACCAAATTGCATAAAAATAATGTAAATAAATAATGTAAATAACAAAATACCACCAAGCTATCAGCAGAATAATTATTATACGAAAAACAAAAAATTCAGATATTCAGATATTAATATAAAACTTATTTACAAATTAGAATCATAATTAAATTTTATGTTCCCCCAGCTTTAGTACATTTTCTGGTACGGTTCACGAGATGTCTGATTGCTCTTCTTATCACATCTGGATTGTTCCTAATTTCTTTGCAGTAATCAACAATCCTTTGAATTAATGTCCACATTGTAGACCTCACTTTTTAACTGAGCCCATAAAAAATAATCTACAGAGTTGAAATCTGGAGACCTTGCCGGCCATACATGAGGATCTCCCCGACCAAACCATCTGTTGGGATATGTAACATTTAAATGATTCCTAATTTGGTTGGAGAAATGAGGTTGAAAGAACATACCTTGAATATCTACATTTTCTAAAGGATTCGATAACGTATGTTGTAAAAAATTTAGTAAACGTTATCAGTTAGTGCACCTTCAGAAAAATGTGGTCCTAACATGTGCCTACAAGTCCAACCCAAACGTTGATAGAGAATCTATGTTGTGAATGGCATTCACGTTTTGCACGTGGGTTTTCCTGGGCCCACATGTGAGCATTTCTAGAATTATTGATATCATTCCTTGTAAACTGCGCCTCCTCTGTGAATAAAGTTCTGTAAATTACTCGTCCATTTTCAGATACTTAACACCAAAAAATCAGACGATTGACTTCATCGCCTGATGCAAGACGTTGTACTAATTGAATATGGTACGGGTAAAAAAAATTACTTCTTGCCTTTTGTTGCGTTCGCAACTGCAGCTGTAGGAAACTTGCCATGTTCTGAATACTGATATAAAAGTTTTATGGTCAGGCCGTCGTCTGTTAGGAAACCGTCTTTGATATTCTTATATGCTGCCCCACCATTTTCGTTATTTTACCCCCTGCGTAAAAATTAGCATTAAAAACATAATAATTATTGCTGAGAAAAAATGTGAATGCCTAATTTAATAGTGGAAGCATTTTTTGCGGGTAACATTCATTGATATTTTCTAAAGTATCATATTGCATTATTTAGTGGAATTTATTTGGAATGCGGCAAAAGTGTGGCAAAAAGATTAGTGAACGTATTTTGCTGTGTTTTATGTACTTTTCGAATTTAATATTAAAATTAAAAAAAAACATATACAGGGTATTGTTTTCTTGAAGAACAACAAAAACATTTTTTTTTCTAGTCCAGACCTGGATTTTTTTGTGTGAGATACAAGTACTTATTCAGGATCACTAGTGTATTATATATGCCAAATATGAACTTATTATTTCATTCCTTTGCAAAGTAACAACAAAAAGAAATTATGGCAAAAATACATAAAACACCCTGTATTTCAGCAACGAGGGCCCAGCCTAGCTTTTTCTATGGATGATTATGATTACCCCCGGTGTCCTCTATCTGCCGTTAAAGCATGACCGTTTCCTCGTAAAACACCCTGCATAGAAAAATCTCATCTTTCAGTGGACACAGTGTGTTGGTGTGACAATTGAAAATATATTGAAAATTATGAAAAATGCACCTTGAAGAGTTTCATAGCTGAGAAAAATTTGAAATGGATCTGTCGAAAAATAACCGAAATCAAAGTGCGTCCACTTGAGACGGGACACACTGTATAAGAATATTATTTATATATTTCGTAATTTCTTCGAAAAAGTCGGATACCCTATATAGGCATATGAAATGAAATAGCGTGCTCTATTTAAAAATACTCGTGTTCTCTGAACAGTCGATTACCGTGTACAAAAACCATTCGACTATAACCAATAAACCTACGGATTCTTTAGCGGCGAAACCCTTTTCAAGTGATCCAACGAGCTGTGGATCGTGTGTGGTTTGGTCATCAAGCATTGCTTGGCGCCACAAGGCACAATTTATGGAGGAGAACGCATGCGCCTAATAACATCCAGGATTGGATTGAACCATTTGCTAACATCAAATATAAATTTCGAACGACTTTAAGAAAAAAAATTGCATACTAATTCGCTATGTCTCACATAAACAGATATGCATGTTTTAACCGGACAAAAATTCTTTACTATTATCACGGTATTTTAGCAGGCCTGTGGCTTTAGGGGGGGGGGGGGGGCAATTTGTCAGTGGGGGCAAGTGGACCAAAAAAACATGTTATCGTTTCTTCCACTTGCAGACAACCTCGTAAAAACTAAATACCGCGCCTTCAAAATATAAAATAACGGCAGGAACGTTGAACCAAAAAAATGTTGAAAGTACCCTTAATAGCAAACATTTCTTTTATAAAGTAGTTCGATATTTCTTATAGCCAGGTTAGAAAAAAAAATCATGATTTTTTTAAATTTAAAAAATCGTGAGTTTTTAGGTGATTTAAATCAGATTTTTCTGATTTTCTCTATTTTTTTTTTAATTAACTTTTTTTAATAAATCATAAATGTCGTAAAACCTTCATTATAAATGGTAATAGGGAATATGGAAATATCTAAAATAATAGCAATTTCTACTAGACAGAACAGCATGTATAATAAATGTAACGTGCGTGAGTACAGTGGATAATACATAGCACAAAAATATTCAGAATATTAATTTCTATTCAATGGTTTCGTTTCATCTTCGCTACCTGCCCATCCCCAATTTATTTCTCATGTCGACAATATCTTTTCTACCGAGGCTAAAGATGCAACAGTGGTGGTTAATTGCATAACGTCTTCTTTTATTATTAATTTTTCAGGATTTTGGACTTCGGAATGACAAATCCACCATGCAGAATCATTTTGCAGTTCTTCTTCTGCGGATTTGGACATTAACGAGCCAACAAACGGCTGAGATATGGAAAGAAAGTTCAAAACGAGTTGAAAAAATCCCAACGAAAAATGTTCTTTACGTTTTTCTTCTGGAGTTAACATTATTTGTTCCACTTTCTGCTGGTTGTCGGGGTCGAGACTATTATTCATATATTTTGGACTGATCATAAATGCTAATAAATGGTACGGGGTGACAGCTGCTTCGTAACGTTCTTTGATTTTAATTTGCAATTTCTCATGGGTTACAATATTTTCTAGTTTTTTCATCATTTTTTCCAGTAAAATACTGCATTTGATAATGTGAAATTGTCCATTTGCAGCCTATCCAAACAAACGGCAACTGGTTTTAGTCTTTCTATAAGCGATTCACAATTTCTTTTCATATTGAGATCAGTCGCTTGCATTCTAATATCGACATCAATGTTATCTCGTTCATTTTAATCCTCGCATATGGCTATTAAAATATTTCAATTTTTTTATATAAAATTCCAAATAGAATTCCAGCGAACTTCTGTTGGTAATGTTAAGGCAGAGCCATTTCTATAAGAAAACTCAGTTATTGCATGATGATTATTTCTAAAAATATTTTATGACCGGGATAGCTTGATTGGTAATATTTTCCATATTGACCCTGATGTGCACCACAACAATAAGTGATTATATCCATTTCCAAATCTTTCAAAATCATTGCTCGACATTTTTTCATATTAGCAGCGTTGTCAGTAACGATGCTCTTTATGTTGCGGTACTCCGGTACTATACCAAGTCAAGTAGCGATTAATAGAATGCTTGATATTAGTGGCTTCTGAGGATTCTGAGATGCAGGCGGGCGAAAAGTTGCGTCGCTACCTAAAGGAAGTCTACAGACGACGAAATGCTCTATAATATCTCAGCAACTAGATTGACAGTTTCAACAATTATGTCATTGTTGTCATTTATAGAGCTTTATTTATAGAGTTGTAGTTTCCTTACGAAGAATTTTAGGGCACACCTTTATTAGACTTTTATTTTTGAAATTGGCCATATAATCACCTCCTTAATTTTCTTAGGTACTCTGTATATTTGGTGGAAATGTACTGCCCCTGCCAGCTGCAATTTTCAAAGTTTATGCTTAAATATGTAGGGGGTTGAGCACATTGAGACTTTTAATCAGCTTGTTCTATGTACTTCAAACATAGAACATACTCCAGTGTTATGATGTAGCGATTCACTCTATTGATTTTATTGTATGGGTAAATAAGAATCAAACCCATATTTTGGTGACCCCGACGTGATAAATATATTTTACCCTGAAGAAATTTATTTATTTGGTGACTTATTTGATGACATATGATGTACACCGACGACTAAGCTGAACTGAATTTTGACCCAACGAAATTTAAGTTTAATTTTTACATTGATGGTGCCCATTAGATTTTATTAGTTGGTTATTGTTTATTGACCCGTTAAGCTGTGTTAATACGAAACTAATATTCTCAAGAAACTTACCTGCAATATTATTGAACAGGCTGCGAAACTATTTCAAGACTAACCTTTGGCTGACACAAGGATTTTTCGAAAATTCATCATCAAGCTTAATTATTGGGTAAGTGAGTTGTGTTTCCTTATTTCTTTCGTTAGAGAAACGATTCATCAATCAATTCATCAATCAATCAATTAGTCATCGATTTATTATTTCTTTTTTTAAAAATGACACCTCCTACAGAAAATATTTTATTGGATGACCTTCCAGTTTCGTCAGGTGCAGTGACATCGCATAATAATTACGTCACGACCATTAAACTTCCTCTCTTTTGGGTTTCCAAACCCGAGATATGGTTCACTCAGATTGAATCCCAATTCTCAGTTCATAGAGTTGTTAATGATCGAAGAAAATACGATCATGTCATTGCTAGTTTACCACCGGATATTATTACTACCGTTTATGACGTTATCACCAATCCACCCGAAACTAATGTATACGATAACTTAAAGACTATTCTTATTTCTCGTTTGACCTCAAAGCGGTTGGCAGACTTGCTCTCTGGTTCCCAGATGGGGGACCACAAGTCGTCCGACTTTTATCAGTCAATGCTATCAATTATCGGAGGATCCCATGTGGTGAGCCATTAGCTTCTAGCCAAATTGTGGAAACGACGGTTAAATAAAACAATCTACATTGCACTTAATGCATCAGGTAAAACAGACATTACAGAAATTATCGACATTGCTGATCATATGTGGGATGACTTAAAGTTTGTAAAGTAAATAATATTTTGACAGCTGACGTTAACATTTCAAATAATAAACGTCCCCTTTTTATATACGACAAATCGATTAATTTACGCTTTCTCATCGATACAGGGCTGATTTATCAATAGTATCTCGAAATCTGTTTGCAAACATTAAAAGGAATCCTGATATTATCCTGACAGCCGCTAATGGATCTATTATTAATACATACGGAAAGAAATTTTTAAAAATTGATTTAAGCTTACGTAGGTTATTTCCTTTTGTGTTTAACATAGCTGATATCGCTGTTCCTATAATTGGGCCTATTTTTTAGCACATTTTGGTTTAGTTGTTTACTTGAAACATAAATGTTTAATCGACAATATGTCTAATTTGTCAACATGTTTATTTTCTAACAATGGTCCATTACATTCTCCTAAGTTATTTAGCTTATCAAATGAATACAATTAATTGCTTTTAGAATTTCCAAGCTTGATAAGTTCGCCCAATTACAATTTGCCAATTAAGCATTCTATTGTCCATTATATAATTACAGAAGGACATTTACCTTTTTCACGATCACGTGGGTTAGATAATGTTAAATATAAGATTGCACAGAATGAATTCAATAACATGGTAGAAATGGGAATTTGTAAACCATCTTCTTCTTCCGTATCCTCACCACTACACATAGTAGCCAAAAAAGAACAAAACGACTGGAGACCTTGCCGAGATTACCGTGAACTCAATTCAGTTACTGTCCCTGATAGATACCCATTACCACATATTCATGACTTCAATTCACAATTATATGATTGTGTTATCTTTTCAAAAATAGATTTGGTCCGTGCATATCACTAGATTCCTGTCGCAGAATGTGACATTTTTAAGACAGCTATTACTACGCCTTTTGGTTTATTCGAATTTTCGCGAATGCCATTCGGCCTACGTAATGCTGGTCAAACATTCCAACGTTTTATGAATGAAGTTTTAGTAGGTTTACCCTTCGTTTTCGTCTATTTAGATGACATTTTGATTACAAGTAAATCTAATTCGCAACATATAGAACACTTAAGACTTGTTTTTGTTAAACCGTCAACATGCATATTAGGTGTCAATCATTTGACGTTTTTAGGACACAATATATCTTCCGCCGGTATTTTACCTTCTTCTGAACGTATTGATGTTATAAATGATTTTTCCCTTACCAACTACAATTAAACAACTTCAACGTTTAATAGGTATGGTAAAGTTTTATCATCGTTTCATACCTTGTTTCGCTGAAATCTTAATTCCTTTACATGTTATATGTACTAGCTTACTACATGATAAAGTTAAAATAATAGGTGATTGGCCTACCGACTGTGTCGCCAGTTTTTCTAAAGCCAAAGCTGCTATAGCTGATGCGACATTTTTAGCTCATCCTCGTTGTGATGATAGCTCCTTTTTATCTTTGACTACCGTTTGTTCAAATGTTTCTATGGGGGCAGTTCTTGAACAGCGCGATATTAAAGGTATACTTTCTCCGTTAGCCTTTTTCTCGCGAAAACTTACCTTAGCACAGACAAAATATAGTGCCTTTGACAAAGAACTTCTTTCTTTATTCACAGCGATTAAACATTTCAGGTTTTTACTTGAAGGTCGTACATTTATTTACTTTACTGACCATAAACCTTTGGTTAAAGCATTATTCACTAAAAATAAAAGATCTCTCCGGCTCAGTTTGCATGCGAGATCAGACATATCAAGGGGAAACATAACGTTGTTGCCGACACCTTGTCACGTGAGCATGATACGTCTTCTTTACAACAATGTGTTTCTCCAATTGTAACCCAAAAGTCTAATCTAGTTGATATTAATTTCGACTTAAATTTATTGAGCACAGCTCAAGAAGATGATTCTGACCTTAAATTTTTATTGTCAAATACTTCATCAATCGCAAAAAGAACTTTTCATTTAAAGAAAATTAGAATTCCAAATTCCGACAAGTCTATTTAATGTGACGTTTCTTGCCTTAAACTTCGTCCATATGTTCCAATCATTTATAGACGAACAATTTTTGATATATTTCATGGTTTGTCTCACCCTGGTATTAAAATGACTAGAGCGTTGGTTTCTAAAAATTATTTTTGGCCTAAAATGACTTCAGATTGTAATCTCTGGGCAAAAACTTGTATTAGCTGTCAAACTAATAAAGTGACACGACATACCAAAAGTTCGATAGGTAAATTCGATATTCCTAAAGGACGTTTCGATCACATACATATAGATTTAATAGGACCATTACCTCCTTCTAAAGGTTGTTCTTATATTCTGACTGTGATCGAACGTTTTACTATATAGATGGCCCGAAGCTTATCCACTTCATGATATTACTGCAGAAACTGTAGCACGTACGTTATTTCAAAATTACGTTTGCCGTTTCGGTGTCCCTTTGACAGTGAGAATGGATCAAGGAGTTCAATTTGAATCAAAATTATTCCAAGAATTTTCAAAATTTTTGGGATTTCATAGAATACGGACCACACCTTATCATCCCAGTAGCAATGGCTTGATAGAAAGGTTTAACAAAAGTCTTAACACTGTTTTAAGAACTAAAGCTTCCACACCACATTGGGTAGATGAGCTTCCTATCATACTATTGGCTCTCAGGACAATCTCCAATGTTTTTCCACAGAACTTGTTTCTGGTCAAACTTTGCAACTACCAGGTGAATTTTTTTATTAAATCATATACTTGTCCGGATATTCCTTACTTTATTACTGAATTACGTACTTCTTTTAATAATTTAACGTTCGTTCCACCTTTTCACCATGTTAATTACAAGTCATTTGTCAATTCAGACATTTCGACTTGTAGTTTTGTTTTTGTTCGGAAGGAACGTTTTAAAAAATCTTTTACGCTGTAGGAACTTCAGTCACAGTAAATATTGATGGGGTTAAACCAGAATATTTACTTGCAGAAAAATGTGACGTCACTGCATCGGTGACGTCATTGATGCATTGATTAATTGATTGTTTTTCTAACGAGGGGGGTAAGTGTAGCGATTCACTCACTCCAGTGAAGAAGATGCGACTCACTATCTACTAGAGATTCAAAATCGTAACCATGAAGAAAGAAGAAACAAAATTTATTATTATATTTTATAAAAAATGGATTATGCATATATTTCCTCGAGATGTTAATATTAGTAATGTACTAATTTGAACTAATTTTTATTTTATTGCATGGGTAAATAAGAATCAAACCCATATATGATATTGGACTGAAACCACTTTTTACATAGGTTCAGATACGGGGTCCGTCACAGTTTTTCTGTAAATTTACAGTTTTTCCTCTACTACCCTCACCACGGTGTAGCATATTACTGCGACGATTGAATTCGGGCGTGATAATATATGTAAGTATATTTTTCCCATCCATCCTTTGCTGGTATTGTTTAAAACAAAAAAGCATCAGAAAGCTACAATTTCCATCTTTTAAATGAACCAACACTCATATAGATTGAACAAATTCTGATTTAGTGACATGTAATTCAGTACGTCGGTGTCACAGTTATGCGTATTCAAGCTCGTGCACGCATGGATCTCGCTCCGAGTTATAATATTACACTTGACTATTTTTTTTTCCGGGAAAACCATGGCATTAACGATAAATTTTGTTAAAACATTTTTTGTTCATAAATATGTGATCTATCTATCTGTATTTTTTATTTTTTTCTAGCTTGATTTAATTTCAAAATTTTGAAAAAATGAATGAAAAAAATGTTTTTTTCACTTTTTTTTATGTTCTGCATCCGAGCGAAATGTAAACTTTTCAGGATATTGTTCTATACACTTTCACGAACTCATTAAAAAAAGTTTACTTAGTTTGCAAAATTTTGTGGGTAATTAAATACCTTCATCGACTGGGCTAATTCCACAAAACCTGTTTTTACTTTGATTGTTTACGGCGTCTTTTATTTTTTTTTTCATAGTTACCGGTCTCTATGGCATTTTTAATGTGCACAAATAGACTGATTCATACATATATTTCTGATTGATACACGAATGACCAGAATTCCTTCATCATAATCCCCTGTGGGATTAATTGATGGCATTATGTACCAAAAATTGCCCATTTAATGTTCATATTATTTGTTAGTCGTATATAAAATGTATTAATAGTCCATTGACATTATATATAAAATCGGCGAAAAGAGGAAATAAATTGTAATGTTTAAAATACGTGGTCGTAGTCACCGACGCTCGACTTATTACTAGTTTAAAGTGTTTATAGAATGTATAAATAACAGTGTTAGTTCAATATATCATTATTTATGGTAGATTAGCCTTATGTATTTAACCCAACTTAAAAATTCCCCGCTCAAGGTGTAAACGGGAAATTCGAAACGAATATACAACTGTATCAGGCCGGCTCTGACAATATCCACCACATCCAGTTGTATTTCACCCCCGCAAAACAAGTGCAAACCTGTTTCACCGCTGGCGTGCTGTCAATTATATTTATGTAGTAATTTTTTTCTTTCAGTTCAAGTAATTTAGTAACCCATTCCAGACACCATAAATGTTTGTTACATTTTTAAATTAAACTTAATCGTTAACATAAATCCTACTGTTTTTTCAAGCCGATTAACGTTACAAGGCAGAAGCACGGAAAGATTTTATTGGTGGCATTAATCTCTCTCCGATTCGAAAATGTAATGATACGTTGTAATTTAAGAATTGCGAGTAAAGGTGTACAGCAGTATTTGGTCTTTTATTTTTTAAAGAATTTTTAGAAATTCACTTTTAACTTCGTGGACGTCTATGGAACGCCACACAGTCTGTTCTCAAAAAAGAGTGTAAAATAGGATAAATACTATCACCAATAACGGACAAATCAGTAGCAAGCAATTTTAATAACCATATTACAGTCGGAAAAAATTTAGCGGATCAGATAATCTCCAACCCTATTTACGACAAACCGAACAATAAAAATATTACTAATTCCATGTTTCTTACATCTACAAATCCTGTAGAAGTTAATAATATTATCTTGTCGTTGAGAAACGGTAAATCGGCCGGAGTAGATGGAATAAAGGCAGAGATACTAAAAATTATTTCACCAGATATCTCAGAACCTCTAACCTATATTATAAATAAATGCTTTCAAAAATGCCCTTCTGCTTTTAAAATATCTATCATCTTGCCAATCTATAAAAATGTAGATCGACAGCAAATAATTAACTTTAGACCAATATCCTTAATAACTACTTACTCTTAAATATTTGAAAGAATTCTTTAAAAAAAACTGAGTATCTTAATAAATATAAAATAATATCAAATAGACAATATGGTTTTCGCGAAGATGCCACTCTTCAGCTAACCTCTAAAATGCATTCTGCATTGGACAGTAATAAACCATCACTCTGTGTATTTAGAGACCTAGTCAAAGCCTTTGATACGGTTCGCCAAGCGCTGCTCTTGGAGTCACTGGATAGTATAGGTATAAGAGGAAACACGCTAGATCTCAAATAGACATCAGTGCGTTAAAATAAAGGACTTTATAAGTGACTTTAGAACGATAGAGTAAGGCATGCCACAAGGAACCATACTAGGGTTGGTTCTGTTTAATATGTATTTAAATGATTTATTTTCTATTCAAACTAATATATGCCGTCGATACTGCAATATTTTATACAGCTGAAAACTATATGTCACTCAAATTCATAGTCGAAGAAGACAAAAAATATTAGAGATTGGTTTGATCACAAACTGCTCACAATCAATTTTAATAAAACATATTACTTACCAATATGCACTAACAATAATAATCTGCCAGCATTCCAAAACCTCACAGTCTTAAACCAATTCGAAATAGCTCGTAAAACGGAATTCAAGTATCTAGGCATCATTATCGACTTCCACCTAAGATGGGGGGATAAACATGTGATTTATGTACCTCATTAAAAAGCTACAATCGCTCATATATAAATTTAAAATTTTCAACACAGACCTCTCCTTAGTTGAGCTGCATATTAACTACGGAATATTAGCATGGGGGTGGTGTTGGTAAAACAGTTCTTAATAATTTAGTAATTGTCCAGAAGAGAATTCTTAAAATAATATTTAATAAAGAAGTCACATATCTTTCTGACAGACTTTTCAAAGAGATCTGCCTGCTTGACCTACGTCAACTCTTTTTTTATGACCACAAATATGACACGAGAAATAAGGAACATGTATAGTTACCACCTTTTGTGAAGAAAACCGTTGGTCAGAAATCGTACACCTATTTGAGCCCTAGACTCTATAACCACTTTATAAACCATATCAAAAAATTTAAAAAACAACTCAAGCAATTTATATTTTACACATCCAGAGACATGATTCATGATATTATGATTGACTTAAAAATCTAAGAACCCTCACTTATTTAGTGGCTTATTGTTTTGAGTCTGCATTATACAGTTTCCTCTTATTCTTATAAATGTTATGAAATTTATCTTATTATAATTACTATTTAACGCAAATTAAATATTTGTGCGACGTTTTATTTTAATGTCCTTTTAGTAATACGTACATTTTGAATTAGTGTTGATTATATACAGTTTTATTAATTTTGTGTAATATCATACTATTAGATTATATTATGTTATGGTAATCATAGTTTACATTATATCATATAATTTCATATATATTTTTTAACCTCCCCACAATAAAATTGTGGGAGGTTACTACAATTAGTCCAAAATCGAAAATTGAGATAACATCAAATCTTTACGTTTTGAGGTCCCAGGAACACAAAAAAGTTGTTTTTGAAAAATGTCTGTGTGTGTGTGTGTGTGTATGTATGTTAGCACGATAGCGGCGAAGCTACTAAACGGATTTGGATGAAACTTTGCATGAGGGTTTCTTTAGTGCTCCAGAAGATCTGAAAAGGTTTCGGTTGAGATCGGATTACGTTTGGTGCCGTTTTCGCACAACAAGTTGTTTATTTTATGATTACTTACAACTTGTAATCGAACTATTGAAAAGCAGTAAAAATTCCGATTTCAACGATATATCACACTTACACTCTTTCGATTTGGTTTCTGTGAAAAAAAATTAAAAAGCCAAATAACATGCTTCTTGTGTAAGATATATTTTATAGTTTAACCACAGAGTACAGTAACTACACAGAGGCGAAGGCTTTGGCGGTTCCTTTGAGTTTTGATAGCTCGTTTTCTGTGACCTTGCGTACCAGTTGCGTCTACACTGAGAGAAATATGTTGTTAATTTATTTCTTTTAATAGGTTAGATTTCTAACCTGCAAAATGCGTTTTATTTTATTGTGACAAACTAGTTAAAGCTTTATAAACATTACATTGAACTAGATTTTGGTCGAAAGTATGGCAACCAGGCAGAAATTTTAATAATAGCTACGTAATACTTTTGAATTTTAAGAAATATATATTTTTGAGGTTAGCTATGACGTCACGTGCAGATCCCCATTTAAGGATACACTGAAAAACAGTGTATTTCGAGTTGGATTGAAAAATACTACCATTTGAATTGCTTATAATCGGCGCCTATTTTCAATTGAGTTGTACACTAGGTTTTATTTATGAGAATTTTAATTCTCGGTTAATGTTTTCAATCTCCCAAAATGAGTGGAAATAAAATTGACAAATCCAAACTTAACACGATAAACGTCAACAGTGTCAACATAAAAGTTAGGTTGACTGTTAAACAATTAAAAAATGGCGATGAGTATACAAATTTGGTTTTGGCGGGAAGGCTTGCCTTCGCCTCTGTATAGTTACTGTACTCTGTGGTCTAACATAATGTTCAATAGGCTAGTTAGTGTCTTCTGTGCTAGTGTGTTAAAGCGTGCAGACTGTTGGCTGATTAATTTTGAATGTCAAGTGCATCGACAGATTACAAGTTTTTTCGACGTTCATAAAGCCCACGGAAGGTGTGAGAGGCCTTCGTGAACCGCTCACAAGTATGAGCAATCTCACCGGAACGCTTTCGGTGAGTTTTTTCCAATAAAACTTTAAAAGTGACAGTGACATTATATTTTAAAAACTATTTCCGCTACTTCCGGCAACACAACCTAAAAATAGTGCTACATAACTTAAAAACAATTTAAGACATTGGTACCAACCTAAAATATTTTTTCGAAAACTGTCAAAAACCAAATTCCCCCAGAAAAACATTGCAACCAAAAATTTGACAACTTACTTCCCCGACCGATTTAGTGAAAAATCGGTCGAGGCCAGAAGATAAAACAAAATATATCAACTCAAACTTAAACTATCCACCATGAACACTACCCCGGCCACATCTGGCAGGGAAGCTGTCCACCAAAAGTTATATGGTTTTTCCAAAAGATGGCCATCCCTACCACCCATTACCAACGAACGGATTTGTTCGTTTAGTTGTGTTTCCCATATCAATAATCAAAATTATTAAATGCTCTTTCCTACGAACTTAGTTTTTATAGTGTTGTGTTTATTTTTATATTAATTTTAGGTCCATGTGGACGCATTATAATTTTAACCTAGTTTTTAAGCCTGCCTACAGAAGACAGGACAGGCGGACATCCCACATTTCTCCAAGCCAAATCGGACCTACCCCGTCCAGCCTCACACCCGCCTCGGCGGTATTCACCGCGGTTGTCTGGCTGGCTCCGGGCTAGGATCCGATGAAGCATATATTTGTATTAAAACATTGAATAAAATATTAATGTTGTGCAGACTATAAATTTAACACTCAAGTTCTTAGGTCCAAAACCCACCGAACGTAAGACTTTTTTTCTGTTTTGGTATGAAAAAAATATTTCAACTTAATAAATATATTAAATGAGATCGTTCATATTTTTTAGTGCTCTTTTCGGCTTCAAGGATTCACCGGGTGGGGAGGTTCTAGCCGCTTCCAGTAGCTGCCGATTTTTTTTATCTAGCTTTATAATTTTTTTTTTTATAAACCCACGCGCAGGCCTTGACTAGTGGGACACTTGTGTGTTTATTTATATAATTATTATTATTTCTTTATAATTATTGTCAAAACTTGTATGTAACTTATTTCTAAAATTATATAACAGATATGTAATAAATTTTGTAAATAAACCACATTCATTCATAAACCATAGTGTGTCATTCAATAGACAGCAGGCGGACAACAATATTTTAAAATGAGTTCCAACTGGCAATATTGCATTAATATTCATCCGAATTGTCGTATAATTATTTTTTAGTAGTGAAAAAAAATGATCTTTTATGTTTTTTAAAGTATTATGAATTAGTTTGCTATCTGGAACAATTTGGTGTTATGCAAATGCCCTAAAAATGTTCTTACAACATATAATAAATATTAAACCATTTTATAAAGGTTTAATTATCTCCGTGTAAGGGTTCCCTATACATCATAAAGCATCATGCGAATATTTTTATTTTATAATGACTACATCATTGTTGGTTATAGAGCTATTATAAAACTGATAGGTTACTCATTTCATGTCATTTTGTCAGGTGTTATAAACATTCTTACAACTAATTATAAAGCAGTTAAAGGTAGATAAAGATCTGTTAAATAGCCAAAAGTTCACCATTGCAGTATTTCACCTGGGGTAGTTATATTTATAAAACTGTGGGAAAACTTATTGATATTCTTGTTTTAATGTGGGAAATACATCAGTTGGTCTATAGTTTCCGACAGAGCAGGGCGAGCACTGCTAAGAACTTTTCAGAGTAACCAAAAAGAGTGGCCTTTTCTCTAAAAATGCAAAATAAGAAAGATTGCAAGTATAGTTAGGGAACACACTGTAATACTTTGATTTTCACCTTAGTGGAGAATTATTTTTTAAGGAAAGAGACAATTTATCACTATCACATTGTGCTATTAGGTAGAGGGTAGGAGAGTACACCATTTTGTACTTCTGACTAGATCAGAATATAGAAAAATAATATGATAAATGATAAAGGTATCATTTTTACGTGAATTTGGTAAGTATGCTTATTGTGCTTGTAATGTAAAATGTAACATAATATGATGACTGATGATGATGTATGAATGAATTTGATAATCCCAGCTGTTTTCGAGCAAAAATGAAACAAGAAACCATAATTGGCTTGGCACACACCCAATTTAGAAAAAACTATTTGAGACTATTTTGAAAAAGTAATGAAGCAAAACAATTTATTATAAAGCATGTTGTTAAGAATTATTATTATTGCACGAGATATGATGTAAATAATTTTTTTTTTCTAAAGTGAATTATAATAATAATAATAAATACGTTTTATTAACCCTAAAATTGCTACAAGGCATGTTATAAGGGCTTATATTATAATATACATATCACAATGGGAGATTATATAAATGATAAAGAAAAAAACATAGAAAAGATATAAGTAATATGAAAAAAAAAGTTGAAAGATTATTTTATTCAACTTTGTTCAATCACAGAATAATTCTATTTAACCATTTTATGCATCTGGTAGACTACAGATAAATTTTTTCACATACTTTTTAAAGGATGGTAAGGTAGTATACGACTTTGCTTGGCTTGGCAATATGTTAAATAGTTTTAGTGCGTAATACAGGAAACAATTTTTACCGTATAAAGTATTGAAAGGCTGCAGAACGAAATTATTTCTTTGGCGTGTGTTGTAGGAATAAATGCTGAGGTTTTGAGTTAGTGTTAAATTAGATTCTAGTTTACAATGTATTATTTTATAAACTGTTATTATGGATTTAAATTTTAACAACAGGCTTAGCTTAAGAAAGTTACATTTATTATAAATTGAATTTATTGAATCTGAGTTTGTAAAACCATAAAGTCGTCGAATTGCTCTATTTTGTATAACTTGTAAGAAACCTAGATTTGTTTTGGTTGTGGCGCCCCAAACGGGCAACATATAAACTAACCGTGAGTGTATATGTGCAAAATATATACTTCTTCGGGTACTTTCTGTCAAAATATATGACACTTGTTTGAACATTGCACTAAGGGGTTAATCTTTTTTATAACGTACTGTATGTGATCATGCCAATTTAAATTTGAGTCTATTACTAATCCTGAATATTTTATATTGTTGACTTGTTCAATTTTTTTGGCGTTTAAATATAATGTGGTTGATGGTATGCTTTTTTGTTTAGATTATTATAATATATTTTGTTTTGTCTACGTTTAAAGAGAGTTTGTTATTTTTTAACCATAGTTCTAATTTATTCACGTCTCTTTGCATACTCTGAATTAAATTGTCTATATATTTAGAGAAGTAAAAAATACATTGGCGTATAGTCGTGTGTCATCCTCAAAATTTTGCATGGTTATATCATTAATATAAATATTGAGCAACAAGGGTCCCAGAATTGAGCCCTGTGGGACACTATAACTTATATTAACAGTATTACTTTTTGATTCACCTATTTGAACGTATTGCTTACGATTAGTGAGATACGGACTAAACAAATCTAAAGCTGTACCCCTCACTCCCAATATTTCTAATTTCTTTATTAATGTTGGTATATGAACTGTGTCAAAAGCTTTCTGTAAGTCTACAAAAAGTGCAACTGTTATGTTGCCTTTATCTATTTGTTGTTGAACGTTGGTAATAATGTCTAATACAGCAATTTGAGTATTTTTCTTTTTTCTAAATCCGTACTGAAAGTCACTAAGGAATTTTATTTTTTCTAAATAATCTACTAGTCTATTATGCAGTACTTTTTCAAATATTTTTGAAACAGCCGGCAATATAGATATCGGTCTAAAGTTCGAGTGTACATTTTTTTTTTTTCCGGATGATTTATAAAGAGGGGTAACTTTAGCAATTTTCAAGACATCAGGAAATTGTCCTATTTCAAATGCCATATTAAGTAAGTCTACCAACATATCAACAATTTCCATATGACATACTTTTAAAAATTTATTACTTATCATCATAACCTGGACTACAATCATTTTTTAAGGAACCTATTGCTGTTATTATTTCATTTTTATTTGTTTTGTGTAGCGATGAAAATTTTAATGTAAGTGTACAATTTGGATGTCCAGCAGATGTGTCACGTGCAATTTTTTCACCAATACTGCTAAAATAATTTACAAATTCTTCTGCGACTAAGTTTTGATCTGTTAATAAATTATCTCCTACATCTAAAATTATTCTCTCATTCTGGCTATTCTTTTTATTCAATAAATTGTTCAAAATTTTCCATGTTTCACGAGGGTTCTTAGAATTATTGAGCTTATTATTATAATAATGTTTTTTATCACGTTTTTTTAGCCCATTAATTATTTTTTTAATTTATTTTAACTTATTTTTAAGAATGTCATTATAAGGGCGATTTTTTACTTGTCTATATATGGCATCTCTTTCCTTAATTGCCATTAGTAACTCATGGCTAACCCAATCATTCTTTTTATACAGTTTGCTCTTTTTTTAATATATGTAGTGCCGACATTCAAACTAGCCTGCAATAAGTCATTAAAAACAGAGTAATTTTCATTTAGATCGTCCGATGGCCATTGATTAATTTTGTGATTTACTAAATATGATTTTATAGAGTCATAATTCATTTTCTTAATTAAATTTTCAGATTTATTTGGGTTTACTTTTTTTGTAAGATCTATTATTAATAATATCATTTTATGATCAAATTCGCTATCACAAATTCACAAATTTTATGCAGAAATGATTCTTTGCTTGCGAAAATTTTAAAGTGCTCACGAGTCATAAAGTGCTTGAGAGCTTTTTACTAAGCACGAATCACCGATTTTAAAAAGTGCTCCCGAGCACAAAAGTGCTTAGAGTGCTTAGGCAAGCAATAAGCACACACGCTAAAAAAATTTGTTTAGAGCAAACAAAAATTTTGTTGCGTATATACAAAGCAATTTTTTGGTTGATGTTAATAAATTTTTGTTGCCTCAAACAATTTTGTTTGGAGCAACAAAAATTTATTAACATCAACCAAGAACTTGCTTTGCATATAAGCAACAAAATTTTTGTTTGCTCTAAACAAATTTTTTTTAGTGTGCAGTGCTTAGGATCGGCTCTGCTTAAAAGACAATTCAACGGCGCCTTGTAAAACGAATCCATTATCACCCGATATATGTAAATAAAATAAAAACTAGTTTTTTAAATTCCGAATACATACTGCAAAAAAAATAAGGTAAAGCAAAGTTTGGACAGACTAGTTATACCGTGGTCCGATAAATAATTTGCTGTGCTTATAATGAAGCAGATAAATCAGTAAAAATGCTGTGTAAAAATGTCAAAAGGGAACTCGTATTTATATTTATTTTGTGTTTAAAAAACTCTCTGTATATGGCTGATCAATTCAACGTTACAACTTTTAATCTTGCGTCAGGTAGAAACAGATGCAGGAAAAATAGATAAATATTTTCGGGACACCTTTGATGCACATATGTCCAGTTATAAATGCGTATTGTTCAAAAATAGACTTTTGTATTATTGTTTCCTTATTAGGGGTATTAAAAAATGTCGATGACTTCATTTTTAATTGAATTTCCATATTTAGCAGTAAGTTCAAAGGTGCGATGAAAATAGGCAGCATTGCCAGAAAAAAATGTCATCTATAATAATTTATGTTGATTCTTAAAATAAAATTTGTAATTTATATATCAAAATCTCGATATGCAAATAAGAATTCCGAGAACAGGCATACCGTTCTAATTCCAGACGAATTATAAATGGTCACTGTTGAATTGATAAAGCAATTGATAAATTGAATCAAGTTTAGATCATCAGATACTATGCGCACGAGTTATTGTGGCCAGGTTTATCTTTCTAGATTTAAATGTATTCAATGAACTCCTGTATTTATTTACAAATTGTGTTTAATGATACATATATTGCTTTCGGTGCTGCATCATTAAACATATTGTCAAAAAGAATCAGGAAATGAGAAAATTATAATTATTTATTAGTAACTCTAACGTGTATCCTTGGAGTACATGATTTGTTATCCTGCAGAACATAACGTTTAATATTTGAATAAGAATTCAATAAACTTAATCGACATACATAATGACATAATAATTATTATTAATAATAATTTATTATTATTAGTTATTGCTAGTGAAATATCATGGCACCGCAGGAGTTGGCGCAGGCTTGTTCAAGGCAGCAAACCGGGCCTCAGATGAATTCGGAATCAGTAACTGAGTTTCCAACTCACCAATATTTCGAATCTTCAAAAAATTCGCAACACAAAACAACTCTCCACTGTCGTATTCTCCTACAACCTTAATTTTTTGGCCACATCAGTCAAAGAGAGGACAATGTAGAATGCCCAAGCAGCAAGCAAGCAAAATAGACCAACCACTAAGACAAGAATAAAATCATGAAGTTGAGAATGATTTTATTTCGTCTTAATAGCTTACTTTGAAGCCATAACGGCTTGAATTTAGTAGGTATGCTTTTAGAGGGCAGAATATTTACTAGTGAAATATTTTGTCGAACTCCTCTATACGTTTCCTTAAATATAATGGGTGTTTTCTTAGAGGAATAGAACTTTAAAATGAAATAAAACACATAAAAATCTTACTAACGCCCATGGTCTAAATGTCTCTGGTTTATCGGCGTCTTCACAATCCCCACAGAAAATAATCCAAGGTGTGATATCACACGACCGTGGAGGCCAATTCACAGGTCCACGGCGTAAAATTTTTTGGTGAAAATCAATCTTGTTTTCGGGTCATTCACCGAACGTCCGACGCAAATGATGGTCACGCGGCTTTACTTCGTGCACGAGCTGAATCTTGTAAGCTCGTAACCCAAAATCTTTCCTCAAAATCTTCCATAAGGTGGATGGACACAGCTTGCTGTGCACGACGGCGAATCGACGCATTCGGATCCTCCTCAACACTACGCTTCACAGTAGCAACAACTTCTTGGGTGCGCATTGTACGCAAAGATCTTTAACTACTAGATGGTTTAACCCATAAGGAATTCGTATATGACAAAGCTGCAAACATCTCAACGGAGAAAGCAATATTAACACGCCCCAAAAAGCGAGACAGCAATGCTGGAATTGCCGGACTTTACCATTGCTAGTGTCGGGTCAGTTCGAGTTTGTCAACAAGACTTTACGCTCTTAAAGCGCAAACGCAATAAAATCTCAATCGGCACCACAGTTTAGAATAATGTCGGCACTAACTACGGTCATTAAAGCATACGGTTGTCTCAATCAGCAGCTTGATGGCGAGAGAGATGCGGGGGGCGGGAAATAGAATGAAAGAGACAGACATATCTGATTTCCGTGCAAAAGACAGAGACAAAGATGCTGGTAGTGTCTACAGGTGACGTAGGCTGTAGACCCTACCGGAATCTCTGTCTCTGTCTTCTGCACGGAAATCAGATATGTCTGTCTCTTTCATTCGATTTCCCGCCCCCGCGGTTCTCTCGTCCTAAAGCTGCTGATTGATGTAACCGTATCGTTTATTGGCCGTGGGCACTAACAACTGACCGGGGCAACCAGCGGTGTTGCCAGACTGCAACCATTTTCTCTACATTTTCCGATCGCTCAACGTAATTGCGTTTGACCTCTTCAAAATTCCCCGCTTTAAGCCACGGTCAGTAAACTATACGGTTGCATCATCCAGCAGCTTTTAGACGAAGGAGCGTGCGGGGGAGGTAACCGAAAATGACGTAGCCTCTAGACCCAGCCAGGACCGGCACTAGACATTTTGCTACTCACTCAATTAATAAACACTGATATAAACGAATAGTATACACTGGGACGACAGCAAACTAGTTTATTACACCAGACAGTGACAGTGCGACGTGCGACAAACAATATAAAAAGAAACACACTGTCGTTGTAGTATGCCAGACAAATTGAAAACACGACACGCGCCAACTAGTGCCGGCTCTGGATCTACCTAGACTTTGAACCTTGATCCGAATAATTAAACAAATAAAGCGTGCAAGAGAGACATATATTCTATTCCCATGCAAAAGATAGAGACAAAGATATCGGTGGCTACATGACGTAGCGCCAGACCCAAGTTCCCCCCCCGTGCGCTCCTTCGTCTAGAAGCTACTGGATGAGGTAACCGTTATAGTTTAATGACCGTGGTTTTAAGCGGCTTTTGTCTCTGATCTTTGACAACGTCGCGAAGGTTTGCGACAGGACACCAACTAGAAGCGAGGCATGCGCATAGACAACACGTGTATTTGGAGTGGAAGCAAAGTGGGAGAGATAATGGGCGGTTCTTTACTTGAAAAGGTAGGATATGTTTTATACGAAATCAAGATAGGGTTGAGCGATATAGGAGTTAAAACATCTTTGTACGACGTCTCTGTGGATGTACATTATCAATCAGAGTATGCGTAGTGCGAAAACGATTCATAGTTGCTCGAATGAGTTGCTCGGATGGATGATTATGTCGACCGTAAAATGGACGCACGGTAAGTTTCGCGAACTGAATCATGATTTTCGAACTAAATTTGCACAATTTGAAAGAGTTGTTCTGCCGTAAGTCTATTCATGGTGAAATGCCAAAACATACTGAGTACGAATCAGCTGTCAGTTGTTAAATTAACTGCCTCTAGAAACAATGTCGCCAATTCAAAAATCAAACTTCTAAAAAAAAAAACACCCTTTACAAGGAATAAACAACCACACTGCAACCAATTTTTTGTCGTTACTATACTTTCACTGGATGTGGAAGTAATAAATAACACAACAACTGAAAAATAATACTTGTTACAGTCTAATTTCACATTTAGTAATTGCCAGAATTTTAGGTGCTACCTTCGTTATTTTCACACATTTTATTGTGCATTTGAGCATATTGGTACAATCTCTCGCCAAATAGATATTAATAGAGTATAACTGGTTTGCATAATAGCGCTACCTGTTGTTTCACGTCGGCCATTACATGCGCTTTGATACAGGAAGTACCTGGATAAGTGCGTTCAGATATTCATTAAGAGAGTGCATTGCAAAAACGCCCTTTTAAAGCTTCTACAATGGCCAGTATTGTTGATTAAACCTTCTTTTGGTGGGTAGATTTATGAGAGGACGGCCTTCGGAGTATATTATGATAATATTTGTGGATATAAACGTTAGGAAAATCTATTCTAGTTGTGGGATATACCGTAAAGTGGAAATTCTGAACGTACCGTCGGAAGTGAGAAAAACTTGATTTTTGATAGGGGGATATTTTATCTTGGTTATGGCGTGCTAGAAGATTGAGTCGTCTGAATACGAGTTTTAGCAATATCGTAAGTTTTGCTCCATTTATGGGATTTAGTATTCATCACGACAAGATTAGTCGTATTTCCATTTGGTTTTGAGTATCGTTTTGGGGAGATACAGCTACGGATTTCCGGATTAAGTCAATTTTCTAAAGCACGTGGCGTCGTCCGAACGCAAGACTTTGGAGTGCCATTTTGACGGCAAAGGACCTCTTTCTGCCCACATCACATCTCAGGTACGTCTATGAAAACCCACTTAAGGTTGAAATAGATTTGTCATTTACGTTATTTATTTTATTGCAGGGTTGTTTGTTTGTTGGTTTGTCTACTCGTTTGGTTGTTGCCTGGTTGTTAAAGCTGTTTGTTAAGTTACGAACATTGAGATCCGCTTGGTAGTTTATGATTATTTGGAGTTGCTACGTTACGATTTTACTTGGAACTTCTACGACACGTTATACACTTTACGAGGGACTTCTAGTCCGGAGTATGGTGCCAGCTGATGGATTATTACCTGTCATCTTGTGTTTGATTGGCACTGGGGATCTCGTCACGTACCTTAGATTGTCTACCACCTCACATCGAGTTACGTTACCCTAGTAGGACGGAAAAAGGTATCTAAACACTACCAAAGGTAAGCGGAATC
The DNA here is from genome assembly GCA_936432065.2 of Rutpela maculata. Classification (NCBI taxonomy): domain Eukaryota; kingdom Metazoa; phylum Arthropoda; class Insecta; order Coleoptera; family Cerambycidae; genus Rutpela; species Rutpela maculata. The sequence continues at coordinate 14,143,954 of OW386289.2, read as the reverse complement.
ACATTACCTATTCTAACGAGGGATCCGGTACATGAATACTACGTCCACCGTACCGTAAAAATAATTAGGGGTAGGGTGCCCCTTATTTTTGAAGTTTTAATTCGTGGGGAACGCCGGGCGGAATTTTGTTCCTTTATGTTAAAAAAAAATTTCCACCAATTTTCAGCTTAATGGAATATAAGTAACACGTCGCGCTCGTGGTTTAAAATTTTCAAAAATTAAAAATTAATTTTTTATCAATTTTACCTATTTTATTTTTAGCCCTACATCATCTTTTAAAATTGGTTTACTTTTTGGAAATCATAAATACGTTAAGTTATTAATTTATTTATTGTTTGATTTGGGAATACAAAGTTTTAAAACTAGTCCATAATCTAAAGTTCTACATTTCGAAAGTTTTCTGCAATAGGTACTTCTTTGGTTGCCTGAGGATATTTACGGCGGTAATCTTGGACAGTCTAAAAAGAAAACCAAAGGGACAAATATATTAAGAAAACGAATCTTGTAGAGAGTTTGAAAATATCAATGAAAAAATGACCCACCTGCAATGAAAATTGTTTTTGATCCTCGGATTTTGTAACTTTTTCGTTAAAATCTTGAATTAAATTATTCTCCGTTCGGCGGAGTTATTTACTAATTTTCCCGTGACTAGCTGTCCTTGTTTATACTCATTAGAATTTTTACATTCGGATGGATGCAAGTGTAAAAAATTGTCTATTTTAAATCTGTGAAATAAATCTATTGACTTATTACTAAGTAATTTTATTAAAACTTCACCAGACAGCATTAAAAATTCGGAAATGTCTTCTTTCCTCATTGGCAATTTCTTAAGATTATTTTCTGTTTCATCTTCACTTTCATTTACATTTACTGTTTCTTCTAAAATTTTTGTGCCATCTTTAATTTTGTATTTTCAGTAATCGAGTCAACAAATAGTGCGATAGCGACACATTCATCAGTAAAATAATACAAAATGGTTCACAAATTTCCCAATAGCTACTTCGGCAATATTTTTATCAATTTCTTTATATTGAACTAATTCTCGCAAGAATTTGATAACCATTAGTGGAGCAGACATTGCTTCTGACTAGTGATTGCAATCCCGCACCAATTACAGTCCCGCGGGAATAATGTGGGATTGCTTTCAATCCCGCAGTATCCCGCGGGATCCCGCAATATTTTTTTAGGAATCAATATATCACACATTATTTTGAAGGAAGTACATTTTTCAAAAATATAATATATATTATTAATAAAAGAAACTTTTGCAATATAATATAAGGTAAAATAAGCTATTAAAAAAAACAACTTACACAAACAAAATATTTATTCTATATATGTATAAAGAAAATGAACTAAAAACAATACTTAATTTCTATATAAAAACAATCATAAGTTAAATATTAAAGTATTTATGGTATAATGAAAAATACTGAACGACACAGGGCCGATACGCAAATAACAGACGCGATTGATAGTAAAATCTCGTCTTCGCCTCGATTTTACAAACTTCAATCTTGTCAGTTATTTGCTAGTTTGCTACATACCGGCCTTATGAAGTTAATAACAATAAATGTCCAAAATAACAATAAAAGATAAATATAATTCATCATGTTAAAATAAAGTTAAAAATCTTCAAAAATGAAAAGAAAATAGTGAAACGATCGTACTTTTTCATGGGGTAGAATTTTGAAAGTATGATCTTAAAAAGCAAAGGCTATTAATGGTTTCATCCCCCAGCCTGGTTCTTAAAACATTACACAAATATCCTGCTGCTGAAAATGCTCGCTCTGCCTCTACGCTTGTCGGTGGAATTGTCAACAAATACTCATATGCAATACGAAGATATTTGTATTAATACCTTCGTTTTCAAAAGCGCTCATTTCTTGTTTTAATAAGCAATCTAAATTTTTGGAGAGGACTTTCAATTCAGTTACTTGGGAGTCGGAGTATTCATTTTGTAATTTAATTTCTAATTCCTCTTTTAAGGAGAGAGTAGGTGGAGGTTGCTCTTGGCTTTCATCGGAAATGTTGGAATGGTTGGAATATGACGCAGTGTCGGACGTACTTAAAATTTCTTCTCCGTGTTGATTATTCAGAACTCTTTCTAATAAGTTTTTTATTTCTTTGCGTATCGATATTTTTTTAGGCATTAAAAATGTACTATCCTCTGGATTTTTCAAGTCATTTTCAAATTTTTTTGGATTTTGCTAATAAAGCAATGCTCCAGTTAAGACAGTGCGACGCTACCCAATCCTACGACGAAGTGCCACGGCTAAGTTAGTACCCAGACGAGTAGATTGCTTGTCTAGTTTCTCCAGTATAAAGCGCACTGTTGTTTCTGCTGTAATAAGAGTTGCATCTCTTCTGCACAATACCTCGACACCTAACTTTATTGGTTCTAGACAGGTCTTTAAATCATTTATAGTGGACCACTCTTCTTCCGTGAATCGGATTTCCGATTCTAAGTCGATCAAAGCTTTACCTATACATAATCTTAGATTGTAGAAGCGTTCTAACATGTTTGCCAGACTGTTCCAGCGAGTCTTACAATCTAAAACTAATTGTAATATTTTATTTTGCTCTTCTTTAACGTATTTCTGCAAAATAAGATCATTTTTTGTTGGTGACCTTCTGAAAATGTTCACAACTTTTCGAACTTTTGTAATGAGATCTTTATAATCTGAAGCTACTTCTACTGATGGATGAATAGAAGTTACTATTAAACCATCCTCTTCACTGTCGTCATCATCAGATATCTCAAACTCAGATTGAGAGGTGTCGCTGATATCATCACAAATTTCTTGAATTGATTTTTGCTCTTCATCCTCATCCTCGCTAATGTTTGTATGATTTTTGTACAAAACGTCGATAACGGCAAGCTGTATGCCATGCGCATAACAAAGTTGCTGAGAACATGGGATAAGCCTCCCAACTTTTATCATCACGTTTGGTCCATCGGTGGTTACAGCAACAATGTCGTCTTTAATAGTTAGGTTAAAGTTCTTGAGACGCTCTTCAACCATGCTCACGCAATGCTCTGCTGTACAAGTACCTTGGATTCGGACTAATCCAAGATTGCAGTGTTTTTTGCTATAGTGTAGATTTATATTTAAATATCTCCGGTTCTTTCGAGATATCCACTCATCAAATGTTAATGAAAACTTTCGGTTTTGTATTTGGAGTTTTGTGATTTCATTTACCATATCGGCTTTTACCGAATCTGAGAATTTAATGACTATAGATCGTATTGTGTTTGGACATGATGGAAGTTTATGGCCACATTTCATAAATAAATGCCTCAAGTCTAAAGATTTGCAGAAGGAATTAAAGGAAAAACCGTCTTTGGCAGTCATTCGTGATATCATTACTTCCATGGAATTAGCTTTTAAGAAGTAATCACTTATTATTTTGGCCTTTTTCTTTGGTATAACATTTTCATTTTCACCATCGTTGTTAGACGAAGTAGAAGGTATTTGAAGAATTTTCTGTAACTGGGACACACTTTGCTGACTCTCACGTAATGACTTTATATCTATACAATGTTTACTTTTCAGGTGCGTCACTAATCCTTTTCTTGACCGTTGGCTTATTTTTAAGATCGCAGAACACAGTAAGCATTTAGCGTTTTCTGAATTTTTCCCTTTCACAAAGTACTTCCAAACTGTAATCGGCTTATCACTTTCAGTATCAGTGTTGATTGTTTATTAGACATATTTATTTCACAAGTAGTAGTACTACTACTACAGACAACAGTAACACACACAATAAAATGTAAAAACAGAATTACGAAGTACGCTGAAACAAGAATAAACACGCATGAAACATATAAGACACTGGAGGACTGAAGAAGCAAATGTTTGCCCATGCATCAGAGGTGGGGTGGTCGTGCCAGTTCGTACCTCGTACATTTTCACACGCGCACGCAACCCCGCAAATCCCGCGGGATCCCGCAGATCTGATTTGATATTTTTGTGGATCAATAAAATAGCGCGGATCCCGCGGGATTGTGGGATCCTGCTTTGCGGGATTGCAATCCCTACTTCTGACTCATAAATCCAGCATTTTACGTAGCATTTTACAATGAAGCATGTTGTTTGGAGAACTGATTTTTCCTCGCCTTTCGTTAAATCGTATTCTGTTTGAAATAAAATGATTTTTAAGGAATATATGGCTTTTGTCATCCACCTGGCCATATGGTAAGTACCTGGCTTTCTAAATTTTATTCCACCGGGTGGAAGGCCTCCTAGGTATATTATTACGAGATTCAATAATTCACCGTAGTCTTCTCGTGGAAACTTTTTAGAAGTTGCATCAATTATACTTTCTAGAATAGTTTCAGTATGATCGCTAAAAATTTATTTGACTTCAAGGTTTACCACAGCTGGACGAAACTTTGAACGTTGATTCTAGACCAATAATTTTGGAACCTTTTAAAAAATGGAATATCTGGTCCTGAAATAGTGAATTTGCTTTTTTCAAAAATTGCTGCCAAAATAATTTCGAAAACATGGTGGCGGCAATCAAAAAACAATATATTTCTTTCAAGTTTCGTTCAAGCGCCTTTAATTCTACCCTTATTTGAAGCAGTGGAGTCAAAAGCAAATGCTTTCACCTTTTCTGTTAAATCGCAATTTCCCAACGTTTCATAAACCGCTGAAGCCATTTCAGCACCGGTAGCATCTGGAATATCTGCAGTATGAGTAAATCGAAGGGATCTAGGAGACATAAAAAATCTGACAAAAAAGGCCGTCTCTTTTAGTACCGACAACACTAGCCGGACAGTAAACAAATGCGCATTGAGGGTAAGTGGGGCAAATATTTCTTTAAATCATTTTTCACAGTGATTATTATTTGTCTAAATCTTACTGAATATAAGTGGGAATAATTATTTTAATAAATACGTAGTCACATGAATGCATACATAATCGATGCCATTTATTAATTACTTGTTTAATTTCAACTAAGAAAATTTTGTAACCGTTTTCTCCAGTCTCTCCTAGCTACCCGGGTTATGTCATTTGTCGGTTTTCATTGATAATTTTGTATGTCTCTTTTATTCCTTCGATATACTACAAAATCAGAGCTAATTAGAAAGTTCTGTGGATTCTGCAATAGAAAAGCATTGCGAATACACTTGCGCATAGATTCTCATTACGTTAGATGCCAAGCGCGATGGGTTAACACTGCTCAATCGAGCTAAAATTTGGTAGGGTCTACCTTTACATCCATTGAAATAAAATTATGCCCGGCACTCCCGAAAATGTGAAAAAAAATTTCTGGTCATATATGTATAAGGGGCACCCTATTAGGGGTTGTTTGCCCGAGTCCTTTCGTCGTAACTAGCATATGATTTTCAGTGATATTTTAGTCTTATTTTGCACATAACTAATTCAATAATTCAGTAATTTTGGTAAAGTGTTGCTCATAATGATTTTAGTAAATTTCAGTAAATATTTAACATATTTTGTGTAACGTTAATTCGCTACTTAAATAGCACAGGAATTATAGTTTTTGACCCGGAATTAATTATTGTAAAGCTGAAAATTTGCAGGATTGAAGTTTTGGTCCAGGACAACACGTACCAAAAAGTCCCCTACTCTCCCCTGTCGGCTTCCCTGTTTTTGCGGAGCAACAAAGGCCTAAGTCGCAGAAATTGCAGAGCTGGCTATAAAGTGCAGCAAAAAGATTGTTACTGGTCCGATTTGGGTCAAAATTATCATAAAAGCTTCGAAGAAGCATATCCGTTCGTATTTCACATGTTCCATGCATATTTCGTGTATAATTTTCCGTTCTAGTGCTGTCAAAACTTCAAAAATTGAAAAAAATTCAAAATGGCTCCATTGCGGATAAATTAAGACTCGGCAGGGAAAACGTACCCGAATAAACATTTCTCTTCATACTTTGTGCTTTCCATTGGTATGTCTACATTCTCTGTAGCGTCACCCGTTACGGAGCTACGCAACTTTGAGGGTCAACGAGCGGCGGCCGCGCCCGCCATGTGCCCGGTGGAACTGCCCTGGCTGCGCTGATGAGACCAGTTGCGAATTCCTGTTTATATATTATTGTCCTTTTCAAATTAATACATAATTGTTCCATTATTTTAAAACAAAAAACAAATTAAAATTTCTAAAATAATTCATTGTTTTGTGAAATATCCTTTATTTTTTCATTTCCCTTTGTATGCAATATAATTTATTCGTAACCAAAAATTATGAATTTAGGATTTCACCAAACTGCATTTTTTTCTAAGAAAACTGATCATAAGGGGATGTAACAGGTCTCAAACTAAAGATGGTCGAATAAGCTATAGTTTATATTGAGTAATTCTGATGTAGGACACACTGTTTTTCAGTAAATTGCGAAAATAGAATGTGATATCATAATTTGATTCCTTCAGAGCTGAAAAAAGGGCATCATTTCAAAATGCTCTCTCCCGGTCAATTTTTATCCCAAATGAACGTGGTAATCTTAACGGAAATTTCACAATCTCCAGTATAATTATTGCCGAAACACTTATTTTTAGAGATATTTGTAAAAAGCACATTTTCTCTCGATTTTAAGTGGACCTATCGGTTTCTGAAAGTCTCATCGATCTTCTAATTTTTTAGTTTGTATTGCAAATTTGAAGCTATTTTTAATGCGCTATTAAACATTTATCCTAAAATAATAATCTACAGAAAAAATATATTCCGAATTCTGCTTACATTTATAACATTTAATTGACATCTATCGGTTTGCTCCACTACTGGAATAGGTAAGTACAACAAGATTACCACAATGAATTTGACAACAGCGCCGGACGCAGTATTGTGCTAAGTTTCTCAGAAAGTATCCATTTCGGACGCAGCATTGTACTGAATATAGATAAAGTTATTCTCGGACGCAATAAGGTACTGTTTTTGAAAGGACGCAGTATTGTCTTGTATATTATACTTTCTTGTTTCTTGAGTTATTACAATTTTAAAACCAGATTATTAACTCAATTTGGTTAGTAGGTTCATTCATTCATTTCACTTAGTAATTTTTTTTCCTTGTCCACAAAAAAATATTTACTAAGTGAAATTTTTGGCATATTTTTGAATTGTGCGCCTTGTTCCTTACTTTTCTGTGAGCGTGTATGAGTCCTTTTGTGCCAGTCTTCGGTGCTGATGCCTTAAATATGTTGTGCTCTAAACTGATTGTCTTTTGATACATTTTTTCCTAAGTCGAAGTTTTTATTTATTCCTCGACTTAGGTCGATTCTGGGAGGTTCTATAACAATAACACTGACGATTTTGACAAACGCCTATAAAACGGTATTTTAACTAAAAACTACAATTTAAACCTCTAGGTGAAACTTCTAGTTACTCTAGTTTAATCTGAACCTATAAAACCGGCCCTAAGTGTGCTTATGGAGGTTAATTCATCATTTCTTTCTGCAAAAGCCACGAGGACGTAGAAAATTATTCTTTTAATGAATGGTCAAGTATGCCAGGCAGCGTATAGATATATCTCCTTTATTACTTTGTTACGTGGTAAACCTGTTTGGAAAAAATACGATGACAGAAAAACTAATGATGTCTTAGAGATTACTAAGACAATATTTATGCAGGTATTTTTACAAGAGCGTAAAGTTTTTAAACTTAAGTATGAGGTATGTGTTAGAATGTAAAGATTGATTGTAAGTGAGTACAAGGAAGGCAGTTTTAAATACTGGGAATGCCATTTATTAGACGAAGTTAACATGTTTCACTTGCAGAGGTACAAATATTTCTATTAAAATTGTTCACTTAATTTATCATACTCCGATTTATCAACTTCCACGAATGTAGCTGTAATAGGGGCGACATAATAATTTGTTGATAATAGGGACATTCTAAGTAATATAACTTATAAATTTAATAGCATCTTATTTAATTTAACTCTCAAATTTGTCAACTAAACGTGAATTTCATATATTATATAGACACTAATATTTTCCAATATGAAAATTACCTAAACAAAAGGAGCGAACTAACTTATAGAGTCCAACAGATACTTTTTGAAAGTCCATATTTTATACTCAGCAATAAGAACCATAGTCCAGTCAATGAATATATGGTAGAATGCATGGAATATGCGAGATTTTTTGACTTCAGAACTTTGCTAGAAGTAGTTACTAGGTAAACATACTAAAAGTCCCCGCTTCTGGAAGGTGAGCTTACGGCGGGAGGGAGGGGGGAAGGTACCATTTTTGTATTTTTCGATTATATTTCGGAAACGGTGGACTCTAGAAAAATATGTTCTAAATAAAAATGGAAGCTAATTAAATTTCCCATAAAATTGTTTCCATACATATTTGTCGAATTTCCAACGGTTTTCGAGATATACGTTATTGAAAATCGATAATTTTCGAAAAAAAAATTTTTGAAGTGTATATCAAATTGAAGAAAATTTAATGCTCTACAACTTCGTTTCTGACAATTTTTCTGAGAAACGATCGTGGGAGGCACTAGAAGCAAATGTTTGACAAAAAGAGTTGGGTAGAAATGATTTTTTCGAAAAGTATCGATTTTCACTAACGTATATCTCGAAAACCGTTGGAAATTCGACAAATATGTATGGAAACAATTTTATAGGGAATTTAATTAGCTTTCATTTTTATTTAGAACATATTTTTTCTAGAGTCCACCATTTCCGAGATATAAACGAAAAACCCAAAAATGGGACCTTCCCCTCCTCCCACCGTAAGCTCACCTCCCAGGGGTGGGGACTTTTAGTATGTTTACCTGATGAAATGTATACAGTATCGGAAAGTCCTGGATTAGGTATTGCATAGTTTCAACAACTTAACCGACCGCCCACAATAAAGGCATCTACCAGTGCTCTAGAAGAGGGACAAATAGTGACACGCGCATCAAGAAAATCAGATGTACATCATTGACCATTTAAGTATCTGAACCTTTTCAGCAGGCGTATAAACTGACATTTTGAGTAGCTACTAAATAAAAACAAATCAAACTTTTGCTTATTAGGCTAAACGAGAAATGAAGGGTGGCAAGACGGAAACAAATTGAAATTCCGCAGACAGAGCTGCCCACGCAGGCTATGTTATACGATAAAAAAAGAATAGCCTAGTTGCTTCGCTCTCGCTTGCTCTTATTGCCGTACCTAATCAAACGCTTGCCGATACTGTATGAACCTCAGCAGTAATAGGAACAACGCTGACATAACCTTCTCCCATCATCAAAGTACACTTAATGGAACAATCAATGTGATAGACAGTCTGTTAGAAGATAGTGTGTTGTCGACGCAACCCATTCTACACGCAATAGTGAACAGGATTTTTTGTACCAAAGACTGTCCCTAATAACTATAACTACAATTTTAACCTAATATATCTAAACGTACAACATCTCAAACAAAATTTACCAAATTAATTTTTTAGCAAACGAAAAAAAAAGCTCATTTTCTGTCTTACAGAACATTGGCAAAAGCCCTGTAACATACAGTATATTAATATCCAAAGATATAAAATGATATAAAATATTGTTAGAGAAAAAAGTCTTCATGGTGGTGTAGCAACTTTTGTTCAAGAACATAGGACTCTAGAATGTAAATAAATAAAATATATAAAAACATTATCAATTCAAAAATGTATTGAAGCTACGGAAATAGCAGTAAGTAACAATGCGTATATTGTCACAATATACAGGCCTCCCTCAGAACTTTAGAAAAAATCATATCCTATGGCATCAAAAAATTCAAAAAGTTAATTCTAAGTGGAGACCTAAACATAGATCAACTTAATACTTTTGATTCTCAAACAAAAAACCTGAATGACCTCCAATCTTCATTTAATTTATCGTCGCTAATAAATCAACCAACGCGAATCGCTAATACTCTGTCTGGTGTAAGCTCGTCATTAAGAGATTATATAGTAACAATATTAATGTAGAAACTATTGATGTCGGGGTTTCTGATCACTTGCCTCAATTTCTACTGGTCTAGTACGATTGACACAAAAAACGTAAAAAAATATACACATCGGAGAATCATAAGCCAAACCACAGTCTGGGAGTTCCGTACGTTATTCAACGCTGAGCATATAAACCTCGGTCCATCCGATGGTATAAATACAGCATTCGATTTGTTTTAGTCGCATTTTCATTGGTGTTTTTTAATCTCTCATCCAAAAAAGAAAATATCGGGCTGTCAAAATAACAAATATAACTTTAGATACTCCCAGGGTCTAGGAATTGAATCGAATAAGAATTGAATTGGTTGCGAAAATTAGTACCCTGTGATAAAGTAAGTCTCAATCTAATATATAAAAATCTCGTGTCACAATGTTTGTTATCGAACTCCTCCGAAACGGCTTGACCGATTTTTATGAAATTTTTGGTGTATATTTGTTAGGTCTGAGAATAGGTCGTAGGCTATTTTTTATACACCTAGGTGGTAAGGGTGGCCCTATCCAGAAATTTTCTTTTTATTTTTTGGACAAAAATTTATAATTTATATGGCAAAACAACGGTTGCTGGGTCAGCTAGTAATTATATATTAAGGAAAAAAGAATTAACAAAAAAGATAGAAACTGAAAAGAAAGAATTCTACTCAAATTTAATAAGTAATTCTGATAACAAGCCAAAGAGAGAATTAGTAAATAAAAAACTAAACAGAAATACTTATTCTAAAATCTTAAATAAAAAAATGTAAATTATTCAGGTAGTTTTCGGGGCACCGTGGAGGTGTGTTAGGGGCACCAAACCCATAAGTATATACATCAAATTCTTAGTTGGATAGTCCTCTCTAAGTCATATAAGTTTAATGCAAGATTTTCCCTGAACAAATATTCAAAAAATCCCAAAAAGTACTTTTTCCCCATACAATTTAAATTGGAAACTTCATGTCTCCACAGGCACCATTTAAAATCAAAATTTTGAAAAACAAAAAAATATGTACTTAGTTTTTTCGGATTTGGAAACCAATTGGGGGGATCGAGAAAAATTAAGCCATTTTTGGACCACCCTGTCAGTATGACCAGTCCAATGAAAATAATTACAAACATTTGACACTTCCCCTTATACCTGAAGTCGATACCAACTTGCTTGTTTTAAATGGATCACCCTATATATTTCGAAGTTTCCGAAAAGAGCGAAAATAGTTGAAAACATGTACCATACTCTATACCTAAACCCAGCCGTTTCAGAGATATTTGATATTTTATAAACAAATTGACATTTTCACGTAAAAGATCCTCATTTGCTTTTTGGCATGTGGAAAGACCATAACGTGAGCTACGCTCTACAGTTCAAAGAACTTCAATACTCAGTTTTTTTCGTTACATTTTGTCAACTTCAAACCGCGAAAACTTGTTTGGGTCAAATGGAACACCATGTAGTTTTTTGCATTAAATTATATAAAATTAAATTCCCTTTTTCCCCATGTAGATATTGTAGCAGTTTAACTTACTTTTTGAATTATTTACGATTTTCTTAGAAATTCTGCAATTCCCGGTAGGACACCCTGTATATAACAAAAATTCACCTGTCTACCATTTTTTCGATTTAGGCAACTAAATATTGAAATTGATTGGACTATCGTAGCTTGAGATGACTCAAGCGTTTTCTCTTTTAAATCAAGTAATGAAAAAATTACTGTGCTTGCCACACAAAGGTGCAACAGTTGAAATACTATTTTCTAATATTAACCTGATGAAAAGTAAAGTAAGAAACAGGCTGTCAACAAGTACAATTAAAGGGACTCGGAATCGGAAGTAGATATTTGTTACGAATTTAAACCGAATGAAGATCATTTGAAAAAATTAACAAAAATATGTGTGACTAAGAAAAAAACTGCAGAAAATTAATCAGATGATGGCACTGAAGATTGAAGAAGAAAAAAATAATTAAAAACTATTTAAACGCATACTTACATTATATTTTGTATTACTGTTTATTTTTAAATAAAGTAGTTAACTGAACTATTTTCCTTTTATTTTATAGTTTAATATACAAGGTGATCCCCCATGACATGCGGAAAATTTATCAGTAGGTTGTCCCCACTGAAAGGAGTTAAAAAAATGAAAAATTATCAAAAAAATTACCTTATTTTTTTTGTAGAAATGCGCCGCCAATGACTTTAACTAATCTGACGTAACGCGGTACAACCATATCACTTTATCAGACTTGGGATTGACACTATTGACAGCAAAGCTGGAGAGGATAGAAGTGACTTTTTGATTTTATTCAAATCACACTACAAAAATAGCGAAATAAATCGAAAAGACATTCACCCCATGGTAGTAAACTCTGAAACAACAAGTAGATATAAGAGATATTTAGTTAAACCCATCAATAACACGACGGTGTCCTGATTGTCCGACCCAAAGCAAAAAACGCGGCACTTTGATCGCACTCGCCGACTTCACTTTTTATGCCAATTAAGGAAATGTAAACAACTCTAATATGTTCTTTCACAAGTAAGTTCGTCGCCCTAATATTGCGTCAATAACATAACTAATAATTTAATATATTAAATTACCTCAGAACACTCTAAAATTTTGCAGGGGCCTTCCCACATTGAAGACTAGTACATCATTTTATTTTCCGCATATCATGGTAGATCACGCTGTATAAAGTATAATTTATAATATTTTATGGTATTATAGACATGCACGTTTACATGCACTATTTTTTTACTAACTTTATATTGTAAAATAAATATTTGTGGAAATAAATGTAGACTAATGTTATAGTCAGGGTGTCAATCAAAAAAATTGGAAGTAAGGTATAATAGAGATTTTTTACGGTTATCGGCACTTTAGTGGGTCTAGTTTAAGAATCCGGTTGATGCCATTGCGGCCCCCTTGGTCATTTTGAGATATTCAAAATGGCGACTTATCTAAGGTATTTTTTTTTATTTTAATTTACCAAATGTGGGCATGTGATACATCATTTTCTATTTTTTACAATTAATTATTTTTTATTTATTTGCTTTTATCATGATTAGAGAATATTATTTAGGTATTATGCAAATCACAACTTACACACTTTTTTATTTATTATGAAAATACCTACTTTCTGTATATTGTTGCCCTAATCTGGGCACGCTAATATACTAGTTAGGTAAATACTTTAAAACACTTATTATTGGAGAACCAATCAAAACAACTACTCTCCTAGCTAATACTGACGAAGTATTGAATTACATGATAGGATTCTTAGCATTTTAAAGAAAAAAAAATATATTGAAAATACTTGAATCATTTATTTACATTTAGTCATTCACACTTTTTTAATTTAATATGAAATTATCTACTTTCTGTATATTGGTACCTTAACTGGGTCACGCTAATATACTACTTAGAAAAACACTTTAAAACACTCATTATTAGAAAACCAATCAAAACAACTACTCTTCTAGCTAATACTGACGAAGTATTGAATTACATGATAGGATTCCTCGTATTTTAAGGCAAAAAAAATATATTGAGAATACTTAAATTATTTATTGAAATTCAGTCATTCACAACAATTATTATTGAACCTTACATTCTATTTCAACTCCAGAAAAGTTGTACAAGTTTTTTCGAACTCGTTAGTTCTCATCAGTAGAGTATAGAAACATTCATTCATTATTTACAACCCTATTCTTGATTTATTTTTTACAATTAATTATTTTTTATTTATTTGCTTTTATCATGATTAGAGAATATTATTTAGGTATTATGCAAATCACAACTTACACACTTTTTTATTTATTATGAAAATACCTACTTTCTGTATATTGTTGCCCTAATCTGGGCACGCTAATATACTAGTTAGGTAAATACTTTAAAACACTTATTATTGGAGAACCAATCAAAACAACTACTCTCCTAGCTAATACTGACGAAGTATTGAATTACATGATAGGATTCTTAGCATTTTAAAGAAAAAAAAATATATTGAAAATACTTGAATCATTTATTTACATTTAGTCATTCACACTTTTTTAATTTAATATGAAATTATCTACTTTCTGTATATTGGTACCTTAACTGGGTCACGCTAATATACTACTTAGGAAAACACTTTAAAACACTCATTATTAGAAAACCAATCAAAACAACTACTCTTCTAGCTAATACCTAAATAATATTCTCTAATCATGATAAAAGCAAATAAATAAAAAATAATTAATTGTAAAAAATAAATCAAGAATAGGGTTGTAAATAATGAATGAATGTTTCTATACTCTACTGATGAGAACTAACGAGTTCGAAAAAACTTGTACAACTTTTCTAGAGTTGAAATAGAATGTAAGGTTCAATAATAATTGTTGTGAATGACTGAATTTCAATAAATAATTTATGTATTCTCAATATATTTTTTTTTGCCTTAAAATACCAGGAATCCTATCATGTAATTCAATACTTCGTCAGTATTAGCTAGAAGAGTAGTTGTTTTGATTGGTTTTCTAATAATGAGTGTTTTAAAGTGTTTTCCTAAGTAGTATATTAGCGTGACCCAGTTAAGGTACCAATATACAGAAAGTAGATAATTTCATATTAAATTAAAAAAGTGTGAATGACTAAATGTAAATAAATGATTCAAGTATTTTCAATATATTTTTTTTCTCTTTAAAATGCTAAGAATCCTATCATGTAATTCAATACTTCGTCAGTATTAGCTAGGAGAGTAGTTGTTTTGATTGGTTCTCCAATAATAAGTGTTTTAAAGTATTTACCTAACTAGTATATTAGCGCGCCCAGATTAGGGCAACAATATACAGAAAGTAGGTATTTTCATAATAAATAAAAAAGTGTGTAAGTTGTGATTTGCATAATACCTAAATAATATTCTCTAATCATTTTCTATGTTTTTAAGGTTCTAGAACATAAATCTGAGATCTAAAAAGACATGGAGGTACTTCTTTCTGTGTTGCCCTATCAAAATATAAAATAGGTGTCGATTGTGGGTGTTAAAAACAAATTCGATTCAAAAAGAAACATACCTCAGAAATAAGATGCAATTTTATAACAAATATTTCTCCCTTTATTTAATAATTTAATACTAAACTTTCTTCCGTAAGAAATTAAAAAGTTATTTTTAATTTCTTGCGGAAGAAAAGTTAGGACAGAATTTAGGCTTATGTTTTTTGAAAGTGGCCCTCATTCAAATTGTGGATGCGAGACACTCTTGAATAGTATGAGCTGATGTTTTTTTTTGAGATTACGTCTTAATCTTGTTTAAGCTAACGAAGTTTAAAAATAAACGTTTATATTATTATTTTTTGACTTTTAAAAATCATTTAGTCGTTACGGGACTACAAACGAACCCCTTTCAGCTACAAAGCGGTGTGATATCTGAGAGGGCTGATCTAGCGACGCAACATGAAGAAGCGGATACCATTATGGTGCAGCAACTTATTCGCGAGATTAAAGGAAATCCAGACAAAGTTGTAAATGTAATAATTGATGACACCGATGTTTTTATGAATTTACTAGATCGGAAAAACGAGGTTTCTATGGTTTCTTTTAAGTCACTGCGAGTCACCACAGATATTAGAGCCACGGTTTTGAAACATAAACAAATACCATATTTACCAACATTCTTTATCTGGTTGCTCAGTATCATGGGATTGAAAAAAAAAGGGCATTAAATGTTTAACGGATGGTCGGATTTTAACGCATTTGGGTCGATTAAACAGCCATATTGAAGATGTTTTTCAAGAATGTATAATTTTTGTAGCTTCGTGTTATGGAGTAAACGATACTAGCAAAATGACTGATGTTAGATCTTCTCTATGGGCTAAAAAAGTCTCACAAGCCCAACTAAAACTCCGTCATACTCTGTTCTTCCACCAACTACTGAATGTTTTCAAGAAAACGTAAAAAGCATTTCTGTGGTTATCTGTAATGGATTTCTCTTGCCCAAATATAGATGCCACTCAATACGGGTGGCAGGCTGACGAGGATAAAATGGAATTACATCCAATCGCCTTGCCAAAAAGATTCAAATTGCCCCAGATTACATTTTGGCATTAGCAAAATTCTCATGCAAGTCAATAAATCCGTGTAACACTACACGATTCAGCTGCGTGGCTAATTGCTTGTTATGCAGTGTAATGTGCAATTCTCTGCAACTAAGCACAGAACATTCTTGCCAGAATCCTCATACGAGAATTTCTGAAAATATAACTTCTGTCTTGGGGCATAATGTATTCCGTGCGATTTTTTGTGAAGGGAAGGTGCGACTACGTGGAATCTCTTTATTATTTGCCAGATAAAAGTGTAGTACCGGGTGTTTACCTTAGAATTGCGCTGTTTGGTTTTTATGGCGTCATACATCCAAGATGGCCGCCATGCGAGACATTTATTCTTTACATCAAGAATAACTCCTTCCAGAGTGCTCATACGCAAAATCTGCATAAAACATTTTCTGTTCTACATAAGCCAAAGGACAAATTTAGTTCTTATCAGTTTTTTCGTATCTTTTACCATTTAAGAGTTACACGCCAGTTTTACCACATAACACAAATTTATTAGTGTACATTTATTGCCTAGCCTATCCGACTTTCAACAGATTATAAACTGTGTATTTTGTGTCACGGTAAGAGTAAATTACCTCTTGTTAATCCATTGAAGGTTGAAAAACTTCTACAGTGTTTGAAACAAAGAGAAGAATGGTTTTATCCAGAATATATGCATATTAGTAGTCTAATCGGGAATTTAAGTGTACAACAGCTACAAGACTCCAATGGAAAATGGCATAAAGAGTGTTACAAAAAACTGACTCATACGACAAACATAGATAGAAGCAAAAAACTTTTCGAAAAAGGCAAGCGTTGTGAGCCTACGGATGATTTAGAAGTGAGTACCAGCAGTGACAAGGCAACATACACATTACGATCTAAAACACCCGCATATAACAAAAAAACTGTTTTTTTTGTGATGAAGGAGAGAAAAGCAAAGAGAGACTGTATTGCATAGCAACAGACCAAAGTGGCGAGCGTCTTAAGTTAGCTGTCCAACGCTCTAATAGTGAAATATTGAAAATGCGCTTGAGTGACTGCACAGATCCTGGAGATGCCCATGCAAAAGACATACATACACTATCAGGTTATGATGAAACCCATATACAGAGAAAATTCACTAAAATTTTCTATGCATAAGAAAAGAATTGGCAATACACAACCAGTCCACTACAAGATCAGTGATACGACGTACATTGGGAAAATCTATGAAGTCATTTTTACCTCATGTCAAGACTAAAGATGAGTTAACAGCTTACTTGTCCGAGAAAGCAATACAATATGCAACTGGACGAAACAAGTGTTTATTTGTATCTTGGAGGGAAACAGCAAAGTGTTCAATGGGAATTGAAACAGATGGACTGAAAAGCAATCGTGAGGAGGCAGATACAAAAATAATTTTGCATTCCATGTTCGCCTGTCGTCGCGGTGTTACACAGCTTCATATTTACCTGATACAGATGTCTTCATACTTACTTTATGGTGGTATAAGTTCCTTCCACTGAACACTAAGTTTGTAACTGGAGTTGGCCAAAATCAAAGAATGATCAATCTCAGCTAAGTAATCGATTCCCTGAGCTCAAGGAAAACTTCAGCATTATTAAGTCTGCATGCATTATCCGGAAGTGACACCACGGGAACTTTGGCAAAGAAAGCGAAAAGCTCCTTTCGGAAAGTCTCAGTAAAGCAGATGATGACATTCTCGAAGCTGTAAGCGAACTTGGAAGCTTGGAAAACTTTCTTGATACAGATAGACTATTAATAGAAAAGTTCATATGTCAACTCTATGTTCCTAGCATAAATATATCAGACATTGGAAAACTGAGGTGGTGGATGTTCACAAAGAAAGAAACCAACAAGAGCATCACTAATACCATATGTTGATAGAGTTCGTTATCAAACCATAGAATGGTGCCGTGCTGACCAGCCCTACCCTAATCTGCCTTCACCATTAAACTTCGGCTGGGAACTAAAAAACGACCATTATGCTCCTGTTATGTGTATGCTACCATGTGCTCCAGAGACAGTTCTTCAACTTATTCGGTGCTCTTGTATTAAGAGAAAAGGTGCTCCACCATGTAAATGTCTTTCCCACGATCTGAAGTACACAGAACTATGTGTGTGTGTGTGGAGGACACGAAGATACGTCCCAGCAAACACTCATAATTGGCACATAAGTGGTCACACGCACCGTCGCCAGCATTATCATAATTGGTACTTTTATGGGGAGCCACAAGCCGACCATTGGCGAAATGTCCCACCGGCCAGCAGCTGGCCATCCTTCAATTTGCCAACAGTGTGCAATAATATTTATACATCCATAAAGAACGATATATGGACATCCTACTTTTTATATAGATACCTATATTATTCCAGCGCTTTTTACTAAAAAGTACAACTTGGACATGTAAGTACTTTACTTGATAAAAATGAAATAATGAATGCATAAATATTGTACTATGAATTTGTTTGTTATCGTATCCGTATATTTTATTTACATATTTAATATTGTTTACCATAACTCCAATTTATTCTCACAAGGGTTGCCTGCAAATTGTAATGTTTATTAAGTTATTAAATATATTTTTACTTACCTTTAATAATTGTGGTCGGTGGGGTTCGAACCTGCATGTCTCCGTTGACCGTATTACAGTACTGACTCTCTGACCAATTGAGCTATCTTAACGACCGTTATTTCGGATGCTAAAAGCAGTATTTATGGTGATGAAGTCTTTATTATGTGAAATGCGCATGCACGTAATCATTTAAAATATTAGCCTGCATATTACCATAAATGTACCATCAACGTATAAACTGAAGGAGTATTTCTTATGGTTGCACAACAATTGACCATTTCTGGTTATTATGTGGCAATTCATAACAACATGAAGCTATGGTTCGCCTGCATATAATTTATTATGGGCCACAAAAGGTTAGCCTATGCCATAAGAAAGCCATTGATCGCTACAATGGCCCATTTAAGGGCCGCAATTTTTGTGTTCGCTGGGGTGTGACAACTGTGATGAACATACAAGGCATAAAGATTCATCGGATGACTTAGATGGTGATGAAGAGAATAATAATATAGTATCATTAAATATTGTTTTCTGTCAATACATAATTTATTTTAAGAACCAATTTTATAATACAACTATCACGTCCTACTACAAATTGTATGTATTAATACTAGTTATTATTAAAGTTTTTGTGAGTAAATAGCAGCAGAATCATTATTTTTCTTCCCTTAATAAATAACCGATGGCTAAATTATGTTTTAAACCGATAATGACATGTATAATGAATCATAACTCTTAATTGGTAAAAATACGAAAAAATTGATGGCTCATGTAGAACAGAAAGTGTCATATGCAAATTGTGCATATGAGCACTCTGGAAGGAGTTATTCTTGATGTAAAGAATAAATGTCTCGCATGGCGGCCATCTTGGATGTATAACGCAATAAAAACCAAACAGCGCAATTCTAAGGTAAACACCTGTTACTACGCTATTATCTAGCATATAATAAAGAGATTCTACATAGTCGCACCTTCCCTTCACGAAAAATCCCACGGAGTAGGTAAATGCGCATTATGCTCCTCAACTACAGTGAAGATTCCGAAAAAGATTAAACGTCGATTTTGACGTTTCGTTATTTATAGTTTTTACAATAAGAATTAAAAAAAAAACAAGAAAATAAATAAATAAATACAAATTGCAAAAAAAAACAAAAATAGCAAGTAAATCAGTATACAACAAAATTAGGTACTAGTTTTTTGCTTTAAAAAATAATTTATTCTCTGAATCAGCTGCGCTCTTAATAAAGTAAATTAGCAACACGTAAAGATTACGTCCTACACAATTTTTAACCTCAAATACTAATTCACAGATCGTAAAAGAATATAAAACGACGTGTCACAGCCATATAATAAAATATTTGGAAAAACCTGTTTTTGCACTAAGCCAGTCGCCATTTTGAATATCTCAAAGTGCCCAAGGATGCCAAAGTGGCATCAATCGGAATCGTAATGATGACTCTTTGAAGAACCAAAAACCCTACTTCCAGGTTAGGGTAAAAATCCTTATTTGGCACCCTGACTATTAGACAATTTTATGGTAAATAAATCATATGATACTACTGATTTTTTTGGAGTTCTGATTTTTGCCCATTTGCACCATAAGATCGCCGCACTGTGCGGCGGTAATAAAATTAAATCACCAATAAATTACCGCTGATAATATGTATAATATGTATTGTGTGCATTGCTGGTCAGCCGACAATGCCTTGTAAGATATTTTGTGTTTTGTGTTAGTCCATAACGATATAATAAGACAATCGCTATCGAAGTCGTTGAGATTCAAGTTTGTTATCAACTAAACAACTTTAACACGGTCGTCTCCCATTTCAGAATGCCATTAAAACATCAAACTGCCAACTGCCGATAAAGAAGTGCTCCGTGTAAAAGCCACAGATAACAGAACGTGTTATTCGCCTTTTTTGCAATATAAAAGCGTAATACATCATGTTTATTGAACGACTTAAAGAGCTAATATTTCTCATTTATTATGGATATCGTAAGATGCCTACTTGCTCGCCCATAATAGCCCGATGCGCTTGTTAGATTAAAAAACTTGCCCATACACTGCGATAATTGGAAATGGTAACGCGATCTAATAACCGACCATGAAGTCTTGTGTACGCTCGGAAATGGATTCACATTATGAAGCCTTATAGCCCAGGAGACAGCGACAGAAATTTTAGGCCAATTTCATTAACATTCTTTATAAAATAATTCCATTATATCAAGCGGTGCACGTCATCCCCATTATACCATGTATGATTCTTTAAATATTTATAATAAACCAAAAATTAACGCAATTTACCTCTCACTCTGCAAAATCCTTATATAATAGTAAGGTGGCTTATTGGACGTGGAGGATAAAAGCACCAAATTTGGTAGGGTATAATGATAAATGTTAACCTAGGAGCCCTCTGGAATTTGTAAAAATCAGGGTTGAAAAAAAAACAGTTTTTTTTCATTTTAAGCAAAAAAATCAGTTTTTTTTGTTTTGAACAGTTTTTTTGTTTAAAACAGGTTTTTTTTAAGTTTTAAATGGTATGTTTAAAACATGTTTAAAATAGGTTTAAAACGTTTAAAACTATATTCAGCCAAAATTAAATGGTGCCAGGCACACTATGTCTGCTACTATTAGTTGATGTCAGATGGCGCTTTTAAACGGATTTTACAGCACAAATAAAATGCTCAGTTTAGTGCACGTGACCACTATATCGGCATTATTTATCGGAATGGACCATCATCGGCACTTTTCCTGCTTTTCCACAAACTCCAAAATAATACATTTATTTAAAACATAGCACTGTGTTTTAAACAGTTGTTTAAAACATTGCAATGTGTATTAAATATGCTTTAACCATTTGTTTAAAACACAGTGCGATGTTTTAAACATGTTTTAAACACTTTGTTTAAAACATTTTGTTTTATACATGCCAACCCTGCTAAAAATAGCACTAAAATTCAATATGGCCTACAAGGACGGCAAAATATCACATGTGAGTCTTTCTTTTCGAGGCACCACTACTGCAAAAACCATAAAAGTTGGATTTTCTTGCACTCTTCAAGAGACCAAAGCATAAAGCAATATCCCAGCAGGGGAAGAAGCTGAAAGTGCTTCAGAACAATGTGGAACTATTTAGCACACTATATACAGGGTGATTCTTTTAAGGCGGCCATTAGAATATTTCCCACTTGCAGATAAGCTGAGATTTTGTACCGAACCATAGTCGACCATTGCGAGTCCGAAAATAATAATTTCAAAATGGCGGCACTTCCGGAAATACCGGAAGTTGATACCAACTTGCTTATTTTAAATAGAACACCTTATATATTTTCGACTTTTCGAAATGATCATAAAATTTTGAGTCAAGACATGTAGCACACCCTATACCTAAACTGAGTAGTTTCGGAGATATTTGACATTTTATAAAAAATTTGACAGGTGCAGCGGTTTGCAAGAACCGTTATAACTTTCTTCGTGTAAGAGATCCTTATTTGCTCTTTGGTACGTAGAAAGAACACAAGATGAGCTACTCTCTACAAAAAGAATAGATTCCAAAATATTATACCAAGTGTTTTATTCTTCACGTTACATTTTGTCAAATTCAAACCTCAAAAACTTTTTTATTTCAAATGGAACACCCTGTACTTTTTTACATCAGATGATGTTAAATTAAATTCCCTTTTTTCTAGTATGCATTGTAGGGGTTAAAGTTACAACTTTTCGAAATATTGACGATTTTCTTAGATGTCCAAGAATTTTTAGTAAAAATTACGCGCACTTTTTAGTAACCATCAACTTACCCATGATTAGAAACAATCATTAATGTCAGTCATTCTCTTTTGTTAAAAAATGCCAGCACGTTTAAATTACACCCACGAAGACTTTTAGATTTGTTTATTACTTATGGAGAATGTGATGAAGTAGTAATACCAAGAACATGTAACACATTTGCTACTCGATATCCACTTTATTGTTTCAATTGTTTCATAGGCTTCTACGTTTTCTTTGAATAAATTATAATTTTCAACAAAAACTTGCAAATAATTCAAAAAGTACATGTGTTAGATATAGAACATGCTGATATAAGTGCAACTCAAATTTAATTCTGCATCGATTGCCATAATAAAATTTGGCACGTGTCATTTGATAGAGCCAAATATTCTAAAATTATCCAATATGAGTTTTACAGTGTATGGTGGATGGTTTCTGTTCTTGTGGGTATCGAGTAGCAAATGTGTTACATGTTCTTGGTATTATTACTTCATCACATTCTCCATAAATAATAAACAAATCTAAAAGTCTTCGTGGGTGTAATTTAAACGTGCTGGCATTTTTTAACAAAAGAGAATGACTGACATTAACGATTGTTTATAATCATGATAAGTTGATGGCATTTTTACTAAAAGTGCGCGTAATTTTTACTAAAAATTCTTGGACATTTCTAGAAAATCGTCAATATTTCGAAAAGTTGTAACTTTAACCCCTACAATGCTTATACTATAAAAAGGAGAATTTAATTTAACAACATCTGATGTAAAAAATACAGGGTGTTCCATTTAAAATAAAAAGTTTTTGAGGTTTGAATTTGACAAAATGTAACGTGAGAAATAAAACACTTGGTATAATATTTTGGAATATATTTTTTTGTAGAAAGTAGCTCATCTTGTGTTCTTTCTACGTACCAAAGAGCAAATAAGGATCTCTTACACGAAGAAAGTTATAACGGTTCTTGCAGACCGCTGCACCTGTCAAATTTTTTATAAAATGTCAAATATCTCCGAAACTGTTCAATATAGGTATGGGATGTGCTACATGTCTTGACTCCAAATTTTATAATCATTTCGAAAAGTCGAAAATATATAAGGTGTTCCATTTAAAATAAGCAAGTTGGTATCGACTTCCGATATTTCCGGAAGTGCCGCCATTTTGAAATTATTATTTTCGGACTCGCAATGGTCGACTATGGTACGGTACCAAATCTCAAATGTCTAGCTCATCTGCAAGTGGGAAATATTCTAACGGCCGCCTTAAAAGAATCACCCTGTATATCTATTCAAAACCGAGAATCTGATCTGGAGGAGTTTTTTGCGCATGAGATAGTCATTCCCTCCTTCCATTTCAGACTTTGGTAAGCTTCATTTGCCAATCAACAAGGCTGAAATACTGCAATATCTTGAGCAGCCAGGTCAATCAGAGCCCCCTTCGACCGATGACTCCAAATTTCTGGACGGTGATAAGATATTTCTACCTTACCTTCATAAGCAGCTGGAGAATGTCCAAAGGTTAGATGTTGTTTGAAACACCTACATTCCAGACGGTTTAAAGGTGTCTACCCGGGAAGGAGGAGGAGATTCGAAGGAAAGTATCTGGTAACACCAAACTGCCACGAAATTGGATTGACTTTCTCCGTGACTCAATGAACAAGAAGGAATTTTTCAACTTTTTAACTTCCAAGGTTGTAGAGTTCAACTGGCCAACAGGCAAAGATGTCCGTGTCACAACAGAGAAAGCAGTTGCACAAATCGATTCGAACATACCCATAGAAAACTGCAATCATGAAGAGGCGAGACGAGGCTAGCGATTCATGTACTTCATTCACTACAGCAAGCGGCAGAGTATCCTTGTGCGTACTGTAAACACATATGTGATTGTCATCCATGCTGGCACATTCTATGATCCAATAGTAACTCAACTTTTGGTCGATATCTGGGTGACCTTTGGCATGGGAAGCATCACAGGTTTTACCACATCAACGCCATCTGTGCAAGCCTGTGGGAGCCAAGATCACGAGTACTACATATGTTTCACTCATTCTCTGGTTGCGACACAACCTCCGCCTTCAAAGGTGAGAGTAAGAAGTCGATTTGGGAAGCATGACAAGCATTTCAAGACGTCACTGATACATTTGTGTATTTGGCCACTCATCCGTTCCAACTGCTGAAAGCCGACTCTGAACACTTCAGTAAGCTGGAACGACTGACTGTTCTATATGATAAAACCACTCCTTTCAGCAGTATCAACCAGATAAAAACGGAGCTTTTCTGTCAGAAGAATCGAGCAATGGACAAACTTCCACTTACTGAGGATGCGCTTCTTCAACATATCCGAAGGGCAGTTTATCAAGCAGGTATTTGGACGACCCACACACACTCAGCAAGTGATTCCTTCTCCACGGGATTTTGCTTGGAATAAGGTTTCAGAGTCATGGGTACCAGTTTAGATGACAATTTCAGAGATTTCTCGATCCTACAGGGAATTGATTAAATGTTCCTGCAAAGGAGACTGCAAAAAACCGCAAATGTGGGAAACCCAATCTGGACTGCTCACCACTTTGCAAGTGCAAGTGTAATTTATTTATAACTGTTGCATACTGAATTCCATTGAATGAATAACTATAAATATTTTTTGTTATTGGGAACTCTTTTTAGCCTTATATTTGGACTTATATATTACTATAATAAATGATATGGATATATTTTATTTTATTTTATTTAATATGTAAACTACAAGTTAGGTGTGTAGTGTACTTAGTTGGCTTAAAGCTGTAATTCAAAATTAACAGTATAATAGATTGTGTTAAGTAATATTTTGTCGTATTTTTCGTCATTTTTGATTTTAGCACTGTACATGAAAATTTTCAGAAATTCCAGAGGGCCTCTAGGCTAATATTAGTGTACCATAAGGTACCTTCATACCAAATTTGGTGCGTTTATTCGCCAGGCAACGGTAATCTTGAAATACAGCCCTAAGCCACCTCACTATAAGCGAGATAGAAAGAGATTTAAAAATCACTTACAAGTAGTGACTCTTGAATATCCAGAAATGACAACTAAAATATTTTTTCGAATTTGTTTACCTACTGTTTCTTTCTCTGTTTAAAGAAATGCTTTGCGCTAATGAAAAGTCAATGGTCATTGTCTTGATAAAACTAAGAAATCTTTAAAAAATGCGTAAATATCTAATCCTCCATAATATAAAAGGACACAACATGAAATTTCTTAAGTGTTAACTCTCTCTTTCATCGTCCATGGCGGTTCCCGTTTGAAGTTTCTAAAACGATTAGTTGGACAAATTTCAAATTCAATGTAATCTCTTCTTTTTAAATACACCGAACTTAAGGTTTTTAACCTAAACCAATTATTTTCCTATGTTCAAACATGGAAAATTGAAACCTTGCAAGAGGAAAACAGGATCACAAGATTAGGTGACGGCTCCATCCGGCTTTCTTTACAAGTTGCGTATAAGATCTAAAATCCAGTGGCGTACCGACATACTAATTTTTATAAATTATATTTTTATTTCACTTTGAATTTAATTATTCACAGAAGCATTTGTTAATATTATACATAAATAATATATATTTTATTTCTGTGATATATTTACTTAAATACAGATATACTAAAAACAAGATACCATACAATATTTAAATATGGACAAATATAATTTCTCCACCTTTATTTTTTTTTTATCTATTTATTTAACGTCGGCCTATTTCCGCTACCAGGGCCTATCACCGACGCCAGGATACGAGCTACCCTCAACCTGGAAATTTTGCCGAACCTCTTCCCTTAAGAAGAGTAGGGATCTTTTACTTGCCTAACATTTAATAGACAAGGGACCACCTGCTTTACATCCTCTCCGAAGGATGGTATATCCACTACGTAATCCTCATCTGAAATTACGTAGCTTCCGCGTATACACTGATATACAAGCCGCTAGAAGGTGGGACGAGAACGCTGTATTTCCCAAGATGGGTCACCCATCCAAGTACTAACCGCGCTCGACGTTGCTTCAACGGAATATCGACTGACATTCACATTGAAGTCGCCTCTACGCTCGCCCCCTTTCTCCACCTTTAAGTGTATGAGAAAACTAAAAGAGAAATTAATTTATTGCTTTTAAATTATACAGGTAGAATCCGCAGGTACAAGCGACTATTGTAATTTACAGTTTCAAAAACTGATCCACTGAATAAAAGGAACTTTCAATTACAAACGTGCTTAGTTCTTGTTTGAACTTTTTTTATTGGCATGCAATTTTTTATATTAGTGGGCAATTTAATTAAATAATATAATAGATGCACCCTACATCAAAGAAAGGCCAACTATATTACAAAAATTCTGCGAAAATGTAATATAAGAAAATTTGTCTTTACTTTGGACAAATATAATCACTACTATAGTCTCTGGGATGTATCGTCAGTTAAATGCTAGACATTTATTTTTTTATATTCCAATTCAAAAACTATTATGGTGTTGTGATGTTTATTCAGGATCCTAAATAAATTATCTAGTATGGGACGAACCAACAACGCCACTGCCTATTGCATAAAAGATCTTCTAAAGCATACCTGTAGGGCAATGGTGTTAAATAAGTAGGCAGTCCTATTACCGCCCTTCGGTAGCAAATACACAGGTGATACACAGCGATGCCCTTAGGCCAATTATCAGGTAAACAAGCACTTCAACTAAGTGCTTAGTTTGCTGAAATAAACATACTAATTACTGAAGAAACATAATAAAAGCGGATATAGTAATGCTCTGTAACATGTGATAAAATTATGATATACTAATCTGTTCATAATAATTTTGAATGTTATTTCCGGTTAATTATTATTAAACCATAGAAAAGAACATTTTCTTCTAATTTAAAATCTCTGAAAACAAGAATAATAAAATAAATTGATATGATGTGTAAAATTATTTTAAAACACAGTGTTTTCTTAATTATAAGCCTTAACAACACGTGGCTACCGTTGCATATATATACATATCCCAGATAGTTTTTGAGAACACCGAATTTTAAATTAGCTCGTTTTCTATTTTATTTGCTCTAATGTACTGATTATTTCCTCATTGCTCTAAACTTTTAAAGGATACTTTTAGAGGTATTGTGCCCAAAATGGTAACTATTAAATACTCACCGTACAAAGTTAATAAAAGCGAATATTTCACGATGAGATAAGACACTTCAAGTGATTACTTCCTATGAAAGTGCAACGTGCAATCCAATTGTATCCGAAATATTTTACCAAAGATAAAAACCGTTGGCATTATCAATGGATAATAATCCCAATTTGTAGTTCTGCTTAGACGTCCAGACGTCCCATCAAGACTATTTTTGCTCCTTCTTTGGCGAGCTCATCTGCTTTTTCATTGCCTTCATTGCCCTGGTGTCCTCGCGTCCACTCCAGTTGTATGCTTTTGTGTTCCGCCAGTTTCGCCAGGAAGTCGAGGCAGTCTTTAGAACTTGTCTCTACTCCATTCAGAGCTTTGAGAGCTGCTTGGCTGTCAGTAATGATGCGAATTCTTTTGTCAGTATATGACCTCCTTATCATTTCTTGTACACATATTTCTATAGCTGTGACTTCTGCTTGGAACACCGTTGTACTGTCTAGGTTCAGACTAATGTCTGTCCCTGGTTGGTTACCCTGCTCCAGTACTTTACGTTTTTGATCCGTCGGTAAACCATATGGTATCATTTGGATGCCTTCGCAGTGGCCTTGTTCCGTCCTCTTCCCTATCGGGTATTTATACCCTGAAGGTCCTTGTGAAGTTGTGGCTTATGCTGATTCTATCTGACTGCATATCTAGTAGTCGATTATCCTATTCTTGGAATGGTTCCATGTCCGTTTGTTTTCAGCCTGTACGCTGCTAGCAGTGCCTCGCTCTCCACGACTAAATGTAGTGGAGGTACGCGAAGTAGTGCTTCCAGGGCGTTGTTGACATTGCTCCTGGTATGCCTAGACCTTTGTACTTTTTTAGATTTCTTATTGCCTTCCCCTTTCAGGCTTAATGCCAGCAAATCAGGAAGGCATAGGTTATTATTGGTACTACAACCCTTTGGTATAGCCAGTGCACCATTCTTGGTTGCACTTCCCAGTTTTTGCCCACCATTCTTCTGCTGGCTCATAAGGCTCGCTTAGCTTTGGTAGTCACTCTATCTAGATATGCACTAAAGTTTAATTTGGTGTCTAGTATCAGTCCTAAATATTTGACTTCACTGCTCACCAGCAGTTCATTTCTCCGCAGATATAATCTTGCAAGATTGAGTTTCCTCTTTCTTGTGAAGGCGACCACAGTGGTCTTCCCTGGGCTCACGGAAAGACCTTCCTGGGCACACCATCTGTCTACCATAACGAGGGCTCACTATATCTGTTCCGATGCAGCGCCCTCGTATTTTCCTATTACCAGGATGGCGATATCGTCTGCATAATCTTTCGCATATATTCTCCGCTGTTTCAGTCGAGATAAGAGCGCATTCGCAACCAGACACTTCCTCTGTTGTGGATCCTAACGTAGACTAGAGATGGGCGGTCCGGGCGGACCCGTTCCAAGTGAACGAATCCGGAGGTGGAACGGGTCCGACTGAATCAACGATGTCGATCGGATCGGGTCTTCGGTCCACGGGTCCGTTGATCTGTCACGAACTGAGTGCTTGGATAAATTTGAAGTTTGAGTTGACTGTCATCTCATCCCGTCATAAATAGTAAATACCGCACGTGCATACATATTACTTAGGAAGTACCTGCATCGTGATTTAAAGGTTTTATTTACTTACTGTATATCCAAACTAATTCGTATTAATGAAAAACTATTTTATTATAATATGACTTATCAAGAAAATGAGATAGTATACTAATACAATAATTAATAATAAGATTCAATGATAGTTGATAATAAAAATATCCGTTGACTTGATATTGATAGATAATAGATAACTGCCAATAGGTACCTACTTCTTACCTATATAAAAATAATAGGAAAAAGTGATTGGACAATTTTTTGTTTCCTACCTAATTGCGTAAACAGTTTGAAGTGGGTCCGATGGAATGAATCCAGCTGAACGGGTCCACAAGCGGAACGGTTCCAAATGGACCAAATCCACCAAAGGAACTGGACTGCCCATGTCTAACGCAGACTGAATTTTTCTGAGTCGATCCGTCTTGTTATTGACTTTTCGACTCCGCGACTCTTCACTGCATCACTTAGTGAGTCGAATGAGGTATTGTCGAAGGCACCGTTTATGTCTAAGAAAGTTCCTATGGCAGTATCTTTACTGTCTAGGGCCATTTCTATTTTTACTTCCACATCCAGTGGAAGTATAGTAACGACAAAAAAAATTTAAAAAATTTTTATTGTTCAAATAGGCTTAGAATGTCATGAAACGTCGAGATTTTAAGTTTGTCTGTCTGTCTGTCTGTCTGTCTGTCTGTCTGTCTGTCTGTCTGTCTGTCTGTCTGTCTGTCTGTCTGTCTGTCTGTCTGTCTGTCTGTCTGTCTGTCTGTCTGTCTGTCTGTCTGTCGGTCGGTCGGTCGGTCGGTCGGTCGGTCGGTCGGTCGGTCGGTCGGTCGGTCGGTCGGTCGGTCGGTCGGTCGGTCGGTCGGTCGGTCGGTCGGTCGGTCGGTCGGTCGGTCTGTCTGTCTGTCTGTCTGTCTGTCTGTCTGTCTGTCTGTCTGTCGGTCTGCCTGTCTGTCTGTAACTTTTTTGTGCGCACGTTTACTCTGGAACCGTTTGAGATATTGACTTGAAATTTGCTTCACATATGTACTTTAACGAGATCTAGAACTAGATTATATTTTCATCTTGATCCGTCGAAGGGTTGGGGGGTAAATTGAGGTAAATTTGGGGTAAATAGGTAAATCAAGCAGGTAAGAGTAACATTGGTATTTAGTATATACAAGAGAAGCTAAGGTCTCAAAAAAAATTTTGGCAATAGCCACCATTATCACCCCCCACCCCGTTATTAAAGGGGATGAAAAAAAAATGTGATTTAGTGTGTGTACAAGAACCAGAAACCTCAAAATATTTTTTTACTTCATCCACCCCCTACCACCCCCTATTACCACCCCCACCCCACTACCGATGTGGGGTATCGTTTTATGGATTTTTGGGGTAGAGGATTTCAAATATTATATTATTAAAGTTCGATAAACAATTATTTCCAGATACAAAATTTTTTCGTTGTGTGACTTAGATAGAAAATCCGGATGTGGAAGTAGTGATTCCTTGGGCAGCGGTTTTGAGTAAGCTGATGTATTGCTAACTCACAAGATTTTCCTCTTTGTTAGGCATACTGGTTTCAATGTAGAGGTTTTGTACTCATTTTATCGTCCCTGATGTGCCCATTTTCTCCAAGATCTGGATAAATGATGTTAGACTAATAAGTCAGAAGGTTGTGGCCTGGGCGCAGGCCTGTAGCTAGAAAGTGCTTTCAGGGCGGGCAAACAATTTTTCAGGACGGGCAAGTAAAAAAGTCCGAAAAATTTTTTGATAAGCGAGGGGGGAGAAATCCAGAAAAAAATTTTTTGATGAGCGAGGGGGAGAAATCCAAAAAAAAATTTAATCCAAGGAAACTTTTTAAACCGAAAAAATTAGAAAATTTTTACCCAATCTCTTTCAAAATATTAAAAAGACAGTTAAAATCGCCCCGATCACCGTAGGTCGGGCGAAACTTATTCCGGGACGGGCGCCGCCCGTCCTGGCCTCCCTCTAGCTACAGGCCTGCCTGGGCGTAGGTGTCACGCCCTGGTTTTGTTACCTTTTATCAAAGATTGTTTGCCTTTATCGACTGTCTCACCTACTCTCGACTTCTTAAAGTTAGGAAAACCCTTATTACACATTAATTATATCTGCGTAAGAACCACACAACATAAGCTTTTACACAGAAAACAGCAATGACAAGCTAACGGGAAAACTACTTTTCTTTTCTGAGTATGGTTGTACGGGTAATTTCCCAAATACCAAATTAAAATTATATCATGCAACCCCTAACAATTAAATAAATGTTATAGCACTTCATTGGTTCAACTTATAATTATAAACAAAAAGTAAATAAAAATGGCTGACGCTCTCTATTTGCATGACCACGTTTATAAGCCATTTAATTACCTGCTTTAGGTCTGTGAGTCGAATACTCCAAAAACATGAATGTGCACTACCTAGAAGAAATGTCGATTGTGATTATAAACAGTTTATCCATATTGGTAAATAGCAACCCAATTTAACTGGATATGTTATGAACGAACTTAAACGCGGTCGATATGTTCCTTATATTACGTTGAAAATATTAAAGTTCAATACACCTGAGTATCCAAATATGTCACATATGCTTCAAGCATATATAGAAATACTAAACATCGTTCGCTGTTATCCAATTAGAGAATCATGCGGAGAATATAGTTTTCTCATGAATTATAAACATATTAATTATGAGAAAATGCACATGGGTCATATTTTGTTTTTGTTTCTAAATGTAGTGTTCTGCTCTCACCTGCAATTTAACAACTTTAAGTTAGTTTGTTTACCTTTTTGCATATTATAACTGTCGAAATATAATTTTTGTTACAAAAAATTAATTGACGTCAAAAACATTAAATTGTGTTGTTTTTGAAACGTTGTGTTTAAGTTTCAAAATATTCGTAAATAAGTACAAAATTCAGGAAAACCAGCCTATTTAATTAAGTATGAATAAAAATAATGGAAGCTGTCAATAATTCAGAAAATTAGTCAAGGATTTCCTCAGTTAGCAACACCCATTCAACTACTAAACTATTTCTGTCAATGAAATTAGTGATTATCTGTTGGTTAAAATTACTCCATAACGCAAAAATCCTTGGTTCTGTTTAGGTAAATTCCGTATATTATGTATGCTATTAGATACTATAGTAGAAAGTGAGTCAGATTTTATAAACATTGGATTCAGGACTAATGAGTGACCATCTTTGCAGAATAATTAATGCACTTTCTACTTAATATTGTAAATATTAGTTTGCATTATACGTGCCTCCTAAAAGTCTTCGCGTCTATATGTTAATACTGACTGGTCCATATTTGAACAATATACTACTGTAGATGAATCACTTGACTTATTCTATACTAAACTGGATGAAATTTTCGAGAAACATACTCCTAGGACTAAGGTTACCAATAAATCGTATCCACCATGGTTTAACGGAAAAATTATCTACAAGATAAAATTGAAAAATAAACATTTTAACAAATATAAAAAAACAGGTTCTGCTTACGAATTCGAGAAATTTAAACAACTGCGAGCACAAATTAAACAAGAGGTTGATATTTCATATAAACTGTACCTTGAAACTATTGAAACAGAAATTAAAATTAATCCTAAGAACTTTTGGTCTTTTCTCAATTCAAAAAATAATATCTCGCCTATACCAACCATCTTGTACTATCAAAATGAGGAAGTAACAGATCCACAAACAATTGTTAATAGCTTCGCTGATTATTTTGCCAAGTCATTCACACCATCCGCTAATCAAGAACAGAATTTTCAATCCAACAATAACAACTTATTGCTTACCCTAACAGAAATAACTGAAGAACAAGTCTTAAACGCAACCAAAAAACTAAAAGCTAACATGACGATGGGACCTGACCTTATCCCAGCTTTTATAGTGAGAGATTGTGCAATAATATTTGCTAAACCCCTCATGCATATATTTAACTTGATACTACAGACATCCTATTTTCCGGATAAATGGAAATTATCACGAGTTTGTCCTATCTTTAAAAAAGGTGATAAAAACGACTTGTCCAGCTATAGACCAATCACTATAATTTGCAACTTTGCCAAAATCTTGGAAATTATTCTACACTCAGTTATCTATGACCATACATCTGGCATGATGTCGCCCAACCAACATGGTTTTATGAGGGGCAGATCTACAGTAACCAACCTCGTTTGTATCACTCAATACTTAAGTGAAAAACTTGATCTGTCTAGACAGGTTGATGTGATTTACACAGACTTCTCCAAGGCTTTCGACAGACTCGATCACGGTGTTCTACTATCAAAAATTGCCACATTTGGTTTATCAGTGGATCTAATAAACTTAATTAAAACTTACTTGCAAAACAGATACCAATATGTTCAACACCGTGGTTACAGGTCCGTCGAATTCTTGCAGGAATCCGGTGTTCCCCAAGGGTCTATACTGGGTCCGCTTCTCTTTAACCTGTTTGTGGATGATATTACGACCGATCTCGATGCCGAAACGTTGCTCTATGCAGACGACTTAAAAATATTTCTCGAAATAACATCAATCCAAGACTGTGAGAGATTACAAAATAATCTAAATAAACTCCATGACTGGTGCATTATCAATAAACTGCCACTTAATCCACAGAAGTGTAACACCTTGTCATTTACCAGAAAGCATAACATATTTCTCTATGATTATAATCTTCAGGGTGTCATATTGCACAGACCAGACTCTTTTAAAGACTTAGGAGTTTACTTTGATCCTAAACTTAATTTTATAAAGCATATTGAGTAAATAGTAGCCGGCGCCATTAAAACCATAGGATTTCTCACACGAAACTGTAAGGGGTTTATGAACATTGACACTATGCGCACCCTATACGTGACATTTGTAAGATCCCGCCTCGAGTACGCCTCAGTGGTTTGGAGCCCTACCTACAACGTTTATATCCTCCAACTTGAAAAAATACAACGTAGGTTTCTCAAATCGGCCACATATATAATTCACGGTTATTATCCACAAATCGGGTTCCCCCACGATATACTACTTAATAGCTTTAATGTTTGCGAACTGGACAAAAGGAGAATCGCTGCCTCTATAATATTCTTGTATAAAATAGTAAATAATCGCCTCGATTGCATCAGACTCTCCAATCAAATCATATACAAAGTACCTAGAATTTCCTCAAGAAATTGCAACCTTTTTCATCTCCCCACTGCCAAAACAAATATTCTTATGTCTTCACCGCTATATCAAATGTACCTTAACTACTCAAACCTGGAAAGTCGACTTGATATATTTTGCACTAACCCATCGCAAATAAAGAAATATGTTTTTAATTAACTAATTGTTTATCCTAAAGACTGTCATGTTTTCACTTTTTTTTTTTCCATATTGTTTTTTTTTACCATTTCATATTACTCTAAAATAAGTATATATACCTACTGTACGTATAATTTTGTTTATATCTTTTTATATCTTTGTATCCTAATTTATTTGTAGTTGTAGTTGTTCTCTCTTTATCCTGTAATTGGGCCTTGTGCCTGTTGGATATCGTAACAAATAAATAAAAAAAAATAAAATAGCAGATTCTCTCGTTCAATAGTTGTCTTACACCACTTAAAATAAGCGTTTCAAAAGAGTTGCTGTTCTTTAAACATCGATGGATATTATTATACTTCAGCTGTTTTTGCCTATACCGGGGGGGCACGAGAACCGGCCCAGGCTTATAGCTCCTTTGTTTATGAACCAACTGATTTGAAATTTGGACTTATTTTCCGATTTAGTAACATGTGTAGTCAAAATGGCCGACTTCCGGTTTCGACGGAAATAACATCAAATTTGATTTTTTAAATGGAACACCCTGTATATTTTGGCATTTTTGGAATCTAGGGACGCAATTCTATATGATCAGTTTGCAAAATTTTCATTTTTTTCAAAAATATTTTTAACATTTTTAATTTCATTTTTCAACCCAGACGGCTGTGACGGGTAAAATTTATCTATCTTTACTCTTTCATCCACACAAATGATAATTCTTAGTAGCAAGTTATTAAGTGTATTGTGGGCCAATACATTTTAAAGTGTTGGTTTTTGATAAGAAAGTGTATGGACCAGATAGAGAATTTTATTTCGAATACGACAATATGCGATATGTCTAGTTTTATTCCCATTTAACAATAAAAAATTTAATAATTCAAAAATAGGTAGTACCTTTATTTCATTTTGCTTATTTGAATTAGAAACATAGTAGCCCTGGAAACAAATATTAAACGTCATACCACAGAGTACAGTAACTACTAGGTATTGTACTCTGTGGTCATACCAATCAGAAAACTGCAATTTCGTTTGACGTTTTATTAAAGGTGTGAGCTTTAAGTTGTGTTTTAAGCAATAATCAAAAATAATCAGTACAAGTATACCAGAAAGGATCAAATTGACATGCTATTAATGTACGGGTAGTGTCTGAAAAATTCAATTAATGCATGTGTCCTGTAGGCTGTGCGTTTTCCTGAGAGACATCATCCAGACAGAACATACTTTAGAAGAGTAGAAATGAAATTAAGAGAAGAACCAAATTACGTTGAAAATGAAATTATTGTGTGAAGAAGCTGAAACTAATGTGTTGGCGTACCTACGTACATTTTACCCCGTCTGCTTCAACTCGAAATAGAATGTAACGTTAGCAAGGAAAGTGCGAGAAAAATTTTAAAGAAACGTAAATACGTTCGTATAAATATAACCTACACCAGTATTTATACGAAAACGATTCAGATCGAAGAATAGTGTATTGCAATTGGTTTTTTCCAGAATTTTGTTCACCGACGAAACAAGATTTACCAATAATGGTATGTTCAACCGAAACAACATGCGGTACTGAACTCAAGAAAATACGACATTATTAAGGCAAGGACAATTTCAAGGCAGGTTCGGTTTTAACGTTTGGGCTGGGATAATTGGAAACAGAATTATTGGTCCCATATTTTTTATGGTTCTTTAACTGACGAAAGGTATCTTGAATTCCTCCAAAATGATATCCAAAATGATATCCAAAATGAAATTAACAATCTACTCCAAAAATAATAATAATAATAATATAAAAAAATAATATGTACTTTCATCAAGATGGAGCACCACTACACAATGCCCATATCGTTCGCCTACGAAGAATGGTCGATTGGCACCAATTGTCCAGTTAGGTGGCCACCTAGACCACCTGATCTGACTCCCCTCGATTTTTATTTGTGGGGATATCTTAAAAATAAAGTTTACTCTAGACCACCAACATTAGAAGACTTGCGTAATAGAGTAACACAAGCATTCCAAGAAATTTCGAACGATGAGTTAAGAAATGTTGTTCGGTGTGTTTATATTTAATTTTTTAGTGCTAAATAAAACTAGACATATCTTAGTATGCATGTCAATTCACCTACTAGAATTTCTCAGCACTCAGCTACAACAATCGATTATTTCTGTAGTAATCTCAGTAAAGAAAATATCTCCTGCTTGGTCATTCCAGCTGCTCTATCAGACCATGAAGCAGTACATTGTTCATTACAGACCTCTTGGAATATTTGTCAAAAATTCAAACATGACCGTTTATATTATAGTAGGACTAATTATAATAGGTTTCATCAAAACTGCCTTGGGTATAACTGGGAGGATCTGCTGAATAGGGCAGAGCCATTTGATGCCTTCCACAGGTATCTTAAACATGCATTCAATGAAGCCTTTCCAGTTCAAAAAATTAAACTAAAAAATAAAAAACCATGGATATCTAAGGGTATAAAAACATCTGCCAAAAATCTAAGATCTCTTCACTATATAAGAAATGACACCAACGAAGAATTTTACTTTAAATACTATAATAAATACCGTAATATCTACAGACAAGTCATTAAACAAGCTAAAGAAAATCATTACAAATCCAAAATAGAGCGAGCCAATAATGGGGCAAAAGAGAGCTGGGCTATTATAAACGAACTTAAAGGTAAAAGCCAACCGCGTGTAACATCGTCTTTAAACACCAATATTATAAATAACTACTACTGCTCAATCGCAGGCAACCTAATGGAAAACATAATTCCAACAAATGACCCCTTGAGCTACCTTGGAGAAACATACAATCAGAAGACCTTATACCTATATAACACAAGCTTTGATGAACTTAAAGAAATTATAAGCGACATTAAAAATAAAAAGTAGTCTGGTCTCGATGAAATCTCTGTAAATATATTCGAAAATCTACCAGACTCTGATCTTTATATATTAGCATCTCTAATAAACAAATCGTTTGAATCCGGAATATTTCCATCTTTTTTAAAAACTTCTGTAGTTATCCCACTTTATAAGGGCGGAGAGGTAGATAATCCATCTAACTTTAGACCCATCTCACTAATCCCTACATTAGCAAAAATTATCGAAAAGTTAGTTTATAGTTAGTTGAAGAATTTTTGTCCTCCTGCAACCTACCAAGTGATCAACAATTTGGATTTCAAAAGGAAAAAAGTACAAATGATGCAATGTTCTCATTTTTAAGTCAGATTTATGCCGAAATCAATAACGGGGAGGCAGCGGCGGCAATTTTCTGTGATTTATCGAAAGCCTTTGACTGTGTCCAGCATGAAATATTGTTACGAAAGCTCGAGCATTATGGTTTTCGAGGCACCACCTTAAAGTGGTTTCAGTCATACCTATCAAACCGTAGCCAAATAGTTAGAAATCCAAATTATTCTAATAAACTAAATATAAAGTATGGAGTGCCCCAAGGTTCCGTTCTTGGCCCAATTCTTTTTTTATTATATATTAACGACCTAACAAAAATTAATATTGAAGGAAAATTTACTTTATTTGCTGACGACACCACCATATTGTGGCACAATAAAGATGCTAATGTCCTTCAGCAAATGGTGTCGGCCGATATAAATAAGGTCAAAGAGTGGTGTGACTCCAGTTTGCTTTCTTTCAACATTAACAAAACAAACATAACTACATTTCATTGCAATAACAAACATCCCCCTAGGTAACCATTTTCTAGAAAATAAGCCCTGCTCAAAATTTCTTGGACTAAACATTGACTGCAAGTTAAAATTCAACGAACACATTAAAATACTTAGTAACAAACTAACATCCGGAACCTACGCTATCAGAGTGATCACAAATGAACTGGGTTATGCAGCTGCTAAGACTGCTTATTTTTCATTAATCGAATCACACCTAAGGTACGGCATGGCCTTCTGGTGAGTATCCAGTAAATATCTTATACAAACAATATTTGTAATTCAAAAACGTGCTATTCGCTACCTGTACAAAACTAGAATTCGTGAATCATGTAAGCCACTGTTCTTGACACATAGAATTCTCACTGTGATATCCATTTACATTCTAGAAACAGTTTGTTTAGATCATAAGCATAGAGTAATATCATAAGTACTCCCTCCATACATGTAACTCGGCAAGTCAATAATGTTGCTCTGCCAATTCCCAGATCCACCCTGGTCAAAGACTCAATTATTTACAATGGCTATAAGATGTTCAATCACTTACCAAATAATATTAAAGAAATGAGCTCAAATACAAACTTCAGAAAGGCGGTTAAAAGCCTGATAATTGTTAAACCTTATTATAATTTAGACGAGTACTATAATGACACATTTTAATTAGACATTAACTACCTTATTTTATCGTCCTTTCTGACTTTTTATATTAGCTATTATTATTATTGTATTAAAATTTATATGTAATCTGTGTTTTGTATTTATGTAATGTATGTGCACTGTGTAAACTATATATGCTATGTACCCTCTGCTTATTTACTTTGTTAATGAGAAACTCTTTCTTCTGAACAATAAAGTATATTTTGATTTGATTTGATTTGATATTGATGTATTCGAAATAAAATTCTCTATCTACTGTTGTTGATGGTCCATATATGTTCCATTTAAAAAAAGTTACTTCCTTATCAAAAACCAACACTTTAAAATTTATTGGCCCACAATACACCTAATATTAACTTACTACTAAGAATTATTATTTGTGTGGATAAAAGAGTGGAGATAGATAAATTTTACGCTAGTCGCAGCTTTCTGGGTTGAAAAACGAAATTAAAAATTTTAAAATTATTTTTGAAAAAAATGAAAATTTCGCAACTTGATCAGATAGAACTTGGTCCGTAGATTCCAAAAATATCAAAATATGCAGGGTGTTACATTTAAAAAATCAAATTTGATGTTATTTCCGTCGAAACCGGAAGTCGGCCATTTTCACTACACACGTCACTAAATCGAAAAACAAGTCTTATATACATGTTCTAAATTTCAAAACAGTTGGTTCATAAACAAAGGAGCTATAAGCCTGGGCCGGTTTTCGTGGCCACTCGGTATATGTTTTTATTGGACTCTTGCCTTTGATCAACATCGGTTTATCGATGACATGATATTAACCAAAATAACCTCTGGAACAGGTTATTTATTCAACTAGCGATCTCTTAACAGTTTTCCGAAACGTAGTTCTAAATGAAATTTCAATACTATTCCAACACTAAGTAGCAAACTTTATTACATACTACAGGGTTTTAGGGACTCTTGTCCCTTTAAGAGTTAATTTTACAATACATGCAAAAAAGTGAGACAAATCTGATGTAAAGAAGTATCTCCAACTTTCATTAAATTCGTAGTAGTTACACCATTCAGAAATTTTTATCATTTCAAGTATTAAAGTTAGTTCTATACAGATATGGGCACTACTTCAAGTAAAAGTAGTATAAATTGTACTTCAATTACTTTTTTTACTTGAAGTGTTTTACTTCAAATACTCGAAGAAATGAGTACTTGGTACTTGATACTTGCAAATATTTTAGAATAGTGCTTAATACTTAGCACTTGTTAAACTAAATTACAGTACTTTACAATTTACTTCAAGTATTTAAAGTACTTGATCACTACTTCAAGTACCTTAGGTACTGCAAGTAAGTTTGCAATCCAGTTGAAACCTGCAGAGACTGGTAAGAGAAGTTATTCGGTATTGCTAAAAAGAGCATTTGCCTTTAGTTTGTATTAGACAGACAAAAGGTTACAAAAATTACATATTTAGCTAGTAATGACCGAGAAATTATCCTTTTTAACAAAACAGTAATATTTGAATGTTTGGGGGTTTTGAGGATGTTACATTGAAAAAAAAATGTTGGCACCCACAGAGGCTATTCTTTGGTACAGAAACTACAAGTTTGAGAAGGTATCAACATTTTTTTTTAAAAAGCACTAGTTTTGGCCCGTTTTTGGCCAAAAGTCCAATTTTTAGCAAAAAATCTGGAAAATGGGCAAGCGGAAAATGTTGGCATATGGTTTTCCAGCAATAAGCATTGACAACGAAAATTTCCCGCCTGGTCAGAAAGTATTATACTACGTTCCAATTTTGGCCATAATTGACGTCGCCAGTGCTGCCAATTGCACAGAGAAAAAATATATTGAATGTTGATAGTCAAGATACCCTCTTCAAATAGCACCAATCCCCAAAGTATTATACTCTCTTCCACAATTGAATATTTTCGGGGGGGGGGGGGGGGGGCTAGCGCCAAAACGGGCAGGTGGGGAGGTCTGACTCATAAGATAAAATACTCAGAAAAATATTTGCTAAAACATAACAGCAATGCCAACATGTTATATCCCAAGCCCCATATATCCTAGACTATAATCAAGAAATTTTGTCAAATCTGAAAAATTATTTAAAAATGTTTACTTTTAGTTATTCTAGAATACATTAATGAAATGGAATGTTATGTTTTTTAAAAGTAAAATTTTCTCATTTAGTAAATAATTAAAACAACTTAAAAAAACTGTATAATTATTTAAATACATCCTAAATATAAAAAATATGTCAATGTATACAAATATTTACACAAAGATTATTTTAGATAAAAATAAAAAATTTAAAGTACTTGAATGTACGTGTTTTACTTTTAAACAGTACTTGATACTTGATACAACAAGAAAATACTTGAAGTATTTAAATGTACTTGTTAGAATTAAATGACTAATTGAAGTAGTACAAGTAGTTCTTACACCCAAAATTGTAAGTACTACCTCGAAGTACTTGATACTTGAAGTATTCTTCTTCTTGAAAAGTAATTGAAGACCTAAGTGGATAAAGGTGTTATGTCGCATTTAAAAAAAAATACTTTATGCAATTTTTTAACACCACTGATATAATTTAACACCCAATAAAGGTGAATTCTAAATTTGTAATATTTTATAGAAACTTTTTAATTATAAAGGCGCCATGTCATACATACAACCAGTAATTTTAGTGGATGTACACAGTTTTGGACAGAAAAATCTAGTTTCATAACAGCTTGATATCGTTCTTTAATATTAGTGTAAACAAAAGAACATAACCCAAAAAACCGCTGCCCAAGGAATCACTACTTCCACATCCGGATTTTCTATCCAAGTCACACAACAAAAAAATTTTGTATCTGGAAATAATTGTTTATGGAACTTTAATAATATAATATTTGAAATCCTCTACTCCAAAAATCCATAAAACGATACGCCACATCGGTAGTGGGGTGGTGACACGGGGGGCGGGAGTGGGGATGAATAAATTAAAAAAATATTTTGAGGTTTCTGGTTCTTGTACACACACTAAATCAAATTTTTTTTCATCCCCTTTAATAATGGGGGGGGTGGTGGTAATGGGGGTGGCTAATGCCAACATTTTTTTGAGACCTTAGCTTCTCTTGTCTATACTAAATATCAATTTTATGAACTCTTACCTGCTTGATTTACCTATTTACTCCAAATTTACCCCAATTTACCCTCCAACCCTTCGACGGAACAAGATGAAAATATAATCTAGTTCTAGACCTCGTTAAAGTACATATGTGCACCAAATTTCAAGTCAATATCTCAAACGGTTCCAGAGTAAACGTGCGCACAAAAAAGTTACAGACCGACAGAACGACAGACCGACAGACAGAAATTTTTTTTTCGCTCAAACTTGAAATCTCGACGTTTCATGACATTCTAAGCCTATTTGACCAATAAAATTTTTTTTGTGGTTACTATACTTCCACTGGATGTGGAAATAATTATCTATTTTATGAGGTATTATTCATTTGAATCGAAGACAAAATAAATAAGTTCCAACTCAAAACCGTTTTGTTTAATTTACTCAAAACTTTAAAAGTGTGACATAACACCTTTATCCACTTAGGTCTTCAATTGATAGTTGATGCAACTACTTATTTGGTACTTGATACTTGAGTAGTTTAAATGAGTACTTTGCGCATCTCTGGTTCTATAATTGAAATAAACTCCCGCTTCGTATTTGGTTCTTTTTGTGAGTTTTGATCTGTTTTATTCTAAAAGTCGCATTTAAAATACTAATTTTGCAATAAAAATAACTTCGATTCTAACTAACGTTACTTTAAGTTAATTAAATGGTTCAACCCCTTCCATATGTCGTTTGTCGCTTCTTTTATCAAAAATTTAGATCACCATTCTCTTCTGTCATACAAGAACACTTAAAAATTACCTAAATTCGTTAAATATAATTAATAGCACTAATTCTTCATAGATTACCGCACGCAGCATGTTAAATTTAAACCTTTTTATAGCCATAGGCGTACTTGTAAATTTTGAAAATTATATTACATTTATTTAGGACATTAAGTCAGCACGTTGAAAATCTATAAAACACTTCTTTAAAGAACTTCTTATAGAAAAGGACTCCTAAATGCGTTTTTTATTATCTAAAATAAATGTCTAACTTCCTATATTTTATAATTTTATAATTTTGAAAAATGAGAACACAAATTTTGACAAATCCGGTTCTTAACAAAGGAAAGTGCGTTATGAAGTTCAGATAAAAAAGATGACTCTTAAGCTTTGTTGCATCCTCTGCATGCAAGTCGCTGTTACCATGGCGACTCATCTTCTGAAGTACTATAATTATCACTTGACGCCGTGTCTTCTTGTGTCAAAAAATTAAAATGTACCCATTTTCAGTTCGTGGATCTGCTGAAGATCGTGTCAGCTGGTAGGCTGAAGCACAGGTTCGATCAATGGCAGAGCCAGGGGTCTTCCATTGATCGTCTATAGATTGTGGAGAGATGTATGTTGAAGGAAATAAAATATAAGTTGTCCGATTTTCTGTGAATAAACTTCTATTTTAAATATAAGTAAGACTATATTTACCTTTCTCTATCCAAAACTGCTACCTAAGGAATCACTACTTCCATATCCAGATTTTCGACCGATCCAAGTCTCCCTTAATAATGTTGTGGCGATACAAAAACAATTTTTAAGGCCTTTGTTTCTTATGTATACAAAAAATTACAATATTATTTTTTTACCTCCTTTAATAAGTAAAGGGGTGAAGGTAGTAAAGGGGAGATAGGGGGTGGTTAATGACAAAAAATATTGAGACCTTGGCTTCTTGTACTTACACTTAATCTCAGTATTATGGACTCTCGCTTGCTTTACCTAATTACCCCCATTTATTCCCCAATCCTTCAAAGAAATGAGATAAAATATAATCTTGTCCCAGATCTTGTTATAATAAGTGTGTATCAAATTTTAAGTCAATATCCTAAACCGCCGTTCTAAAGTAAACGTGCGCACAAAAAAGAAAGTTGTCTAACCGACAGACAGACAATTTTTTTCTTCTCATACTTAAAATCTCTACGTTTTATGATATTCTAAGCCTATTTGAATAATTTTTACTGTTATTATAGTTCCACGATGGGGAGGTAAATATATCTGCGGACTTTATAAATGGATTTGCTGTTAATAAAGATGTTATCTTTCAATATAACCAAAAATCTTGGAGTTTAGTTCGACAGAAATTTGAAATGGAACCGTCATAGATATACTAACTATAATCAACTGAGGCAATAGTACTCAATTCATCGTATATTCATGTTAGAAAAATTCGCAGATCGAATTAAAAAAAATTACCGTGACTCTTACAGAAACTCTTCCAGCAATTATACATACTTATAGTTGCTAATATATATATATCCGAGATATCTTCATTTACAAGAACAAATCGTTATTTCCTGTATATAAATTAACTCATGATACAAGACACAAAGACATTTTGCAACTTAATGTACACTTCTGTGAAATAAAATCCCGTACACTTGAAAAATCAAGTAATCCAGTTTTTACTAATATTAAGTGATGTGAATCAGACTTTTTGGAATTTAGATTTTTTATTATCAAAGGTTATAAAAAAATGACATTGATTGTGAAATGTCATACGTAAGGTATTTGGAAAAATGTAAACATTGTTATTACAAGACTGAAAAACTTTTGCATC
Organism: Rutpela maculata; assembly: GCA_936432065.2. NCBI lineage: Eukaryota > Metazoa > Arthropoda > Insecta > Coleoptera > Cerambycidae > Rutpela > Rutpela maculata. Next base: position 14,099,568 of record OW386289.2, on the reverse strand, counting down.
GGTAAACAGAACATTGTTATTGTTCCAAAACTCTAACGGGCGATAGACACAATTTAAACAAATGCTTATGTTCTTCTGTTAATATGGTCTTCTTGGCACTTACACAGTTTTTTAATTCCGATTTTCCTATCCTTCGGCTAGCTGTTGACCTCGATGCTGGAAAATTTGTCATGGACACAGCGTCTATTGCTGTTTGAAATGGATTTTCGCTCAAATAGCCAAGGAGCGCTTCATCTTGAACGAGATTTGAACTTATCTATCGGTCGGCCTGAACCGTCTTTTCTCTTTATGATACCGTCCTCCTCCCACCTTTTCTTCACACTCATAAAGGTACTTTTATTTAAGTGATAATGGTTAGCAACTGCTCTGATAGACCATCCCTCTTCAATTTTAGAGAGAATTAGAATTTTTTCGTGTTCAGTTAATTTCGGCATTTCGACAATATGACACTGACACTGACAAATAAATAAAGAATGATTTAAGAGGAGACAACGCCAATCACAAAGCTGAAGTGGGGCGAAGTGTAGACAGTGTGGCTATTAGAGGGCATCTGCACGTGACGTCACAGCTAACCTCAAAAATATGTGTTTCTTAAAATTTAAGAGTATTACGCAGCTGTTATTAAAATTTCTGCCTGGTTACCGTATTTTCAACTAAAATCTAGTTCAGTGTAATGTTTATGAAGTTCTAAATACTTTGCCGTAATAAAATAGGACTCTTTTTGTAGATTGGAAATCTAACCTGTAATTTGCAGTCTATTTTCATTAATCAAAAAATATATATATCAGAATAATTATTTGCGTGAATTTTTAAATACTTGCTTGGAGCCACTGTGGCTCCAAGCTAAAAATGCGTATACAAACCATTCAAATGAGAATAAACTTGAAAAACTGAAAATTTAAGGTTATGTTGGTTACATTAAAAAGCACTGTACTAAAAATCTTGACTGGAAAAAAGCAGTTTTTAGCCAAACGGCTGGCGTTATTAAACTGAAAAAAGATATTCTTGTAAATAAATCCGAAGAACATTTTTAGCTAAAACTTGTTTATTAGGAAGATCTCTCACATTGGCTAATAAACAAGTTTTAGCTAAAAATGTTCTTCAATAGAAGTGTAGTATTCGTTTAGTTACAAGAATATTTTTGATCAGTTTAGTAACATGAGCCAGTTCGCTAAAAAATGGTTTTTGCTGTAAATTTTTTTTTAATACAATGCTGTTGTAGTAGATGGAGTCACTTCGATATAATTAAAAATGATTGCTAAACTAATTACATTTATAACCTATGCGCACTCATTTCGTGTATTTGAAGCTTGGTCTCGATGTGTTCTTGACCTTTCAGGCGTGATTGTAAGTAGGTAGAGAAATAGTAAAGAAAGTACGAATGCCAAAACTAGACAACCAACACAACAGCTCTCTGTACCTTATCGGCTCATTTCCGCCCACTCCCCTCTGATTTGATCGCATTGCTCCCTCTTAATATAGCGAAAAATAGGTGTACGGGATTTTATTGCACAGAAGTGTACATCGAATATCTATGTACCGAAAGGAACCCGCACACCACAAGAGGGAAATTCGGCATCGGTTAAATTCGCCCAAATTTTGATATGCTGCTCTACTGACAAAGTAGATCAAAAGTCTCCATGGTCCCAGAAACATACTCTTCCACCTTTTTTCACCCTCTAAAGGGATGAAAAGCGTTGGAGTAAATGATATCCCTACAATATTTTATACTTTCTATAGTTACGAAACATTCAGTCAAAGAATTTGATTTATATTTTGACACTCTTCCCTTTTTTCCAACCCTTACGGGGGGTGTAAATACCTTTGCGGATGTATTTCTATACTTTTTTTCGAAATTCTTTGTCAAAGAAATAATTAATTTAAACTACTTCGGCCATTTATTCAGATTTTTAGTCCACATGCGCTTCTACTTTTTTAAAATTAGGAATACAGTATTCGTCTATAATATCAACTAGCATGTCATTATTATGTATTTGCCTATGACCTGCGTCCAGTATACTCGTATAGTGAAGTAGTGCTTGACTTGGATACTTCACTCTTTGTTAGTGTCTTGCCCAACCCAAAAACCATAGCCAACACCTGCAACGTGTGCAAATGTTTGCAGTGTTCTTGCTCCTGCTTTGCACGTACAATAGCGTCCAAGAATCGGTCCTTCATTATCCTCCATTTCATCTTCTTCATCATTATTCACTTTAAAAACAATCCATAGCTGATATCTTGTAGGTTCCGAATGCTTAGAATGTATTCTAATACGCAAAAATTCAGGCTCATTTCTGTTTCTATCCAGTGAAAAAATGTCGGTGCTCTCATGGTCAAGTTTATCTTGAACTTAAGAAGAAGCTAATTCTATTCGGTAAATGCCCACAGTTAACTGCTTTAAGTAGTTCAAATCAAACTGAGGAAATTCTGGAACTTGATTTTCATTCAGCAACTCCTACGTAGCAAACTTTCTAGCCAAATTCTCCTGCTCTACTTTCATCTGCAAAACATTGACCCCTTCAGCACGCTGCTTAATTTCACGAGCAAAGGAGACTGTTTTTCTTTGCATTTGTATGATATCTCTACATTTATTTATGAAAGCACAAACTATAAGGTGAAACTCTCAAAGATGCAAAACATGGGCTCTAGGAATGACCTCATTAAGAAACTTATAGATATTATGCTTAAAATGGTCATTCCGAGCTTCTCATATCCACCTATTTAAAGTTACAATACGTGCTTTATTTGCCTGTTCTGTTGATGATTGTCGATCTCCTAATGGACGTATCTACGGTCTTGAAGAAAATGTTTTGCATCTCTATAACCTCAATCACATAAAGAAATGTCTCCATCTTGAAACCAATTATTGATATTGTTATCACACTTTTCAAATTCTTTGACTGAATTTTTCGGAACTATAGAAAGAATAAAATATTACTCCAACGCTTTTTACTCCTTTAGAGGGTGAAAAGGGGTGGAAGGGAGTGTTTCTGGTACTGGGGTCCATGGAGGTTTTTGATCTACTCTACCAGTAGAGCAACATATCAAAATTTGGGCGAATTTAACCGATGCCGGATTTCCCACTTGTGCTTGTGGTTTTATAATGATTTAAGTAATGACATAACATCACCACCTAATATGCATATTTTTCAAGAGAAATTGCTGTACTGTACTCAAGATGAATATTTGTAATGTGTTTCTTCTGTTCTTTTACCGGTTAAATGTCCGACATGTTTGTTTGTTTTTATATTATTCTATGTCCTGTGCATTTTTCACTTTTGCTGTGTCGTCATATCATCGTCGCCGTCATCTTCATCATTATCATCATCGCCATTATCGTCATCATCATCATCATCATCGTCATCATTGTTATGCTGAAATACCGCATCTGATCCTAAACTGTGGATATATTTTTAATTTATATTTCTATGGTTGACTACGCCTATGTCTCGAATTCGTTCTTCCTTTTCTCTTTTAAGTGAAAAAATAGTTCAAACCATATTGTCTATTTTAAAGGTCGAAAATATTTATGAGATATCATTTAATTAGGCACCCTTGTAATTGCCTGGGTTAATTTATTATTTTAAAATAACGTCACGTGCCTTACTCGAGCTATGCCATCTGTGATCCAATTTAGTATCACAACTGTTGTGGTTATTGTCTGTCTATATGGTCACTCGGTGCATTATTGCTATAAATTTCGGTAGAGATACCGCTGTATAGGGGCGGACTAGGATTTTTTCGATTCTTGAAACTAATTTAAATGTTTTTTAAAATTTAGATTTTGTAAAAATGTACTGTACAGAAAACTAGTCAATAAAGAGAAGTTAAATAAATAAATATAAAAACGTCTTTACTCATAATACTATGAAATAGGATATACACTAGGTGCGAGTACCTGCTTCCCTGATTTTTGGGATTTTCACGTTTCTGAATTTCTAAATTTCGAAAATTAAGATCCTTCAATTTCGTCTATTTTTCTGTCTTCTGATGCTACTGCCACCGTAGAAAATGGTTATAATTTTAGGAAAAATATACAGGGTGGTCACTCTAAACAATATAATTGACAAACGACGGAGGAAAATTATATTTAGAATATAGTTGTCACTATTGCTAGGAAAAAATCATATACAATTTTAGGTAAAAAAAAAGAATATTGGTGGTCATCCATCAGATAAAGTTATTAATAAATAAAAGGTGCTAAATGGGGAGCGATGTTTTGCGTACATATATTTACAGGTATTTTTAAAAATATTTGTCCCAATGAGTCCAGACCCATTGTTGTTGGTTGCCAATAGATCAGTGGGTTCGGAAATATATACAATTTCGCAGACGGATATTATATGTATGATCCTCCGTATCGATTTGTTTTATGGCAGATAGACAAAAACCAATATAGGTGTCCTTAGCTCGATTTTCGAGAAACAAATAATGGCGCGAACCGCGATCGTCTATCTTTTTCGACTACCGAGCTACAGAGGGTTTTTGGAAAATTAGGATCTTTGGATGACCTTTATATCTCAGTTACCAAGTGTCCAATCGAAAATTGAGTAAGACATTCTTAGGGCACTTTTTTGAGTATAATCCGTTGCTCATAAGAAGAAAATTATGCATGCCTGAGTTTTCGAGATATACAGTGTGTCCCGCTTTTCATAAATCCACCTTAATATCTCAATTATTAATAATGCGATTTTCTTCAAATTTGGGTGGTAATTATATGTAGGAAAAATGAATTATTTGGCATAGTAAACATTTTCATTCTTCATTGGCGTGCGGTTTTAGGGGGTAAAATAGGGTAGGTTTTTTGGCAAAAAGATATTAGGGCTTATTTTAGACACATTTTTCTATCATGTTTGGATTCAGCATATCCAAAAACCCCTTAATCCACATTCTTCATGATCTCAAAAACGGATTATGGCAGAAACGAAATATTAATTAATTTCTTAAAAAACACTTTTTTAATTTTTTATAACTTTATTTAATTGCTATAACAAACCTAAAAACAACTTTTTTTTTAAATTCTGGTCTCTTCAACATAACCACCTTCCAATAAAATACACTTTTCAACAACTCTTCAATCACTTTTCTTAAAGTTTGGGGAGTAATTTCTTGACACGCTTGCCTAATCCTACGGCAAAGCTCTTGTCTGTTACGCAGCCAAGTAGCATACACTTTATTTTTCAAGTACCCCCATAGAAAAAAGTCACAAGGGGTAATATCAGGTGATCCAGGGGGCCACGGTTCTAAAGGGCTATTTCTACCTATCCACTTCATAGGGAAATTTGCATTTAAAAAATTTCTAACTATCAGAGAATTGTGCGCCGGGGCACCATCTAACTGAAAGTATACATTTTCTCTCTGTGCTAAAGGCATTTCCATAAAAAAATCATCTAAATCATCTTGTAAAAATTTTGTTCGTTTAATATGCCACATCACACGTTAACTTTTTCATTTTAATTACAAAGTTGGGATTTTCGGCTGCCCAATATCTACAATTTTGACTTGATACCACACCGTTTGTCGTAAATGTTGCCTCGTCACTAATCTGTATGTTCTTTAAAAAAAATCTGTCGTTAAGATAGTTACCTTGCAACCATAGGCAAAATTCAAACCGCCGTTCAAAATCACCTTCTAAGAGAATATGCAAAAATTTCGGTTCAAATGCCCTAATCCTACTGCGTTTCAAACACCTCCATATTTTATTTTTGGTTAAATTGAGTGTTGAGTGTTTATTTTTAAAATAAAAGGTTAGGTTAAATGAAGGAATTCGGCAAAAAATGTTTCACCCTTATACTACCATTTGGATTGTTCCGAAATTCTATGTTAAAATGCGTTCGTCGTCTGGATATTGTCATAAATTTAAATTGTATCTTCTAAGTCTTGTCTTGAAAATGGCTCCGGTTCTTGCAAACAGTTTGTTGATGTCACCAACGGTTTTGTGCCAAATTGGTGCTCGATCACAATGACGTTGATTAAATATTCGAGCACCTGACGCGTAGAGCTTTCATTATCTTCAATTAAGCGGATAATTTCAACTTTTTCTTCAATTGTAAGAACTACTCTCCGATTTTCTGCCATTATCAGTAAGATTGATAAATTAAATAACACTATTTAACTTTTGACAATTCTTATGAATCGCCAAATATCAAATAAAAACTTGTTTTTCAAAGCACTTTTGATTAATGCCTATGGTTGCAAGGTAACTATCTTAACGACAGATTTTTTTAAAGAACATAATGTTTAGTGACGAGGCAACATTTACGGCAAACGGTGTGGTATCATTGGAAGGTGGTTATGTTGAAGAGACCAGAATTTATAAAAAAAAAATATTTTTAGGTTTGTTAGCAAAAAATTAAAGTGTTTTTTAAGAAATTAATTATTATTTCGTTTCTGCCATAATCCGTTTTTGAGATCATGAAGAATATGGATTAAGGGGTTTTTGGATATGCTGAATCCAAATATGATAGAAAAATTTGTCTAAAATAAGCCCTCATATTCTTTTGTCAAAAAACCTACCTTATTTTACCCCCTAAAACCACACGCCAATGAACAATGAAAATTTTTACTATGTCAAATAATTCATTTTTCTAACATATAATTACCACCAAAGTTTGAAGAAAATCGCATTATTAATAAGTGATATATTAAGAAATTAATTAATTTTTCGTTTCTGCCATAATCCGTGTTTGAGATCATGAAGAATATGGATTAATGGGTTTTTGGACATGCTAAATCCAAATATGACAGAAAAATTTGTCTAAAATAAGCCCTAACATCCTTTTGCCGAAAAATCGACCTCTTTTTACCCCCTATAACCGCACGCCAATAAAAAATGAAAATGTTTACTATGTCAGATAATTCATTTTTCCAAAATATAATCACCCCCCCCAAATTTGAAGAAAATCGCATTATTAATAACTGAGATATTGGGGTGGATTTATGAAAAACTGGACACACTGTAGACATAACTTGTATTTTTTTAAATGGAACACCCTGTAAATTATTTCATTATTCGATAACAACTTAAATTAGCTATCCAACCATGTATCATATGTCCTATTTATCTCTAGAAAATGTGGTTAATTTTCGAAAAATTTAATATATTTGTGAGGAGGCCATGGAAAACTATTAACAACAACAACACTTATAATATAAAATAATTTTGCCAAAAATAGGAAAAACTAAACTACAATAAATGTTCGAATTGTCCTCCATTGACATCTATGCATTTTTGACACCTTCTTCTTACAGCATTTGTTGTATTTCCAATCATGACAGGGAGTTATTATCCGAAACGCTAATGTTTTGTTTTACAGTTCTTCCATGTTATTAGAACGTTCCCTATATATTTAAACAGGGTGTATTTTCTGGAAAACAGGAAAAACCTGGAAAAGTCAGGGAATTTGATTTTCGTCAGGGAAATCAGGGAAAAGTCAGAAAATTTATAAATTTATTAAAAAGTCAGGGAAAGTTTATTAAAACTACTTATATCTAAAGTTGTTCCCATATTAGCTCCCCAGCTCGTCAAAAAAAGTTTTCTATCCCATCCCCCGCTCATCAATTTTTGTTTTCGAACAGAACAAACTTCTGGAATTTTTATCGAACAGTCCTAGAAAACCTGTAAAATTCAGGGAATTTCAAAATTGTGAATTGGTATACATCCTGATTTAAATAACCCCAAAGCCCAAAGTTGGCAGGAGTTATATCGGGAGATCTAGTTGGCCACAAAATAGGACCATTATTTCCTAAAAATTAAACAGTATCTAAACTACTTTGTTGTTTATTAATGTCCAGTTAGCTAAATTAATTGTTAGTTATCAATTTAGTTAACTTAGGTAACTAGACATTGATAAACTTGTTCTGAGTGATATATATCTAATCCCCTCCAAACTGAGCATTTAAATAATTTCGTGTTTCATTTGACGTATTAGGATTTTATCTTACAGTTTCTAAAACAATATTTTCTACAGCTTCTCTACCTGCTTTATTATATATTTTTGCTCGAGGTGTTATAAATGAGCTAAACTACTTTAAATTTTGTTGTAGTCTTTTGAATATTTTTATGTCTGGCTGTCTCTTTTCTGGACATTTAAAAATATTGTTCAGGCAGCAATTTTGGCACATAGTTTTGCTGTCTATAACTTACCTATTAAAATAAGGCTCGGAAGCTAAATTTTAATCTTCTCCGCATTCTATAAAACACTTAATCATTTCTTATTTTTCAACATTACTAAATTGAACCATTTTCAATAATACTCACTCACAATTAACTCACAAATTAGTTTTTGATATTTACGATTATTTCGATTTTCTTTTTTACTATGGCCTTCTCAATAAATATTAATAATGCGGTAAACATGCATAGATGTCAATGGAAGACAATTCTAACATTTGTTGTAGTTTAGTTTTCCTATTTTTGGAAAAATTGTTTTATGTTATAAGAAGTGTTGTTAATAGTTTTCCATGGCCTCCTCACAAATATAATATTTTTTTCGAAAATTAACCACTTTTTCTAGAGATAAATATGACATATGATATATAATTGTGTAGCTAATTTAAGTTGTGATCGAATAATGGAATAATTTACAGGGTATTCCATTAAAAAAAATAAAAGTTATGTCTATATCTCGAAAACTGAGGCATGTATAATTTTCTTCTTATCAGCAACAGATTCTACTCAAAAAAGTGCTTTAAGAATCTGTTAGTCGATTTTCGATTCAACACTTGGTAATTGAGATATAGATATAGAGGTCATCCAAAAATGCCAATTTTTCAAAAACGCTCTGCAGCTCGGTAATCGAGAAAGTACACGATCGCGGTTTGCGCCATTGTTTGTTAGTCGAAAATTGAGCTCAGGACAAAATTATGCATGTATTGTTTTTTGTCTATCTCTTTTAGAGAAAACCCCAAATCCCATCTGATTTGGTCCACCCTGTACACTTTGACGTATTTTTTTTAATTCGCTTTGTTCAAATTATCCGAATATAGTTAAATTTTAAATTAATTCAATAAAGCTTACTACGAATTAACTAATCTCAGTAATGGTTCATGAGACATTCGCAATGCTGACACATCTAATAACATATTTTGTATGAAATTGTGTACACTTCCTCATACTTTATCTGCGATCAGTTATTTCATTATAAGGAAATGCCCTTAGAAATAAAAAATCTGTAAAAGGATTTGTAAAGATAATCACCTTGCATATTTTTTTTTACTGAAAGTGTATCAGATTTTCTTTCTGACACTAGTGACAGCTAGATTCCAAATATAATTTTTCTCTGTCATTTCTTTGTTAATTATTTTTCAGAGTGACCACCCTATACATCTTTCATAAAAGTACCAAGTTTGTTCTTCGTCAATAGTCAACTACATTCCAAAGATTATTTCCACCACAGTTTCTTAGTTAACCTTTTTTCAGGTTTTTTCATTGGCAGTTGCGTTTAATTACATGTGAAAAATTATCCTCCGTCACATTGTTTTCATTAAACATTTTGTCAATGGTGGAGTTTCTCCTTGACAGTTGTGTTAACTACATGCTTCATGAATTATATTTTTTAGGGTGTCCAGTGTCCAACCAGTATATTTTTCACTAAAAGTATATCCTACTTCTCCGGAGGCAATAGTGTCAACTCCTACCAAATATTATCTTTTCCGTCAAAAAGTTTAGTAGATGTAGCACCAGCAGCCAGATAGTCTGACTGAGTTGAAAAACTTAATATAATCTTGAAAGTCCCAAGAAATCTGGTGAGTGATTTTTTCATATTACAATTACCCAGATTACCCTCTACTCTTCGGTAAAAATGGAAGTGAAAGCAATATTCCTGTATGCCGGTCCTGCCATTCGGCGTTCTTTTGTTTTTACTTTCTATTGCTTACCTGGCATCTTAGGAAGCGTTTCCTTAATTGGCCAACACCTGTTGTCTCAGATTAGCACATGCTTTTGGAATTCCTATTTTTATAACTACTTTGCCTCGGTGTGTCTATCGCCATATTGCAAGTAAGAGTTAACATTGGATAATCTAGTTGAAAAAATGGAAACAATCATTTAGCCTGTTTGATGTCGATATGTAAATTTCTTGATATTTTCCGTAAATGAATATAAAGGTATTGGAAAATCATAATATGTCAATAATCATTAATCAATATGAATTAACAAAACTGGCAACAAAGATATAAATTTCAAAACAAATATTGCACAATTCAATGCTTTCTTGGTGAAAAAATGGTGAGCAAACAAATACTGCTATTGAATTTTTAAAAGCTGTAGAGGTGGAATCTTTAGAAAACAAGCACAGGCATGTGGCTATAATATGAATCAGTGAATTAAGTATACACCTAGAACCGGATCTTACAGAATTTGAAACAGACATTGACATGTCACAAAAATAAACTACAACGAACCAGGACAATCTGTGTATAGTCTGAGCAATAAGAGTGGACAGTAGATAAAAAATGAGGAAAAAGCAGATAAATGTACCTGAACCGGCACCGTCGCACAGTGGGGCAGGAATTCGGAAAAGTGGCATATAATCAAAATGAAACAAGCTAAAGGACTATTAGTCTAGAAAATAGCGTGCAAACTCGACGACGAACGGTTATCGTTTGCCAGTCGGCAATCGAAGAGACCATATAAGTACAAATTTTTTTTTTCTCTCTGGAACTTTTTGGCATGGTGGGGGGATAGGGAGGGGGGGCATTTATTTTTTAATCGAATGATTATCGATATCTGTCCGCATAGGTAGTTAGTATATGTACTTCACATACCCCAGTTACGTTGGCAGACGAAACTTCCGGTCGGCGCTCGCGTTAACCGGAAATAGAAACTAACTTTTTTTTTTTCTATTTGAGGTTAACGGGCGAGCCGATCGGAAGTTTCGTATGTGAGGTACATATACTAACTACCTAAGCGGACAGATATCGATAATCATTCTATTAAAAACTAAATGCCCCCCCCCTCCCTATCCCCCCACCATACCAAAAAATTCCAGAGAGAAAAAAAATTGTACTTATATGGTCTCTTCGATTACCGACTGGCAGACGGTAACCATTCGTCGTCGAATTTGCACGCTATTTCCTAGACTATATATGTTGTTGACATATGACAAGAGAGTATATCAGTGTATCATAGTAACATATCATCATATCATATCATCAGTATATCTAACTTCATTCAAGGTCACCTAGCCTCCATGAAATTGTTGTTGTTAAGTAGTATTTGCGTATGATCGATGGGCTAAATTTGCTAGAATATTTAAGTGGATAAACTTATTTATATCTGTAGTTTTTTACTTAATTAACTATGGGTCCAATACCGACAGACATGTACTCAATATATTACGTTATTTTACTACAATTGTTTAAGTTATATAGTAATTATAATATATAATTTCAAAAACAAGCCTACGCAAATGCAAATGCAAATGCCGATGCAAATATATCAATAAACTACAATGTATTTTGTAACCATAGGAAAAGTTTAAAAATTTTGACATATGCAGTTTGAATTTGTCAAACGGAAAACCAGCGCAGCCAGTGTGCCAGCTTACTTACTTTCCGCTAAAATTCATCAAATTTATAAGTGAATATACCAATTACAAGCTTTAAAACCATTAGTTACCAAAAGTAGGAAAGCCTTACATGTAACACGTTAGGAAAATGCCCTCTCGTTATAAGGGCAACACAATATTAAATGTTTTATTAATACTGGTTCATTCTTCTACATTATTTCTTGCTTCTCCTTCCTGCCTTGTCGGCTCCAAATCGACTTCTTACTTCGAAATTACAGGAACCTAATAAATAGAATGCACACCGTTTTAGTAACAATATCGAGTGGATACGATATTCATATTAACAGAAATTATACATTTAATACTGCAAAGGGTTTCGTTGAAATGTATCTTTGGTTTTATATGCCTCCAACTAAACATAAGTTACTTATTCGCGGGCCAGACGTGATTGCTTCTGATTGGCCAATCAGAAGAGGCCCAGGAGGCTCGGAATAAGGATTTTAAGCGATATCGTGAAAACTACTCCAGGAAATGTTCTCTCGAGAAATGTAATGAAGATGTTTTTAATTTAATGTTAATTAGTTCTGACTTGGTGATCACTAGTTATATGAAACTTCTCAAAAAGCCATTAAAACATTTTCCTACAGAAGTTCTTGGGTTACTAATTGCTCCAGATATTTCAACATCAGACATTTTAAACAGGGAAGAACATGATGTTTCCTCATTAGCAACATCAGATGATTCATCAAATGAGGCACCAAAATAACAGCAGTTATTAATGATCAGGTACCATTGTCAAAAGCATTAAAAGTTTACTTTCTTGTATATATGTATAAAAGTATACAGGGTGCCCCCAATTGCATATGCCAAAGGATCCCTCACAAATCTTATGGGAAATTGGCTTACTGTGAAATTGGCTTACTGTGAAATTGGCCCAAATTTTGATATGTTGTTCTACTAATCCAGTAGATCAAAAGTCTCAATGGGCACGAGTCCCAAAAACACACCCTTCTACCGGTGCAAAAATCACTATGAAGTACTCCCTAACGCTTTTCCACCCCTTCCGGGGGGTGAAAATCGCTTTACGCTGCACAGCGGTATCTTTGTTCCAAAAAAATATGAACACAGAACCTTAAAAAATCACCCTTACGGGGGATGAAAATGGCTTTCACCACTGCGCGGCGGTATCTTTCTGGCAAATAGAGCAGCGATTTCGTAAGTCTATCGTGTTGTTTTTTTTTTTGGCGTAGAACCAGGTCAAACATGTTAGGTTGCTTTGAGTATGTCACTGGGCATATGAAATCATATTTTACGACATTTTTTTGTGGTCTCGAACTTTTTAAATCAATAAAAAGTGAAAAAAATGTATTCTTAAAAAAAATTGTTTTTTTTTGTTTCCACTATTAAAGATACCGAAATTTGTTTTGTATCAAATTAAAGGTCACACTGTAGCGCCTTTACCAATATAAACGGTTTGGGTAAAATTCGCACTTTCATTTCTCTAAAAATCAGATAAACTAAAAATATATATTTTATGTATTGAAATCTTCACCAATCGATAAACTTTTTTATTTTTGAAAATATTTACATACATGCAGCGAAGAAAATAAAGCCTAATAATCACAAAAGTTTTTGAAACAATATATTTTTTCCGAAAGTGTACCGTTTGGCAACAGCGATTTTTTTTATCAGCGCTAAATGCGAAATTGGGACGCAATTAATACACCTCGCATACTAGTTACAGTAACTAGAGGTTTTAATTTCGGAATAATGTCATATTGAACGGATTTCGTTCATTTTTGGCAGTATAATAGGAAATGCTCCACAGAAAAGTTTCTATATTGTGCGGGGGCTTGTTAATTTATAAGAGGTGGATTCCACCCCCTCTCAGGGGGTGGCACTTAAAAAATTTATTTGTTTATTGGAGCTGAAATAGAATCAAATTTTAAGAAGAAAAGGTTCTATGCAATTTTTCACATAAATTGATAGTTTTCAAGTCATAACGACTTCAAAATTGCGATTTTAGCTTAAAAAAAGGTATTTCCAAACGGCTTTCGTCAAGTTTCTCGAAAAGTATTACTTTATCGAAAAAATGTTACAGACCAATTATAGAAAGTACAAACTGGGAATTAATTATATTTTTTGTTTATTGATGTAGGATTAATAATTTCGGAGATATTTAAGTTTATATTTGGTAGTGTTCCGAAATTAAATTTAAAGTTTAAAATGCACTTTTTTCTAAAGCAAGTGCTTTGAATGAGCAAAAAAATTGGAGCATGTAGGTAATGCTACATCTTAACAAAAACTGTATTTGAGATAATTTTTCTAATTAGATCAACAAAATGGCGACCTTTTTATATAAAAAAAGAGTATAAATACCCACATGTTTCCGTCATAACTTCTTTATTTCTTATGCTACAGGAACGAGTAAAAAATAATTTGAAATCGCAATTAATTGTCTTTAATTTCATTTTTTAGCATGCGTGACGTGGGTGTCACAATTTCTGAAATATTTAACATTTAAACTGCATTTTTTCTCTTATAAACGTTCGGACGCTATTTGTAAACTTTCATATCTCCGAAACTATTAAAACTATGTAAATAAATTAACAAGCGAAATTCATTATCAGTTTATGAGCTTTATTTTTGGTATCTACCCATTTTTCAATAAAACTAATATTTATTGAGATATTTGGAAAAGGAAAAAAAAATACGTTGCATCGAAAATACCTTCATAGTTTAAACCGTATTTTTTTCTAAAGCAAGTGCTGTATACAAACCAAAAAATTGGAGCATCTACGTCATGCTATATATTAATGAGGAACAGTGTTTGAAATTCCTTTTTTTAATTACTGGCTAATTACAGTAACAAAATGACGACGTTGTTATTAAAAAAATGTGTAAACGCACATTGCTTCGGTCATAACTTCTTTGTTTTTTATGCTACAGAAACAAATTAAAAAACAGTTGAAAGCTTAATTAATAACATATTATTCTACTTATTAGCACCCTTGACGTAGGTGTCTCAGTTTCTGCGATATTTAACTCTCACTCTAAATAATTATCTTATGAACACTTGGATGCCAAATGTAAACTTAAATATTTGGTCTGCAACATTTTTTCGATAAAGTAATACTTTTCGAGATACTTGACGAAAGTCGTTTGAAAATACCTTTTTTTTTTAGCTGAAACCGCAATTTTGAAGTCGTTATAACTTAAAAACTATCAATTTATGTGAAAAATTGCATAGAACCTTTTCTTCTTAAAATTTGATTCTACTTCAGCTCTAATAAATATATATTTTTTTTAAGTGCCACACCCTGAGGGGGTGGCATCCACCCCCTATAAATTAGTAAGCCTCCGCACAATATAGAAACTTTTCTGTGAAGCATTTACTATTATACTGCCAAAAATGAACGAAATCCGTTCAATATGACATTTTTCCGAAGTTTTGCATATTTTTTACCTCTAGGTACTGTAGTATGCAGGGTTGGTCAGATTAGTCGTGTAGAAGTGGCGGTTGCCGAAAATCATTAAGTATTCATTGTTCGGATAAAAATTGTGACAATCGAAAATGTGCTTGTTTTAAGGAAGGCCTAAAATGTTGCAACGAGTGCAAATGTCGTTCCTGTAACAACATTATTAAAGATTTCGAGGAAGATATGAACGAATTAGACTGCTATTAATGTAGGGCCTACATAAACTACATACTACATATTTATCTATCCAAATAGAAAATTTATTTCAACAATAAAACTCATTTTATGCGTACGTTTTTACTTTCATTCATTTAAAAATGTCTAATAAACTTACTAATTAGATGGGTAGTTAGTAACACTGATTGATATTTATAGATTAGGTATTTATATGTACCTACGTCTTTTTATTATTAAAAGGAGACTATTTAATATTTTTTGTACAATTTCTTAATATTAACAACATATGATCAATACTACTGTACAATATATGAAATATTGAACAATAATATTGATCCCCTAGATCTTTTGATCGCTACTGGTTTTGTACCTATTGATATAAGTTAAACTACTACATACACCCCGACCGGAACCGTCAGATCGTTGCAGTCGGCAGGCTTGCTACAGCCGAGCGCGCAAGAATATGACTTTGGCCCGTTAAAAAAAAAATCGCTGACTCAATACTATCAACGGGACTTGAAAAATTTTTATCCTAAAAACTTTTTTCAGCTATTGGCTTCAATTTGTACGCAGCATGTATATACAAATTTTCATAAATAAATTTTTTTCTCGATTGCCCAAAAATTACGCTAATGAAAATAACAAGTTTGAGTTTCCTATTATTTTACCAACTTAAAAAAAAATAAATCGGGTTCACGTGGGACGTTGTTCGAAGCGCTATTGTGTCTACTTTAATATAAAAAAAAATAGCTTGATAGCACAAATATTTTCAAAGATGGTGGAGACGTTAAAAAACATATTTCATTAAAAATCTATTTTTTTGAGTTTTTCCGAAATAAAAAAGTTCTCGACCACCAAAAAATGTCGTAAAAAATGATTTCGTGTACACGATTATCTTACTAAAGAATCCCACTAAGTCTGGTTTGGTTCTACGCCGGTGTTTTTTTTTTCTCGAAAACTAAGCGACTTTACGTCCAGATTTTACTCTACTAAAAAGAGTTATGGAACCACTCAGATGAGTACTCTCAAAAAAAAAAAAGATGTAGCAATTACTCTGCCCCTAACCATTTTCCGCCCTCGCGGGTGTAAAAGTATACCACTGTGCAGCAGTGAAAGTGATTTTCAGCCCTCGGAGGGGTTGGAAAATCGTTAGAGATTGGCTCAGAGTCATTACTGTACCTCTTTTGAGATGTGCTATCACTGTGTAGCTACTTTATTGAGAATCACCCCCCGGAAGGGATGGAAAAGTATTAGGGGGTACTTCAAAGTGATTTCTGCACCGTCTTTTAAGGTTCTGTGTTCAACTGAGCAGTTTCATATTTTTTTGGAACAAAGATACCTCTGGGCAGCCGTGAAAGCAATTTTCACCCCCCAGTAGGGGTGGAAAAGGGTGGAAGGGTCTAAATGTAAGTCAGATCCTACGATTGAGGTTTTTTACCGCGCTGAAAGATACAAATATTTTTTTAGAGAAATGTAGTTGTTAAATGTATACGAGCGCTTTTCACCCCAATAGAGGGCAAAAAATGGTAGAAGGGTGTGTTTTTGGGACTCGTGCCCATTGAGTCTTTTGATCTACTGGATTAGTAGAAC
Organism: Rutpela maculata; assembly: GCA_936432065.2. Classification (NCBI taxonomy): domain Eukaryota; kingdom Metazoa; phylum Arthropoda; class Insecta; order Coleoptera; family Cerambycidae; genus Rutpela; species Rutpela maculata. The sequence goes on along the minus strand of OW386289.2, from coordinate 14,082,812 downwards.
AACATATCAAAATCTGGACCAATTTCACCGTAAGCCAATTTTCCATTAGATTTGTGAGGGGTTTATTGACATGGTGAAAAGTTACTGGTGTTTCACTGTTTATAGACCATAACACAAAATAATAAATAAAACAGAAGCCGTCCAGTTTACCTGAAGAAGTTTGGACTATGCAGTTTCGGACATCCTGTATGAGAGGTTAATAAAATTAAGAGTATTATTTTCTACTTACGGAGACAACAATATGTGAAATTAGCTAGAAATCGTAGAAAAAAATAAAAATTGAAATAGTAGTTCAAAAATGTACACCCTCAAAAAAGAAATAAGAAAACTATTAATAGCAAATGCATTTTATAGGGTTGACGAATTTCTATATAGATAAAATTTGTTATTTTTTTAAAATTTATTATGTTGCACTTGTATGGACAGAGTTTTTATAATAGGTTTTGTTTGATATTTCTCTTTTTGAGTAAAGATATAAAAGCTTTGATGTTTTGTTAAGTAATTTATTTATACTTCTGTCAATAATAATAACAATCATAAACATCTTGATTTTACTACAACTAAAAAGTGGGGAAATTATTTCTAGTTTAATTAATAGATAAAATGAACTGAACATAGCCGCCGCCCTTGAAAGGCTAGGCTTTCAATAAATAGAAATAAACATACATGTTATAAAACAACGAATGGCTTAACATTACAACAAAAAAGACATTTTGAATCATTATGATGCTTCAAATGTCCAATTTGGACTTATTTACTCTCATCATTTATTTCAATTGGGAGCTTACAAATTTTTGCTAAAGCCCGTTTAAATACACCATTTGCGGTTTGAACACTGACTACACGCACTACACTGTCGCTACCTGGATGCAGCTGTGATATCCTACCTAGTGGCCAATTCATGGGAGGAAGATTCTTCTCTTTCAAAATGACCATATCGCCAACCTTTACGTCTATAATTTTAGGAATTCTCCATTTAGAACGTTGCTGTAGCGTTGACAGATATTCAGAACTCCATCGACTCCAAAAATGCTGCACTATTTGCTGAAGTCTTTGATAGTGTGACAATTTACTCATTGACAACTCTCTAATATCTACTTCCGGAATCGCATTAAGAACATCTCCAATTAGAAAGTGACTCGGAGTCAAGGTAGTAAGGTCAGTAGGTTCATTAGACATTGGGGTAAGTGGCCGCGAATTTAGAATAGCTTCTATTTGTATAAATACCGTGTTCAAATCCTCATAAGTTAAATGAGCGTTTCCGACTACCCTTTTAGCATGAAATTTAGCAGATTTCACTGCGGCCTCCCATAAGCCTCCCATGTGAGGGGATCTTGCAGGCAAAAAGTGCCAGACAATATTATTGGTGGTTAAGAACTGATTTATGGCCTGATCATCGTGGTCTTTAGACAACAATCTTTCTATATTTTTTAATTCATTATTGGCACCGTGGAAGTTGGTGCCATTATCGGAATACAAATTTTTACAGATTCCACGGCGCGCGACGTAAATCTTTTTAAAGCATTTAAAAATGAATTAGTGGTGAGATCTCGTACCAACTCCAAATGTACAGCCTTGGTTGTGAAACAAACAAATATACAGACGTAACACTTAACAAGTTTACGATTGCGGGTTTTCCCATCCTTTACAAATAATCTAAGCCACTATTATAAAATGGTCGTACTGGCTGCACTCGGTGCTCCGGCAAATCTGCCATTAACGGGTAAACTGTTAGCGGATTGTTTTTGAAACAAATAATGCATTCGTGCAAAACCTTTCTTACTAGGCTACGGCCCTTTAGCGGCCAATAGGCGAGACGTAACATAGCTAACGTTAACTGTGGGCCGGAGTGAAAGTTTCTAATATGCTCATTAATTATGATAAGTCTGGTTAATGGGTGTTTATTGGATATAACTATAGGAAATTTCTGATCAACTGTAACATTAGACTTTGATAATCTGCCACCTACTCGAATGATTTCGTCTTGATCGATAAACGGATTTAATGAGACAAGTTTACTATTCACAGAAACACAGTTGCCTTTCTTGAGCCTTGAGAAGTCCTCAAGAAATTCTGACCTTTGAGCGATTTTAATCAACGTTTTTAAAGATTTGTTTATTTCATTAGAAGTTAAAGGTCCTATTAATTTAACAGATTTATTTAACGCATTGTTTTTAAATCTGAGACAGTAAGCTATAACCCGCCTCAATTTATTAAGAGATGCAAATTTTGTAAATATTTCTTGGTCGACAACAGCCGAAATTGTGACTATTTTAGGTATCCTGCTTTCGGGTACGTTGTCAACATGAATTTCTTTTATTTTATTCCAACAATTTTCGTTACTAGATAGCCATGTTGGCCCTGACCACCACAATGGGCAATCTACCAAGTTTTCCGGGTTGCAACCGCGAGATATAATATCTGCTGCGTTTTCATTTGAGGATACATGCCTCCATTGATTTATATTTGTCAAACTTTGAATCTCCGCGACTCGATTACATACAAAAGTTTTCCAGTGCATAGCTGGAGCTGCCAACCATGATAAAACAATAGTGGAATCGCACCAATAATACACATTCGTTATTTTAATATCTAAAGCAGTGATAACCTTATCAGTTAGTTGAGCTAATAACAGCGCACCGCAAAGTTCAAGTCGTGGTAAAGTTAAACATTTTAGAGGAGCTACTCTGGATTTTGCACATATCAGCCGAACACACACCTCACTAGCTGAGTTGACCGTCCTTAAATACAAGCACGAGCCATAGGCTGCAATGGACGCGTCACAAAATCCGTGAATCTCTGATACTACAGTATTGGGTATGGATATATGTCTTGGAATAACCAATTTATTCAACAAATGTATTCGATCTTGGAATTGACACCATTCGGTATGAATGTCAACTGGCACAGACTCATCCCAATTGATGCGCAACTGCCACAATCGCTGTAAGATTATTTTTCCTTTTATTGTTATAGGACCTACAAGACCCAGAGGATCGAATATTTGGGCAATACTGGAAAGAATGGTGCGTTTCGTTACTATACGATTTTCTAAGTTTGAATTCGATATAACCTGTAGACTATCGGTTTTGGCATTCCATAAAATCCCCAAGGTTTTTATACATGAGTCGTCTGATATAATGTACTGCGGTAAAATATTTTCCAACTGACTGGAATTATTTAAAATATCTTGGTTATTGGATACCCATTTTCTTAACTGAAAACCTCCGCCTTCGAGAATTTCGCTTATTTCATGTTTTAATAAGATAGCATTTTCGATCGAACCTGCCCCCGTTATAAGATCGTCCATATAAAAATCTGTTTTAATGACTTGGCAAGAATTGGCGTATTTAGACTCGTTAAGACAAGCAAGTTCATATAAACAACGTGTTGCTATAAATGAGGCAGGTGATGTCCCGTAAGTAAGTGTGTTTAGCCGATATTCTTCTAACTGTTGCTCAGAAGATGGACGCCAAAGGATGCGCTGCATGTCCCGTTGACTGTCTGTTACTAAAATTTGCCGATACATTTTTGCAACATCGGCAATCATGACATAAGTGTGTTTTCTAAACCGTACTAGTATCGAGAAAAGGTCGTCCTGAATCGTAGGACCGGTTAACAAAATATCATTAAGAGATTGACCCGACTCTGTTTTAGACGACGCGTCGAACACGACGCGTAGCTTGGTAGTAAGACTTGTTTCTTTGTGCACACCATGATGTGGCAAATAATATATAATGCGTTTATTTTCATAAGGTATATCTGAGAATGTTTGATCATTTTCGTTAATTTTTGTCATATGTCCAAGTTTTTCGTACTCAAGCATGAATTCTGTATAGTCTTGCCTTAAATCAGGAGAATATCTGAAGCGTTTTTCTAAAGCTAAAAAGCATTTTTCAGCGAAATATCTTGAATTTCCAAAATCTTGTGTCAATTCACGCATTGGTAAGTGGATGACAAAACGACCGGTACTATCGCGTGTTGTAGTTTCGGTAAATATTCTCTCGCATTCGGCCTCCTCATTGGAATACTTTCGTGAATTGCTTGCTACATTCCTCAATTTTCCAGAATTTTTCAAGTTGTGTTTCCAAATTTTGCACCGATAAATTACAGTGTATCTTTGGGCTACAGACATTTAAGCATATACGGCCAGAAACTATCCATCCAAGCTTTGATTTTTGAAGAATAGGTTTGTTAGGTCCGATCATTATTTGACCAACGCAAAGTAATTCCCAGAAGATACCTGCCTCAAGTAGTACATCTACTCTATCTGAACTGCTAAAATAGGGGTCTGCGTACGTTATATTATCCGGAAATTTAAGATTTGTACGATCAAAAGACATAAATGGAATATTTTCCGTGATTTTATTAATAATTAAAAACGAAATTTGTTTTTGATAGGCATTATGTAAGGACCTTACAATAGTTTCGGTTTTTCCAAGAATTTTAGCTAATGATTGCCCAATCCCAGTAACCGGAATATTAACTTTATTACTTGACAGTCCTAATTTAGTGAATAAGTTTTTTGTTATAAAATTGGATTGAGATCCATTATCTAACAATGCTCTGCATTGTATTAAATTACCGTCTTTGTTAGAAATATTAATTAGAGCAGTAGATAATAACACGTGTGGTTCAGAGTTAATACTGCAATGTACATTCACCGAACTTTGTTGACTGCTATCTGTTGACGTTGACGCCATTACTGAATTGCTTTCATTTTGAGAAATAGTAATGTTAGAATTTTTATTTAAGTTATCGTCGCCTAGGTGCAAAAGACTGTTGTGTCTTTTTTGACAAATCCTACAAGGACTAGAACGACATTCTGAGTTAAAATGTCCTGGGCGTAGGCAATTTGTACATAATCTGATTTTCTTTACTTCTTCCAAACGGGATTTGACAGGGATTTTTAATAGATTTTGACAAGTGTAAACTGAATGAGAACCCTTGCAAAAAGAACAGCAAATATTTTGAGTTGATACAAAGGAAGTAGGATTCGTTTGTCTGAAGTTAGATTTGCTATATTTGCTTGTATGAGCATTATTGCTATTGCTAGATTCCAGCGTTTCTAGTACGTCACATCTACCCGTTAAAAATTTTCTTATGTCCTCTAACTTAGGATCATCTAGCTTTGCCGATTAGCTTCCCAATCTCTTAGTAACCGAATCAAGCTTTGTTGATATAAGATAAACTAGTAAAACATCCCATGTATTCGTAGATTCCCCTAGATTTTGTAAAGCTCTCAAATGTTTGTTAATGTCATCCAAAAACGTTCTCAAATCATGTAATGATTCCTTTGCTATGGGCTTAATATTGAAAAGTGATGATACATGTGCTCTCTTTATTAATTTTTTGTTGTCATATCGAGTTTTTAGAAGGTCAAATGTCGTTTTATAATTCTTTTCCGACACTTCGATTGCTTCAATTACTTGCCTAGCGTCACCTTTCAAGGCATCTCTTAAATAGTGAAACCGTTGAATATCGTTTAAGAGCGAATTTTTATTTACTAAAGAATTAAAAGTGTCTTGAAATTGTGGCCAATCGCGATAATCACCAGAAAATGTAGGTAAAGGTATTATTGGTAATTTTATATTGCTTCCAACCAAAGGCCGCACATCTGAAACCTGAGGAGAATTATGCATGATCTCTTTTGCCCGAGCCACGATGTTGAAATAGCTTTCTTCGAATAATTCGCGTTGTTGTGTTTCCTCAGGAGATTCGGCTAACAACGTTTCTATGTCCGTTTGTACGGTATCGAATTCTAGCCATTTTTGTGCAATTGCCTTTAATCGCGTTTTTAATTCAGTAATAAAACGATTATTGTCATAAAAACCAGATATAAAGTTTGAAAATCTTGTGACTTGGCCTTTAATACTACCGCGTTTAGCTTTGAGAGCTCGCAATTGTGCCTCAACATCCATGCTAAATGGTTGTGGTGTTTAAATAGAAAATAATTAAATTATATTTTCGTGATCAATTTTAATTTGATATGAAATTAATATTTTAGAAGCATAAAATTAAATCACTAAACTTATGTGATCATTAATGAGTTTGAGAATCAAGTTATTTACACAAATAAATGCAAAATAGGTTTATAATGCAACGGACTTACTTTATCCACTTGCCCTACGCCTCTAATTATATTGTCAGTTTGACAGACCTCGATTTTTCGTCCGGGCTACCGGCTTGCGATTGAGCGATTATGGTGAAAACTTCTAGATACCGCTTGTCGTACGAGATGTATGATTCTTTGAAGAAAGGAATATCTTACCAACTCTGCGTTTCAATATATCTTGATTGAATAATATTCTATAATATAAGTACTGGTACTCTGTTACTCAGCTGATGATTTTCTGCGTTTTTCCAGCGAATTCTGGAAATATGTCAGTCTTCCAAATTAGTTTAAGCTTTGATGTAATATAAAATCAAAGGCTTAAGTAACAACACCCTGCTAGAAGGACCAAAGTGTTTGATATTTCTCTTTTTGAGTAAAGATATAAAAGCTTTGATGTTTTGTTAAGTAATTTATTTATACTTCTGTCAATAATAATAACAATCATAAACATCTTGATTTTACTACAACTAAAAAGTGGGGAAATTATTTCTAGTTTAATTAATAGATAAAATGAACTGAACAGGTTTGTTATTTTTATACATATTTATAAATACTTTTATTAATGTGTATTTGTGTGTTTTATTTTAAGTTTTATTACTATAACGAGACAGACAAATTGTTTACTTTTATTTTGTGTTAATTACTTAAATAAATATTTTTATTTAGACGAGCCAAATGTACATAATCTTTCCAAAAAAAATGAGAAAATAAATTCTGTTCTATTTTATTCACGTCAAGAGGTCTACTGTCTACACTTATTGCTCAGACTATAAGTGAACATTTTCAGGCCGGGATAACTGAAACTTTTTAAATTACAACATTTTCAAAATAAAGTTTTTTGACACTTCATTATTTTATGGTAAGTAGTAATTTACAATAAATATAAACAACATATCTTTCTTATCTGAAATATTGTATTTTTCAAACCATCAAATGCCTACTACCTCGTAAATAGGTACTATATTTGAGAGCATTCTTAAAAACTTATGGTAAGACAAATGACCTGTTTCCATCTATAAAAAGAAAAGTAAAGGCTAAGATTGCGATCTAGTTCTACCTGTGCGCATACCTAAACACCCACTCGTCAAATAGATTATTTTTTCGAAATTTCTCGGTAAAAACGGCGCTGACAAAGAGAGGCCCATGACCAGCAAGTGTTTAACAAGTGAATGGTGTTCATTGATAACAAAAGAACATTCACCAAGTTCACATGTTTTAAATACGAGCGGCACAATGGCCAACCTTGTAACCCGAAACCAGCCGGGACAATAGAGACCTTACAGATCCATTTTTTCATCTTTCTCTGGAGAACTATTGCACCTGAGATAGTTCACTTGTTCTCTAGTTATTTCTTTCAGCTTAATGTGGGTGGTAAGAGTAAACAAATACCCGTAAAAAGACAAAGCGAGGATGGTTAGTGCCTCGGAGATAATTTTTCAGGCCAATGGTTGTGGAGTATGATGTTACGTAAAACAGTAATTGAAATACGGAATATAAAAAGATTTTCATCGGCGAACAACAGACGAAAATTAAATGAGATAATCGATACCGACTTGAGAAATTTTAAGTTATACAGAATGTTCGGAAATACTGCCCAACTAGCATTATTGCACTAATAATAATGATCATGATAACGATAATGATAATGATAATGATAATAATAATTTTATTCATCCTTTCGATCACAATACAATGAAATAGGACATGTCAATAAATAAGATAAAATATAACATGGCTAGAACTACATGTACATATACACAAAAATATACCGTAATACAGGTAGCTCCTTTTTTTTAATAATATGAAATTTATGATTATGATTTCAAAAGTCATCGACCGAATAATAACAGCCACTTATGAAATAGTTCTGTAATTCCTTCTTAAAGGAATATAAGGAAGCTTTTTCTTTAATTTCGGTAGGTAGACAATTAAAGAATTTTATTCCAGCCAGCAATGGAGACTTTTCATAGAGCGCAGTCCTATGTTTTGGAATATTTAGTAAACTACCATATCTGGTAGGGTAATTATGCAGCTGGAAATTTGTCTCGTACTTGCTAATATTCTTTTTTATATATATGAGACAATTATGTATATATACGCAAGGAAACGTCAATATACCGTGTTGCTTAAAGAAAACTGCATGATTGAGTTTTCTGCAAGTCGAAAATTAATCGGATAACTCTTTTTTTGAGCAATCAGAACTCTCTCGCTATCAGAAGAGCCACCCCACAAAATGACATTATACAATAGTACTGAATTTATGAGGGCATAATAAACATTTATTAGTGTTTTTTGGTTTAATACACTTTTCAGTTACAAAATTGCATAATAGCCATAACTTATTTTCTGACAGATATTATTAATGTGATATCTCCAACTAATATCACTGTCAATATGGATACCAAGAAATTTTGTCGCTTCACTTGGAGCAACTGTTAATTGATTATATGTAACATTTATGGGTGCTTGAATTTTTTTCCTACCAAAAAACTGTAGCAAAATAGTTTTTTTAGTGTTAAAAATCAATTTATTAGTACCACACCAGTTGATAAATTGTTCATAGAGAGTACTGAGCTTGTCTTGCCTCAAGAGTGTCTGCCTCTGCCTCCTCTGCTAAGGAGATGCCGTCTGCGAACGGCACAACGCATTCAGTACCAATATAAAGTGGTAAATCATTTATAAATAAAAGAAAAATAAGTGGCCCGCCCCAGTACAGAACCTTGAGGAACTCCAAGATTAATACAATACTTCTCTGAACTGGCGTCTTCTAGTTTTATAAAAATGTTTCTAAAGCTGAGATACGACATTATCCATAAAAGAAAGTTACCTCTAAATCTCTAAATTTACTTTAGAGGAACAAATCGTCACTGGAATAAGTAAAGAACTTTGCATATATTATTGAGTATCCATTTTTGGATGACATTGAAATTTTCCAGGTAAATGTCACTCACTCCTCCCCAACCCACAATACCATAAGATAATTGCGATTGTACCAGTTATGGTAGATAGTGTTGAGGTATGTAGGTAGATAGGCCACGTCATTTTTTAATTATATTTTATATTTGCGAATCCCATCTCAAGTGCCTGTCAATTACTATGCCGAGGTATTTCATTGCTTCCAGTATTTGGATTTCTGAGTCGATAATTAGTGACCCATAAAATAAATGATTGGAATAGGAAGCAAATGGCAGATATTTTGTTTTTCACAATTTAACGTAAGTTTATTATATTGAAACTAGTATTTTATTTGTTTATTATCCTTTTCCACCTTTTCCTTTAAATTGTGCCAGGAATTTGCTTCATATAAAATTGCCGTGTCATCTGCAAAACTGAGTATGGTTCCTGTTGTACTAAAAGAAAGTAAGCTATTAATATACATAGTGAATAGGACTGGACCTAGGACAGTCTCTTGAGGTATGCCGTATTTCACCCGTCTAAAACTGAAATAGTGTCATTAATATTAACGTGTTGCTTTCGATCTGATAGATATCTTTTTAGTTATCTGAAAGTGTTCCTCCTTATACCATAGCATTCTAATTTTTCCAACAGTTTTCTATGACAACAATGTCAAATGCTTTAACAAGATTAATAAAGTCACGCAAAGAAGGTATTTTTTTATCTAGCTTATTATAAATGTAGATGAAGATGTTAAATAGTGTGTTGCGTTCTCTGTCGATTTTCCTTCTCTAAAGCCGTACTGATGTTCCGATATTAAATTATATTTGTTCAAGAAATTTATCAGGCTGTATTTTATGATTTTTTTCAATTATTTTAGCAACATTAGAAATTAAGGAAATCGGTCTGCAGTTAATTATTTCTAATTTATCACCACCTTTATATAATGGTTTAATCATCCCAATTTTTAGTAATTCTGGAAAACACCCTGTATTAAAACATTTATTAATTAAATACATAACCGAGGCGACCATTTCACTAGATATTTCCTTTAAGGTCTCAGAGCGCATACCATAATCGCCCGGAGATTTTTTTGGTTTTAGTTCTTTTATTACTTTTATTTCCACATCCCGTGGAAGTGTAGTAACGACAAAAAAATTTTTATTGTTCAAATAGGCTTAGAATGTCATGAAATGTCGAGATTTTAAGTTTGTGCAAAAAAAATTCTGTGCGCACGATTACTCTGAAACCGTTTAAGATATTCACTTGAAATTTGATACACGTATGTAATTTAACGAGATCTGAACCTAGATTATATTTTCATCTTATTCCGTTGAAGGGTTGGGGGTAAATTGGGGTAAATCGTGGTAAAAAGGTAAATCAGGAAGGTAAGAGTCCATAAAATTGATATTTAATACATACAAAAGAAGCTAATGTCTCAAAAAAAAATTTGGCATTAGCCATCCCCATTACTACCCCCACCTTTATAGAAGGGGGTGAAAAAGAAATTGTGATTTAGTGTGTGAACCAAAGGCCTCAAAATATTTTTTTACTTCCTACCCACTACCCACACCCCACTACCGATGTGGGATATCGTTTTATGGGTTTTTGGGGTAGACGATTTCAAATATTATATTATTAAAGTTAAACAATTATTTTCACATACTAAATTTTTTCGTTGTGAGAGACTTGGGTAGCAAATCTGGATGTAGAAGTAGTGATTCCTTGGGCAACGGTTTTATAACTTCTGTTTCATTAGTTGGATATATGTAAATACATTGTGTTTAGGGATTGCATTACCGGTTAACCGGTTAACCGGTTATTAGGACAAAAAACACATGACGATAATTACCGGTTATTTTAATTTTTTACCGGTTATTTTGGTAAATTCTGAACTTACGATATGTCACGTATTCAACGTTTCTATTTATGTCACTGACTAGTATTCACTAAATACAGAGTGATTGTTCCAACACTGAGCACTTTTAACAATAAATAAATAATATTATAAAAAGAAAACTCCAAACACCAAGCCCCAAGAAATACAAGAGAGACATTAACAATATCTTACGACAAAAAATTTCACTGCCGCAAATATCTTGGAATACATTTAGAATTATGTTATTACCAATTCTTATTAACTTATTGACCCACCGATTGAAGAAGGGTATCTTCAGCTGGGGTATTCTATGCACAAATATCAGACGACTAACTTTTTTAAAATAATATTGTATTTTTAGATTAGGTATTCAGTAAATGCCATATTTGAGTTTACGTTTATGATGTTTGTTATTTATGTGGATATTTTTGTTATTTACAGAATAATTATTTATTTAAATTTGTTTCTGTTTCATTTATATTTTTTTCCTTTTGATAAATTAACTCCTATATAAAAAAGTCTCTTTGACAGTCACATTTTTGTCACTTTGACAGCGATAAAAAATATGCATCGTTTTTAATCACCGATAAAACTGCCTGTTCCTCAAAAGCAGAGTACATGTAGTAGTCGCACGTCACTTTGAAATCTGTACTGTCAGCTATAATTTTTAAGTATTGTGGAAACTATACTGTACAATATGAGTCGTTTTGGGAAAATTATAATTATTTTTAATAAATCATTGTTGTTGTTCGTTCACATATTCTGTCGTTAATTTATCTTGCCAAAAAACATTCGAACTTTTCTTTTATTGATACTTTTTGACTCAAAATTTTGCCAATTTGTAATTTTGCTCGAAAAACTGACATTTGACAAAATCGCTCGACCTCCGGTCTCGCGATTTTTTCATGTCAGTTTTTCTTATAAAATTACTGATTTGGCAAAATTATTTCGTTACAAAGAGAAATTTATCCGATAAAAAAAAGCTCTTGTGATCTTACTGTTTATAACAAACCTTTTGTTTGTTCGTTATATTAAATATACGTATTAAAAAATGTTTTTTGTTAAATTTAGATAATTTTGTACATGGAAAAAGACAATTGCCATTTTCGCCACCCTAATCATCCATTCTAAAAATTACCGGTAAATACCGGTTAACCGGTTATTTACATTTTTATTTACCGATTTACCGGTTATTAAAACTTCCGATAAATTGCAATCCCTAATTGTGTTCTCCAGATTTTTTTATTTTCTGTGAATTTGTCTTTTAATCTCTTTTGCGTAATTAGCGACCCATCGCGGACTCATCAAATGGGGTATTGTTTGAATGGTCCTTAAAAGGAGAGTCAAAATATATAATAATATACCGAGTGTTCTATTTAAGAAAAGACAAGTTTAAACTATACACTCTTGTGCATACTATCACTCCATTTTTGAAAATTTTCGATATCTTTTATATGAGAGCCAGGATATTTGACGCACAGTAGTGCTTTTATTGAAAACAGGCGTCAAAAATCGGTAACCTATCCAATTTTCGATACAAATTTACGAAACTTGGTAGAGTTAAGTATTTGGATATGCTAAATTCAGTTTTGCTGCAGAATTTTTTTTTCAATTTGGCGGCTTCAAAATTTGGGTCAGAAGAAACAAAAAAGATGAAAAATTCAATAAAATAACCCAGCCATAAAAAAAGTCCTGATCCTGGAATTTTACCCGAGTAGTCCAATGTATTTTTCGACGCTGAATTCGAATCCAACCTCAGAAAAGCCCAAACACCCTCAAAATTTTGAGCTGGAACGAGAAAACACCCTTAGAATAGGGTACAATCCTAGGTTTTGAGCTTGCTGAATCCAAATTTCAACATGGCAAAAGCCAAAAATTGATTCTCAGGGTGTAAAAATGAAATTTGACAAAATACGTAATTTGCGTTCTAAACTTTCATTTCTAGGGGGTTTTGAGGTTGATGATTTCAAAATTTAACATGCCAGAAGCCAAAAATGTATTTTTAAAGTGAAAATCGTGAAAGGGGTGAAAAATTAGTATTTGACAAAATACGTAATTTTCATTCCAGGGGTTTTTGAGGTTGCTGATTTCAAATTTCAGCATGTCAAAAATTTAGATTTTTTCTTAGGTTGAAAATGGGGTAAATTAGTGGTTGAAAAGGGTGTAGAAATAAAAAATTGAAAAAATACGTAATTTAGATTCTGAAATTATATTTTTAGGGGCTTTGAACTTGTTGAGTTCAAGTTCGAATCCGATTTCAGAAAAGCCCATGTGCTCTCAAAATTTTGAGCCTTTAGCGAATAAACAACCCTAAATAATAGGGTAAATCATCCCTGATTTGTGGTAACAATAAATACATGCAAAAAGGTTAACAAGCGAAAAAGTATCGTATTTAAATAGAGATTTTTGGTATATCGCAAAGGATTTTCTACTCTGAGGTGGTTAAGCAACCCCCAAAATAGAAGGAAGCCACCCCAAAACGAAGCAAAACTTACCCACATGTTAGGATTTATAAATTGATGGGAATGAATGGTAAAGAATATCAAAACAAGGGAGAGAGCCAATTTATGGTTAATGAACCATAATAAATAATAAAATCGAAATTATATGAAGATAACATCTTCAATATATAATATAAGTCATGTTATTTTGTTATTAGAAATTTTTATATTCTTCTGTTATTATTTTTGTTTCTTTCTTCCCTCCATAGTTACCTCGAGTTTGAAATAATTTATTAAGGCAAGTGAGCCGCTATATACACTCGTTATCTTTTATATTTAGCAGTCATCTCCCTAAATAATGGCGGAACAACTACTCTCAGATTAGGCTAAAAAATATCCCTATTCTTGCAAAGACTATACACCATCATACCGTCATAGAGTATATAAATGCTAAAAAATGACATAAAAAATGAAGATTTGAAAGTTTCAAATTATGTAGTACTAGAGTGACTTAAAGTTCACCCATTTATCAAAGTACAAATGAGTGTACAAACTACCCTTATATAAAAATAAAATACATGATTACCATTCAAATATGGAAAGTGTGTAAGTTTTTGATTTATAAATTTTTTAATAGAAACTAAATGAACTTTATTTTTATATTAGGGTGGTTTTCCTCCTCAGAGGTGAAAATCCTTTGCCATATACCAAAAATCTATATTTAAATACAATACGTTTGCGCTTGTTAATTCAGGGTTCCCACCAACCTGGAAAACCTGGAAATCCTGGAAATCCTGGAAAAGTTAGGGAATTTAGGATCATTCAAAAAAAGTCATGGAAAGTCAGGGACTATCTGAATTTCAATTATCATTGTCATGAATTGAACAAAATAATTTTATTTAGTCATGGAATTTGGTTAGCGCCAACTAAACTATTCTTAAACTCAAATCTCTAACGTACTCCCAACTATTGAAGTACTAGTTTTGAACACGCGTCTCCACGAAGCAGTTACATTACCAACATTATAAAGAACGGAAAGCTAATATCTCGCTATTTCTTTTCTTCTCTTTAGTATTTCAATAGTCCATCTTTTTCCAATATGGATTTATATATAAAAACGAAAAAGAAACTGTTGAACAGAGAATGACTAATAATAAAATAGTAAATGGCGTTTGCTATATTAGAAAGTTTTTGTTAATATTTTTATATTTAATATGCACTTGCTCTACTTACCCTGCTTCTACGTCTCAAAAAAAAAAAACAGAAATATGTTTATATTTGAATCAGGGACCGAAACCGAAATTAATTTCGGTTAGGGTTAAATAACGTATACCATTTTCAGTTTTCATAGCAGCGACAATTTAGTTTTCATTTACGGTTTCGGTTGTCAAGGCAGCGACAGTTCGGTTCTCGGTTAAGGTTTTGTTTTACAGATCCGCGGCAATTCGGTTTCTCTTAGAAAAAAATTAGTAATTACGGTGCGGTTTTCGGTTTCGATTTAGGTTTCCGGCTTTTTACTTGCCTTTTAAAAATAATAATATTAATAATAAAGCATTAATTATTTACCCAAATTCACAAAATTTACAAAAATAAATTATTACATTTACACTAGAGGTAAATAAAAGGCGAGTAGTTCAGTTTACTGTCGAAGCCAGTAAACTGTTCTTCCACTACCGCCTATAAAAACGTCAGAAGTAGAAAAATATAAGTGCATGTAATGTGGCTTTATATTCATACCTAGACAAAACATAATACATAAGAAAATTAAAAAAAGAAATACATCAAAGCAGCGCGAAAAGGAAGCAGACTAGAGCAGAAGGAGAGAGAAGGCTAGGAAATGAGAGGAGAAAAAAAATTAAAATAAAGGAAGAAACAAAAAATAAAAAAAAGATAGAGAACTTACAGGAAAAGGTAAGATTTCACTTTACTGATTTCGCATTAAATATTTTTTAAATGTTTTTTTAAAACTTACACATGAAAGGGTGAGTCCATTAAAGGGTAGCTTATTTATACAGGCAGCAATGTTATAAGAGAATGACCTTTTGAATATTTCCTTACGATGTTGTGGTATGGTGAGAATATCTCTTCGTCTAATATTAATGTTATGAATATCATTTCTAAAAGAGAGCTTGTTGAGGAGGTAAGGTGGTGATCCAAACTTTAACATTTTATGAAAAAAACAAGCCATGTGAAGTTTGCGGCGATTGTACATATTCAGCCATCCTGCAGTTTTCAATTTGTGAGATATTCTTTGACGGCGTTGAATTCCAAAAATTAAACGAAGACAAGAATTTTGTACTTTTTGTATACGCCGGGTCTCGATGCTGTCAATACAAGGGCTATAAACCACATCACAATGATTAAAATGAGACAAAACTAGAGAATCACATAACATTTTTTTTACTTCCATGCTTAAAAAACGTCTCTGAGTATATATCATTTTTAGAGCAGCATATGCTGTTCTTAATTTACTCGTAATATGCTGTTTAAACCTTAATTTATGATCAATAATAAGACCAAGACTTTTCGAGCTGTTATTAAAGGCGATTGTATAATTTCCGATCTGTATATTAATTTCTCTCGATACAAATTCACGTGCATTGTCATTGCAAAATATTACAGCAGATGATTTACTAGGGTTAATTTTAAGTAGATGGTCAGTAGAGACTGACACCAAATTCTTTATATCGTTGTTAATTAAATTCCTATATTCCTGTAGATCTTCAACATGAAATGAACAATAAATCTGTGTATCATCAGCATATAAATGATAATTGCAGTATTGCAAGGAATTGAGAAAATTTGATGTAAAAATTGTAAACAATAACGGTCCAAGTATACTTCCTTGCGGGACACCTGAAACTACCGTCAGTGGTTGTGAAATATTATTATTAAGTACTGTTTGTTGAATTCTATCCGACAAGAATGACAAAATTAGATTAGAGGAATTTCGTTCAAAGCCACAGAAGTGTAAAATTGAAAAAAGCAATTGGTGATTTATCATATCAAAAGCTTTCGTATAATCTAATAATACTAATACACTGATTTTATTATTATCAGTAGCTCCAATGATGTCATCAGTTATGTCAGCAAGGGCCGTAGCACAACTGAAACCAGATCTAAATCCCGACTGTTTTAATGGTAGAATATTATTGAGATTCAAAAATTCTCTAATTTGCAATTCTAAGATTTTTTCAAAAATTTTTGATAAGACAGGTAAAACACTAATGGATCTCAGGTGGCTCAATTGGCTAGGTTGATTGATTTTAGGTAGAGGAAATATTAAAGCTATTTTCCAAGCTTTAGGAAAGTAGTGTGTATTTATACACTCATTATATATGTGTGTTAAGAATGGAACTATATAAGGACAGCATAAATGTATTAAAGTTATATTTAATTTATCATATCCATAAGCTTTGGATTTTATATTTTGAATGATTTTAATTACGTCTAAATCAGAAATCAGTTCAAAAGAAAATAAACCATCTATGCCTTCTTTAACATTGGTATTATAAAAATTTATTAACTCATCTTTAGGTACATCATTATTATTAGAGGAATTGATAAAAAAATCGTTAATAGCATCCACATTACTTAACTGTTCAGGTATATTAATCTTTCGGTTTCTAGCAATATTTAATTTTTTTAACTCGCCCCATTTCTCTTTAATATTACAATTATTAAATTTATGTCTTAAATAAGCCTTCTTTTCAGCCTTAATAGCTGCATTAGTTAAATTCCTGAGTTGTTTGTAGTAGACCCAGTGGCCATTTTGTCCTGTTTGTTTGAATTTTGCCAAAGTTCTATTACGTAGTTTCTCCATAAATTTAATGTTATCCGTTATCCACGGAGCATAGCTTCTTTTGGAACATTTTATAGATTTGTTAGGCGCATGCGTATTGAATAACTGCAAAATATTCGTAACAAATTCAATCTTAACGTCAATATTATTCATATAGAAAATATTATTCCAAGGTATGTTTTCTAAATCCATTTGAAATTGTTCAAAATTTATATGTTTTAAAGCTCTATAATTAAATATTCTCTCCGGTTCTTCCATGATATTAAACGTTATAGTACAGTAAACTAAGAAGTGATCGGATATTTGTGCATCGACTACCCCCGTCACAAACATTTTCAAAATTTACCAGAATTAAATCTAACAATGACATGGTAGTATCTGTAATTCGAGTGGGTTCGTTTATTACTTGTACAAAATTGAAAGTTTGATATATATTTTTAAATTGCGTAGAATAATTAGTATCTAAGTTTAGCATATTAATGTTAAAGTCACCTAAACATATTATATTATCATAACTTGCAAAAACATTGAAAAACGTGTCCTCAAAGTAGTTTAGAAAGGAATCATAATTGTAATTTGGCGGCCTATATACATTAGCGATGACAAGTGCCTGATTTTCTATTAATATTTTGATCATAATAATCTCTATATAATCGTGGTTTCACTTAATAAAATAAAACCTTATATAATCTTTATAATGGACGAATTGACTTAGATATGGTATTCACCATACAATTTGGTATTTCTACATCATGGTTTAAAGATTTGAATCTTTGATTTGAACCATATTTTTTGAACTTTAAAGTCGTAAGTACAGTGCGGATTTCGGTTTCGTTTCAGTCCCAGATTTGAATAGCATAATAATATGTTGTACACTAACTGTTAAAAAAAATGTGATTAAAATGTAGATTTTTGTATTAAATTTCTTAAAGTCATGGAATTTTATTTAGTTTTGGTCATGGAAAACCTGAATTTGAATAATTTATTTTGGTGGGAACCCTGCAATTACTTTTTGCATGTATTTATTGTTACCACAAATCAGGAATGACTATTTACCTTATTTTAGGGTTGTTTATTCGTTAAAGACTCAAAATTTTGAGGGAAATATGGACTTTTCGGATTCGAACTTGAACTCAACAAGTTCAAAACCCCTAAAAATATAATTTCGGAATCTAAATTACGTATTTTTTCAACTTTTTATTTCTACGTCCCTTTCAACCACTAATTTACTCTATTTTCAACTTAAGAATAAATTCTAGGCTTTTGGCATGCTGAAATTTGAAATCAGCAACCTCAAAAACTCCTAGAAATACTTTTGGAATGAAAACTACGTATTTTGTCAAATTTTCATTTTTCACCCCTTTCAACACCTATTTTACTCGATTTTTACCAAGAATCAATTTTTAGCTTTTGGCATGTTGAAATTTGAATTCAGCAACTTCAAAAACCATATATGAGGGGTGATTTTACCCTATTCGCTCCAGATCAAACTTTTGAGGGTGTTTGGGCTTTTCTGAGGTCGGTAGAATTCAGCGTCGAAAAATACATTGGACTATTCGGGTCAAGTTCCAAGATCTTTACTTTTTTGTGGGTCGGGGTTATTATTAAATTATTCATCTTTTTTGCTTCTTCTGACTCAAATTTTGAAGCCGCCGTATTGAAACAAAAAAATTCTGCAGCAAAAGTGAATTTAGCATATCCAAATACTTAACTCTACCAAGTTTCGTAAATTTTTATCGAAAATTGGCTGAGTTATTTTGATGCCAGTTTTCAATAAAAGCACCACTATGCGACGCTAGACTGATACACCCTGTATTTATTGTAAATTGCCACTTAATTGTGAAACAAGATTGTTTCAATGACACCGAACAATAAAACAGTACTTTTATCATTACCTCAATATTTATCACGGTGTGATATAAAATTAAATGTGGAGAAAGAACGGGCGCACAATGAACAGGTAATCAGGCGTTGTCGTCACATTTTTCACCTTAATGTTTACACGTTAGATAGTCGAAGAGTTAATAATATACGAAACCCAATCTGACCACTGCGTATCAGGTAAATGTCGACGACATCCTTAAGAATTTCCTGTTAGAGAATTGGTTTTCCTAGTAATTCAAATCCAATTACACATGATACTCTATAAAGTTAACCAGCCGAATTAATCGGCACCATTGATAGTACTACTAAAATCGACTGAATAATATATGAAGCCGCGGGGGCAGGAAACTTTGAAAGGGGACAAATTGATTTTTCTCGAAGTACTGTCATTTAGGGCATATACATGTGTGTATCATTAATTAAAATGCCAGAACATCTTTTCAGAAAATATTAAGAATATTAAAAACGCTACAGGTAAAAAAATAGAAGAGGAAAATGAAAAGGTTAATATTTTTAATTCTTTCTTTAGTAGTATCGCAAAAACTCTTGCAAATAAAATCACTCCAAGGGCGAATAATATTTCACCTGAAACAAAAGTACAAATTAATACAATATTTCTTACTCCCACATCTCCAACAGAATTGAAGCAATATTTTCGGAAATTTCTTTTAGGGTAGTTGCCATAATTCCATCTAATCCCGGCGATTTGTTGTTTTTTAATTCATTAATACATTTTTTCACTTCTGTTGGAGATGTGGGAGCAAGAAATAATATTGTATTCATTTGTACTAATAGGGGAATGTCCATCAGCCTTTAAAGTAGCTGTCATAAAGCCCATTTACAAAAACGGGTGCAACGAAGAAGTTACAAACTATAGACCGATATCTTTAATAAGTAATCTAGCAAAAATTTTCGAGAAAATCATTAAGTCAAGAACTGTAAACTATTTAGAAAAATATAAATTATTATCAAAATATCAATACGGATTCTGAAAAGGCAAGAGTACACATAATGCAATTATCAGCCTTATAAGTAAAGTTTACGAGGCTTTGGATAATAGAGACAAAAGCTTAGCAGTGTCCATCGATTTAACCAAAGCATTTGATATGGTATGCCATACTGAACTTTTGACCACACTTAATAAATCAAGTTTTAGGAATAACAGCCTAAAGCTTCTGAAGTCATATCTAACTAATAGGATACAGTACACAGAAGTTAACTGTGTGAGAAGCGAGGCTGAAACCGTTGAGTATGGTGTACCGCAAGGGACAGTACTGGGGCCAATACTTTCATAATATATATATAAACTCGTTATTTGATATACATACCAGTGCATCAATAGTAAGTTATGCAGATGACACTGCCCTCTTCTACACAGCTTCTAACTGGAAAAATTTTAAAATTAAAGTAGAACAAGATCTAAAAAACGTTAAGAAATACTACAGTAATAAATTACTCACCTTAAATGTATCAAAAACGTATTACGTACCTTTTTATCTATACCAAACTTCTGCCCCACCTTTTCAAGAACTCACAATTGATGAGCACTTTCAAATAGCTTCTGCCACACAGATAAAATATTTAGGAATAGTAATTGATTCACAAGTTAAATGGGATCTACATATAGGTTACATATCAAACAAAATAAGAAAAATAATATACAGATTTAAAAGTTTGAAACAAATTTTAGATATTAAACAATAAAAAATTATGTACCTTTCCCTCGTTGAATCACATCTAGTATATGGTATTCTAGGTTAGGGAGGAGTTCTCGACCTACATTTGAAACATCTATTTACAAAAGAGAATATTGCAAAAGCGAATATTGAAAATTATTCTCAATAAAGAACAAACTTACCCCTCAAATGATTTGTTTAAAGAGGCCAAGGTAATGGACATTAGATTATTATTCTTCTTACAGTGTGCAATATATCAATGGCAATCTAATGCGCAAATAAACGAAGACGCGCCAGCAACAAGCAAGAGAAAATCGAAGAAACCACATCAGAGTCCCAAAAACAAACACTACTTGTGGTCAACGATGCTTCACATACCTTAGTACACGGGCATATAATAAAATACCTAATAATATTAAGCATACTACTGTTTTTAATAGAGCAACAACTGAAATAAAAAAATATATTTTAGAAGCCCCTAGGGAAGAAATTCATTACGTCGTAAATCCCAAACCGTACCTCAAAACATTATTTTAAATTAATAATAATATTATGGTCGTCCAGTGCATCTAAATGATTATTTTGTATATTCATTACTGTGAAAGTCTCAGCACTGTATGTTTTTGTTTATATAATGGGTGTCATAAATATTATATGAGTAGATGTGTTATATTTTTATTTTTATATTTAGGTATTTATAGTTTTCACATTATAGTTGTTAAGTTAATATGTCTATACTTGTTTGTATCTTCATGTACAGAGCCTGCATGGCAGTTCTTTGCAGTATTAAGTTTAATTACACCATTTTATAATTATTTGTATTTGTAATTATTATTATTATCTGATCGTAAATAAATTTCATTCTATTCTATTCTATTCTATTCTATTCTATTCTATTCTATTCTATTCTATCAATGGCCTTGAAACGAATTTTCACTGCACGGTGTGGGTGGGTATTATGTATGACTTCGTCAAAGACTAGACAATTAAACAAGATGTGACAGTCATAATGAAAACAACATATTAGATAAAGACAATTGAAAAACTCCAATTTAAATGAATACAGCTGTGTGTTATGATCAGCTAATTTCGTTTGTTTTTGTTTTGTAAATTTTGAATACATGTGAAACGGTGTAATTAGGAGAATTCCAACCAATTATTTTTGTTGCGTGTTATATTTACAAAATAAAATGGAATGTAATGAAAGTATTGGCAATGGGTGCAATGTACTGTGTATTTACAAAATTGCGAAAATGGAAAAAATGTAATTCCGATGAAATGTAACACTTTTTTAGAGTGGCTCTAAGGATGAAGCAAGGTAAGTCTATGTCTATAATTTCAATACTGATATGGAATATCGCTTCTTAGAGCCATCGTAAGGTTAGTTTTTAAGGTCCAGCCAATGGATGATTTATTAAATTTGTAGTTAGTTTAAAAACGAAAGAAATAATAACAATACTTAATTGATGCTCTGTAGAGTTCACAATAACCAATACCTATTCCCGTGTTTTGTTTAAGGCTATTTCACAAAGCTGAAACTTAAATTGCAACCAAAAGATCAGACAAACACCTTATACAAAATCGATTGCACTAACTGTAATAACACATATATCGGCCAAATAAAAACAATATCTACATAAAAGAATATAAACAATTACAATTATAGTCTTCAAAAAAGGAGTCAGGAACCAATTGATCTTCTGAAAATTTTGGTTCTAAGCTGATATATTCATTCAGCGCGAGGACACAAGATTTACCCAGAAAACAGTAAAGGCGGCGAAAACAAAAAGCGGCATACGCACTGATCTCTCTCAGAGAAATGGTTAGATTCCGGGGTTATCAGCTCGCTAACCCTATGCCCACGATGTACCTCCAGAAAAATTGATGGACTACGGATACCTCGAGGACAAAAGATTTATCCAGAAAACAGTAAAGGCGACAAAAATAAGTAAAATGATAGTACGAGTCCCTAGTATCAGCCAAGCCGCTACCAATTATTATTATGAAAGGAGTGGTTTCCGATAGTTTAAGGGTGAAGGGAGGGTCGAACCAGCCTTTCTGGATCAGCATCCTCGAAAATGGGGGGGGGGGGGAGTAAACGTGTTTAACAAACAATTCTACACCCCTGGCAATGTAGATTCCACCCCTTGAGGCGGTTGCGGTCTACTACCTGACATCAGCTTTTACCATCTGTTACATCCCTATGAAAAAACAAAGAATCCCTGCAAAAATACTCGATTCCAAGCTGTTATATGAGAAACGAGGAGTATATTCTTAACCTGTGAGGAAGCAAAGTCATATTTGGGAATTACTTCCTTACATAGCAGGCGCCAATATTACGATGTTTGTTTCGCCTTCAAAGTTATTAATAACTACATCAGTTCTCCTGATTGCTTGGAGTCTATGCGTTTTAATGTACCATCTTTTAACACTAGAAATATATCCATTCTGTCTGTACCTTATTGTCGAACAACTTACGCTATGTTCAGTCCGGTGAATAGAATAAGTTCAACAGCCAACAAATACTGCACTGAACTTGACTTATTTAGTAAATCTCTTGGTGGTTTTAGAAACCAGGCTAAACGCGCTATTTTTTTTCTCCAATTTTTGGCCTTGGAAGGGTTCCATCGGCCAGCTACACAGATGGGGAAAAGAGAAGAAAGTAAAAAGGATAGACACATTTGACGCCCAGGGGCCCATCAGGGCGACACACATAGACTGGACCGCGGATGGTAGATTAAACCACAAAGGTTATGTAAACAAAGGCATATTGGAATAAATATCACAAGTCAAGATCAGTAATTGACAAACGACATCTAATGTTAAACAACTGTACCACATTGAGATAAGAAATTATATAAGAAGAAGAAAGAAGGAAGAAAGGAAGAAAGAAAATAAAATTAATGTCACCTTTCTGTTCACAAGCACATAGATCATTATTTAGGACTCCAATTTTAAACTAGTGGAAGCATTATACTCTTCGCCGATTTACTGAGCTTTTTATGTAATTGTTAGACATTCTATACGATACTCTTCGCAGTTTTCTTGTAAATAATGTCAGTTTTTGGACATTCTAAATTTTGTGATACCAACTTTGTTGTGAAAAAAAAATATATGAAAAAAAAAAAATGAAAAAAAATACCCTGTCGAACACAAGACCTTTGGATTGCCAGACAAAGCTTTAGCCATTGGACCATCACAGATCATTATTGAATGTTTGTAGTATAGTATATCATTCGAGTATTATATTTCAACGAATTAGATATATTATTATGAAATATATATATTAGTAAAATGTATAAACAAAAAACAAACCGCTGCCCAAGGAATCACTACTTCCACATCCAGATTCTCTATCCAAGTCACTCACAACGAAAAAACTTTGTATGTGAAAATAAATGTTTATGGAACTTTAATAATATAATATTTGAAATCTTCTACCCCAAAAACCCATAAAACGATACCCCACATCGGTAGTGGGGTGGGGGTGGTGATAGGGGGGTGGTAGTGGGGGGTGAACGAAGTAAAAAAATATTTTGAGGTTTCTGGTTCCTGTACATACACTAAATCACAATTTTTTTCATCCCCTTTAAGAAGGGGCTGAGGGTGGTAATGGGGGTGGCTAATGCCAATTTTTTTTTTGAGACCTTAGCTTCTCTTGTATATACTAAATACCAATTTCGTGGACTCTTACCTGCTTGATTTACCCATTCACCCCAAATTTACCCCAATTTACACCCCAACCCTTCGACGGAACAAGATGAAAATATAATCTAGTTCTAGATTTCGTTAAAGTACATATGTGTACCAAATTTCAAGTCAATATCTTAAACGGTTCCAGAGTAAACGTGCGCACAAAAAAAAGTTACAGTTTGTCGTTACTATACTTCCACTGGACGTGGAAGTAATTGTAGAGAATAAAATTTCGCCAGATTTCTATTTAAGTACAAATGGCAAAAATTAAGAAAACATTTTTTTTTATTTAAATGTTTATTTATTGATTGATTTTTTCAAAAACAATAGGGTTCTTCCTCTAGCTAACGTTAACTTTCTTTCCAAATTTCAATACAATGGGACTTTTCTTTCTTAAGTTATCGTGCTTACAAGAAACGTGAAAGTTGTTCAGAATTCGTTCTCTAACAGTGATATGAACATGTTTTCTCTACGAGCGATATTTACTGATTTAGAAATGTGCCGATCAAATACAATATACTCTTCGTTTTTGCGAAGAGTATAATAAGCAAAAAGAGGTGGTTTTTGACCGTTTGAGGAGGGTGCGCATGACTAAAAACTTTTTTCACCCCGTTATTCGTGTTCAGCACCCTCGAAAACGGGTGGGGGAATAGATTTCATAACTTTAGCACGATTTTGCATTTTTTCCGGATAATCCCGATTCCCTACTTCCACTATATTGCTATTTTCCTTATTTAATAAAATTCTTATATCTGCTTGTGTAGTTTATATTTAAATTATACCGTGCGTGTAATTTCCCATTAGGCATGTACATTCACGTAGTGCGAGAAATTTGACAACACCGGCAGCCGTAAATTCGTCCGTTGTTGGTGGAGCATTCCAGCTCTGTTATTTCATTGCAGCCAGCTGGCACGCGCGATGTTGTAATTCTTCTCCCCATGCCTAGCCCGCGACTACACACACGGTATATATTACTAAGTAAGCATATGGTTTTTAAATTAAGAAACCCATTACAAATGTTTATATATTTGTAAATATTCCTGAATTTTTATTACTTTCTTATCAAACACTCCATTATGATTGTAAATATTGTATAGCTGAAGAAACTTACTTTAACGCATGCCAAATTTTCATATCGTAAAGAAACAGCCTTAGGTGCGCAATTTTCGCACAAAGTTTTCTATATTTTTTATATAATTCTGAGAGGGTTTAATAAAAAGAACCTATGAATTGCTGCTTTTAATAAAAAAAGCATCAATAGTGCTTGTAATTTTGCAATATTTTTCCCATATTACATACGTTATTCTAGACATATTAAACGCAAAATTAGTTTTTTTACACTTTTTCAATTTGTGTCAACTGTGCGGCGGTCTTGCTTATTGCAGATTGTATAATAAACCAACATGTTCTTTTCTGGAAGTATAGCAAATCTAAAAGATAAAAAGAGTCCGTTCAGGGCCGTAGCGTATCCGTATGAAGTTGGCAAATTTGGAAAAATAACCCCCCAAAAGAGTTGGCTCGCTACGGCTCTGAGTGTGTTCAAATGTATCATAGGATCAAAAGCGTAGTACAAAAGGCAAACACCTCCCGAAAAAATAGACCCCCTATAAATTAGCAAGCCCCCGCATAATATAAAAACTTTTGACTGCGATGCATTTACTATTAAACTGTCAAAAATAAACCAAATCTAATTCATATGACATTATTCCAAAGTCAAAACCTGTAGTTACTGTACGTTGCACGTTATATTAAAATTATTCTATTAATAGTATAAAATTATGTTTAATCTTTGACATGCAATAAAAAAAATCTTGGATCTAGAATTTTGATTGAAAGGTCCTGGAAAACCTGGAATAGTCAGGGAATTTCGAAAATATGATTTAATAATAATAATAATAATAATAATAATAATAATATGCCTTTATTTTATCCTCGGCGGAGTTTAGCTAATAGCTATTCAGACTCAACCGAGCTTAACAAATACATGATATAAATAACAATAAAAAATCTTACTATCTAGAGCTAATTGAAAACATTGCAAAAATTACATCTAGATTAATTGAGTTTCTGTAAAATAAAATTAATCTAATTAAAATTTTAAAAATATATATATATATATGAATACTAATGTATATAACGTATGTATATACACAAAAACAAAAGAAGTACGTACAAAGAGAAAATGAAACAAGCTAAAAACGTATACTCTTCGCCAGTTTACTCAGTTTTTTTATATATAATTGTTATACATTCTATAGGATACTCTTCCCAGTTTTCTTGTAAATAATGTTAGTTTTTGGACATCCTAAATTTTGTGATACCATCTTTGTTGTGAAAAAAATTATATGAAAAAAAAAATAATTAAAAAAATACCCAACCTGTGTGGGATTCGAACACGGGACCTTTGGATTGCAACGTAAAGCTTCAGCCGCTGCGCCATCACATATTGCTACGAAAATTGATTGTCTGTGATATACATATATCTTTCGACAATCATACATATTTCAACTCGTACTTCTATGAAATATATATTAGTAAAATTCATAAACAAAAAAAATATATTATGGAAATAATATTTCGCAAGATTTCCATTTTAGCACAAGCGAAAAAAAATTAAGAGAATATATTTTTTTTAAATTAAATAATTAATAACTTTTTTATTTACCGATCGATTTTCTTCAAAAACAATAGGGTTCTAGCTAACACTAACTACCTCTCTTCCTCTAGCTAACACTAACTTACTTTCTAAATTTCAATACAATCGGACTTTTCTTTCTTAAGTTATCGTGCTTACAAGAAACGTGACGGACGGACAGACGGACATTTTGAAAGTTGTTCAGAATTCGTTCACTAACACAATGATATGAAATTTTTTTCTCTACGAGCGATATTTACGATTTTAGAAATGTGCCGATCAAATACAATATACTCTTCGTTTTTTGCGAAGAGTATAATAATTGCCTCGTTTACTGTTTTTGTAATAAATAATCAAATAGTTTTACTTTAAAAGTTTTTGCAGATAACTGACTATTTTTTAGGGTGATTGGAAAATTATTAAAAACATTGGCTGCAGAAAGATCGTCTATAAAGTGATGTTTTATGTTTTGGTATATTTAAATTGTAATTGATTCTTAAATTGGTATTATGAAGTGTATGTCTAAATTCAATTTTTTCTTTAAGATAACATGGGACATTGGTCTTTAATGTTTTAAATAA
The DNA here is from genome assembly GCA_936432065.2 of Rutpela maculata. Taxonomy (NCBI): domain Eukaryota; kingdom Metazoa; phylum Arthropoda; class Insecta; order Coleoptera; family Cerambycidae; genus Rutpela; species Rutpela maculata. The sequence continues at coordinate 14,055,211 of OW386289.2, read as the reverse complement.
AAATATACCAAAATGATGTATTTGTCTGTTTTTTATATTCAACCATTTTAATTCTTTCAGTTTATGCGATACATGGTCAAAGGAACGTAATTTGTAAATAAACCTAATGCAGGTGTTTTGAATTTTTTGCAGTCGATATTGGTTTATTTGATCCAAACTGAAACCATACACTATATCTCCGTAATTCAGATGTGACAAAAAAAGGGATTCACATAGGGCTATCTTAAATTTAAAGTTCTTCTTCTATTACGAAATAAATGCCTCAAAGACATATAACACCTCTGTATAATTTTAGCAATATGTGCCCTAAACTTAAGCTCATTATCAAAAACGATGCCTAGGTTTTTAACTTCTTTACCAGGATTCAGCTCAGAGTTTGACATGCGCAATTTAAAATTTTCGTTCGCCCACAGTTTATGTGGCCCAAATAATATTACTGCAGATTTAGTAGGGTTAATTTTAAGTCCGTTACATATTGAATATGTGTATATATTTTCCAAGTCATCATTCAAGTTGCATTGTTTCTCATAGGCATTATCCTTAGTAAAGCTTATGTACAACTGGGTGTCATCCGCATATTTAGTATACACCCTGTGTATATACACAGGTATATCTATACCGGTGCTTATTATCTATGTATTTCTATTATAGTGTATTTATTTAAATGTATTTTTGTATTATTGAATATTGTTATAATTATCACAAATCTGTATTGCACCCATTCAGTAATTGGTGTTATACTATGAAATGGTGTAAGTTAAATAAATAAATAAGTAAATAAACAATAATGTGATTAAAAACTAGAAATATATCTGGTCTAAAATATGAGAATTCCTTAAAATTTCGATAAACAATGGTTACTGTTTCTTTTCTTGAGGCGATGGAAAGCAAAACGTTTATTAGCTTCTCTTACACTTTGCATTACGTCGTACACCTGCCCAAACCGCCTTCTTCCGTTTAGGTGGCTTACGCCTCAACCTAACAACTGTTGCTCATCTGAAACCTAGCGGAGCATAAAAAGCCGTTATAAAAGGAATATCAACACACCAAAGAGCAGACCACTTGATAGAAAAATGCAAAATTGATTGTTACACCGTTTGACCATAACTCCCCATCATATGTCACCCCAACCAACGCGAGCGTATATGATCTCAGGTTGCTCATGCACGACAGCACGTGCAGCAGGTGACACCTGGCACACGCATGCGTACCGTCCGCGCGTGCCTATGCACTCTAGATTCTGACCAAGACCGTGACTATCGCAGGAAAAAAATTGTAATTTTTGTAGAAGCCGCTGTGCAGTAGACGGTGAAGAGTGTTTTAATTATTCTGGCTGCTGCATACATTTCTAATTTGAATTTTTGAATTGTAGCAGCATATGTGGTAAATGAAATTGAAACAAATAGGGCATAGGTGTGAGGTTGGAGCTGCGGGAATAGGTGACGAATGAGGCCGCTGTCAACTAATAATCATTTTTTATGTTTTTCGTCGCCCAAACAATTGTTGTAAAATTTGGTCCTTTTGATACATTATTTAACTACAGAATTAAATTATACTGAAAATTAAACCTCCCCCAGGCCATTAGAAATTGAAATATTAGGAGAGTGTTGATTTTAATCTATTTTCGATGGATCAGTTAGATGAAGGTGTGTATTCATAGATTATATCCCGAGAGCTTTGAATTTTATCGGCTAAACTATGGGTAGCTTTTTTTTGTAAAGTTTTGCTTAGAAAATGTTCGAGACTTAATAATGTACCTTAGAAGCCCGAGACAGAGGACTTTTTGTGTAAATTATTTAATCGAGAATATTTGTTTAAAAGCAAAATTTTGCAAAAAAATGTAGCTACCCGCAGTTTGTGATGAGGGGTATATGTTAAGATTATTTCTCAAATGAACAAATTCCTTACGTACTTTTTTCTTTGTTAATTTTAGCAAATTCTGTCTTCCCAAAACGATTCATTTTGGATTTGGAAAACATACTTCCTTATTAATTAATTGACGGCGACCCGTTCTATTAACGACTTTTGTTTCGTAGCCATGGAAATGGACGCGCTAGATGATTATTTGGCTTTTGTTATGCGATTGTGATTGTAAATCTGAGAGCTTGTGTCAGTTTGATATTAAAAATATTTTTGTAAAATTGCATAAATACACCGTTGGTACTGTCGTGCGCAAAAAAATGAGACAACTCTTGCTAAAATCTAGTTGTGTATATCTTTAATTTTTGTGACATTGTCAGTTATTTGTCAAAATTCATTGCAAATGTGCAAATAGAGACAGATTTACATTAGAAAAAAAATAGTTGTCCTATTTTTTTTGCTCACGACAGTACATAGTAATTATAAACAAAAATAATAATTCTTGAATTTGTAATATGTTTTATTTTGTTTTTAGTCCAATTGAGATTAAATTGAGCTACACCCAAAGAAAATGATAGGTAAATTCAACCAAAAAGAGCATATGAAATCGCGCCTATCTAGTTTCATAGTTAAATCAATCAGAAAAGAATAGTCATACAACTTTATTTGTTTTCGTAAACAAATAGTAGTTTAATAATCATATCTTCTTGTAACAAATTAAATAGTACAATGACATTTTTTTATGTTCACTAACCATTTTCAATTTGGTCTACAATTAAATAGTAGAACGACTTTGTTTTTTGTTCACCAACTAATTTTTAGGTTGATCTACACTTTATTGTATGATGAAGTTTTTTTTGGTTAGTCAAAATCTCAGTATTGAGACATCAGACCACCCAAACCAAAGATTAGAGATTGTTTATAAGATCCATCCAAATATATCGATGATCCCTGAGAGAATTTGAACATTGCAATCATGTTATTAATTTTCTATGAATTCATAAGAGTATAAGATAATGCATGATTGATTATTGTTAGTGATTTGTATGTGGCGTCATCTGGGAATAATTTCTGTAATAGACTACGTGATAAGCAAGCAAATTTTATGGTAATTCTTGTGGAACTTCTAGAAGACGACAATAATATTGGTTTGTCTACCAAGTACAATAATACAGCGAACTAATACTGGGTTAGAATTACAATTCGATAATAGTTAAAAATAAAATATACTATTATCTAGTTTAATTTGACAGAATTCAACAAAATAATAGTCAGACGAAAAAAATAATAGTCTTATTCATCTATTTTTTAAGTTAATGTTTGTTTTGTTAATTAAAATAACAATCACCTCTTGTTTAAAAATACCATCAATATAATTTAGTTTAATAACAAAATTACCGATATTTTTTTTTGTTGAATTTACCCATACTATTTCTTTGAGTGTAGACGTAATTTATTCGCTGGTAATTTTAAAAAAAATCTAGCTTGCGTTTGTTTAGTGTGAAACTGTTGTCATTGGTTGAAATTTAAAAATTCGGGAAATGTCCTTGGTCTATAATTTATGAGGGAAATAATCCTTATTTTGGTCGACTTACCAATTACTTTAAATGCCCAGGGTCGATCCCCCATGTTATATGAGTGATGCTCAACAAATTAGAGACAAGCTGAAAATTGGTATGGCGCTTTGTGTTGAAGTGCTAAATATACCCTGAAACCCCAGCGGTGAGCCGTTGAGCCTGTCCCCCCAAAACAACCCTCCAAAGGGGGTAAAATTGTCTTTTTTTAAATTTTTTCTTTATGACTCAAAAACGAAGCATTGTAGCAAAAAATTCCAAGACGCCAAAGTTGAAGAGCAGAAAATTTCCTATCGAGTAAGTATACTTTGAGAAATTGTGAGTTAGCAATGGCGGAACAATGAATTTTTAATATTTTTTTTTTCAAAATTTTAATGTTTTATAGTTGGGATTAATTATTAAAGTATGTAATAATCACCAGATAAATCAATAGTGTTGAAAAATATTATACAGTGACGCACAAAAGAGGTTTTATGGGGTAGTGACCTTCGAGGACATAGAGGAAAATAGAAATCACTAAATTCCTGTTTGTTTGTTCGGCCCACAACTGTAAACAAGAAATTATTAATCTCCGATTCTCTTGGCTGGTACTAAATATTGTGTTCGGTAGGGAATGCTCTTTAATATGGCGTTTACTATAATTTGCGTATTGTTTACTTTCGTGTTCTATTGTGTTTTGTGGGTGTTTACTACGCCTCTTGCGTCCCTTGCCCATATGTCTTGAGAACAAATTACGCATTGTTGTAAAATTGATCTATTTTCCCCTATATGCTCGAAGGTAGTGATTGTCGGGCAAGATGCAGATTTGCGCAACCATCGTATGATTCAAGTACAAGTAGCGATACAACGACGTAATGGAAACTAAAAACAATGATTTTGTAAAATAGTAGTAGTGCGCATAGCCTGACACTCAGTACTTGTTTCAATAAGCAGGTAATTGTGTGTGCTTTGTTTATCTTTAAACTAAACAACCAGAATGGTGTTTGTGTGTGCGATATGTGATTCGTCTTTGTCTACCTCTGACGCAATTATTGTTTCTAGAGGTAAAAAAACACTAACTGAAAAAGTAATGACAGCAATAGCAATTAGTGAGAATTCTTCTGAAGATGTGGTAGCAGTAGTTAGCGATGATACAGACATCATGGTGTTATTAATCCATTATTGCCAAAAAAAGATTGTTTATGGTTCGTCCAGGAAAATCATCAAAGCCGAATAAAATAACCGACATACCAGCCTTACAACAAAAATTGGGAGACCTAAAGATGTTATTCTAAGTTTGCACGCTATGTCCGGTTGTGACACAACGTCTGCATTATTCAATAGATGGAAGATTAATATAGTAAATATCACCAAGAAAAAAGCTATATAACCTGCTAAAAGAATTTTATAATCCTCAGGCTACAAAGGAGGAATTAGAAGCAGTCACATCGCAATTTTTTATAGCAGCATATGTTAAAAACTCAACAAATACAAATTTGGATAGTGCTAGATACATTCTTTATCAACAGTACGTACGTAAACGAGCCTTAATACTGATTTTAACTTGGCCACATTACCACCTACCTCAAACAGCGCAAAGTATCACGGATTTAGAGTTTTCCACCAGGAAAGTCAAAGTCATGTTTATCATGCAACTAAAACTTTAAGTCGTATTTTTTTCAACTTTTAGGTACAAGCGTGATTAAATAACCATTTACCACCGCAAGATTGGGGTTGGAGTCTAAAAAACCAAGAGTTGCAGCCAATTCATTCCGACCAAAGCATTGCTCCTACATGGGTTCTACAGAAAATTGTTTGTAGTTGTTCATCAGGAGGATGCAAAAAAGTATGCACATGCAAACGAATGGACCTGAAATGCACTGTGGCATGTAGTCAATGCAATGGAATTACTTGTCTAAACCGTAAATTTGGACATAGATGATATCTTTAAATAAGTTGTTTGTTTTTTTTAAATCCTATTTTAAAATTAAAACGTTTTGGTTTATTTAATCTTTATTATTATACCCACTACAGATTACCCTAAAAAATTTAGAGCCCTATAGTGCTACACTGTATTATTATATATTTGATTAAAATTGAGGTAACCTAGCCAAAAAAAACATTATTCAGCACTTTTTCGGAATACTTAAAAAAATACCCTAAATTTAAAAATTCATTGCTACCTTACTACTAACTCAAAATTTCTCGAAGTTGATTTACTTCGTAGGAAATTTACTGCTCTTCAACTTTGCCCTCTTGGCATTTTTTCATAAAATACTTCGTTTTCGAGTTATAAAGAAAAAAGAGAAAAAACGACAATTTTACCCCTTTTGGAGGGTTGTTTTGGGAGGACGGGCTCAACGGCTCACCGCTGGGGTTTTAGGGTATATTTAGCACTTCAAAACAAAGCGCCGTACCAAATTTCAGCTTGTCTCTAATTTGTTGAACATCGACGTGGATCGACCCTGGGCTAAAAATCATCGTTACTAATTTAAAATGTTAAACAACGAAATTAAAAAGTTTTCTAGCTTTAGCTCAGCTTTTCTCAAAAAAAATAAAACCAGTCTTGAACAATATTATAAAAAAACTCTTTGTATCAATCTGCTTCCTTAATTTTAGTCTTGCCTCCCGAAGTAAAGTATTCTAATCGTGAAAAAATCACTATCCGAGATTTCTTCACATTTTCACGTTTCAGACTATGTAATTATAGCTAGGGAGGTGGTGGCAATATCCGTATGATTTCATTGTAATTAACAATAATATGGAATGCAGGTATTGATATATCAGATAGATTAGAGTAGCTACCAAGCTTGGGTGCTGCTGATTTTTTAAATAAATGAATTTCAAATTTGCAAAAAAACGCTCGTATATTATTTTATTGTTTCAGCCATTGCTATAAAATTGTTCAAAATATAAATAAAAAAATGGTTGGCTGAAATCCATGACTGATTTTTTTATAAAACTAATTGTTAATTTGCAAAAAAAACGCTATGAAGTAATTTCATTGTCCTTCGCATTGGTCTTAATTTGTTAGTTTTTATATCCAAAAGTAAAGAAAAACAAGACGTGTACGTTGCTGATTTTCAGAAATATTCCCAAAAAATGTCAAAGTAAGAAAATAATTCAATCAGTGGGGGATTTTGCCCTGCAAAAGTTGGAGTAGTAATAATTTTGATATATGTTGTTTAAGTAAGTAAGATAAGAAACATGTTCAAGAAAAAATTGAAGAGGGCATAATTTCCTACATTTTTTTGTATATACATTTTTATTGTAAGTCTAATGTTTAAAGAGATACAGCGTCAGAAAGATGGATTTAAGAAGAAACTTTTTTTATTAAATAATGTACCTTTACAACATAACATATTATAGGACACCCTGTATACACATACAAGCGAAGGAAAAAGAAAATAATTATAAAAAACATTAGAATATTTCTTGGCACTACCTTTGTAAAAATAACCCAGGCCGGCAAAAAAGAACTGTTATTTTGATCAGAACCATTTTATCCTATGTTTCTTGACATGCTGAATCCTATTCTGATATTTAAAAAAAATCTACCGCTAAAAAGGGCAAAAAAAAGTTTTGTCCTAAGGTCTGATCTAACTTTTCTGAAGTATTTTGATGTGCTGAAGCTAATTTTGGGCAAAAAAATTTCTATCGTGTCAGTTTCCCTCTGCCACCCCTAAGAGATAAAAGGGGGTTATACAGAGTAACTGACGTGATAGAATTTTTTTTTTCCAAAATTGGTTTCAGCGCGTGAAAATACTTCAGAAAAGTATAGTTATTAGTAAAATACATAAATAAATAGAGATAGAGAATAGGGATCTTCCTCCAGCTAACACTGATTTACTATCCATATTTCGTCCTTCAGTTATCGCAGTTACAAGAAACGTGGCGGACAAACAGACAGACATTTTCAAAGTTGTTCAGAACACTATGTTATGAATATTTTCCTCAACGAGAGATATTTTCGGTTTTAGAGATGTGCCGATCTGAACTATACTTATCGTATTCGTATTTGCGTAGAGTATAATAAATAAGACAAATTTATGACGGTTTGGTATCTATTGCTTTACGTAAACTAAACTAATGAGTATGCTGCTGCCGCTTTTTGGTGGTAAATTATATAAGCAATTCACCTGTAACAGTCATTTATTCTAAATGACCGTTGTGGAATGTAAGCTAAAGATGCATAGGGGCCTTGTGCTTCACCTGGACCCGCATCTCACGAATCTAAACAACCTGCGGAATTCGATATTCCTGGAGTCCATAAAATAAAATAATTGGTTAACTAAATTATATTGTAAGCAACTAGGTAGGGGAAGTTGCAAGATAATAATCTATTAATTTGATAGAAAAAAGACTATAGTAAACATCGTATTATACAGGGTGTCCCACCGGGAGCTACATCGATCGATATAGGGAAAATAATAATAATTGAAAAAAAGGAAAGGAAAATTTTGCAAATAATGTGTTACATGTTCTTGATATTACTTTTCTCCATAAATAATAAACAAGTTTAAAAAGTCTTTGTGGGTGTAATTTAAACGCGGTGGCATTTTTTGGCGTAAGAGAATGACTGACATTAGGGATTGTTTCTAATCATAGCTAAGTTGATAAAAATTTTACTAAGAATTCTTGAATTTCTAAGAAAATCGCAAATAATTCAAAAAGTAGTAAGTTAAATCAAAACAAAAATATCTATATATACTAATGACCCGTTTTAATCAATTCCCTACAAACCACTGAAGGAAAAGTTCACTTCGTGTAAAAGCTTGAATCTCCGGGTTGGTTGGGTCTCGTCTGATCGAGGTTTACTTATTTTATTCGAATTGATGAGAAAAAGTGCTATCCGACAAGCCCTAGCATCGGAAAATTGGAAAAGGGAGTGATTTTTCCGGTTTAAGGTGAAGGGTAACTCGGGAAATATTGTCACTATCGTGTTCCCCGCCCTCGAAAATGGGGATATACCGTTTTCCAGCTGATCTTCGTTGTTTTCGTGGCATTGTCGTTATTGGAGGTGGAGGTAGTTTCAACCCCGGGGGTGGGTTAGGTCACCTGAAGTCAATTTTTACTTATTTTATTCGAATTGCCAAAAAAAACCCGATCCTACAAGCCCTCGCAAGTCTAGCACCGGAAAATCGGAAAGAGCTTTTTTCGGGTGAAGGGAAGGTCGGAAAATATTGTCACCATCGTGTTCCTCGCCCTCGAGAACGGGGGTCCGAGTAGTCTTGCGGTCCAGTCACAGAAACTTTTGGTGTCAAAGCTTTACCTCAAGGCGTACCAAATATCAAGTCAATATCGTAAACCCTTTTATAGTAATCGTGCGTACAAAGAAAGTTAAAGACAAACCGAAAGACAGACTTAAAATCTCGACGTTTCATGACGTTCTAAACCTATTTGAACAAAAAAATTTGTTTTTTTTTACTGTTACTATATTTTCACAATGTGGAAGTAATGGTAACAGAACTATTGTATATACAGTGTGTCCCACTTTTCACAGTAACATCTTCGTAGCTCAGTTAGTAGTCATCCAATGTCAACCAAATTTGGATCGGTATCAAAGACCTCTACTCTTTTTTGAATAAATCAAACTTAATTTCTGTCATTGGCGTGCATTTCTATTAAGAGAAAAATGGTCGATTTTTCGAGGTTATATTAGGCATTTTTTTAATGAAAAACGAATGAATTAGTATTGATCCATATGCTTTAGAACCCCCATATATAAATTTAACGAAATTTTGACTCATGATTTTCGAATTACAGCCCCCTTAGAATTCCATTTTTCAAATATTAAATAATTAATAACTTGGAAATAAATATAGTACGTCGGATGGCTGGCTCTATCGTTCACTAACCCAATACCGAGGTATAACCAAATAAAACCTATTTCATTTTATTCAGCAGGTTTTTTTACATAGGAAATCACTTTTGACGACACTCTCCATTGGTCGAGACTGAAGTTACAAGAAAAAAACAAAAAAAAATGAAAATAACAAAATTCAAATTTAACCATGAATAACTTTCAAACGAAAAAAGATAAAATTATATATATTTTTTAGTTTTATAGTACAAACGATTCTCTTTAATTTGATGTATAATTTATTACAAAAATAATAACTTTAACATTAAAAAATTGACGTTGATTTAGATGGTACATAAATTGTCAATTTTTTTGAAAGGTCTAACTCATTGTAACTCGCTTATGTATTGAGCTATTCGAATGTTTTATTCACCAAAAACTGCCAAATTTCATAGACTTCATTTTGTCTCAATTAATGCTGCGTCTAGCTCTGTAAATAAAAGCGGTACAGCCTTTTAAACACAACGAAGCGCGCTACGGCGACGGAGTCGCGAGGCTTCCCCACTCGTTCACGGTACATCCCGCGTTCACCATAAATCAAGTAAAAAAATATTTTGAGGTTTCTGGTTCTTGTACACACACTAAATCACATTTTTTTTCATCCCCTTTAATAATGGGGTGGGGGTGGTAATGGGGGTGGCTAATGCCAAAAATTTTTTTGAGACCTTAGCTTCTCTTGTCTATACTAAATATCAATTTTATGAACTCTTATCTGCTTGATTTACCTATTTACTCCAAATTTACCCCAATTTACCCCCCAACCCTTCGACGGAACAAGATGAAAATATCTATATCTAGTTCTAGATCTTGTTAAAGTACATATGTGTATCAAATTTCAAGTCAATATCTCAAACGGTTCCAGAGTAAACGTGCGCACAAAAAAAAGTTACAGACCGACAGACAGACAAATTTTTTTTTCGCTCAAACTTGAAATCTCGACGTTTCATGAAATTCTAAGCCTATTTGAACAATAAAAATTTTTAAAAATTTTTTTGTCGTTACTATACTTCCACTGGATGAGGAAGTAACATCATGCCAGCTAGTAAAGTTTTTACTTTGCTTCGTATATTTTAATATTTTCCATAAAATGTCAGAGGTAACCACATAATCAAAACAATTATTTGCCATGCTTTCACTAACTCGTAGAGGCTCTGAACGATTAGTTGGATTTTTGTACATAACTATATTTTTGTTTTCATGTAAACTCGAAGGGTTAAAATCGGTTAAAATTGGATAGACGATTTAAATATACTTGTGTAAATAGGCTGTTCTTTTTTTTAAATAATACTATTCCTAGTGGGATTTTTACCATCTAGCCTGTCTTCGTTTTGATCAAAATTATCGCTGCGATAAATGTAATTGTTTTCTTCCGAACTTACTGGAGGAACTCCAGGTGGTATAAAAATGTCGTCACCAGTTTTTACTAATACATGACTAGCTAAAGACGTTAAAAATGTACGTATTTCACCGTAGGAATAACCATAGCCAAAAGAATAAAGCATATCATTAAGTTCTTTTTCTTCTGACGGCACGAAACACATGTAGTTATATGTTATGGATTAAAAAAATGGCATAAGCTTGTTTTTTTTTCCATAAGTGTTAATATAAATTCCATTACTATAGAAATAACGTTTAAATCAAATTTGTTTGTCCTGACATATTTAGTATCCACGACATAAATGTTTATAACAAATCTGAAACTTCTTGTTTACATTTATGTTCATTCAGATTAGTAGTCGTGTTTTTTTTATAGTTTTAAAACATCCAGCTATAGCTTCTCTTAAGATACCGGCAGCTTTATCAGGAATTGTCAATTCATTCTCATGAACCAAGTTTTCTTCGCCCGATTCACTTGTGACTGACAACAAAAATCCTTTTTGCTTTATTATCACTTGAATGAACTGTTGTTGTATTTTCTTTGTGTTCACAAAACACTTTGTTTGCTTAAATGCTTTTCTAATCTCTTTCTTATATTTCCACTGCTATAATAATCTAATTTTTCTTCCGTCATTTCTTCAAATATATCATTAAGGCGTGTTTTTAGAAATATTAGAGTTAATTCTTTTTTGCAAAACAGCAAGATAAACCTCCTTAAATAAAATATTTAACGCTACTTTAAATTCATTTTTTTCTTTCAGTTGTTTAGTTTGTACACATTTAATTTTTTTTTGCTAATATATTTTGCATAATAAATTTTATGATAATTTCCATTAGCCCAAATAAATCTGAATAAACGTGTAACCTGCCTTGTATTTCTGTATCACAATGCGACACTGCAGCTTTAATATATATTTTTTTCTAGTTTCCGCACCCGTTCCTGTACAAACTGGTACTTAAAGATGTTCTTAATTTATTCTTAATTTTTCTGGATTTTCCACAAATCAGACAATGCCATTTTATTTTAAACTGATTTTTTTTCTTTATTATAACTACATAAAGGCTCACTTGCATTTTTTTATCGCATTACTAATATCAGAGACAATACGTATTATCTTTGCTAATGTTATTTATTACAAAAAGATGTCAGACAAGAATAATGAAATCGGTATCGAAGGGTGTGTAAATAAGTGCCACCACTTTGTTTTATAATAATTTTAATGAAATTGCATATTTTCTTTCATTTGCACAATTAATACTAGACCTGATGCCAGTAACAGTTGGTTTTTTACCATTAGATTTTCACTGCTTTCAGCAGTTTCGTAAAACAAACATGTAGTTTTTCTCCATTGATAAAAATGAATCTACAATATACATAAACTGTAATAGCCTACATGTAAGTAAAATAGTATATACTTATTAACATTTATCTAGACAATAAATAATGAGGTCAGCAGCCGATACGTTTCTTGATGGGCCGAGAAAGTAGCGGGGGCGGGAAAGGAAGCCTCGCGTCTTCATCGCCGTACTGTGCTTCGTTGTGTTTCAAAGGCTGTAGCGCTTTTAGTTAAAAAATTAGATCCAGCATTAATCGAGACAAAATGAAGCCTATTAAATGTGTCAGTTTTTGGTGAAAGAAAAAATTGAATACCTCGTTATATAAGCGAGTTATGGCGAGTTAAGAATTAGAAAAATATTGCTGATTTGTGTATCTTTTTGAATTTTGCTAGTTTTTTTATGTTAATTTTTTAATTATTGCAATAAATTATACTTCAAATTAAAAAGCAATGTTTATTTGTCAAAACCAAAAAAAAATTGTATTTTTATCTGTTTTAGTTCTAAAGTTATATTTGATTAAATCTTAAATTTTTAAATTTCTGTTTTTTTAGTTTTTTTTCTTATATCTTCGGTCTCGACCAATGGAGAGTGTCGTCAATTTTGATTTCCTATGTAAAATAACATGCTTTAATAAGTAGTGAAGGTCCCATCTGGTTATACTTCAGTATTGGGTAGGTCAAGAAAGAGAAGGCTTTTCGCGCTCTGCCCGACGGGCTAATAGTTTTAAGAACAAAAGTCATTCCTCATTTTCTTTTTAAAATCATCTTTTCTACCACACATTGTCATCGATATTTTCAAATTCGACAATTTTTAATGCCCGAATAATTTACAGAGCTGGCTGGTTCAAAATTTTTGTAAATTTTTTAGTGAAAATTCTTGGCCTACGAACAGTAGCGTAACTAGACGTCATGGGGCCCCAGAGTAAAAAATTGTTGAGGGCCCTCTATTATATTATTTTCTTAATACCTAGAAAAATTTTCAATATTTTTTTTTCATCCCAAAAACATTTTTTTTTATATTTTTTCCATCCCAGCATTTTTTGATGAGCGGGAGGGGGAGAAATTCGCAAAAACCACGCGCCGGCTGAGGCCCTTATGAATGAAGAAGAAGGATGACTTCTTTTCGAAAAACAATTCGTTCCCAAGTTCATAATTATGTAATATCTAAAAATTGTAATTTTGAGAGGCATTCATTCGAAAAATCAAAATGTCATTAAATTTTATAGGAGTTCTAAAGGATGGTGTTGAATAAAATCTTCACGCCAATGACTGAAATAAGTTTTGTTTTACTCAAAGAAGATATAGTAAAGGTCTTTTATACCGATTCAGATTTGGTTGAAATAGGATGACTAATAACTGATCTACGAAGGTGTTACCGTGAAGAGTGTTACACACTGTATACCGCTCTGTAAAAAAAATAATATTGTAAGCGTGTGTGTAACATAAAGTTACAGTTAAAACAAATTCAGTTATAGTCACAAGACATTTTTTGCCCTCATAATGGCTTGTTTTACAATTAACATGTACCTGGTAGCGTCTACCTTAATTCTAACGCGTGCGGATATGCAATAATACTTCCGGTGTCATCGGCGCATATCGACCATATTGCCGACGGTGTCAGCACTGAAGTGTGCCTCAATTATTTTTACTTTCTGTGTTGAACAGGTGCGTGAAAATAGATGTTACCAAACAATGCTCTTTATAATTCTTTTTTACGTAGACAGGTCATTCAAAATGTTTTTAAATTTGTTATGGTTCCTTATGTGAGCTGAGCATAACGTTTTCTTTTTCGAGGTGAATATACGAAACCTTTTAGTTTTGTCAAGCAAAAATTGGAAATTTTTCTGTTGACATATGATCATATTTAACATTTGCTTTTGCATAAAAATGGAATTTTATTTTTCATATTAAACGAGATAATTATAAAAAAAATCATTGAGCTCTTGAAACAACATTTTATTTCATGTTTAATTATGATACTGAATGTGTTTGAAAATCCTTTAAAAACTTTTTTTCAATGGTGAATACATCGGTGAAGAATCTGTATCAATTAAATGTCTATGCTTCACTACATAAATATAATATTTTGAAACAATTCTAATTAACTTATCATTTCTAGTTCGTGAAAACTTAGTTGAAACTTCCAGTAGCTTCCTCTGTACTACGCTGCATAATTTGGTTTTGTCCATATTACACTTTTCAATCAAGTATGACAAGAAGGTGTTTCCATTTTGGATGGCTTTTTTTAACCTCACAAGGTTCTTCACAATATGTGCATAATGTATATTTCTGTTCTTTTTCAATTCTTTGTTATTTTACTCTTTAAAAACCTCGAAAATAACTTCAACAATAGAAATATTAAGCTTACACTGGCTAAACTATCAATGAATAATGATAAATAGCTAATGACGTTTTATTTCCAACCCATCTCTGTTAAGTTATAATGTGCTAAAAATATACCATGTGCATAAAACATGAAAATAAACTAAAAAAAAAAACAATGTTCCACCTATTTTAGTGAACAAAACTTATTTCATAACACACAAATAGAGTTGTCTTAAACAATTTTCAGTAATTTTTTGAAACTAAAATGGGTGAAAAAGATATTATTTATCTATTATACGAATCTAGGTATTCCGATTCACCTAAACTGTTGTAATATTAGGAAATATAAGAAAAACAGAATTCCACCCACTTCAGTGAAGAAAACGTAATATCAAACATTTCAGTGAATATATATTAGTATGTAGTAGTTTTTTGCAATTAAAATGGGTGGAAATATTTTTTTAACATTGCATATATGTAGATAATATTTTCTTTACTTTTGTTTCCAACACGCGACATTTTACTAACTCTTATACTTATGACTTATGACACAACAATACTAATTCCGATGCGTTTCTGTCATTTTGTCAACAAAACCCATTTATGGCCTACTAATCTTATACCTTATCATGTCTTAGAATAATCTTAATGTCAGTTGAAACTAGTATTTATTTAATTTATTTAGGTATGAAATTTTCTTACCGAATTCCCCGCGTGCATGAATTAATTGCAGGATATTTTTTTGGTACATGAATTTATTAAGATAATTCATGTATTCAAAAAATTTCCAGTAATAATTCAAGCACTTGGAAGATTACAAGTGAAAATTTTTGTATTACTGAAAATTTATTAATTTTATGTTCCCACCGTATTTACAGGCTTATTTTTTTTTTTTAGTTTCTAAATGATTTTCAAACAAAAAGTTCAATCAGTCAGAAACAAAATATTGTAGCGTGTTTCCACCCTTAGGAAACTACCCCTTACAAATTCCGTGGGTTCCAAAAATTATAACAAGAGATGTCCACTAACACACTTTATTAAATATTTACTGGATACTTCACAATACTATTATTAATTTAAATACACTTTACTGACTAAAATCACAATGTTTATTACTTTGTTTATCTTTGAACTCTTAACCCTCACTTTCTATACTTTCTGAACTACTCGCCGAGAATGCGGTCGGTCTTTTATACCCAAAAATGACAGATCTCGATTGTTCTGTGATGACGCCACCATTCTCTAGATCATTCCAGATGTCACCAGAACTAACTTCTGGTAGGTTTCTCGAGTAGGTGCAAATACACTACATTCATTACACTGCCCCCTCCTTAAGCCTGAACGTCCCGGTCAGGCAATTCAGCCTCTTTCACATACTTCGCCAGTCTATCCAAGTGTACGATCTTCATCTTGGACTTTTTGTTTCGTTGAATACGATAGACGACATCATTAATTCGGGTAATAACAGTATACGGTCCATCCCAAGGAGGTTGAAATTTCGGGGATCTCCATTCCTTCCGCTGTGGGTTGTACAGCCAAACCAGATCCCCCACCTTGAATCCCCCTGTACTGGCATTCTGATCATAACGAGCCTTCAAGCGGTTACTAGTTCTGTTCATCTGCTCTCGATCATTCTTTGGCTGTTCTCGACTTCCATTTCTGTAGTTGCTCATCGAAAATGGTACTCCACGGGCAGCACAATTTTTACACTTGTGACACCAGGCCTCCACATCCTGGCGACTATTAACCCAATAGAACTGTTCCCGTGCTCTACTCAATGTCTTGTTTATGCCGAAGTGTCTGCTGAACGTTTCATTATGCGCTTCCTGGAGTACTTCTGGTACACGACACCTGGGAATCACTAGACGCATGGCAACCTGCTTCCCATCTGGGCTTTCCCATGCTCTCCTCAAAAGCCCATCTACGACCGTAAGTGAATCCCATTGTGACCATAAAGCTTTCAGCCCCACTTCTTTGTTGGAAACATCCTTCCATGCTGGACGCGTCCCCTCTTCTTTTGCTCTCAACATGGGTCCGACTTCTACATCGCGCAATTGCTCTTGCCTCAGAGTTTTCTTTGACCAACTCTCTGGAAGATCGACCTTGACAGTGTTGACTTCAACCATGTTCAACAATCCTTCCACCTGAGGGTAGCGCTTGCAATCTTCTTTATCTGGTTTTCTGGATAATGCAGGAGTCTTGACTGCCTGCGTTGTCAACAGCCTGGTTTTCTCGCATTGGTCGTTCACTTTTGACAAAATAAATTGTTCGTTCCCAATCCTTAAGACTCGCTTTCCTACGTCAACAATAAATCCATACTGTTCCATAATGTCCAGTCCCAAAATGAAGTCATCCGTGATGTCAGCCAAGATGACCCTGTGGTCGAACCTTAACTGTCCAATCTGCAAACCCAGGTCTACTTCTCCATGAACCGTAGCCCTGTCCCCCGTAGCTGTCCGGACGATCACCTCATTTTGCCTCTTGATAATCTTTATGCCCGATATAAATCCTGGCCTTACTATTGATGACGTAGTACCTGTATCGATGGTAAACAAACATTTTCTTCCATTCACATGGCCTTGTAACAATAGACTATTCGAAATTCCTCGAAGCTGGGAAATCTTTATTCCCTAGCCAGAACAACCCCCTTGGTACTGTTTTCCTGCTTCTCTTCAAGATTCACAGCATTTACTCGACTCTCCGAATTCTGCTGTCGACAGTCTCGCTTCATGTGTCCTACCTTGCCGCAGTTGTAACATTTAATACCTCCGCTCGTCTTTCCTTTATTTTGTTGTTTTCTCTGCTTTCCGAGGCCATCCAATTTATCGCATAATTTGGTGAATATTTTCTGGATCTCAGTCAGCAAGGGGTTCTGGTTCATTTCTGGTTGCGATTCTTCGAGAGTCACAGCTCGCACTCTCGACCTTGGAGTATCCCTGTAAGCGGCTTCTACTTCGAGTGCACGCACCAAAGCTTCGCTACTACTTTGGTGTCTCGTCAGTCTCAGAACTCGCCTGACCTCTTCGTCCCTTATACCATCTAAAAAGGCCCCCACGGCTAATTGCTCCTGAAATTCTCTAGGTGCACTCGGATACGCCAGGTGTGCCAGTCTCTCTATCGCAGCTTCGAATTCCTGTAAACTCTCTCCAGCCTTTTGTGTTCGTGATTTTAGCTGAGCCTGGTATAATTGGGCAAGGTGTTGATCGCCATACCTCAAGTCTAATGCAGCTTCCAAGACTTTGAAGTCCCTTTGTTTATCCACTGGGATAGTCTGAAGCAACTCTGAGGCCTAGCCCCTTAACGCCAGAACTAATGACATGGCCTTTTCCTCGTTATCCCAGTTGTTCGCACATGCTGCTGCCTCAAACTGCCTCTTGTACGTCGTCCAGGTACTTTGGCCGTCAAAAGAAGGAGGTTTTAGTCGCTGACCTGATGATACCACCTGCTGGCTTCCTCTATCTCTCAACTGTCGTTTAAGCCGGTCTATTTCTCCCTTGACTTCTTCTTCGAACTCACTCATCTTTTCTTCAAACTGATTTACTTTTCCTTTTACTTGACCGACTTCGGTCTTGACTTCACCTACTTTATCTTCGACCTTATCTACTTTTTCTTCTACCTTGCTTATCTCTTCTTTGACTTCACTTTTGACAGAAATGATTGCGTCCTGTTGTATTTTTATTTGATCGCTCAGGATTTTCCTTAATTCCTCCTGGCGTCTTTCTTCCAAGTCTTCCATTATTTTTCTGAGTGCGTCTTTTTCCTCTTGACGTTGTCTTTCTTGCTCTTCTTTCTCCTCTTGCTGTCGTATCTTGAGGTCCTCCATCATTTCTCTCAATTCGGCTTTTTCTTCTTGGCGTCTTGTTTCTTCATCCTCTTTTTCTTTCTGACGTCTTCTTTCTTCATCCTCTTTTTCTTTCTGACGTCTTGTTTCCTGATCTTCCATAATTTTCTTTAATTCGTCCCTTTCTTCTTGACGCCGTTTTTCTTCCTCCTGGCGTTTTCTTTCTTGCTCTTCTTTATCTACTTGACGTCGCTTTTCTTGTTCTTCTTTCTCCTCTTGACGTTTTTTCTCCTGTTTTTCTTTGTCTTCCTGCCGTTGCTGCGCCATCATTTTTTGGAATTGTTCGAATAAGTCCTGTATTTGTTTATCGGATGCCATACTTCTTGTTGTTACGGGCATACGATGAAATTAAAATAAAATAAATTTAACTGTCACGTCAATATCGGTAATGGAACTTTCTAGACAAATCTCGAAATAGCACGAAAAAGTCTTATCCAGAGTCTTTTGTCACTATCCAGTTCAGAGAATTTAATAATCTCCACTAATGTCCAAATAGAAAAGTTCTAGAAATTTTCACGCACTAAATGAGTCTTTTTCAGTGTCTCTATCACTTCTCAGTTCAAAGGATTTAATTATCACACTAATGTCCTAATGAAATGTTCTACAATGTCTCAAAAATGCACTTAACACTATTTTCTTGTTCGAAAATAACCCTCGAACAAATGTCCAGTAAATGAGTCCTCCGTGTTAGCACTAAACCTTGAGAATACTTCTCGAACACTCCAGCACAACTTCAGAGCTCCTCTTGTCATAAAATTCCGCTTTCTGACACCAATTTGTAGCGTGTTTCCACCCTTAGGAAACTACCCCTTGCAAATTCCGTGGGTTCCAAAAATTATAACAAGAGATGTCCACTAACACACTTTATTAAATATTTACTGGATACTTCACAATACTATTATTAATTTAAATACACTTTACTGACTAAAATCACAATGTTTATTATTTGAACTCTTAACCTCACTTTCTATACTTTCTGAACTTCTGAACTACTCGCCGAGAATGCGGTCGGTCTTTTATACCCAAAAATGACAGATCTCGATTGTTCTGTGATGACGCCACCATTCTCTAGATCATTCCAGATGTCACCAGAACTAACTTCTGGTAGGTTTCTCGAGTAGGTGCAAATACGCTACATTCATTCTAAGGGTTGTAACACATTACAATATTGATGATAAGACCAATACTTAAATACAGATTTAGATACTAGAACTTGAATGGCTCACTGTACATATTGCTGTTGAACAAAGGACTCTTGCTCAAATTGGTAAATTTATCACTTTAATATATATTATCGATTATATCACTCATTAATCTGCCAATGAATGACCTTTTTTGACAACACTGCACCAATCAATTGTCATTATTAGACAGCACCAACACGAAAAATGTATTGCTCTATTTTTTTGTTTGGTGAAATGTTTTCCGCAAATAGGACCACTCGTGCTTTAAATTTTATCTATAAACTTCTCTAGCTTATTGCTAATTGTTAACGTAACTTGTAATAGTAGTACTGTATTATACAACGTGATCTACCAAGAAATGCGGAAAATAAAATGGTGTGCTAGTCTTCAATGTGGGAAAGCCCCTGCAAAATTTTAGAGGATTCTGAGGTAATTTATTATATTAAATTATTAGTCAGTTTGCGAAGATACACTACTGATGTTGTGTAAGTCCTGACCTAATTCTGAAGAGGAACTTACTGGTGAAAGAACGTATTCGAGTTGTTTACATTTCCTTAATTGGCATAAAAAGTGAAGCCGGCCGGCAAGATCAAAAAAAGAGGTCTACACTCGATGCAGCGACAGGTAGTCAACATTGTTGGTACGCTTTAAAGATAATTGGAATTCCAGCGGACCAATTCACTTTTACGAATGAGTTCAAAGCATGCCGACAAGGCTGGCTCCGTACCCCTAGAGAGCCGCGTTTTTTGCTTCCGGTCGAACAATAGTTACACGGCCATGTCATTGACCGGTTTAACTAAATATCTCGTATATCTGCTTGTCATTTCAGCATGAGATCAATATCTTCGATTTATTTCGATTTATTTCGGTATTTTTGTAGTGTGATTTGATTAAAACTAAAAAGTCACTTCTATCTTATTATCCAGCTTTGCTGTCAGTAGTGTCAATCCCAAGCCTGATAAAGTGAGATGGTTGTACCGCGTTACGTTAGATTAGTTGAAGTCACTGGCGGTGCATTCCTACAAAAAAATAAGGTAATTTCTTTGGTCATTTTTTAAAAATTTTTCATTTTTTGTACTCCTTTCGGTGGGGACAACCTACTGTTAAATTTTCCGCATGTCCTGGTAGATCACGTTATATACGTAGTAATATAATAATATAAACATAACAATTAACATAAACACACCACATAAGTTGACAACTCCCAATTTCAAAACCAACGCTGTCTGGAATGTATAGGCTAGGGATAAGTTACAGACAGCTTTCAGTATCATATAATAACGTAATTACAACATAATAATTATCACAACCAACTAACATTAAATACCAATGCCTACCAAGTAGGCAAAATAATTATTTCATGATAATAGTATATTACGTAATGAGTGTTGTAAGCAGCATATTACACACGAATGGAAAAGTTACGCACGATGCCGCGTAGCTGCGAGTGCGTATTTCCATGAGTGCATAATTGCTTTACAACTCGAATTATGTACTATACTTTACCTACGATCATATTTATTTATTTATTTAGTAAAATCTGAATTTAGTTTACTAGTCAACAATATTATTCAACAAATATTATGTCAGTTTTGACAGCGTTTGAAAATTACGTAGGCGCATTTGTTTTTTTAAACCCCGCGTCAGCAAACTAAGCCACCTATATTTGCGTGTCTCGTGCGTTTTGTTTACCGTGCGTTTTGTTTACAATATGTAAAATTCAATTTACATAGATGGCAGGTAGTGTGTTTTTTACTATTTACAGTAGTGATCGTAGGTAAACACACAAATATACTTACGTACGGAAATCCATCACAAATAATAATTAATTCGTTAATAATTCGGAAAATCAAAACAATGCACTAGCACTATACATTATAATTCGTTGTACTTAAAGTTTTCTCTACTTAAACTACCTAAATTAAAAATAAAGATTAAATAGATAAATATATATATATTAGTAAACACTTTAATATAGTAATTCTTGAAAAATTCATTGAATACATAGTTAATTCTAATGTAGCGTTACTAGATCACAGTATTATTTCACCTGATTTCGGCAACCTTAGAACGTAAAGGCAAAAGATTGGTAAATTGCCGTAATGCTCTCTCCCTCTCTCGGTCTTTACTCGTAGTGTAGTTGGTCGAAGCGTGCCCGAGAACTCTTCACAGTGAAAACCAGTCTATGCGTTACAATACCTATGCGTTAACGTAAATTGTTTTTCTTGATTGTCATTAAATTTAAACTGTTTTATAAGCGTTTGTCAAGATCGTCAGCGTTATTGTTATAGAAACTCCCTTATCGCAATATTTGTCGAAGAATAAATAAAAACTTTGACTTAGGAAAAAATTATCAAAAGACAATTAATTTAGAGCATAACATATTTAGGACTCACAAAAGGACTCATACACGCCCACAGAAAAGTAAGGCACAACAAGGCGCATAATTCAAAAGTACGCCAAAAATTTCACTTGGTAAAAAAAATTTTTGTGTGCAAGGAAAAAAAATGTTTACTAAGTGAAATTTTTAACGTACTTTTGAATTGTACGCTTTGTTGTGCCTTACTTTTCTGTGAGCATGTATGTGCCAGTCTTCGGCGCTGATGCCTTAAATATGTTATGCTCTGAATTAATTGTCTTTTGATAAATTTTTTCCTAAGTCGAAGTTTTTATTTATTCTTTTACTTAAGTAGATTTTTGGGAGGTTCTATAACAATAACACTAATGTTCTTGACAAAAGCTTATAAAACGGTATTTTACAAAACACTAAAATCTACAATTTAAACCACTAGGTGAAACTTCTAGTTTTTTCTGAACCTATAACCGGCCCTTAATCAGATTATAAACTGTCGATTTACACTCTTTACATTATTACCAGGCAACAAACAAAGTTTTCGTAAAAATTTTACCTATAAAATTCTAAGCACTAGTGATATTACATACGAAAAATTCCCACTATATCCACATCAATTCATCATTTAATAAATGAAAATTAATTTTTAATTTAGAGACTTGATATCCGAGACCACCTAACCATAACTCACCGCGATAGGACTGCTTCTGAGTGATGCCCGCTGTGATATTTATGGGGTTATACCATATTTTAGAAAGATTTCTAATTTATATAGCATAATTTACCGATGTTATTATAAATTTTAAACATTTTAATGTGGAGGAGGAAGTGCTTACGTAAAATGAGTTTGGATATCCGTGAATGTATAGCTCGCACTTTACAGCTCTATAATAAATTACGAGAATAATTTATTTGTTCGAAAATATATTTTTTCTTTTGTGTAATATAATATATATTTGTATGTAGGTTTACGTGGTCTTTTCTAACGCACCCTTTTTTTTAAATTCCATCCTAACAATAAATTTTCAATACGCCCACAAGGCGTTTCAATTTTTTTTTTCAATTTTTTTTCTTATTTTGTTTATTATTTCGAAAACCGTCTCACAAAATGCTTAGAACCTTTTCTTCATGAAATGTTCTCACATTTCATTTTGTTCTATACATAAACCGATATTCCTTATACTTAATAACATGTATTTAGAAAATAGCGCCGGGTACATACATTATTCCATTATTTAGAGATTTTCAGAGCAAAGCAAACTTTTTCCATACTAATCTTCATAGGTTTTAACTTTTTAATGTCATATGTACTAGATTTCGTTCATTTTTGGCAACTTAATAATAAATAGATCAAAGAAAAGTTTATATATTATGCCGGCTTGCTAATTTATTTGTCACCCTTTTCAGGTGGTGACAACTAAAAAAAAAAAAAAAAAACATTGGAGCTGAAAGAAAATCAAATTTTAAGAAGAAAAGGTTCTATGCAGCTTTTCATATAAACTGGTAGTCTTTGAAAATTGGGATTTTAGGTTAAAAAAAATGGTGTTTCAAAATGACTCTTGTCAAATAATTCGTAAATTATTACATTGAGCGAAAACATGTTATATACAAATAAGAAAGCTACTGAATTAAGGATGAATTTCGTATCGGAAGTATAAAGATGGCGTCCGAATGTTTATAAGACGAAGTATTTAGTTTAAATATTAAATATCTCAGAAACTATGGCACTACCCAAAAATGCTAACCACCAGAAACTGACAATTTCCGAGCGTAGGACTGGAAAAACATACCATTCACTTTGTAGGACAATGTGGCCATTTAATTTTAAAAACATTTATTAAGCAATAGTAAAAAAATCAGCTGGTTAGTAATCATTTTTTGTGACCTCGTTATTTGGACATGTTGGGGGTGGGGGACGCTTCGGTCAAACCATCGATTTTGTAGGACAAACGTTTTTTCGTGCTTTTTATCAAGTTATCTCAAGATTTAACTAAAAAACTAATTGTTAGTAATAAAATTTGAACAATCACCCAGTCGACATATATCAACACCACCTAATATTATTTAGGTGGTGTTGCATATATACATCCAAGCGCAATTTATTAGCTAGCATTACCGAGAATTTTTTGCAGAGAGAAAGGTTAGGCGTCTCGTCAAAACGAAGCTACTCACGAAAATTCAGCCTGTTAGTAATCACTTACAAAAAAAGGCACTGTACTGTGGACTAAAATATATTCTCATATATTTTCCTTAACATTAATCACATCAATACGAGCAATATTTTAAAAAATGTGTCCAGAAATTTTAATAAAAGAAGGAACTTGTGTGTAGATAATGATGGTTCCCACATAGAACAATTACTGTAATTTTTATGTTGCTTTCGTTCAATGAATTTCTTGTTTTGTGTTCAAAATAATTTTAATTTTTGTGTTGTTTCATCAAATGAAATTAAACTTATTATGCATCAATAATTACAAAAAGTACCTTTCTGGTATTCCACTGCGGACTCGGCCATCTATCTGCGGCGCTAAGCGCCATGGATGTCGAAAAGCTGGTCGGAGGAATAGAGGCAATTAAAATGATTGAAAAATGCTTCATCGTTTTCAATGCCTATTTAAAATTTTCTGGTCAGTAATTTGTAATTTACAAATTATCGACGTTCTTGTAAATAGCTATGTGAAATATTATATTTTTTAAATCAGAAAAAAATGAAAATTGCGATTCTCTAGTTAGATACAGGGTGTTCAATTTTAAAAGATCAAGTAACACCTTATATATTATAGTTAGATTTGAAAGTCATTACTTTCTCAATATGACGTATAAAAACTTTCTAGAAATTGATTTATTTTTCATATCGGTCCACAAATAACCAAGATAGAGAGCGGGGGCATTTATGGTGAATCACTCTGTACAGAGTGGACCAAGTTAGATGGGATTTGGGATTTCTCTAAAACTATGGCAGATAGAGAAAAACCAATATAGGTGTCCTGAGCTCAATTTTCGAGAAACAAACAATGGCGCAAACCGCGATCGCCTATCTTTTTCGTCTACCGAGTTACAGAGCGTTTTTAGAAAATTGTTATTTTGACCTCAATGTCTCAATTTCGTGTTTCATTTGACCTGGGGCGTCATCGAATTCGTAAAATATTCTTTGAAATTGTCTTACAGACATATTGTCTACAGAGGGCTCTATTTCTTGTCGTAGAATGTTTATAAAAATGAGACCTATTATTTGGTATCCAATAAAACCACACAGCTTCTCTACCTGCTTTATTATATATTTGCTCGAGGTTTTACAAATGATCCAAACCCTTTTAAATTTTGTTGTAGCCATTTAAATATTTTTATGGCTGGCTGTTTCTTTTCTGGATATCTAAAAATATTGTTTAGGCAGTACTTTTGGTACAACGTTTTGCTATCTACAACTTACCTATTAAAATAAAGTTCGGAAGCTAAATTTGAATCTTCTCCGCATTCTATAGAACACTTAATCATATCATATTTTTCATCATTACTAGATTGAACCATTTTTAACAATGCTCACTCACAACTAACTCAAAAATTAGTTTTTGAAATTTACGATTTTCTTTTTTTTTACTATGGCCTTCTCAGTAAATATTAGAAATGCGATAAATATGGATAGATGTCAATGGAAGACAATTAGGAAGTTTCCATTGTTCTCATTTTCTCCTAATAAATAGTAGTAAAAATCTAAAAAATATCTGTAATTTTTTTTTTAAATTATCTCTATAAATAAAAAAGTTATGGTCCTTCCAAGTTTAAAATGCTGCGATCATCTGGGCTGAGGCTCGATTACGTCACAATACATGATTCCGCCAACAGAGAGCGGGCGCGGGCACCGTTATACTCGCTGGCAGGCACCGGCAGTTTATAGCCAGCTTGCATTTGAGAGCTGAAAAAATTGCTGAAACATGCAATCTTGACACGTTCATATTTTTCGAAAAACACCATTGGGACAGCCGTATGATGTCGCGATGTAAAGAGGAAGTCTTCCAGATAAACCTGATCGTAAATTGCACGGCGAAATTCGGCTCGGCACGAACGAATCAAAAGTGACATTTTGTGACATTTCAGAAAATCGAGCACATACACTAAATAAAGGGAACATACGGCGGGCCGCCGGCATGGCAAGTCTGCGCGTTAGGTATTGTGACGTCACGGTGAACTTCAGCCGAGGCGAAGTATTCAAATAAAAAATTGACTAAATTCGTGAGTTTTTCAGATATCGAGAGAATTTTTTTTTTGTTTGACTAGTTATCTGAAAGACTACTAAATGAGGTTGAATGTACATGATATTTCTAAAATAGGAAACTTCCTAATTCGAACATTTATTGTAGTTTAGTTTCTCCTATTTTTGGCAAAATTATTTTATATCCTCGTCAGACCATGTAACACAAAAGTGTACAAAGCCGAAACTAGGCATGTGGCACCATCTATTGGCTCACCCTGAGCTATAATCCGAGGCTAATTTTTTTATCCACCACTAGAGGTTGCAGATATAATTCGTCCACATATTATGTGGATGTTGGGTCTAGCTTTAAAACATTCAACTTTGTGTTAAATGGTCCCATGTTACACATTTCTGTACAAAGAATAAAACAGCTTTTTTATACCGCAGAGGTTTTATTTAAATTCAAAATACAAATTAATAATAGTTCTAACTATGAAACTCTAAATTATTTATAACATGAACATAATTCCTTAGCTGAAAATACCTAATTCTAATTAATGTATTGGCAATAAGAGGGATTTTAAATGCTGCAGACCAGTGCGTTCTAATCCTGTGGAAGCCTAGAGTGATCATTAACAGCGTTTTGCCTACAAAAGATCGAATTTCAGCTTCATTGCTCCTAGTAATTTGTTAAACCTTTTTGAAAATGCACATTTGTGTTTTCAGCTACTTTTTAAAAGAAATTTGCATCATCATACTGGCTGAAATAATCAACTAGAGAAAACCTTTCGCGGTTTTGCAAATTTCTAGGCTGCGGAATAAACTCTGGAGATCGTGGTTCAGTGTCACAGTCTTCGCTTCTGTCATGCCAATTTTTGTTAGGAGGCTTTTGGTCTTTTTGAAGTCTTTGTTTTTTATTTCTTCGTACATTCGTTGGTGATTCGTCTCTTGTATATGATTTATTAGATACTACTACTTCATCATTTTCTTGTATAACAGCGCTTTTTTGGGTTTGGGGTTGTTTTTGAAGGAATTGGTGTCGTGGAGGACTCATTTCCATGAAATTAACTACTGGAATTGCTTCCCTGATCTTCCTGAGTTGGTAAATTTGTGAAAATTAGATCACCACCATCGCTAGATTCCACGACTGAAGAATCGCCTCCAAAGGCATAATCACCCAGATTATAATCTTCTTCATCATTAGTGGCGAAGACGTCACTATTTCCTTATAACTCCGCAATCTGCTCATCAGATAATAGTGTTTTTCGATTTACTGTGGAAAAAAAATTAAAAATGTACTTTAAACTGTTACAATCCCCATGTCCATTTTTGTGGACAAGATAAATTTGCACTAAGACCCAACTAACACAAATGCGTACAACTAAAATCAAACGTTGTTTTTGTAAAAATGGATACAATTTTAGCAAAATTTTATACGTGATAGTGAAATTTGAATATTTTAGAAGCATGTTGTGATAACATTGAGGGCCATGTTGACATTTAAACAAATATTTTTCACTTACCTCGGCAAGTTCACGATTTTGTAGAATTAGCTGCACTAGTTGATGCCATAACTGCTCCACAATCACCTCTACTAACTATTTTGTTAATTCTGTAGAGATTTTGAAGAGCCCTCGAAGCCTTATGCTGACTGGAGTGCACCGCACGACAATAGCACGCGCAGTAAATTTGAAAAAAAATCAAGAAAATTTGTATACAAATGTGTTCGCGGGGACCGACGAGGATTATAATAAGTGTTGTTGTTGTTAATAGTTTTCCATGGCCTCCTCACAAGTATATTAAATTTTTCGAAAATTAACCACTTTTTCTAGAGATAAATATGACATGATATACCATTGGATAGCTGATTTAAGTTATAATCGAATAAATAAATAATTTATGGGATGTTCCATTTAAAAAAACACAAGTTGTGTCTATTTCTCGAAAACTGAGGCATGGATAATTTTCTTATCAGCAACGGGTTTTACTCAAAAAAGTGCATTAAGCATGTGTTACTTGATTTTCGATTCGAAGCTTGGTAATTGAGATATAGAGGTCGTCCAAAAATGCCAATTTTCCAAAAACGCTCTGTAGCTAGGTAGTCGAAAAATATAGACAATCTCGGTTAGTGCCATTTAGGGATTGCATTACCGGTTAACCGGTAAACAGGACCAAAAACACACGACGATAATTACCGGTGATTTTAATTTTTTACCGGTTATTTCGGTAAATTCTGAACTTACGATATGTCACGTATTCAACGTTTCTATTTATGTCAGTGACTAGTATTCACTAAATATAGAGTGACTGTCCCAACACTGAGCACTTTTGGCAATAAATAAATAATATTATAAAAAGTAAAACCCAAACACCAAGCCTTAAGGAATACAAGAAAGAGAGACGTTGACAATATCTTGCGACAGGAAATTGAATATTTCACTACCTCAAATATTCGTGGAAAACATTTAGAAGAATGTTATTACCAATTCTTATTAACTTATCGACCTACCAATATCGATAGAGGAAGGTCATTTTCAGTTGGTGGTATTCTATGCACAAATATCAGACGACTAACAGATACAGCTTTGAAAAACTAGCCCTTTTAACGGGCTATTTAAAAAAAATATTGTATTTTTAGATTAGGTATTCAGTAAATGCCCTATTTGAGTTTATGTTTGTAATTTTTGTTATTTACAGAATAATTGTTTATTTAAATTTATTTCATTTATATTTTTTCCTTTTGAAAAAAACCTTTAGTTTGTTCATTATAATAATAATAATAGTAATAATAATACATTTATTTTACTCAAAGTAAAAATGGTACAAATGGAAATGTAGAGCTCTTCTTCCATTTGCCCAAATACAAATAACCTAAATCTAAGATTATAAAAAGGTTATAAAAAATATTAATACATATAAATCTAAAATTTCAAGAAAAAAATAATTATTATTTTATTTGTTAATATTCAGTAATGAATTGTAATAATCTAACAAATGTTATATTTTATAATAATAACAATAATAACAACAGCAGCACTCAGACATGCGAGCAGGCAAGGGGAATGGGCAGACCCCGCGAAGCGAAGCAAAAGGTTAAAAGTAAATAAAATTATATCGGAAAAAGAAAAAGAAATATACGCCCATCCACAACGCAGCATCAAGTCTCCTGCTTCTGATCAGCCAAAATGTAATTTTTGACAACTTTAATAAAAAATTTTTTTGATTTATATTGTTTATATTCATTTGGAAGTTCATTCTAAAGATGAGATGCAAAATACGTACATGATCTTTGAAAAATCGCAGTTTCATGCTGAGGCACCAAAAAATTTTGTATGTATCTTGTATTATGCAAGTGATCTCGTGAAATTAACTTATTTTTTCTTCAAGCGTATTAAAATGTTTAAATTATGTCACCAAAAACAGAAGTAGAAGTAGGACATTGTTTTACTAGTAACAAAATGTTAGTACCGAACGCCACCGTAGTGGACATTGTTTTACTAGTAACCTAATATTAGTTCCGAAAGCGCCACCGCAGTGGGTATTGTTTTACTAGTAACATAATGTTAATACCGAAAGCCACCGGTGGCACGCTATCCACTAGCCACTTGTCATATTGTGTCAACATGTAAGACTGTAGTTTGAATATTTGTACATTTATGATAAATAAATGAATTTTTGCATTTTAATACGCTTGAAGAAAAAATAGTATATATTACACGGAGTAGAACGCCTTTTTTGTGTTTCGCCCAGTTTGCTCAACACAAAAAAAGAGTGCGTTCTACTCCTAGTAATATAATATACTATTTTAAGTACTGAGGTTCGTCAATATGAATTATTCGCCAAATAAGTGTGAGCATGTGTAAACGTCTGCGGTTTTCCAGGTTTAATATGCTATGTTTATTTAGATGTGGTGATATATGTTGTTTATATGGGATACTGTAAATATAACGCATACATGAATTTTTAAGTTATTGAATTTTCTTTTTTGCTGTGGCCGATAATAACTTTCCATATACAACATCACCATAATCAACTAAAGATAATACGAGTGAATCACAAAATTTTGATTTACACTCTCTAGATATGTCTTTCGCAAAACTGTATAATTTTTTCAATCGACTGTAAGCGAATTTCAATTCTAAAAATTACCGGTAAATACCGGTTAACCGGTTATTTACATTTTTATTTACCGACTTACCGGTTATTAAAACTTCCGGTAAATTGCAATCCCTAGTGCCATTGTTTGTTTCTCGGAAATTGAGCTCAGGACACCTATATTGGTTTTTGTCTATCTGCCATAGTTTTAAAGAAAACCCCAAATCTCGTCTAATTTGCTCCACCCTGTACTGTTGTATAAAGTACTAATTGTATTCACGAAGTTTATTACTTCGTTAGCGAATTATTTTTGCTGTAAAACCCATACAAAATAGACTAAAACGCGAACTCTTATAAAATAAAAGCGATATCTATTTAACCGCACATTAATTACATTGATTCGCCTCTGACTGCCCTAAAATAAGCATCCTTTAGCGTCCGATCCAATCATAATTAAATACCTTCAACACTCAAGACGAAATTAACGCTTCATTAGCGGATAGTATCAAAACATAGCTAGCTAGGATATGCAAAAATAAAAGGTTAAAACATCATATTATAAGTGAAGCATGCAAACTTCCTTTTTCATTCTAGACTCACTCTTGTATATAATTAAATGATTGATTTTTAGTGATTAGTGTATGGCAATGGGAAAAAGTGCTGTTTCTAACCTAGTATAACGTTGTGTGGTCGTTTCCCGTTAATATGTTAACCATACCTGTAATTGAATTAGACGTCTACACCTGACATTTCAATGGTAGCCAGACTATATCGGTTTGAATTTCTCTTATTATTTAACGGGCAACTAATTTAGCTAATGTTTAATTCATTAATTATCACACGCTGGAAACAATTGCAAGAGTAAAAGCTTGAGATCAATGATTCCTAATCATTTAAAATATACATAAATGAGTTCTAAACAAATTGATTTCATAATTCGTTTTTTTGGATAGTTTACTTATTCGTTGTTTTGTTAAAACGAGAGAATATAAAAATTATATGTAAAATAAACTTTTTAGAAAAAAGCTTTTATTATTATTTAGGTGTACTAAAATGAAGAAAATAATATATTATGTTTAATTAATTGTCTTAAAAGCTTCTCGTGTAGTAAATAATTTAAAAAAGTTTTTAAAGGTTTTTTTTTACATTTTGTTTTTCAATTTTTAGTTACTTCTTATCTTATGCATTTCTGATAGAATAGAATGGAATAGAATAGAATAGAATATTTATTTACCAATTTCTTGATACATATTTATGTACATTTGGTAATTCAGGTATACATTAGAGTAGGTTGACCATACGTCCGGAATTTCGCTGGAAAGTCCAGCATTTTGGAGTACTGTCCAGCATTCTGACCATATGTCCGGAATATCGCTGGAAAGTCTTACAAGTGTCCAGCATAAGTTCAGTATTCAGGTTATAGTGAAGTTACGGCATTACATTTTGTTTGGAAAAATTTTTTTTTCGGATACTTGCTTCCCGCTCATCAAAAAATTTTGTGACCAAAAAAATTTTTCTTCCCGGTCATCAAAAAATTTTAGGATGAAAAAAAATTTTTTTAGATTTCTCCCCCCGCTCATCAAAAAAATTTTTTCCGGATTTCTCCCTTCCGCTCATCAATTTCAATTTTCGAGGAAAAATATTTTTGTTATTTTCAGCCCAAGCTCAAGGCCCAGATCCACCCTTGAGTGCCCCCTCCCCCAGTAACCTTTCTGGATCCGCCCTTGGCAGAAGTGTCCAGCATTCACTTAACAAAAATCTGGTCATCCTACATTAGAGAACATATGTCATGGCATACATACCAGGTAGAGATAACAACACCAACATTAAAAATTAACCTTTAAACATTATTTACAAAATAAAACTGAGATGGACAAAAGACATAATATTCCAGATAATTTTAAAAGACATAAATGTAAACACAAACATACACGCATATGCTTATTCACACTTAATAATTTTTATATATTAGCAGCACGAGTAAAATAGATCTGTTTAAAAATTCATTCACACTATAAAAGGCATTTCTTAGCAGTAAACTTTTTATTTCTTTTTTAAAAGAAGGCACATTCTTATGTTTAACTGATTTAGGTCAATTATTTATTAAACAAGACAATACAATTATAGTATGAAGAGTTTTTAAAGTTGGTTGTTTTATGAACTGGAATTGAGAATAATTCTTTACTTCTCGTATTATATAAATGACTGTCAGCTAAGGCAGGGGAGGCATGTAAATTAGTCTTTGCAAGAATTAGACATTTGTATATGTAAACACTAGAAAGAGTGAAAATATTTTTGCTCATAAAAATGCCTTTACAGCGTTCTCTGCTCTTGAAATTAAAAATCAGTCTCAATAATCTTTTCTGGGATATAAAGGGTGAGTCGATCTCCCCCAGGTCAATATGTTTAATGACATATGTGAATATGCCAAAGCATAATACACAATTGTGTCTTTTAACTGTAAGATTGCAAAGTAAGCTTTATTAAGCAGTTTAAATACATAGTAAATGTGTGATTCCCATGTCAAACTATTGTCAATGAACTTGGTTGTTTTAGAGAAGGCTAGGTTATTACAGGTTAATATTCTCCTGCAGTTAAAATTTACAAAAATGATTTTATCGTTATTTAAAATTAGCTTGTTTCTCTGGCACCAAGCGTGTACATCGACAAGTGTAGTATAAATTTTAAGGTTAAGTTCTTCCTGTGTAGTAGCTGAGACCGAGGCAGTGGTATCATCTGCATACATCGTGGTAACGCCATGTTGAATGCGGTATGATAGATCATTAATGTATAGCAAAAATAACAGAGGCACAAAAATTGAGCCTTGTGGGACACCCGGAGTTACGTCATAAATATCCGAGCTACAACCATTACAGTTTACCACCAGCTTTCTATTGTCCATGTAGGTGTTAATACAGCTTGAGAGACTCACTCTAATACTAATATTTTCTAATTTTTGCGAGAGAACATTCTTATCCACACTATCCAATATTTTTGATAAATCGAAGGAAAGAGATACTTAGAACATATCTACCTCCATCTAGCTCTTTATATATATTCTTTAAAAAGTGTTCAATACCAGTTTCCGTTGATTTAGTTGGTCTAAATCCATGTTGAGATTCGGATAATATCTTGTATTTTAGTGTAAACGACATAACACGATCAGATTTTTTTCAATTATTTTTGATAATAATACAGATATCTGTCAGTAATTATCTTTATCACTTTTAGCCCAGTCTATGAACGTTCAATAAGGGGGTCTAGAGGGAAATGCCGAGATCACAATTTTTGACTTGAAGGCTGTGTTTGCACTATTTAGGAGGTGAACATACCAAAAGTCCCCGAACGTAGGAAGTGTGGGGGATACAGGGGGACACGAAGAAGTTCCCGGTTATTGGTTTTTCGCTCATATCACGAAAACGGTTAGCCCTAATCAAAAAGTGTAAAATTAAAGCTGACTAAATTTTCTACAGATTTGTTTCTATTAATTTTTTTCGTATCTGTTATGGTTCAGTAACGAATTTTATATCTCTTGACTGTATTCTAACTTTATTATAAATTGAAAATAAATTTTAATAATCATCGTAGAAACAAATTTCTTGTACAGATATCCGTTTCACAGCAGACTGAACTGAAATATCGAATGAAAAATGTCTTTGCGTCTGTAAGTGTGTGTGTGCGTATATATCTATGTGTGCGTGTATACCGTTTCTTGTACAAACAATAACTTCTGTTACACTTAAAATATTTTATTTTAATTTGGAACATATGTAAAACAGCATATTACCATAATCCCTATTGGGCCATATCTGTAATACATGGTGATAACCAGAAGCCTACAAACTCTCATACGTAGAATACGTTTTATTTTAATTTCAGAGCAAAATATTACTAAGCATACAAAAATAAGAAGATGTATAAGATTTCTAAACCGCAATATACCGGGTGTATATTAGGCAAACCAACTTTATTTAAATTGGATGATATATCAGTGTTATCCTAAAATATGGAACATGGTATTTTTAATAACATTATTATGAAGTGAGAATTGTAGGCCTCTGGTTATCATCATGTATTACAGATATGGCCCAATTTCAATAGGGATTATTGTAATACGCTGTTTTACATATGTTCCAAATTGTAATAAAATATTTTAAGTCTAACAGAAGTTATCGTGTTTACAAGAAGCGATATACACTCACACATAGATATATACGCATACACACACTTACAGACCACACATACTTACAGACGCAAAGACATTTTTTATTCGATATTTCAGTTCAGTCTGCTGTGAAACGGACATCTGTACAAGAAATTTGTTTCTACGATGATTATTAAAATTTATTTTCAATTTATAATAAATTTATAATAAAGTTAGAATACACTCAAAAGATATACAATTCATTACTGAACCATAACAGATACGAAACAAATTAATAGAAACATTATTGTAGAAAATTTAGTCAGCTTTAATTTTACATATAGCCACTTTTTGATTAGGGCTAACCGTTTTCGAGATATGAGCGAAAAACCAATAACCGGGACCTTCTTCGTGCGTCCTTGTATCCCCACCCAACTCCTACGTTCAGGGACTTTTGGTATGTTTACCTCCTAAATAGTCCTCTAGTCAAAAATTGTGATCTCAGCATTTCCCTCTTGAAATCATTAATTGACTGGACTATTTTACAAACTTTTTTTATAAATAAGTATTACTGATGCTGTTTTAGGTATGACTGGAAATGTCCCATTTGAGAATGACATATTAATGAGATACAGTAGTGGTGAAATTATGTTGTCAGAAATAGTTTTTATTATTTGAGCAGTCAAGCCGTCCAGACCAGATGATTTTTATTTTTAAGGTTTTTAATAACATTTACTAGTTCATTTTCGGTAACGGGATAGAAGTATATCAAATTTGTTCTATACCCAGATAGTGTACATAGCAGTGGCAGGTTGTATCCAAAGTTTTCTTTGATTTGATTAGTGCAATAGTAGAGAAATGCAATGCAAAGCAGTTTGCAACTCGATTTCCTTCAGATATGCAATTATTTTGAATATTCAGCATCCTTGTTTCTTTTGGTTTATTTTCAGCATTTACTATTTTATGATTAAAATATTTAAGCTTGGCAATTTTAATGTTCTTCCTATGTATATTTTTACTTTGCTTGTAAAATGATGTTTTGTGGGGATAGTAATTAAACCTTTTCATTTCGTAATATATTTTTCTTATTGCTTTACCTTCCGACTACATCATTAGACCCTGAATACCACCTAGGATCAGAGTACTCATCGAGACCCAAACTCGAAGGGGTTCCATTATATTATTGTTGGGTTCCATAATATGGTATTGTCATTAGAACTACACGTGTATGCAAAATTTCAGCTCAATTGGACGTCATATCTCGAAGGGGTTCCATTATATTATTGTTGAGTTCCATAATATTGTACCACTGGTACCATAATATTGTGTTGTCATCAAAACTACACTGTATGCAAAATTTTAGCTGAATTAGACGTCGCATCTCGAAGGGGTTCCATTATATTATTGTTGTGTTCCATAATTATTGTACCATTGGTACCATGATATTGTGTTGTCATCAAAAGTGGGTGCAGAGAACAATGTTAAAAAAGAGATTTTCTTGGCCCATCCGTGGTAAAGTATGGAAACCATCTTTTTTTTTTACTAATTTTGGGGTGCTAAATACGAATCTGTCATCCAAATTGGCTAAAAACATCGGGAAAATAGTAAAAAACAACCCTTATTTGGAGGTGGCATTGAAATTAATATTAGAGAACTTGCAACAAAAAATTATTCTTTAGTGCAGGAAATTCTTTCAAAATATTCAGTTTCGTTAGGTAAGTAAAAAAAGAAGCAACAATTCTAAATTCATTTCCCCCCTCCCCCTCGTTTCCCTCACCCTTCACCACCCATAAAAATGGTGTAAGTTACAATATCTAATACAGTGCGTGTAAATGCGGATTAGACATGTACATCCACGTAGCGCGAGAGATATGACAACCCAGCAACAGCAAAACCCGCCTGTCGGCATTCGACTACTGAAATATCCCAGCTCTGTTATTTCATTTTAGTCAACTGGCACACGCAATGTTGCAATTCTTACATCCTATGTCTAACTTGCCATTACACGCACGGTATATGGTTATTTATTTATTTTTAAAAAGATCAAAACCCCTCGTTAAATGACTATTATCAGATTATAATGTGATTACTTCTGAATACTCTTACACCCATCCCCTCCGATTAAGGTAGTGTATTTTATCTTTTTAGAGTTTTTATTGGTTTTAATTGCAAAAGAAATCTCTAATCACCCAGTTTGATGTTTTTTTATCATAATAAGGTGATTTAATCAATTTAAACGAATATTTCTCACCTCTGAATATTTCTCACACTTTTGGAGTTGGGATGTATGGTGTGCATATCACTATTCAGAAAATGTGACTTGTTTTTTATATTAAAAAATTATTTAATTATTTAAATGACTTTTGGTTGGGAAAATGAGAATCTTCACTTCGAGGGTTGTTTTTTAAAGTGTTCCCGAGATTTTTCACCAAAACGGATGACGGATTCGTTTTCAGCACCCCAAAATTAGTAAAAAAAGAGATGGCGTCCACACTTTACCACCGATGGGCCAAAATAGCCGTTTTTTTTTAAATTTTCTTTCAGCTCAATTGGAAGATCCAGAGGTTCAAAATTGACAAGGTTTGAACTAAACATCCTAACATACATACAAAGCAAGTTAAATAAAAGCTTGTAAAAAAAGATGTACTATATTTATATTTATAGTAGTGTACAGTACAGTACAGTAAGTAATAAAGTCACAATGAATTGCATGGTAACAGTAAAATATAATGTCGTAAAGAATCTCAAAAATTGGCTTTTTAATACAATAAAATAAACCTTTCAGCCTTCGACCAAATAAATCTAAATGTTTTCACAAGTCGATTGACTTGAAATAGGATTCCGTTTACTATTCTCTGTCATCATCGGTAGTTTGCCGAACTGAGACGCCATTTTGAAAGAAAATTGCTGTAAACGTACAGTGGTCCCAGGATAGATGTAACAAGAGGTGTAATGGACCAACAATTTTGGAATTTTGGAATGGTATTTGGGAATTGAGTCCTGCTTGTTGTAAAACTAAAGTATACCAAAAATGACTTGATTTGGTGTTCTACAGGGTTTTTTATAAGCAAAGTTGTAAAAATCACCACTAATAAAATGCCTTTATTTTTCAAAATGTGAAAAAATTCCACTAAGAAAAGTTATTTAGAATGCAATTTTATACCTCTATACCAAATTTCAGGAATATAAAATTATTTTTTGAAACTTCCCATTTTTTGCGAATTAAGAGTTGAATTCATATTTAAAGTTGTGTAGGAGCAAATGTTAATCATCTCAAAAAGTAGGCTGTTGGTAAATAAAAAATTGAATATACGAGATGTAAGAAGGTATAATATTAATCAAACTAATTGTAAAACAAGAAACAATTACTAACAGAAGATTAATGAGGTTTAAAAATTATAACAAGTAATAATTGTCAAAAACATAACAGATTCACAAACAAATTAATTATTGACCAATAAAAAACAATGTTTACAATTTTTTTATTATTCGACGTAGCTACCACCCACATCCACACACATTTCGATCCTTCGCCTGAAGTCCTTAAAACTGTTTCGAATATGATCTAACGGTATGGAGTTTACGGCATTTGTAATTCTCTAACCACCGATTAACCATTTTTGTGGAGTGGCCAGGGGGGCAACCATCATGTTGAAAATGAACTAAAGGCATATCTCTTAAAATATTTAAATGTTCTTCAGAAAATCTTTCAAGAAGCTGTAAATAAGTGTGCTGGTTTAACCTTCCCTCAATGAAATAAGGTCCAATAACTCCAACGTGATAAGAAACGGCACACCACACATTCACTTTTTTATAATATTGTC
The DNA here is from genome assembly GCA_936432065.2 of Rutpela maculata. Taxonomy (NCBI): domain Eukaryota; kingdom Metazoa; phylum Arthropoda; class Insecta; order Coleoptera; family Cerambycidae; genus Rutpela; species Rutpela maculata. Next base: position 14,017,263 of record OW386289.2, on the reverse strand, counting down.
TTCTACAATGAATTCTAAAATTTGGATTTTCAGAAGCCCAAAACCGACAATTGAAACAACACCATTGGTTGTGAATGTGGATTCATCTGAGAAAATTATGAAATGATGAAAAAATCTCTCTTCCATGATTTTTTCTCCAATGGTCAAACAAAAATCCAACCTACAGCCGTCATCTCCCTCTTCAAGCGTATGTTTATAATTTGCTTTATATGCCCTAATTTTCTTTGCCTTGTAAATTCTTTGGAGTTCAGACTTGCTCTCTCTTAGTGGCATCCTAGGATTTTCTATAACAGAGGCATGAGCTATAATAGCCCCAACATTCTCTTCATCATATGCTTTTATTTTTCTTTTCTTGTTAAGAACACTACCAGTAGCCAGAAACTTTTTAATTATTCTCATAGCCTGAGTACGTGACAAAGCAGTGTTTGGAAATTTCAAATTAAATTTGCTTACCACTTCTCTTAGCGAGTTTTCACCGCCAATTCCGTAGCATTGCACAATATAAATTTTTTTCACGCACTATGAGTACCATTTTCACTTAATTTTGTATGCTTGGTTCGTTAATTTGAAACAGAAATTAAGGATAATATTGATTACGTTTGACAGATATGTCAATAATAAATGATAAATGTGTATCCACTGCTTTTCTCATAGCCTACTTTAAGCTTCTACGTAACTTTAAATATTAATTCACAAAAAATAATTTCTATGCAGTTTTAATTGAATGGTTCAAAATAATAGTATATTATATTACTAGGAGTAGAACGCACTCTTTTTTTGTGTTGAGCCCAGGATTTGCGGCTGAGGCGAAGCCGAAGCCGCAAACTGGGCGAAACACAAAAAAAGGCGTTCTACTCCGTGTAATATATACTATTTTTTCTTCAAGCGTATTAAAATGCAAAAATTCATTTATTTATAATAAATGTACAAATATTCAAACTACAGTCTTACATGTTGACACAATATGACAAGTGGCTAGTGGATAGCGCGCCACCGGTGGCTTTCGGTATTAACATTATGTTACTAGTAAAACAATACCCACTGCGGTGGCGCTTTCGGAACTAACATTATGTTACTAGTAAAACAATGTCCACTACGGTGGCGTTCGGTACTAACATTTTGTTACTAGTAAAACAATGTCCTACTTCTACTTCTGTTTTTGGTGACATAATTTAAACATTTTAATACGCTTGAAGAAAAAATATAATTTATTGAAAAAATGGGAAGTTCCAAAAAAATCATTTTATATTCCTGAAATTTGGTATATGGTATAAAATTGCATTCTAAATAACTTTTCTTAGTGGAATTTTTTCATATTTTGAAAAATAAAGGTACTTTATTAGTGGTGATTTTTACAACTTTGCTTATAAAACACCTTGTAGAACACCAAATCAAGTCATTTTTGGTATACTTTAGTTTTACAACAAGAAGGACGCAATCCGCAAATACCATTCCGAAATTCCAAAATTTTTGGTCCATTACACCTCTTGTTACATCTATCCTGGGGCACACTGTATATATTTTGCAGAAAGGTCAAGAAAAATAAAATTAAATAAATGTATAATTTAATATGGCAAATGTACTTCTAGCTGGCTTTAAGCAAAGACTATCTATATGACTGGGGAATCAAGTGTTGATTTTATTATAGTCCTCAAAAACTCCGTTTTGTTACCTGTTTCAACATAATTAACATTAAGAATAGTTTTTGGTACTGAAATGGAAAAATGAACGAACACAGTCTTGTTTTTTTTTTGGCAATAAGTGAATTTTTATCACTCCATTCCTTCAATCCATCAAAGATTAGGTATGTCATGAATTCTAACTCCTGGCTACTATTGGCTATTATGAAATTATGAAATGCTGTTAGAATATGTCCTGTGTGCAAGAAAGTCCTCTGAGTCGTGCGAGCGTTTGTATCTACTCCATAACGTTTTTTTTTATTTAATTTTAATTCTTTTTGTAAGTTTTTATCTATCCAAGGTTTCAGTTTTATATTCTCCATCATGCATTGATTTGTTTTTCATTCATTCGGAAATTATTCGAATGTCGGGCTAGGAAAGAAGTTGATTGGCCTATAAGTCAAGAAAGTTGCCCGAAAATAAATCATCTCAACATCCGTTTAACAATAGTAATAAATTAAAAACAGTTAACCTACTAAATTGTTTTGAGGCATAATTCATTATGTGGTGATATTCGATGATATATTCTTTGTTTAGTCGACAACAGAAGTTCATTTTGTCTTAAGATCACAATGTTGTTTTATCTGCTAACGGTATTGTTTATCTAATAATAATTATAGTCTTGTGACAGATGAAACTGCTATAAATTTAGGCACACTGTAACGTTAGCCCTACTAGAGCATATACGGGGCGATCCATTAATGGGATTAAGTCCAATATCTGACATGAAATATAAAAAAATGTTTCAAATAGAAGTTATAGAACGTATTTGTTGCCTATTTCTAAAATACTGTGAAATACACTGGGTGTCCATTTAAAGCAGGACAGCTTAAAGGTCGAATGTTTTAAATGACACATCCAGAATATTTTTACTCCATTGATATCAGAGTAAAACTTTACGTCCAGTACTAATTATTGCGAAAACTATTAGAATTCATGGAAAAATAGTGCATCACAAATATCATAAAAAAAAACTTTGCTAATAAGAGTTAATGGAAAACATTTGGTAAGTGCAAAGACAAGGGTTAACTGAAAGAACAACTGTAACAACGAAAAAAAAAATATATATATATATATATATATAAAACAACAACACTGATACAAATTTTTCAGTTACGGATATATGGCAATTTTATTACCAACAATTGGGACTTTAATATTCAGCACCCTCTGTAATTTTACATAATATTGTAATATTAGTGTGTAAAATTACCGTATTAATACTGAATATTACTTTATTAATTTACATCAAATGTAACTGATTAATGCAAGTGAAAATCCAACGGAATAAGATAAAAATCTAGTTCCAGATCTCGTTAAAATACATACGTGTACCAAATTTCAACTCAATATATTAGAAGGTTCCAGAGTAATCGTGCGCACAAAAAAGTTACAGACAGACAGAAATTTTTTTTGCTCATACTTAAAATCTCGACGTTTCATGACATTCTAAACCTATTTGAATAATAAAAATTAAAAAAAAAATTTTCTCGTTACTATACTTCCACATCCAGTGGAAGTATACAGTATCGACAAAAAAATTTGAAAATTTTTGTTGTTCAAATATGCATAAAATGTCATGAAACGTCGAGATTTTAAGTTTGAGCAAAAAAAAATATCTGTCTGTCGATGTTTGTCTGTCTCTCACTTGTTTTGTGCGCACGATTACTCTGGAACAGTTTAAGATATTGACACGTATGTATTTTAACGAGATCTGGAACTAAATTATATTTTGATCTTATTCCGTTGAAGGGTTGGGTACCCCCAACCCTTGGGGGTAAATAGGTAAATTAAGCAAGTAAGAGTCCATAAAATTGGTATTCAGTATATACAAGAGAAGCTAAGGTTTCAACAATTTTCTTGGCATTAGCCACCCCCCTTACCACTCCCACCCCACTATTCAAGGAGTCAAAAAACTTAAATTGTGATTTAGTATGTGTACAAGAACCAAAGGCCTCAAAATTTTTTTACTTCATCCATCCCCACTACGATGATTTAAAATATTATATTATTAATAAAATTCCATAAATAATTATTTCCACATAGTGGAATACAAATATAGTATCACATTTTTTCGGTGTGAAAGACTGATAGAAAATCTGGATGTGGAAGTAGTGATTTCTTGAGAAGCGGTTTTTCTTTATTTCACTTCCACATCCAGAGGAAGTATAGTAACGACAAAAAAAAAATTAAAAATTTTTATTGTTTACATAGGCTTAGAATTTCTTAGTTTGTTGGGTATTTTGCCACTGTAAAAATATTTAAAAATTTTGATGAAATAAACCTCTGCGCCAAAAGGATCAGACAGAGGCTGGTTTTTATACTTCTATTACAAAATGTCTCACACCTAAAAATATATAAACTGAAACAAAATTGTTAAATGATAAATTGAAAAATTAAAATGAAGGCAGTTGACGTTTCGGAAAATAGTTCTTTTTCCGTTATCAAAACTTTCACTTTTGAGAATGTCAAACCAGACAGTTTGTTGTTTATGTATTTCCATAGTCACGTGAGGCATTAAATTATATTTATTTTATTTTTACTTACTTCGTCTCTGAGGATCGGCAACCAGCTGGTACAGAAATCTATAGAATAATTAGAAACACATTTATCCTCATTTAATAAAATAATAGCGGATTCCTTAAGTTTTCTTTTAGTTGAGTTGCTTTCTTTTTCCAAAATTTTCGCGGAGTCCCACTGGATCCTATGATTGTTATCCCACGCATGTTCACAAATTTTTGATTTTTGAAATTCTCCCTTTCTAGCATAATCTCGGTGTTCACCAAGCCTTACGTTGAAAGGTCTAGATGACTCACCTACATAATGCTTACCGTACTCACATGGAACACTATAAATACAATCCTTGGAATTTTGAATAATATTCACCGGTTTAGTCTTTGATAAAACAGATCTTAATGTGGTTCCTGTTTGAAAAACTGTTCGTACAGAAAATCTATTTCCGATTTTTCTCAATTTATCCGATAAACCTTGTATGTATGGAATTACTGCTAAAGATCTAAATTCAGGTTGTAAATGTTGAGTGGTTACTCTACTTTCAATGTTTGCCATCTGGCTATCAACAAAACCCTCGGGGTATTGATTATTCAATAGAACTGTTTTAATAAATTTTTTCTCATTACTTAAACTTTCATCATTTGAAGAAATTACTTTAGCCCTATCATACAAACATTTTACGACACCTCTCTTAACGCTAATATGTTGATTTGAATTGAAATTCAAATATCTGTTTGTGTGTGTTTGTTTTCGATAAACACTGGTTTCATATTTATTATCTAACATTTTAATTAAAATATCTAAGAAATGTAATTCATTATTATTCTCTACTTCTATTGTAAAATTAATTGAAGGTTCCTTTTCGTTAATTTGATTTAAAAAATTATTTAAATGTTCTTTGCTATGAGGCCATAACGCAAAAATATCATCAACATATCTCCACCACACTATAGGTTTATAAATTAAGTTATTAATATTATTTTCTTCAAAATTTTCCATAAAAATATTGCTTAATATTGGAGATAAAGAAGAACCCATGGCCATACCAAAGTTTTATTGATAGAAGTCATTATTTAATTGAAAGTATGTCTTTTTAATGCAAAGAGTAAGTAATTCCATTGTAGTTTCTATGCTTAATTTAGTTCTATTCGCCAAATTTCCATCATGTTGCAATTTACTTTTAATTATTGTTAATGTTTTATCTACCGGAACATTTGTAAAAAGGCTTACTACATCAAAACTCACCATTAGATGATTCTCATTAAAATTGTTTTCAAATAGTTTTTCCAAAAAATGTTTGCTATTTTTAATATAAGACTCAGAAGAACCTGATAAAGGATTTAAGATTTTTGATAGCCAGATGGCAAACATTGAAAGTAGAGTAAACACTCAACATTTACAACCTGAATTTAGATCTTTAGCAGTAATTCCATACATACAAGGTTTATCGGATAAATTGAGAAAAATCGGAAATAGATTTTCTGTACGAACAGTTTTTCAAACAGGAACCACATTAAGATCTGTTTTATCAAAGACTAAACCGGTGAATATTATTCAAAATTCCAAGGATTGTATTTATAGTGTTCCATGTGAGTGCGGTAAGCATTATGTAGGTGAGTCATCTAGACCTTTCAACGTAAGGCTTGGTGAACACCGAGATTATGCTAGAAAGGGAGAATTTCAAAAATCAAAAATTTGTGAACATGCGTGGGATAACAATCATAGGATCCAGTGGGACTCCGCGAAAATTTTGGAAAAACAAAGCAACTCAACTAAAAGAAAACTTAAGGAATCCGCTATTATTTTATTAAATGAGGATAAATGTGTTTCTAATTATTCTGTAGATTTCTGTACCAGCTGGTTGCCGATCCTCAGAGACGAAGTAAGTAAAAATAAAATAAATATAATTTAATGTCTCACGTGACTATGGAAATACATAAACAACAAACTGTCTGGTTTGATTGACATTCTCAAAAGTGAAAGTTTTGATAACGGAAAAAGAACTATTTTCCGAAACGTCAACTGCCTTCGTTTTAATTTTTCAATTTATCATTTAACATTTTTTTTCAGTTCATATATTTTTAGGTGTGAGACATTTTGTAATAGAAGTATAAAAACCAGCCTCTGTCTGATCCTTTTGGCGCAGAGGTTTATTTCATCAAAATTTTGAAATATTTTTACAGTGGCAAAATATCCAACAAACTAAGAAATCATGAATATGCCACAAATAATAAATTATAAACAATATCAGGCTTAGAATGTCATGAAACGTCGAGATTTTAAGTTTGAGCCAAAAAAAAATTTCTGTCGATCTACTCTGGAACCGTTTAAGATATTGACTTGACATTTGGTAGATACATGTACTTTAACGAGATCTGGAACTAGATTTTCATTTTGGAAAATTGGAAAATTACCCCTTTTAAGGGGTTTTTGCAATTATCTGAATAAGAATCTTGAATAACCATAAGTTTATCTCCAGATTTATTATTTTGTAGGTTTATTGGATCGTTGATTTCAAAAATTGAGGTCTTGAACTCCTTTAATATGGGGGACAGAACCCCCGAAACTCGAAAAACCACCTCTTTCAGGGGTTTTGCAATAGTCGGCTAAGTTGCCCATTTATGAAAACACCTAATTAAATCTCGAACTTTTCGCACTTCTACAATAAAATACATCTTATGGCTGTACGATTAAAAATACCCCGAGGATCGAATTGTTTCCATTTTCCATCACTGTGTGACGTAGCGATTTACGCGGCATTTTTTGAGCTACAATTCACCTAAGCTTTATCAAATTTGACGAAGTTTTACTCGGTATTTGCACGTTTATATCCTGTAGATAAAAATAAACTTGCTCTCCTCATACATTTTAACTAACCCTTAACCATGTTCTTACCAAATGTTTTGCCTCAATTGTCATTAACAATGTTGATCACATTTGTGATGCCCTGTTTTTCCGTGAATTTTCATATTTTTTTATTTTCATATTATTTTATCCTTTATAACTTGGCAATGCCGCAGCATTTTGAAAAAAAAAATGAGTACTGGACGTACAATTTTACGCTGAAATCAGTGGTGTAAAAATATATAGGGTATGTAATTTAATAAAGTTGACCATTAAGCTGTTCCGCTTTAAAGGACCACTCTGTGAATTTCACAGTATTTTAGACATAGGTAACAAAGTAAGTCCTATAACTTATTTAAAATATTATTTCATATTTCTTGTAATAAGCCAGATATTTGACTCGCATATAACTGGCCGCCCTGTATCTAGAGATGAACTATATTTATCATAGAGTTTTGGTCGACAAGTACCACAGATTAAACACCTATCGTTTGAGGGCAACAAAGAAATTCTTAGACGTTCGACCTCTTGATTTAAAAACGTCCATATCTACATTTTAAATTCAGAGTCATAACTCATAAACTAGGTCGAGAGGTAATTCAGTATGATAGGATCATAACAAACTTTTTTAATTATAGTAATCCTTAAATGCATTTTATGTCTTTGTGCCAGCTAGAGGGCATGTTCTCACAACGACAAATGACGATGTATAAAGTGTTCTACTTTGAGCAGCCACATTCACGTGTTTCAGTTGTATTTTAGGGAATTGAAATTGTCTTTCCAAATTGTGATGCTAGATTCAAACTACTGATGGTATCTTTTAAATGACATTAACAACCTATAGCCTAACATGGAAGATCACGACACTTTATTTTGAATGAATACATGCAGGGGCGGACTGACAACAGTTTAGCGGCGCTGGATCTTAGAACTTGCAGGCCACTTATTACTTTATTAGCCGGTCATCTTGCCGAGCAGCCGGCGCCAGCGGCACACTATTGGAGCGGGCCACCGTTATTCGTCCCGGTGTCCCGGTGGGCCAGTCCGCCCCTGAATACATGTAAATTATAGGAATAAACACTCGAATGAAAAGTCAAACAACTCGACAACGACTAATTTTACCGTATAAACCAAAAATAGTTTCTGCTGACTTATTCCTTTCTGACTCAAGCTGTTTAGAAGTAATCGCCAAAAATGGGACTTTGAGGTTTTGTACCACCCTTATTATTGATTGCAAAAGATCTTACCACCGTCAATCTGAAGGACACTACAAGAATTTATATTCTGAGGGCGCCACTCGCGTCCTCTGCAATGTTTTGCGGTGTCTTTCCACTCCCAGGATGGTTCGCTACAATTCTTAAAAGACGTCGTAGGACCTGAGTCCATCTGAAGGACATTACAAGAATTTATATTCTGAGGGCGCCATTCGCGTCCTCTGCAATATTTTGCGGTGTCTTTCCACTCTCAGGATGGTTTGCTACAACTCTTATATACGAGTAAGAAAAAATTCTCTACTTATCGTAGATTGCTACGTGCTTCTCTGCGATGTCTTTGCCTTCGTTGATGAGATGCACTTTAAATGATATACAGTGTGTCCCCTGTACTCTTGTAAACTTTCTTATTTTGATTTGCCGAGAAAAAATGATTGTTTATCAAATCAGAAGTGATAAACAGTTGTCAAACTTAAGATAAATTATACAGGGTATTCTAAAAATTAGAAAATCTGAAATCGACTTTAAATAAACTACCTTTTTTACATCTTTATTGAAAATTTTATAAAAGTTTTTTCAATTATGAAGAAAAATTTAAATACGGAGTTTAGTTGCAAAATAAGGAAACAACAATTTTTAAAAAAAACCTTTTATTCAACTAAATTGGAACCTATTTCACATGTAGACCTCCTACTAGTACACATTTTTTAAATATTTTTCTATATTCTTCATAGACAAATGACATCACATCTTCATTTATGATTACAACAGCATCCACAATTTTTTGCTTAAATCTACGTCGTCTTCGAAATCGTTTGCATATACTTTTTGCTTAAAATACCCCCATAAGAAGTAATCCAACGGGGTTAAATCTGGCTAACCATCTGGCCATGCTGTTAGTCCATAGCGGCCAATCCACCTGTCGTGGAAGGGATTGTCTAACTAGAATCTTGCTGAAAAATTATTTTTCTTCTAAATTCTATATTTTCTTTGTCCAGTTCGCCCAAAACTAAATTTCTTGATAAGTATTTTGATTTTAATTTTAATCCATAAAATAAGGACCGATTATTCTGTGATGAATTATGCCGCACCAAACACTTACCTTTTTAAACTTTTTGACTATTAATTCGAAAATTGGATTTTTTTGAGCCGAGTACCCACAATTTTGAGGAGAGTCGTAAATCGTCCGTGAATAAAATGTTTCGATGCAATGATCTATCTGCTAAACTTTTCTCTCCCATAGTTAAACTCTTGCTAAAATCAGTTGGAAAATCAAAAAAAGCCCGACAAATCGCCAACGTTTGATATGTGCCGCTGTCAAAGTACCGCTCAGTAAAGATCAGTTGATATTAGCAATACTATAAACAAAAGTCCAAACGACGAGCATCATCTCCAACTTGAAGTTTGTGAATAAATTTTGGTTTGAATTCATAAAGTTTGCTGTTGACTGAAATCTTCTGATTATGAGATTTACTAATACCTAAAATTGACATTTTCCTTGACGACCATATTGGATGGTCTTGTACAGTATCTAAAATTACAAAGGTAGCAGCGCCATCTTCATATAATTCTTTTTTGTTTTATTTTCATTTTTTGATATTTTTTACATCACCAGTGGAATCAAAATTAATTAATGTATGTACATTCGTATTGGCTTTGCGGATCACTTTAACATCTAGATACTTCTCATTAAAAACTTCCATTGCGTATCTATAAAAAAACATTCTTGATTCCATACCATTTGACCAAAGTAAATTGTTTCAAGATTAGCGTAATTCAATAATCAGTAATTAACATTTTTATAGAAAATACATTGACATTAATTAATGGCATTAGTTGATGTAATCTCATCTGTCTATGAAGAATTTAGAAAATTATTTAAGAAATGCGTACTAGTAGGAGGTCTACATGTAGAATGGTTTTCAATTTAGTTGAATAAAATGTTATTTTTTTGAAAATTCTTATTTCCTTCTTTTGCAACTATATACCCTCCATATTTAAATTTTCTTCATAATTGTAAGTCGGTTCGAATTTGTTTGGCTTAAAATGCTAGGAATCCTATCATGTAATTCAATACTCCGTCAGTATTAGCTAGAAGAGCAGTTGTTTTGATTAGTTCTCCAATAATGAATGTTTTAAAGTATTTACCTTACTATTTGCCCAAATTAGGGCAACAATATACAGAAAGTAGATAATTTCATAATAAATAAAAAGTGTATAAGTTGTGATATTCTAGCATGGTCAGATTTAGATCAATGGTATATGAGAAGAACGAATGGTTTCTTTGAAAGTTATCTGATGAGTGCTGAATACCCAAAAAAAATTATTTTTTTTTTTTTTGAGAAGTACTTTTCTAAGTCAATTTTATGGTAATTTGAAAAAAATGTTATTTTTTTATTTATGATCAATTTTGCTACGTTCTGTAACATGATATTGAACTATCGTCTATACATGGCGTCCCAGAATAATGGTAAAGAAATTGAAGGACGAATAATTATCATCACCATAAGAAAAAAAAATTGCTATAAACATGGCCACTAAAATACTTCCTAAGGTGATACTGTACAGTTTTCTTGAAAACTATTCAGTTAATGAATCGAGACGACATGAACTCGTTTACGTAACAAACTCCAAAGATTTCAAAATTTTGGCCACAAAGATGCCGTCAGACAAAACACAGTGGAAAACAACATCAACCACACTAAATTTACTACTTACGAAGAGGGTACTTAAATGATATTACCACCAACAACTTTGATAAGAACAACCCAAATGATCACAAATTTTCAGCTGACCACACCTATTAATTAAAAATTATATTTTTGAATTAACATTTAAGGGGCTATTTTAACAACAATAAATAAAAATAATATAAAAAAGGAGCTATTGCTCCCTTATACTGAACGAAACTGAATTTCACTCACTTCTAATTATTGTATTATCATGAAACTTGGCAATTGTGTGTAGCTCTGATGACAATACAATATAGTATACTCAATATTATATATGTTCAAAATGGCCGCCGCCCCAAGATGGCGTATTATCATTTTCTTTGCAACCCTCTTGATATGGGTATCAAAAGAAAGTTAAGTAGAAAACAAATATGTTATCAAAATTTAAAAATTCAACATGGCGGATAGTTTTTGTCAATTATCGTCGGATTCTACTGAAAATCGGATCTGTGGGTTATCGAGGTTGCAGATTACAATTATCCGGTCCAAATTTAACAATTCAAAATGGTGGTATCAAAATGGAGGATAAGCTTTGTAATTTATGCTCTGATTCATATGAAAATCGATATCTGGGTATTTGAAAAAATTGTTTTTTCAAATTAATTCGGCAACGCTCGATCCTACGAGAAAAATATTCAAGATAAAGTTGAAAAGGACAAAATTTCCTACATTTTTTGTATAAAACAATTTTATTTTAAGTTTAATGTTTAAAGAGGTACAGCGTCAGACAGATGGATTTAAGAAGATTTTTTTTATTTTTATTATGTAATGTACGTTTACAACATAACATATTTTATATTATCTATATTATTATAATAAATATCTTGTATTGAAACTAAAAAAATACATTGACGGGATAGTATTACAGTGACTTACATCGAAATAGAGTTTGACGATTTTTTAAAAAATAAAATTCCTTTAAACTTCATTTTCCCACCGCTGTATCTCGTTATGTATTAGACTTGCCGAATTATTTTGAAAAAAACAATTTTTTGCACCTTTAATTAATTACTATTTTAATTAATAAGAAATGTCAGCTAATGAAAAATCAGCATAGCAGATTTCAACCACTATTTTTTTATGTTCTTTAAAAGCAAACAAAGCTTCCTCCAAAGTGACTGAAACAATAAAATAATATAGAAGCGTTTTTTTTACTCCATTTTTGATAATTCACCCCCTTTAAACGCAGCAGTGCACAGGTGACTGAAGTTTGTTTTATTGTTTCCTATCACTTTGCGAAACTTTTGATATAAGGTACACCAACAACAAAATGACTTAATTTTTAGTATATCATAAATTAACAAAAAAAATTAAAGTGCAAAAAAACGCAGACACATAGATTTCAGCCGACTGCATTTATATCAATGTCGTATTTCCAAGCAACGTTTAAAACAAGTGGCTGACACAATAAAATCATATAGAAGCTTTTTTTATTGCATTTTTCATTAACTATTAATTAAAAAATCAGCAACGGCGTAATGACTGAAATGGTTTTTCCGCCTTTTTATTATGACCTCTTTACACTTTTCAACTTCAGTCACACAATAAAATCATATAAAAATTTCTGATACCAGCTCCCTAGCATAAAGGTCCTTACCGGGTAGACAGAGAGAATAGGTTCGATGTATATTTTTTGCTTTTTAGTGCAGTATTTATAAAAGCGTTTTTTTTTAAGTTTTTTATACTATTAATTTTCCTGAAGTTTTTTTCCTTGATTACGAATCACCCTGTATATATTAAAACAGCATTCAATTGGTATTAATTTTCTTTCAGGGTGCTGCCAATCAAACACGTTGAACCACGCTGTGTATAAGGCTACTTCTCTGTATGCGGAAATAAATTTGTTTACACCTATGTGGCGAAGTCGAGGTAGGTAATTAAGGTATATATAGAACAATAATCAAACAAAGGAAATGTGAAAAAATATATAATATATAGATAATTATTTAGGTTAGTTTCATGCATGAAATCTGCCCACGTGTCTTTACTTCACCTGCTCAAAAATTAATGGTGCAGTACCAATACCTGCCCAAGCACATATTGTTACGATAGCACGAACTAAGCTACTATGTTACCTATATGGCCCTGGAGCTGAGAGAAAATCGATCATGTACTGTGTAAAGATTTGTTGCTTTGTCATACCTATATTAATTTTTTACTCATCAAATGCAGAAATACAAAAAATAATTGAGGAATATATTTAGTAGATACTCTTTTAAAATATGTAGAACTTTTCTAAAGTCTGTTCTCTGATAGTCCCGGTGTGACGTCACGAACGTCTGAACTAAGATGCCGTAGGCTTGTTGGTGTTTTCGAATGCACAGTGGCGTCGCTTTGTTTTATATTTTACTTGATGTATTTAATTAAACTAAACAAAAGAATTGCGTTGACAATATACTGGTAAACTTTTATTATTAATAATGAGACCAAGGAAACATTTAGAACAAGGAAATTCACAGAGGAGGGATTCTTTTTATTACATAATAAGTTACATAATATCGACTGGAGTTTTGTGAGCGATGAATCATTAACATAGCCCGTATTTCGGATGACATTCCAGAGACGGATTCTGAATTACACGATACTATCTAATACTTTTGTAAAGTTACAATCAGAAACATCGGTCGCTAACAATAAGTATTATTGCCACACAAACCAAAACATCTTTAAATACAAAATTTTTATTTTGTAAACCTTAGTGAAAGTCCAGGCGAACGCTTATTGAGATATTTACATTTCTCTACAGATAAGAGTCCCTGACCCTCCAGACAGGTAAAAAATTATTAATCGTATTATATGGTGACTCGACAGACAGACTCGAAAGTATTTAAAATAAATTTGTCAAATTCATTTTACATGCATAAACATTAACTCATCGGTTATAAAGCACTAACAGTAAGGTATGAGTAGAAGTGTTGGGGCTGAAACCCAACGCACACTGCCAAAGCCAAACTAGAGATAAGTTGCTATTTAACAACCTGTTATTTTATAACTGTTATTTGTAAATAGTATTAACAGACTGTTATTTCTGTTCGAAAATAACAGGGAGAAAACAACAGATAAGAAACACGACGTAGTAAAAATGTTTTTGCTAACTGCTGTTAAACTGTTATTGAGAAAACAGCAGTAGTAGGTAATGAAATCGCAACGCAACCGCTAATGTAGTTGAATATATTATTGAAGTTGAATATAATAATATTCAATTCAACAACCCACAATAGTGGGTATCTTGAATCATCGGCTTTATGTATACACTTTTTAGTTGTTATTTTAATTATAATATATCCAAATATTTTTGATTTTCTTCTCCGTGTGTATATTTTCGATTAACGCACACCGCCATTTAAACGCACGAGTTTAAAAATGAAGGGCTGCCAGAGTTGAATATTTTTGTACAAATCTCGAGCCATCCAATTTATGTAGTGACTTTTAGCTGTTTTTTAAATCATAATATGTTCAGAGCTTTTATATTTTCTTCTCCAACTGTATATTTTCGTTTACCTGCATCTCTAATATTGTCATTGTATACGCTGTGTTTGGCGTGTTTCTATGCTGGTATTTCTTTATTAATTTAACATGAAACAATAATAATTAAATTCAGTGCTTCACTATGCGTCGATTACCCGCTGATATACTATTTCCAGACATGGGTAAGGGAAACTTTCCAATGACTATTTCGGCAGTTTAGTATAATAATGGCGCGTCCATTACCGTAATACAAACGGTACAATCGTGGAGACGCCGGGTTAACATTAAATGATGCAAAGCTCAAGTACCTATCAAAGGTGCAATATTACCATGTTATGATCGCGCAAGTTTTTAAATACATGGCATGTGTCGTCCAACTCCCATCAACAGGAAAATCGGGATTTACAAGTGATATTCTTAGAGAAACGGCGCGCGGCGTTCTTTTCGTGCCGGATATTTAGACTCATATTTAATTATCTATTGTTAATTACGTGGTATTAATCTGCAATGTAACAGTTTGATTTAATGTTTCCAATTGGATGAGCAGTTAACTACAAAAAGAGATAAAAATTATTATAATTTTGAACTACCCTCCCATGCCGACTCTGCATTTTACGTCAATGTCATCCAAAATACGGGCTCTGATCATTAAACATAAATATTAAATGGGAACGTTTTATGACAATTCTGCAAGAAACCATAGAGGGAGCTTTTCCACTGGTTGAAATTAAAATAAATAAAAAAAGTAATCACACAAATAATAATTGGTTTAGTAATGAATTGCACAGAATAAGGGAGAATTTATGCTTGTTATCAGAATTATACCACAATTTTCCTGACCCGCAGTTAAAGGAACATTTAAAAAATTTCAGAGTTTATTATAAAAAACAAATCAAAGTAGCAAAAAGTAATTATTACAAAAAACTTATTAATCAAAATGGTAACACCTCAAAAGTATATTGGGATATAATAAATAAAAATAGGCAAAATAAAAACAAGTCTTATTCAGTAGATTTAAATCCAGATGAGGCAAATAACTATTTTGTAAATGTAGATGAAAATATAATATCAAATTTGCAAACGACAAATAATAGTTACCCTGATTATCTGACAGGAAATGCAAACTGCAGAAACACTGAGTTTAAATTTGAAAATATAGGCCATAATACAGTAAGTTATAAATAAACTAAAAAATAAGAGCTCTAGAGACCACTATAATATGAATGTTAGGGTAGTAAAAACCATAAAAAAATCATAGTAATTAAGCCTCTAGTTATTCTTTTTAACCAGTGCATAAATTCCGGTATTTACCCTGATGTTTTGAAAATCACAAGGGTTATCCCAATCCCAAAAAATGGTGCATCAGTAGATATCAACAATCTGCGACCAATATCATTAGTTCCAATAATTTCAAAAATTTTCGAAACAATATTAAAAAATTAAATAACAGGTCATTTTGAAAATTACAATTTATTTTACAATAATCAGTTTGGTTTTCGCAATAATAAATCAAAAAATGATGCAATAATTCACCTTATAAATAATATTGTTGACAGTCAAGAAAGGAAAGAGCATGTTGGAGTTACCTTTTGTGATTTGCAGAAGGCTTTTGACTGTGTTTGACACGTTGAATTAGTAAGTTGCGAGCTAATTAAATCCTATTTATCAAATCGTAAGCAATATACGAGTGTAAATAATTGAACTCCGATCTCAAGGATGTGAAAAGTGGGGTACTTCAGGGATCGGTATTGGGACCCACTTTATTTCTGATTTATGTAAATGATCTTAAGCAAGCAAATCCAGAAAAAATCAAGTTTCTTATTATATATTGCCTATCACTCATTAATTGCATCTCATATAGCATATGGACTGTTAAACTGGGGGCATGCACCTCAAGCTAATAGAATATTTTCTGTACAAAGAAAAGCTAGATTTGAAATGATTCTTTCAAATCTGGGATATCGAGACGATGTTAAACAAAAATTCATCGATTTAAATATATTAACATTCCCTGACATGAGTTTGACATAAAACTCGACTATAACAGACTGAAATCAAGTGATTATGCTTATAATTACTTCGGTCCTATTTCTTATAATAAGCTTAACTAACTTTTTTTTTCTAAAGCTATGTCAAAATTCCAACCGTGAAGGAATGACACTATTAGAGATTGAAGTGGGAATACATGATATTTAATGATAAAGAGATCATAAAGAACGTGGACATCTAATAGCAATTAATTGCAGTACCTGGCCAACAATCACTCATTTACAATTTTCTCGAAAACTGTTAATTTTAGAAAAAAAAGTTTCAAATAAAAAAGTTACGTCCATCTTTTATCTTCGTTACTTCTCGATACACTTGGTGTCTATTTCGAAAGATAAAAAAGTTTCCTGCATGTTACATTTGAGAATGCAAATTTTCGACATAGACTTAGAAAAAAAATAATGCTTTCTACACTTATTAACATTTGACCTACATATTAACACATTATGTTAACAAATATTTAGTGATTACACGAGAGAGTAATCCATTGTGCCGTTTTTGAGTTAGAGCGAGTTAAGCGGAAAGATAATTGTTTTATGCGGTCGGTTAAGTCGTTGAAACTATACATACCTAATCCAGGACTTGCCGATAGTGTATTGACGTGTGTAAAACACATACTATGTTGTGAACATCAATACATGATTTGATTTGATTTGATTTGATTTGATTTGATTTGATTTGATTTGATTTGATTTGATTCGATTCGATTGGATTTGATTCATTTACAGGAACTTGAATTAATTATAGACATATATAATACATCTATTGTAAATTTATAGTAATTTTAGTTAAATAAATAAATTACAATATTGAATTGTTTTGGTTTCTAGTAAAAAATATGATAAACAAATATACAAAATAAATACACTTAAATAGTTGCAGCTAAATCTTTTTTATTCATTGATACAATTTTGTCATATAAATATATGTAATCTTAAAATAAAAATATATAATTAATACTAATTATGCCGAACCCTATATCAACAAACATGGCAGTAAAATACAAATACAAATACGTCGTATAAGATAAATAAATAAATTTAGTTTTCTTCGTCAATGTCTAATTCTTCCCAGTCCTCATCGTCTCTTTCATTATTAACACTTATAATGAGTGGCATAACTTCTTCGGTATGAACCTCTCGATCATATGTCTCTAAAGTCAATTTATTTGTGTGATTTACACACTTGCACCAAATTGAGCTCAACACTTGAGACAAAGCCTCATTCCACATAGCAAGAACGGCTTCGTCACTAAAACCATCTTTCCCGATGTGTTTGTCATAATATTCCTTACAAATTTCCCAAACAAGTTCTATTGGGTTGAATTAGCAGTGATATGGTGGAAGCCGCAGTATTTCATGTCCATGCTCTCTAATTAAATTGTCGATAACATAGTGTTGCTCTGTTCTGTTAGCTCTAGCTATTTTGAGCAATTCGGCTTTAAATGCGGTATCACTGAAATCTATGTTTTTGGTCTTTAACCAGGTTTGTATTTTTTCTTTCGTCCAAGATCGGGTTGGTTCTTTTTCTTCAACCCGAGAGTGGTACTTAGCATTATCTAAAACTTTTGGATTTTGTAACCCCGGAAAAAGTCTCTGTGTCAGCCAATTTTGAAAATGTTCAGAGTTCATGTTGTCATGGTAATTTGATGACTTATTCTTGGTGGAGAAAACGAAACTCGCATTTTCAGCAAAGCCATGAATAGATCCTGCATGTACAACTATATAAAACTTTTACGTTCTGTAGCTGTACGACGCCTTTTTGATTTACTGGAATCATCTTGCCAAGAATGTTTTAATCCTTCTCTGCTAAAAATCCAAGTTTCCTCTAAGAACACTACATCTTTGGGGTCATTACTTTTCAATTTATTTACGTATTTGCGTAAAAACTCTAGCCGTTTTAGATAAATTTGTGGTCTTTCACACAGTACTTTTCTATTGTCATCTTTTTTAAAGGAAAAGCCTAATTTTGTAATTACTTTATATATACTGGTACGGCCAATATCAACTATTGCTCCAGATTTTAGCTCTTCTAAAAGGATAGCCAAGGAAATATGTTCATGATCAGACACCATATCGTAAATAACATTTTTTATTTCATATTTTACAGCATCGTGTAACTCTGTTTTGGACTTTTTATGATTCTGTTTAACCGAAGCTTGAGGTCCCACATGTTCTTTGTCGTTTTTAGCTATTTTTCTTACAGTCTTTTCACAGATTTTTAAAGCCTCATCCACTCGCCTTTGAACAGTTTTTATTGACAACAATCATTTTCATTTTCCTTTTGAAAATATGCCATCGAATTAAAAACCGAAGTGCACTATACCTGCTGTACCCGCCCAGCAAACAAATAATGTATCCGTAATATTATGCAATGTTAAGTGAAAGTAACATGTTTAATGTTCTCTTGCAATATGATATTTACATTAAAACAACGTAACTGAGAAATGTTAAATTTCGAAATATTAAACAAATATTTAAGTAACATTGGTTACATTAAATAACATTTAATAGTATGACAAAATACTTTCTAGCAACGTTGAAGTTATATTAAAGTAATAATATCTTGTTTACTGGGCGACTTCCGAGAAAATCGACCCGCCTCTGGAATCGTCAGCTGCATTCGATGACGACACGCGTTACGCAAATTGGTTTGCTGTCGAACAATAGAAATGCCGCACGTCGGTCGTAACTTGACCACAAAGATTAAAATTTACGTTACAGATTATAACGTTACAAACAATATTTCAAAAAAGACAAGGAAGGACAGAGCTCCGGACGATATTCCTTGCACTATACGACCGGGATTCTATCAGCGAACAGACTTTATATACCTTCCAACATAATTCCAAACAAACGGTGCATGAGTATAGCGTCTGTATTGAATAGGATGGAATAAAGTTATCGCCATAAATCTTGATACATGATTAATAACGGTTTTGTCATAAAAATATATAAAGCCGCTGCCCAAGGAATCAGTACTTTCACATCCAAATTTTCTATCCAAGTCTCACAACGAAAAAATTTTGTATGTGGAAATAATTGTTTATGGGACTTTAATAATATAATATTTGAAATCGTCTACCCCAAAAACCGATAAAACGATATCCCACATCCCACAAAATATTTTGAGGTTTTTGGTTCTTATACACACACTAAATCACATTTTTTTATCCCTTTCAATAATGGAGTGGGGGTAGTAATGGGGTAATAAATTGGAAAGTTATGTATATTTTCATGTGGCATGTATTTTTACATGTATTTATCTGTAGCGATTTCTTATTATATTATTTTAACAGTAAAATTCCATGAATTCTAATGTAATGAGACTATAATTTTACGTGCACTTTTTTCAGTGTAGTTAGATCAGAAAAGAACTACTTCAAAAAGTTTAAAATATTTTGCTATAAATTATAATAAACGATGTTTTATATAAAACTTGACAGTTTGTCCTATTATAGTATATCTATTTCATTAAATTAAATAGCTATAATAATAAGTGCCTAAGATTTTATTAAAATAGCTTTAGACATCTGGGAGCTCAAAACTAGTTTGTGTGTCTATGGTTATCATAGAACGAACATTAAAAAAAATTGCCAAAAGTTTTATACTGTCAAGATTTGTTAAATTATCAAGTCGAGATTCTTTTTTCGTCAAATGATTGATAATAGTAAAATCTGACAGTCTCGGTCAGCCTTCTTTATTATTCATTTTACACTTTCATTATAATTCAAAAATAAAAAGAATTACTAGGAAACAGGTGAATGTGAATAGTTACCATACAATTACATACATCGCGGGCACAGGATATGCGCGGGACAGGTGGATTCATTTACACACAAAAAATGTTAGAATAGAAATACAAACATTAATATTTAACGAATTTCATGTAGTGGACAAGAGGTCAGCTATTCAAAACAATGTGACAGGAAACTATTCTAATTAAGGCAATATATTTGATTACATTTTAAATACATGTTTTCCATATTACTATGATGCAAAGTGTTGAACGAGGTGTTAAATTTCGTATTATCGTTGATAACACAGATACACAAAAAAAATCAATTTTCTGAGGTTTCACATATATACTCCCATGTATATTTGACCGCTGAAAACGATCTCTATGTCAGTTCTACAAAATTAGGCCAGGATTTCTTGTTAACCACGAAAAAAGGTTTAAAATAAAATTTATGTTTCTATAACTTGAAAGAAGATTGACAGCCACATTGGAGCTGCCATTTCAAATTTGAATCTTATATCTTGAAAACTCTGGAAATTATGGTGTCCTGTAGCACAAGTTAAAATAATATACTAAGCGACAGATGTTGACAATAAACGTACAATATTGCAATCAAACATTTGCAAAATATGGGTTATCAAGATTGACGTCATAATGGATACCAACATTGGCACACATTGGCACCCCTTCAGGGAAGAGATGAATTGGAACTACGATGACGGACTCAGGCTATAAGGAAATGCTTGAAATTGGTAGTAAACTCACCTTTCAAGCAGAACAACTCCAAAGGCCACATATTAGGGACTGGCTGGAAGAGACGGCTGCATAAGAGAACGAGGAGAGGAGTATTCAAGCACTACAAAGAGAAAATGCAAACCTGCGAAGACAAATGCAATACATGGAGGCAAACTACAACAAAGAACCCGATGCAGACAACGAAATACAATCCCAAGTATTCTGCGATGAGTGTACCAAGAAGAGGAAAAGAAAAGCCAGACGACAAGCGTTGATCCAAGATGACAGCTACGAAAATTTCCAGCGAACCACAGAAGAAGAATGGGAGAAGGATGTTCTTACCAAGGCATTAGTACAGAAAGGTCACATCCTAGAAGCCCCGATGGATTACGATATCATGCTACCTTGCAGTAAGAACTTCACGACAAATGACAAAGTGGTAGGCCAAACCATAAACACACTTGGAAGCAAAACGGGTCTTAAAAATCAGAACAAACAAAAAGGGGACGTAGCCACAATGGCGTACTCACTAGGATCTCCAGATGAACACGGAAACATAAAACACACTGTTGATATATACTATCCAATACTTACTGACGGAGCAAGAAAAGACGAAGTCGCCGAGGACAAGGATATCTTCCAAGTGTAAAAACCATAAAGAACTACATGTTGAAAGAAAAAGAGACAAAACTGGCCATACCGGAAATTAGAGGGGTAACAGGGCCCATGATGGGCAGAATCATAGACTTTCTGTTCTCGGATACTGAAATACAGGCCGTAGTATATAAAACCAGTCCTCAAAAAAAGACACATACAGTCCACAGGAGAGACGGAAGCATCTAGAAAGACCAGCAAGAATAGCCAGACAACACCTGTCAATACAGTTGAAAGGAAGAAGAGGAAGGGACAAGCGATGTTAATCAAAATGAAGGACAAAACCTACGCAGACTTGCTGAAGACAATGAAACAGACGGTAAATCCAAGCCAAATTGGAGTAGACATCCAAGTCATAAGGAAATCAAAAAATGGGGAAGTGCTACTCACGGTGAAAAACGGTGCCGACAAAATGGAAGTACTGAAGAGGGAAATTAAAGAAAAAAAGTGACAACTTCCATCCTGATAAACAAGAAGGTACTACATTTATAGGACCTAGACGAGACTGTTACCGAAGAAGTTAGAACGGCAATGTCACGATGGATCTCAGTAAGATCATGGACGTGCGACCGGCTTTCGGAAACAGACAAAACGTCACCATAGTAATGGAGGAAACAGAAGCAGAAAAGCTCATCCAGATGGGGAAGATTAAGATCGGATGGACAATGTGCAGAATGGAGAGAAAGAAAGAAACTAGATGCTTTAGGTGCTGGCACTATGGCCACATAAAAACTCAATGCAAAGGTCCCGATATGGAGCATCTCTGTCTGAAATGCTGTCAGGAAGGACACAGGGTAACACAGTGCAAAAATAATTCATACTGCGTAAACTTCAACACGGGGGGGCACCAAACAAGAGACTGGAGATCCCATCAAATACAAAATAAAGCTGCTACAAATAAACACCATCAGAAGTCGTCCCGCGCACGATATGGCCTTGGCAGTCACGAATGAGATTGGTGCAGGGATTATTCTCATGAGCGAACCTAACAAGAACGCGGTCAAAAACAGAAAAGACGAAACCTGGACACGGTGATAAAAATCCTGGATCATAACATAACCATAAGACAACAGGGACGGGGGCGCAGCTTCACATACGTTACTACAAAACAGTGTACAATATACAACTGTTACTCGTCCGGAAACAAAGATATTGAGAACCTCGAGGAAATATTAGAGGAAATAGGAAGCCACATCAGACTTACGAAAGAAAAGGCAATAATTACGGGCGACTTCAATGCGAAATTCCTACAATGGGGAATGGGCTCTACTGACAAGAGAGGAGAAAAAAATTACAGATTAGTCATCGTAAATCAAGGGGATAAGCCAACCTTCCAAAGGAGAGGTTACTCGTCCATACTAGACTTGACGATAGCAACAGCCGACGTCAAAAACAAAATAACGAAATGGGAGGTAATCGACCATAATAATCGATAAGTGACCATAATTATATAACCTTCGAGGTCACAGAGGAAGAGGAACAGCCGCTGAAGCGACAAAATGCGAGGGATGGCAAGTGTGAAAATTTCACAGACCGAAGCTAAGGCAGCTACTAACGGAGACCCAGATTGCGGACGAAGAAGGAACTCCAACCGGAAAACAATTCACCGAGGTACTCAGGCACATATGCGATGAAACCATGTCACAAGGAAGGAAGCACCCTAGAGGCAAACCCGTATATTGGTGGAACGAAGAAATTGCGCAGCTCCGTAAGGCATGCATAGAGAAAAGAAGAAAGTGTACCAGAAATGCTGGAAGGAACACCCCGAACACAAACCAGCTCCTATGGGACAAATACAAGGAAAGCAAAAAACCGCTAAAGCCGCTAAAAGGAAGAGTTGGAAGCGCGTATGTGAAGCTGTTGACTATGATACTTGGGGGGATGGGTATAAAATCGTTACGAAAATGATGATCGGATATCCCCGCGATCGCAAATGACCATGCAAATGATGGTGGAGGTCGCAATACACCTCTTTCCAGTGCATGAGCCAGTGAACTTTGAGTGCGATAACAACGTGCTATTTACAAACTTTACTTAGACGAATTGCACGCCGCATACCAGAAATTAAAAAATAAAAAGGCCTCAGAACCGGGAAATGTGCCACCTGAAATTATAAAGGAAGTTGTAACCAACAAACCGGTCTACATGTTATCGGTATACAACGAACTAGCAAGCAACACAAACTTACCGCCAGAATGGAAGCGAGCAAGACTTGTCCTGTTAAAAAAGGGAGATAAACCGCTAGACAACCCGGCGTCGCATAGACCGATTTGTCTTCTAGATGTGGAAAGCAAGTTGTACGAACATCTGATCCTAAGCAGACTAAACAGCGAATTGGAACGAACAGGAGTTCTATTACAGAGGCAATATGGCTTCAGGCAAGTAAGTCAGACGGTGGACGCTATCAAAGAGATCACAAGGATCTCTAGAGAAGCAGAAGCCTACACCGCGGCACACAGAAGACTCTGCGTAGTAATAATATTAGATGTTAAAAACGCATTTAACAGCGCATCGTGGCAGGTAATACTTGACGAATTAATGAAAAGGAAAATAGATGAAAGTCTGATAAAAGTTATAGCGTCCTACCTATCTCAAAGAAAAATAATTCTGGAAACGGACCAAAGGATCAAGTTGAGACAAGTAAATAGTGGCGTCCCTCAGGGATCCGTGCTGGGCTCGACCCTTTGGAACGTCCTATGCCACGATTTCTTAGAGATGGAACAACCTGATGGGGCAATATTGATAGGCTTCGCCGACGATGTATCCTTGGTCGTTGTGGCGAGAACCGAAGAGATTCTTATGAACACGGCAAACACTGCCCTTCAGCGAGTTACAAACTGGATGAAAGGACGACAGTTCCAGTTATCTCCTGTAAAAAACTGAAGCAGTCCTACTCACGAAAAAAAGAAAGATAATGCCAGTAAATTTCGTCATCCAGGACACAATAGTCACCCCGAGCAATGCGCTGAAATATCTAAGAGTGTGGCTAGATACAAAGCTCACATTTGCCGAACACGTAAACCAAAGAAATCATTCGTTCCTTTCATATATTATTGATCTAAATCTGATCAAGCTAGAATATCAACGAGTAGTCCTCTTACAAACAAACTTGTCAATTTCTTTATACATTTACTATGTCTAACATTCAATATGAAAAACAAGAAAATAACCATTCTTTCTATATATTGAAGATCTAAGTCTGATCATGCCAATATATTGTCAGAAATCCACCCTTAAGAGGAAATCTTTCAAGCATCTCTAGCCCTACCTAGAGGATACTCCATTCAATACGATAAACAAGAAAATAACCATTCTTTCTATATATTGAAGATCTAAGTCTGATCATGCCAATATATTATCAGAAATCCACCCTTGCGAGGAAATCTTTCAAGCATCTCTAGCCCTGCCTCGCAAGGGTGGATTTCTGATAATATATTGGCATGATCAGACTTAGATCTTCAATATATAGAAAGAATGGTTATTTTCTTGTTTATCGTATTGAATGGAGTATCCTCTAGGTAGGGCTAGAGATGCTTGAAAGATTTCCTCTTAAGGGTGGATTTCTGACAATATATTGGCATGATCAGACTTGGATCTTCAATATATAGAAAGAATGGTTATTTTCTTGTTTTTCATATTGAATGTTAGACATAGTAAATGTATAAAGAAATTGACAAGTTTGTTTGTAAGAGGACTACTCGTTGATATTCTAGCTTGATCAGATTTAGATCAATAATATATGAAAGGAACGAATGATTTCTTTGAAAGTTATCTGCTGAATACCCAAAATAATATTTTATAACAATGATGTAAGCAGAAATACAAGATATTTATTTTTTAAAAACGTAAACCAAACCGTACAAAAAACAGAAAGAACTACAATAGCCCTATCGTGCCTAATGCCAAATATAGGAGGACCCACGGCATCTAAAAGGAAACTGTTAGCCAGCGTGGTTCACTCGCAAATATTGTATGCTGCCCCTGTGTGGCATAGGGTAACGCAAAATAAAAAGCTCACCGAAAACTAGCCAGAATACAGCGGCTTCTGTCTATAGGGATATGCCGTGCCTACAAGACAGTATCAACAGAAGGGGTGGGGGTCATAGCAGGCACCCCTCCCATAGACCTTATGATTCAGGAAAGGGTGGAAACATACAATGAAGAACAGAAGAGCACCACTAAAACAAATCTCATATCTAGGTGGCAGGAAAAGTGGACAAACGTCACTTACGGACGCTGACCTGGCGCCTAATACCAATTATCCAAAGGTGGACCGAAATGCCATACGGTGAAGTCGACTATTTTCTTACCCAAGCACGGATGTTTTAGAACATACCTGCACGATCAACAGAAAATAGAATCGGAAGCGTGCTCCTACTGCGGAGATGACGTCGAGCATACACTGTTCGCATGTCCTAGGTGGGAGGACATAAGAAATAACTTCTCTGTGCGGAAACAGGAAGCCCCTTCAACGCCGCTAACATGATGGAAAACCTGACAGCATCCGAGGAAACCTGGAAGATAGCATATAAGGGAGTACGGGACATAATAGAAACCAAAGAAAGGGAAAGCTGAAAGATAAAGGAAGAAAGTATTTGGACAGCCCCCCACATTGAAGTAATGCGAGAGCGGATTCCGATGTAAGGAGCGCGATGAAGGGGAAGGGGTTTTAGTCGGTACGAATCCCGACACTCCGTCTTATGCAAGATTTCCCCTCCTCCGATATTGGATACCAGCAATAACAGACGCCATCATACAGTAGTATGCACAGAGGCATCTGCATCAATTGAAATATGAAAATTAAAAAATAATATTTAGGTATATGAAATTGAACGAAAACGCAAACAAATGAAGATAGAATTGATATTTACATCAAATAGAAAGGAAAACTCATAAAATTAAAAATCAAATCTAATTTATCTGAAACTTAACAAAATCAATAAAAATATACAATTAAAAAAAAAAATTACGTTACTACACTTCTACTGGACGTGGAAGTAATAAGCTTAATTTATTATTTCATTCCAAACTCTTTTATCCTCGTAAATAAAATAAAATAATAATAATAATAATAATACCCTGTTCCTTACATTCAGTGTTATAGTTAAATGTGCATATCCTAATTATAATTTAATTAAGTTTAAATTTGCAATAATTCCCCTTGTAGCCATATTAAGTTTAAATGTAGCTATATTTAAGCACTGTAAGCGGTCTAAATTGAGCGTCTAGATCATACTATACAGTGTCCGCCAAAAAGTCTGCACCATATGAGAAACTCAGTTGTTATTGACTTTCTGAAATAATTTATTTTTGATCAAAGTTAGTGCATGTTCTCAAACGAGAAAGCCACACAAATGTGTGGTCGGAAAATTAATTTTTTTGAAATTGCATCAAGAATAAACTACTTTTATTTTTTTTGAAGATATCGAAAAATGTTATTTATAGAAGTTGCTTATAATGCAAAGTTATATCCAGATATCAAATTTGGCTGTTCTATTTTAAAAATAAAAATTATCCACTTTTTTACGCATAATTCCTGAATTATATTTTTAAATATTTTTCTGTTGTTAATAATTCTCTCTATTTAATAGTTTTAGCCTAAGTAATATAGTATATGGAAATATATATTTTTAATTACTGACTACTTACATTAACAAAATGGCGATGTTTCTATTAAAAAAATGTAAAAAAGGACATTGTTTCTGTCATAACTTCTTTGTTTTTTAAGCTATAGAAATACACAAAAAATCATTTGAAAGCCTAATTAATAGTCTTTCATTTTGGTTGTTAGCGTTTTTAACGTAAGTGTAATATTTTCTGAAATATTTAACATTTAAACTAAATACTGCGTCTTATACATGTTCGGACGCCACCTTTATACTTTTAGATCTCCGAAACCATTAACAGAAATTAGAAAAAAACGGAATTCATCCTCAACTTAGTAGCTTTCTTATTTGTCTCTAGCATGTTTTCGCTCAATGTAATAAATTTCGAGTTATTTGACGAAAACCTGTTTGAAATACTTCTTTTTCAAGTTAAAATCCCAATTTTCTAGTCGTTATAACTTAAAGACTATAAATTTATGTGAAAAGTTGGTAGAACCTTTTCTTCTTAAAATTTGATTCTCTTTGAGCTCCAACGTTTTTGGTTTTTTTTAGTTGCCACCCCCTATAAATTAGCAAACCGCCGCACAATATAGAAATTTTTCCTTGATTCATTTATTATTAAGTTGCGTTCATCCGTTTCGTATGACCTTATACCGAAGTTACTGTACTACTACGTCAATTTATATCTGACTGTAATTGGAATGTTAATTCTGTTTGTAAAATTAAATTAAATTAAATTAAAATAAATGTTTTGTGGTACAGGGTGTGTGTCTAATGATTCCGTTGACACCCGGTATAACGGCAATATCTGTTTGTCCACAAGATTTGTTTCAATACTTCCAGACACGATAAGAACCAACCTCATACCCTCATAATACTAAGAAATTCAAAATGGCGCCCAAATATGACGGCCTAAAATTCAACTTTTTTCGCAATTTCCAAACTTGGACAATTTATACATAGATGGTCATTATTTAAATAATTTGGTTTCTGTTTAATAAAGAAAATTAGATAGGTTGGGGGGGGGAGGGGGGATTGTTACTCATTATTTTTAGTTACCGTAACGAACCCGTAGTGGAATGGAGCCACTTTACTAGTTCAGTATAGGTATTATAGATAGATAGATCTTTATTAACCATTCAGAGATACATTGAATGTACATTATGGCAAGTCAAACAAACATAGATGATAATAATTAATAAATAGAAGCATAAAAAAATATAATATTTTTGTAAAGAAATTATTATTATTCATTTTAAAAAATCACTTACACTGTAAAAAGTATTTTAAAATTACTTCCACATCCAGTGGAAGTATAGTAACGACAAAAAAATTTTATTATTTGTATTTTAATCTTGTTCCGTCGAAGGGTTGGGGGGTAAATTGGGGTAAATAGGTAAATCAAGCAGGTAAGAGTTCATAAAATTGGTATTTAATATAGACAAGCGAAGCTAAGGTCTCAAAAAAAATTTTGGCATTAGCCACCCCCATTACCACCCCCACCCCCTTATTAAAGGGGATGAAAAAAAATTATGATTTAGTGTGTGAACAAGAACCAGAAACCTCAAAATATTTTTTTAATTGATCCATCGCCCCACTCCCACCCCCTATCACCACCCACTACCGATGTGGGGTATCGTTTTATGGGTTTTTGGGCTAGAGGATTTCAAATATTATATTATTAAAGTTCCATAAACAATTATTTCCACATACAAAATTTTTTCGTTGTGTGACTTGAATAGAAAATCCGGATGTGGAAGTAGTGGTTCCTTGGGCAGCGGTTTTTTTACTGTGTTGATTTCTTTTAAATAACTAGTCAATTTATTGTACATGACTATGAAGTTGTAGCGTGATGAATCCTTAAAAATGTATTTTTATGACTCGGAATTTTTAACACACCTCCATGTCGTGTTGAATACTCAAATTTTTCGTTTAACCTCAAAAAACTGAATATATTACTTTTTACATGAATAACGCATTTGAAAATAAAAGTAACCAATTTTTGCTTTTGAAAATATCCCTGCAGGTTGCCCGGGGTTCAAGATTAAATACTAAGCGTATTATTCTTTTTTGACAGACAAACACTCTACCTAGATCAGTTGCAACTCCCCAATATACTATATTATTTGCAATATGGCTAAATGCCAATGAATAATAAACGTTTAATAGACCGTCCTGATCCAAAGATGATTTTAGTTGTAAAATGGAAAAAAATGCGCTATTTAGAGCAAACATATTCAATGTGTATATCCCAAAAGAATATTGCATCAAGCCAATGACCCAAGAATTTAGAGTTCTGAGAAAACTGGATATTATGAATGTTGCCAACTGTCCTACGTTTGTGGAAGTGTAAGTAATCTGTTTTAGTGTTTTTCAAGATCAGACGATTTTGCTGGCACCAGATATTAAATTCCTCAGAAACAACTCTGATATTTTCTAAGAGTATCTCGGTACTACCACCAGAGTCCGTAATGGTAGTATCATCAGCAAACATAGTAACACTACCTCTACTGATAAAGTCCGGCAAATCGTTAACATAAAGCATAAATAGTGGATCCAACACTGACCCCTGAGGAACACCAAGTGTTACGTCTTTTGGCTGTGTAAGGTGACTCTCTAGTTCCACCCTGATCTTTGTGTTAATGATGTATGATTCAATCCAATTCAACAAATTATTACGTATATCAATATTGTACAATTTTTGTATCAGTAATTTTACATCTATAATATCAAACGCTCAGGATAAATCGAACATTACTGGTACTACATATTTTCCCTGATCAAGCTCGGAATAGACAAAGTTTAATAAAACGATAAGAAGCCGATCCTATTGATTTATTTATTCTAAATCCATGTTGAGCTGATGATAAAACTTTGTTAGTGTCTAAAAAAGATGAAATTAACTTGTGGACAATTCTTTCAATTAGTTTTGAAAAGGTACTCAATAATGATATATGACGGTAATTGTCTATGTTAGTGAGATAACTCTTTTTAAGTATAGGTAAAATCTTAGCAGTTTTTAGCACATCAGGAAAAAATACCTTGTTCAATGGATATATTAATTAAATGAGTCAGTGGGGTGATTATTATATTCATAATTGATCTTACCAGTTTCAGAGTGAAACAATCTATCCAGAAGAATTTGTATTTTATATACAATTTAAAAATTTCATATATATATAAAGTTGCTGTTATTCGTTGATACATACTTAAAATTTCAGAAAAATACGATTGGTTCCTAGTGTATCAAGAGATAATCATTAATTATTAGAAATAACTATTGCTCGACACCTGAACGAGCCCGTAATTATAAATGCAAATTCATAGCAACATAAACAGGTAGGCATTTTTCTGCGAATTAATAAATAATGCAAGTAATAATCAGTTCGAAGACAATAGATTGATTTCCTTATTGTACAGCCCAAATTCAGGCACTTGTAACCTATTTTAAGTTCAAGCAAGTACTTAACTTGGCAGTAATTAAACAGGAAGTAGGACAGTAAGCTAATGAAAAAAGTTGACGTTTTTTTCCTGTAATGGGTTATAACTTTTGGCAGGTCAAGTCGTAAACCTTTAAATATCACCTCGCATTGTTTTATTTTATGCGAAAAAATTACAAAAGGTACTGCGGCCTTTTATGGAACATTATTACTTCTAGAAAATAAGCTCGTAACCGAAAGGCTTAAGCGAAATATGTATTTCTTTTCCGCCAAGGGCTGTATGCGATCGATTACTGCAAAATGGACAATTAAATCTGATTCGAAATACGTCGAGAAAACGTATAATTCTACACGAGAATTAGTAATTTGTTCGTCTGTGTTTTTATTAAGAGAAATGTTTCTAATATAATTCACGCTTCTTTTCATCTATTTTAACGTAGCTCACACATCTGCCAAAATCGAAATATTAACGGGCACATATTAAATCTGCCACTGGTTACGTCAGGAACACATAAAGTGTCACGTTTAATCCAGTTAACAAAGAAGTGGTAGAGGACATGGAGGGGAGGGGGGAGAATTTTCCTCTTCAGTAGGTAGTTAGGAGGTAAACATATTAAAAGTCCCCGCCCCTAGCCCCGCCGCTTCAGGGGGGGAGGGGGTGAAAAGTTCCTTTTTTCGATTCTAACTCGGAAACAATGCGGAAAAAAATATTGTATGTAAAATTAAATTAAATTTCCTACAAGATTGGGACTTTTAGTATGTATCAACACATTCCTGAAGAGGAAAATTCTACCCCCCCCCCCTCCATATCCCATACAAACACCTTTTGGGCATTCATTGATTAGACTAATTTTGTGATCCGTTGAATCACGTATTACAAAAAGTGACTGAAGTGACTAATAATTACGACGATGACCATATTATTATGTGGTCGTCGCAGAGTTCATAAGCTACTAGATCATGTTGATTTTGACAAATCACTGATATGGCCAGTAAATTATCTTATGCGGATACATATAGAAATGGCGGCTGCTCAAAGGAAAAACATACTCGGATGCTGCAACCAAATTTAAATCAAAGTTGGTGCCACTCGGAATTTTTTCTTTTTTACACATTCTTGGATGTATATACAATCAATTTCCGTGATATTTAAAATCATTCATATCAGAATTTTTTTTTACAAGTATTTTACTTTTTTTGTTTAATGGCACAGTCACACAAAAAAAAGTGGTCTGGCCTGCGGACCAGACCAGTGTATCCTTATGTATTTGAACCTGCTGAAACTGAATCCGAAGTCAGAATTGTCAGGTTGGCTCGTGTTTCACCCCCCCCCCCCCCCAAAAAAAAAATGGTCTGTCCGGCGGACTAGACCAGTGTATCGTTATGTATTTGGACCCGCTGAAACCGAATCCGAATCAGAATTGTCAGATTGGCTCATTTTTCAGTTTTTCAGACCAGTGTATCCTTACCAAATACAGGATACACTGGTATGGTCCGCCGGACAGACCATTTTTTTGGGGGGAGGTGCTTGGGGGTGAAAAACGACCCAATCTGACAATTCTTACTGAGGATTCAGTTTTAGCGGGTCCAAATACATGTGATTTGCTTAATTCCTAAATAATATTCTTTAAGTAATAAACTTATATACATAAAAGACGGCAGTATGCAAATTGGTCGGTAGACAGAGATGGGCAAAGTACTCATTTAAACTACTTCAATTATCAAGCACCAAATAGTTAGTTGAGGTACTTGTTGCATCAAGTATCAATTACTTTTCAAACAGCGGAATACTTCAAGTATCAAGTACTTCGAGGTAGTACTTGCAATTTTGGGTGTAAGTACTACTTGTACTACTTCAATTAGTCATTTAATTCTAACAAGTACATTTAGATACTTCAAATATGTTCCCGTTGTATCAAGTACTGTTTAAAAGTAAAATACTTACATACGTACATTTAACTATTTCAAGTACTTTAAATTTTTTATTTTTATATAAACCATTCTTTATGTGTAAATATTTCTGTACATTGACATATTTTTTATATTTAGGGTATATTTAAATAATGATACAGTTTTTTGAATTTGTTTTATTATTTTCTAAATGAGAAAATTTTGCTCCTAAAAAACATAACATTCCATTTCATTAATGTATTCTAAAATAACTAAAAGTAAAATTTTTAAATAATTTTTCAGATTTGACAACATTTCTTGAATATTATAGTCTAGGAGATAGCTCGATATATGGGGCCTGGGATATAACATGTTGGCATTGCCGTTATAGTCCAGTCAACGAATAGCTCAAAGGGTGGTGTAGAATGCGTAAGCAGGGACCCAAGCGATTCTTTTAGAAAGTTATTCAGAGTACTTAGGGAGTGAACATACTAATAGTCCTGACGCCTAGGAGGTGAGCCGGAGGGGTGGAGGGGGAAAGAATGTCGGCACTACAAATAGAGGTATCTTCGTTAAGTTTATATGATCTGTGTATAAAATTAAATTAATAAAATTACTTACCCTATATGTGACTTTTTTATCATCTTTAAAATACAATTTTCTATTTTTCAGGTTACATTGAGGAAAAAATGTTGGCACTCACAGAGACATTCTTTGGTACAGAAACTACAAATTTGAGAAAGTGCCAACATTTTTTTTTGAACAGCACCAGTTTTGGCCCGTTTTTTGGCCAAAAGTCCAATTTTTGACCAAAAACCTGGAAAATGAGCAAGCAGAAAATGTCGGTATATGGTTTTCCAGCAATGAGCATTGACAACGAAAATTTTCCGCCTGGTCAGAAAGTGTTATACTATGTGAAATCAAGACCAAGAAATGTGTACGATGATTCAAATTGTAGCATTCTATAAGTACTTTAAGGTCACGGAGAAAAACATGTTTTTTCAAAATTTAAACCCGTTTTATTGCAATTGTTTATAGTTTTCGAAATTTTAGTTACAAACAAATTCAAGTAACTTTCTGTATTTCTTATGAAATCAAAAACTGTAAACGAGTAATGAAAGTAGATTTAAAAAGCCAACTTTTGAAAAAAAAAATTGATGCTCTGCTTGAGCTGAGATACGTTAGTTTTTACGTTTAGGTCACTTATAAAATAAACAAATCTATATTTCTTCTAATTTGGGCTGGTTATTCTGAAATGTTTACTATTTTGTTTCTGCCATTTGAAGATAATCCAAAGCTACAATTGTTAAAATAACATCGAATAAAGCGGCTTTGAGAACATAATGCACATTTTCAATTTTTTTATAACTTTTTAAAATTTTTGTCACGAAAATGGTAAACTAACCTAACTTGAACAACTACCCTTATGTTCATTTATACAGGTTTGTAAAACTTTTTATATTACTGATACAAGAAAAAAAATGCATTTCGCGAGCAGGATTTGAAGCCGAGACGTCCGCATCCTGAATAAAAAGTGCTAATCGCCTTACCCACTGGGCTATCTAGCAACTAAAGTCCAGTTTGTAAGAACATAATATAACATTTTTTTTCGGATCTCTAACAAAATCGCTAAGTACAGTATCTTAACTATTTTTTTTTTTTATTGAATAATATAGAATATGTATAAACAAGCCTTCCAATACAGATTTCCGAGAAAATAATTATACATTTTTTGAGAAAACAAGATTTAAAATAAGTGGCGCGAAAAGCGTTTTAAATTGGTGACGTAAATAATCTGCCGATGACGCAGGTAGTCTGTGTTGATTTGCTGATAGAATGGTTTTATTCAAAACAGTGTGGTGTTGCCAAATTGAAATTTCTTCTCTAGCTTTAGTAAAGATAATTGAAGAAAATAAGAGTGTACCTCTTATTTATTAAATCAATGTTAATATATTTATCCACGAAGTTTAATTTTGTGATGTAAAAAATAATAACGAATTATTAAATATTTTAAATAATTTTTAATGCCGATTAGATTTTTAAAAACATATTTAGCAATATATGGCAACAATGTCAACTGCTAGTCAAATGACAGATGTGTTCTAACGTCGTGTTGATTTTTCACGTTTGCTGACAAAAAAATCAAATTTTGTTTACAGAAAGAAACTGTTATGTCATAATTAACTTTGGGCAAATTGGATTAATCTCCTTTCACAAAATTCAACTCTATCTTAATAGTTTATTGATAAAATATAAAATAACGAAATCGAACGCCACATATTCAGATAAACAAACAAAAAATAAATCTTACCAATATGTCTCTTTCACTTGTATTGTGAAAAGAAGTGAAGCAAAGTTGGAAGAAGTGGGGAGCCGTTTTTATACAATGTTGCCACATAATCCTCACCGTGAGTTTTGTTTACATTTTTAAGACAACTTCTAAATAATAGCAAACACAAATACCTTTTAATTCCTTCTAAATACATGTATATAATATATATTATTGATTCTCAAGATATTGAGCAAAATAGAAGTGTTATAGGAAAAATAATGTAAAGTGAATACACAATTTGGCATTTATATAAGATAGTTACAGTCTAAGCGAAAGTTGTCTATTATTGGTTAAATTATTTCCCTCCAAATAAAATAATTGTTAAAATAATACCATTACCAAAACTGAATTTAAAAAAAATTGAAAATACCCCATCGTAGCTTTGGATTATTTTTAAGTACTAAAGACAAAATAATAGTCATTGGAGAATTACCAGACCAAATTTCAATAAGAAATATCAGTTTGTTTATTTATAAGTGAGCTAAACGTAAAAACTAACGTATCTCATCTCCAAATGCAAGTAGTGCATTAATTTTTTGGCTTTTTTAATCTACTTTCATTACTCCTTTGCCGTTTTTTAATTAATAAAAAAAACATAAAGTCATTTGAATTTGTTTATAACTACAATTTCGAAAATTATAAACAACTGCAATAAAAACGTTTTAAATTTTGAAAAAAAAATTCTCTCTCCGTAATCTTAAAATACTTATTAAAAGTTACAATTTTAGCCATCGTACATTGGTTTTGATGACAGGATTTCAAAAGGGTGCAAAGTTTTAGCAACAATTGCATATTTGAGCCGTTTTAATAATCATTTTGATTTGAAATTTAAAGTAGTGATTGTACTTTATAAGAGCTATTAGTGGAATAAAAACGCACTTGAAAGACGCTTCTATCTCAAGAAAAAAAAAATTGAGGTAGAGCAAAGTGTGACGTATGTCTTGTTATTAGGAATTTTATGGGCCATTAGAAATCGATATTTACGACATCTTCATCTGGGGCTGACTCTTTATATAGCGAAAAATGTGTAAACGTGAAAAATAAAAAAATATATTTTTTAAGATATAACTCATGATATCTCCAAAAGTATTAAACGGATTTAAGTAAACTTTTTTTTATTTAAAAGTAGACATTTTAGCGATGGTAAACGTGTAACAGAAATTTTTAAAATCATCTTATTTTTTCAAAAAGAGAAAGGAAACATTCATATTTATTTTTTGTTCGCCGATTTTTTCAGCAATCGAAAAACTTTTTTATTTTTGAGAATTTCCACATTCATCCTGCGAATGAATTGAAGTAAAAAGATCGTAGAAGTTTTTTCAAATATTATACTTAATTAAAAACACGGTTTACACTAAGGCCCTTACGGGGTAGACACAGAGAACAAGTTCGATGATTATTTTTTGCTTTTTAGTGCGGTATTTATAAAAGCATGTTTTTTAAATTTTTTAAACTATTAACTTATTTTTTTACTCTTTAGTCTCATATTTAAGGAGAGAACTTTGGTACTTTCGTAAAAACAATCAATTTGTTAAATTTAGACCGGATAATTGTAATCTGCAACCTCGATAACCCACGGATGCCGATTTTCAGTCAAATTCGATGATAATTCATAAAATCTATCCGACATGTTGACGCCGCCATTTTGAATTTTTAAGTTTTGATCACATATTTGTTTTCTACTTATCAAGCCCTTTCTTTCGATACCCATATCAAGGGAATCCGCCGATAATTGATAAAACCTATTCGCCATGTTGACGTCGTCATTTTGAATTTTTAAGTTTTGATCACAAATTTGTCTTTTGATACCCATATCAAGGAGGTTGTAAAGAAAATGATAATCCGCCATATTGGGGCGGTGCGACGGCCATTTTGAACATATTATAATATTGAGTATACTATATTGTATTGTCATCAGAGCTACACACAATTGCCAAATTTCACGATGATACAACAATTAGAAGTGGGTTAAATTTCAGTTCTTTAAATTTTTTTACTTACATAGATACAGGTAAACCTACTACCGAATCAAAATACTTCGACGTTTCCTACGGATATCTCCTAAAGTATAAAAGATAAGTTATTGCGGTTTTTTTCAAACACTTTTTCGATGTGTTTTCTAAGTTTTACTCGATATTATGTTTGAGAATTTCTAAAAATAAAAAGTTTTACGATCACTGAAAAATACATTACGCTTAAATGAAAACCTAAATTTTTTTTTTTTTGGAAAATGAAAATTCTTTTTCATGAATTCTATAGTACTGCTGTTAGCGCTCAGCTGTCTGCTTTTAATAATAAAAAAAATTGTTTCAATATTCCACAAGGATTGCGAGATATCGTGAGTTAAGTAATAAAATGTACAATGTTTTAAAATTACCGAATTTGTACTTTTTTTTCAAAATAATTGAAGTACGCCCCAGAATAAGATGTAAATAGCTATATGGAATGTCAAATATCTTATATAATAATATT
This sequence comes from Rutpela maculata, assembly GCA_936432065.2. NCBI lineage: Eukaryota > Metazoa > Arthropoda > Insecta > Coleoptera > Cerambycidae > Rutpela > Rutpela maculata. The sequence goes on along the minus strand of OW386289.2, from coordinate 13,979,902 downwards.
ATTTGGGTCACTTGTTCTACGCTCAAAAAAACTACATTTCAAACTTTTTTACTAATATATAGTATATTTCCAAAATTTCATCGAATATTATCCATCATTTTTGAAAGAACAGTGATGTGTTTAGATTTTGCAATATTCAATTTTTTTTTAAATGACAACAATTGGAATTAATTATACTTTATGTACTTTTATTGTACAACTCATAACGAACATTTTCCTTCTTTTTGTTGTTTTCCATAGATATTCAAAGATATTCAAAGAAAACTGATGGGAAAGACGGTCTAGAAAATTAAATTGTTTAAATAAACAATACGCCGACCTCGCAGAAACTGCAAAACTGAACTGTGAACTTAAGTTGATCCCCTGAACGCGTTTAAATTAAAAAAACTGCCCTGATCAGACAATTCACATTGCGAATTTTTTAGTCCTAATTTGACTCCACTAAAAGTGATGGTTGGCGGTAGAGGAATAAATCTCAAACTTTTAAAGAAGTTGTGCTCCTCGTAACTAAACCGATGTGCTTGCTCTTCGGATTGTGGCTCACTGAATGAGTTTTAAATTTAACGGCCATAATTTTTAATGGTTCTAAAATTTAATATGAAGTTTATTTTCTTATAATGGGATTTATAAATTACAATTCAAAATACTCTGACACACTTCATAAATTCACTTTGGCACACGGGCCGTAAAGGCGTCCAAAAATAATTTACCGAAAGTCCTGTTATAACTTTTACGATTATTATTTCTACGTTTGCTTTACTTTCTTTTGCGAGACGGCCGCTTTCTTAATTAACTAAAACAAATAAAAACCTCTTAGTGAATTAATTAATGAAATTATGTATTTACAGTTAATGTAGGCATTACAGTTAAAGATACGATGAAAAACTTAATTATTAACATGATGTTCTACAGCTACCGGGAGTACTATTAACATTTTTAGTGGCTTCTGGTAACCAGTAGTCGCTCTGTTTATCATTTTAACAGCTCAATATCTTTGCGAATTTTTTATTGCCTCAGTTTGAATACCCCCGTCCGATCTGGAGAATTAATTCATTTTCAAATTCCTTCTTTTTCATCTGTGCACCTTATTTCGATAGATTTTAAATGGTAGCTAAATTCAGACAAGCATGTTTAAGGATCATTCTGGTGTGTGTATCTATTGCAAACCAACAACTACATAAATAAGAAAATTATCATATATATTATGGCGGTTAAAAATACGCTAAACTTCGATGGAATATATGTAAAAATATTTTTTGTTGAGTGATTTTTGTAGTCGAAGAGATATCTTCTTCACTTTCTATATTATGGTCTTAATACTTGTTCTTAGCCCTTAAAACCACTCTAAACCTAAAAATTTATTATTTTAAAAAGTATTGTAAATTTATTACTTTCACATCTAGTGGAAGTATAGTAACGGGAAAAAAAATTAAAAACTTAAACAATTTTTTTTCAAATACGCTTAGAATGTCATGAAACGTGGAGATTTTAAATTTGAACAAAAATAAAATTTCTCTCTGTCGGTCTGTTTGTCTAACTTTGTTTTGTGTGCACGATTACCCTGGAACCGTTTAAGATGTTGACTTGAAAGGTACACGTATGTATTTTAATGAGATCTGGAACCAGATTATATTTTGATCTTATTCAGTTGAAGGGTTGGGGGGAGCATAAATTGGTGTAAATGGTGGTAAATAGGCAAATCAAGCAAGTAAGAATGGTAATTAGGATATACAGAATCGGCAAACGTAGTCTTGTTTATCCTAAGATAAACGAATGCAACATAGAAAACGGAGAAATTAGGAAAAGAAAGACAGATATACTGCTTCCAGCACGATCCACACTTCGTGATCTGATTCTTGTTACCTTGTCAAGTATCAACGCAGGATATCGATATCTATCGCTTCTAAACACGAGTGCATTGTAATGGGATAATATCCGTCTTTCTTTTTCTAGTTTCTCTGTTTTCTTTCTTGCACTCGTTGAACTCAGGATGTATATATAAAACCACACTTGCCGAATCTGTCTAAGAGAAGCTAAGGTCTCAAAAAGTTTTTTGGCATTATTAACCCCATTATTAAAAGGGGTGAAAAAAAATAAAATTGTAATTTAGTGTCTACAAGAACGAAAGACGTTTTTTTTTTAACGTAGCGGTTTTGTTTTTGGGATTGTTGGTTGTTGATTACGAATCTGGAGTCAAAAATTAGAAAATTCAAAACGGCGGCTTTAATATAGCGGAGAGAATTTTTTCTAAAGCAAGTGCATTTAACAGACAAAAAAATTTAGCAGCCAGGTAGTGGTATATATGAACGAAAAACAGAGAGAATTATTTTATTTTAATTACTTACTGTTTAATTACAAGAACAAAATGGGGAAATTTTTGTTTAAAAATGTGAAGACGTACAGTGTACTCCTCGGTGTACACTGTTTCAGTCATAACTTTTTCTTTTTTATGCCAAACAGAAAACCATTTGAAAACTTAATTAATAATTCATCCTCAATTCATGATATTTCTTTTTGGTCTCCATCATTATCTCGCTAAAATTAATATTTATTGAGTTTATATTTGAGTTTAGTTTCGAAAAAAAAATTATGTTCTTTCGAATATATTTGTCTAGTTTAAAATGTAATTTTATCTGAAGCAAGTGCTTCAAATGAAAAAAAAAATATGTGAAACGAAAGACTATTTGAGATTTTTTTTTGTAGCATTTTTTACGTAGTAACCATAATTTCTGAGATATTTAACATTTAAGGACAGAATTTTGCAGTGAGAGGGAAATATGCGTTTATTTTCGATTTATTATAAATATTTAAAACAACATAAATGGTGTAATCTTTAAAATAGTTTCAGGTACTTCCCATTACTCTAAGGAATACAACCATGTACAGTTTTTATCATAACTTCTGCATATAGTTAAATGACATACTTTGATAATGAAATTAGGAACTATTTTCAATAAGAAATTACGATTTTTCAAGTACAAGAGAAATTTACAATAAAAAAAAATAGTTGTATTCGTTAGAACAGCAAGTATCTAAAACAGTTTTAAAGATTGTACTATGTTTGGTTTTTTTAATATTTATAATAAATCAAAAATAAACGCATATTTCCCTCTCACTCAAAATCCTATTCTTAAACTAAATACTTCGTCTGATATACAGGGTCCGCCACTTAAAACTCCCCAGACTCGTAACTTCCTTATTTTTTAAGCTACGACCATGTTCGGCACATCAAATTGTAGATATTTTTAAGGCCTTTAAATATGCATACAAAGTGATTTAATGTATATGTTTTTTTTTAAATTATTACGAAAATAAAAAATAATTTCCTTGAATATTTTTTCCCTCACCCTGTACATGAACTGTATTAATGTTTTCTTATAAAGATTTTAATTAGCTTCAATTTATGTTATTAAAAAAAAAAAAAATAAATAAAAATTTTGCAATTTCCTGTTATTTAGTACATTTTAATAAAGTTTGTTTTTAAAAATATTTTTTTTTTTGTTTCTTGTTGCTGTTTTATTACGTTGAGTATTGTTTGTGATATATCTTTTACAAATAAAGCATAAAATTATTATTTACATTTTTTCAGTTATTTTAAAAAAAATCCGTTTGGAATCGGAAGGAGTGTTTTTAATTTTTTTCTCTAAAAACAATAAGAATTTCGAATATGACGTAATAACATAAATTGAAGCTAATTAAAACCTTTTTAATAAAACATTAACACAGTTCATGTACAGGGTGAGGGAAAAAAATATTCAAGTAAATTAATTTTTTTTTCGTAATAATTTTTTCAAAAAATTTTGTTTAAAATCACTCTGTATGCATATTTAAAGGCCTTAGAAATATCTACAATTTTATGTGCCGAACATGGTCGTAGCTTAAAAAATAAGGAAGTTAGGAGTTTGGTGAGTTTTAAGTGGCAGACTCTGTGCATTCGGTTGCCATATTTATACTTCCATATCCCCGTAACTGTTAACTCTACAGAAATTTAAAAATAAATCATTAAAATTCATACATATAAGATTTCCTTTTGATCTCATTTTTGCAGTGTGATGCCTTTTTAATAATTCGATGAAAACGATTTTGAGATACTTGTTTTTTCAAACTAAAATTGAAATTTTCAAGTTATAACTTGAAAACTATTAATTTATATGAAACATTATATAGATCTTTTTTTTTCTCAAAATTTGATTCTGTCAGTTTTTTAAGGGTTGACATCCAAATAAAAGTCCAACACAAAAAAAGATACACATTGTTAAAGTTACAAATTAATGGAAATGTTATAATAACCTACTATTTAAAATTAAAATTTTTAATTTAAATTTTTTTTTAAATTTTTTTAGGAACTTTTTTTTTACAACAGTCCTTCAGTTAAGTAGAGTTCAATAAATTATCATTTTCATCAATTTGTAACATTAACAATGTGTATATTTTTCTTAATTTTTTTTTTTAAGAAGTCGACTTCTTATTTAAAGGTGCATGTACGGTTAAAATTTTTCGGGTAAGTTGCGTTACACCCTGTATATTAATGACAAAAAAAAATGGAAAATTTTTATTGTTGTTAATTTCGGCATTTCGAAAATATGACGGTGATACTGACAAATAAATAAAGAATGATTTAATATAGCGTACGGGATTTTATTGCACAGAAGTCTACTACTATAGCCCATCCAAATAAAATTGTAGTTGTGAAGTATAACAATTCTTTTTAGTTTTACTAATTTCCATATGTTTCAATGTTTTTTAATGTCTTTCATAAATAAACTATCATTAACACTTTAGAAGATTTAGGAGAGCGAATAGTTGCCTCGTGTGAAACAATACGGAATACGCCGGGGATATTTGAACGAGTGCGAAATTCGTTGTGAAGACTGGCGGAAGCATGCCTATTAAGTGAAGAGGGCCATTTCCAACAATTTTTTTTAAATTTATAAAATCCATTTGGAGCATACCCGCTTTTTGCACTTTCTTCGATTCATTACTTTGTGTTTTACTTATTAAAATTAGAACTCATATAATTTACAATACAATACAATACGTTTATTGAAAAAAATGGGCCGTAAAACTACAATTCTTTCAAAAAGGAAGTGTATCAATATTGTTGTTTTTCAACACTTCCCGTGTACAAACATATGAAATATAAAAGCATAAGCACATACATATAAATACAGTTAAGCAGGTATATGTAATAAGTATCAAATGAATACAAATAAATACTTAATCCTAATTTAGAGCATGTGTATATTAAAATTTTCTAATCTTGATAAGATTATGTCTTCCTTTAGTCTACCTCTACGTCCACTGACATATTATGATATTGAATTGGCAGATTATTAATAATATATACTGCTATGAAGGAGAATAACGATCAGAAGATGAATTTTTGTTAGAGTGAATACAAACTTTATTTTCAACATGTCTCAGATCTCTGCTAGGAATTTCTGTACGTCTTTGTATCTTATTGAATAAATAATTAAGTTATCATGTTTTAAAAATATTTAAAATGAATCCTACAGTGTGTATGAATCTCCTTTCCGTATTGGGGTACAGTTGTAAAATATCGAACATAGCAGTTTTCAGTTTTTTTGTAAGCGGTATTTGTCTTCTTGTGAAAGACGGGGACCGTATACAATATATGAGTAATTTAAATGGGATAAAACCATAGTTTTGGGAAGCAATATTTTAATATTTGTATCCAAATATTTTTTTAGAGGCATATAACTGTTTTAAGCTATAAAAAACTTTTTTATAAATAATATTAACATGACCAGAAAATCTTGATAAAGAATCAAAATTAACACGAAGATTTTTTACGCTGTTGGTTGGTCTTTGTAATGACCTCATTATTTTTTTGTATATTAAGTTCTCTATGGTTGAGTAACTGCTGAGAAGTTCCAAAATCAATATTTTGACTTTTGTTACCATTTAGTACAAGAGTATTTTGGATTGTCCATTCGTATATAAGACTTAAATCATTATTGATGCAAAATTCTGCCATTTGATATTCCGAAGGAGAAAAGCTATGTATTAATTGAATGTCGTTAGCGTACATGTACTGTTTTGAACATAGCGGAAGTCTCGAGATATCTGAAATAAATATTTTAAAAAGAAATGGTCCAAGGATAGATCCTTGCTGAACACCGGATGCAACTGATCTATTTTGTGGTATAAGTATTGAGTTTCCTGAATTAACACTAGTAAATTGTTGTCTACCTTTGAAATAATTTTGAAGCCAGGAGAAAGTCCTTCCAGATATACCATAGTAACTTAATTTTGCAATTAAGCAATCAAAAGTTTTAGTCATATCAAGTAATGCCAAAAACATGACTTTCGTGTTGTCGATGGCTTGCAAAATTTCGTCAGTTACGTTACTTAGTAATGTTGAAATTTTCTGAGTTCGGACTGATTTGAAGAAATTATTGAGTTTTGACATATTCCAAAAGTTGTTCATATATAACTGACTCTGTAATTTTTAAAGAAACCGAAACCAGGCTAATGGGGCGTAGATCTCCAAGTTGTTCAGGTTTAGGTGTTCAGGCATAGGCTTAACACAGAATATTTTCCATTGAGGAAGAAGAACACCTCATTAATAATATGGATCAGTGGGGCCAATATCCACTGTAAAGCTAGTTGTAACATTTAAGCTGATAATCCATCAGGGCCTGTGGTGTGCGATTTTTGATTACTTATTATATCAACAATGTTTTGGACAGTAACTGCTTTAAAAGTGAACAGAATGCCATCCATTTTAGTTTCTAGAAATGTGTCGTTATGCCGTTCATTCGATTTTAAATTTGGTATGGAATCCATGAAATAGTTATTGATCTCGTCAGCATTACAAAAACCTTCAGGAAGGTTTGGTGGAATGTTATCCTTAACTACACCGTTAATCCACATTTGTTTAGGATTATCTGGACTATCTTTAGTGTTGTTAATATGAAAAGAGTAAAATGCGGTTCTTTCTTGAATTATGGCATTATTATAATAATTACAAATTTCACAAAAATATTGTCTATGTGCAGCACTTCAATTTTTTTATATCTTAAACAAGTTTTCCTTTTAATATTTTTTAAACTCATATAAAGTGTCTGTGAACATGATTCTTGGCGCTTGTTAGATTTAAAAGTAACCCTCCTTAAATAGTCCATGGGCCAGACAAGATTTGGGTAAAAAATGGCGGGGCAAAATGCCACTTGTACCGTAGCTGCCAGGGACTGTAAGGATGACAAAAAAAACCTTGTAGGCGGTGGTATCTTTTCAAAATAGCGGTCGGTTGAAAATGGCGGACGTCAGCTCTTCGCTTAAATACCAATAACTTTTGAAGTAATGTAGATAAATTGATGTTATTTTTTTTAAAGAGAGGTATGAGATTGTACTTTTCTAATGTCGATGAGAAAGTATCATGAAAACTGGAAATAACTGGTGAAAAAAAAATTATTGTATAAAAGTCGAAAAAATAAAAAAATACTTATAAAAAAAGATCATTCTAACTCATTAGTCAAAATCGTCATCTTCAAATTGATCTAGTAATTTTCAGTATCACTGTCCACATCTTCTTGTTGAGCTTTTGAGGAGTTGCTACACCGTAAAAGTTTGCAGGCAGAAGTGCACTTCAAGTTGTCTATAGACAAGGGCAGCGTGACACTTCGCATTTTTTTTAACAATCGCAACTGAGTAATTTCAAAACAACTTCTTGTATAGGCGCACCGACCATCCACTTTGTGGTCAGGTTTTCACCGTCCAAAATCCACCCATGCCCATCTATAGGATCCAGAATATCGGTAAAACCTTCTAGGCTTCTTTTCCATATTGCCGCCTGGTAGTTTGCTTACAGGGCATGCAGATATAGACAATCTTCACATGGGGGCATATTTCCCGAATCCACAGATCCCTTCTTCCCACGGAACATTTGATACCGCAGAACATTTACCTTCTCAACACTTGTATTTTGGCAATATAGTTGGCAAAGAAACTTTTCGAGGACAAAAAAGACGTCAGGAGTTAGAGCCCAATTGGATCCCAATTTTGTGAAAGCATCTACATAAGCAGCATTTTTTGTGAGAAGTCTCTTTATTTTGCCTAATCCAGAAAAAGCACTTGTCGTGTCACAGCACTATAACTATGATATGCTATTAAAGCAGCTAAATTATCAAAAGAGTAATTCTCGGGACAAAGGTAGACTCTACTGTTAATCTTGAAAAATTTAAGAGAAGAACTGAACTCGCATTCTAGATTGCATCGCATCTTTTTCTTTGTCGATTCCGATATATCTGATATTCCCTCATTGGTCATTAGGCTTTCAAGTTTCTCCAACAACAAAGTTTGAGGTACACTTCGAGGTGATACAAACAAATCATTCCGAATATATGTGTACAAGTTATTGAATGCGAGGTGCTCCGTAGTCAAATAAGGATCTTCAGATTTGCTTTGTATCAGTCTGGTTCTGGTATAATCCTTGTAACAAGATCGATGGTACTGGGCCTCGGCAGTTACTATGTCTGTTAACATTACAGCTAAGATTTTTTCATCGATCCGTTCTACAGCTATTTTTCGAAGATTCATGTCGGTTCGTAATTCAGCAGCTTTAGTAAGTGGTTCCCTTGTCTTTGTGCCACTGGCATATTTTCCTGCTTTATCACAAAATATGCATATTTGGTCATATACGCGATTTGAGCCAGATTTTCGAAGTGGTAGGGTTCTGCTATTGGATATGCCTTGTGATGAGTCAATTTTCATCGACGATTCTTCACTTTGAGTCAGTTTATCCAATGTTCTTTTGTGACAACGTCTGTGGTAAAATATCAACGAAAAATCGTGATCATCAGGAAGGGATAAAATCGACTGAAATTTTCGAATAATTGCTGCATCATGAAGAGCCATTCTGGAATTTATGTCTTTTGGCGACCAAAGTTCTTTAATATTCGCCGGCTTATCGCAGATGGCACAAAACCGTGTTTCTTCACTGGAGTCCATATTCTACGACCTTAAATTTCAGTTATATGTATAATTATGTTCCCACACTGAGAAAAATTTATTATAACATATATAAGAAAAATTATTTTTGGAGAGCAATATACATCTTATGCCTACAATTACTTTGATTTAGTTAAACTGCTAGCTAACCAGTGTTATATTATAATCCCTTTAAATTCGGTGTTGTTCGCGGTATTAAAAATCTATTAATCGCTATAAAACAAGCTATTACTAGTAATAGCTTATTTTATAGCTGTTATACTTGTAGGTAATGTAATAGCTTGTTTTATAGCGGTTTATAGATTTTTAATTCCGTGGACTGCACCAAATTTAAATTATAATATAACACTAGTTAGCTACTACTATTATGCCAGTTCAACTAAATCAAAGTAATTATAGGTATAAGATGTATATTGCTGTCCAATAATAATTTTTCTAATATATGTTATAATAAATTTTTCTCACTGCATCCAGAATATATCGCACGAGAATAATTACCAAAAATACTCATGCAGTATGATGTAGTCTCTGTCCCAGCAAGAATTATACAAAAATGTGTTGTTTACTCGAAGAAGACACCCAACTACTGAACTTGGATTATTAATATTACTGCATCTAGCGAAACAATCCGAAATCTGACGATCAGACTATTTTCCCAGAAATGATTCAAAACCCTCTAAACCGTGGCTGGACGAGTTTCCCAGAAAACATAAAAAACGATGCCGGCGGCTACACGCTATATTTCTTGGAATATGTGTTATACATAAATCGCACAGGTACAATATATAATTTATATACTAGGTCACTTCTCCATATTCAATCGTGTTTATAAGCCACGTAAATACGTAAGTAAATAGTATAGATGGTTTAAAAAATGTCAATTTTTATGAAAACATATTTTTTTAAGCTTTTCTTATTTGACGAAATATGATCCATATAGCGAATTAGAAGAAACATTATGGAACAAAAAAAATAAACAAAATGCATTGATCTTGAACAAAGTTATTATTGTTTAAGTGGGAACAGACAGCCGCCATCTTTATCCATCCGCCATATTGAAAAGCTACCACCGTCAGATTGCCTACCGGGTTTTTCTTCATTCTCATAACATCTGAAATCTATGGTAGAAGGCGCATCTTGCCCCGCCATTTTTTACCAAAAACTCAATTTCAGCGAGCTGGCCCATGGACTAAAAGGAGCATGGTGATTAAACGGATTTAACAAATTTTCGTTGAGAAAATCAACTTTTTCTTCTAGATAGTTAATATTATGTATCGTATTCCAATTAATATAATAATAGCAGAGGCATCCATATTAAATGATTCAATATTGAAGTTTCTGAAACTACGAAATTCTTTTACTATGGGTTTGCAAAAGAATAGGCTGATATGCATTTTGTTCACGACGAAGCGAAGACTGTGATAATACAGTTTGGCAATAAAAATGATGAGCTATGCATAAAGCAATTTTGAAGGACTTTCGGATAATCTGGTTTTAATTTTCCGCTCATTTCCCCGTTCATACCAAATGAATTTCACTGAATTAAATGAGAACAGAAACAATATGAGCAATTTGTTATAAGTGTACCTTCCAGGACGGAAGGAAGTAGCGGTCGAATAATCGCGGTGACGACGACACAAGCTGCAATAAATCGGAAGTAGTGCAAGTGCTGCACCTTGCGTCGTCGCGGTGCCTGCCCAAATTAATGACCTCTTCAGCGGACTAGCTCGCATTATGTGCATTTCGTGTTTAATTTGGTACGTGCTCTTCTTATTATCTAAGGTAATCCTTCTTTTGACAATAAGGAACTGCAAGTAGCCATGTCGTGATGTTCATTCAAATTAAATTGTATCTAAGTACCGTTTGTAGTGGACATTTATTTTTGCAAATTAATAAGAAAAAATTCAAATTTCATTTACGTGAAGGAATTTCAAAATGAACAGTTATTTTTATTGTTTCATTTAATTAGCGAGTTCCTGGTCTTAAATAAGGTCGAAAGCATGTACCCCATAAAGCTCTTTAGGTCAGGCCTAAACAATAATTATTTATACAAGGTGTCCCTCGTAAGTGCGTGGATATGGATTAATTACACAGCCCCACAAAACAAATTTCAAACCAGCGAACCAGACCCATGTATATTTTCGGTCGCTGAATCTGAATCCGAGGCCAAAAAAAAAATCATTAGTAGAGCCAAAAAAACATCCCTGAAATGGGGTAAAAAGAAGATTAAGCTATGAGAATAGTTGTTATATCTTAATCAATTGAATTATACAAACAGCAGCGTACATACAATAGATATGAAACACACTACCAGGAAGGGGTGAAAACTGCCCCCATATATAAAAAAATCGATCCAAAACAGCAGTCACTGCTGAAAAAGCTCGAAATGTCTAAGTTTTAGATATTGTTTATAATTTATTATTTGTGGCATATTCATGATTTCTTAGTTTGTTGGGTATTTTGCCACTGTAAAAATATTTAAAAATTTTGATGAAATAAACCTCTGCGCCAAAAGGATCAGACAGAGGCTGGTTTTTATACTTCTATTACAAAATGTCTCACACCTAAAAATATATAAACTGAAACAAAATTGTTAAATGATAAATTGAAAAATTAAAACGAAGGCAGTTGACGTTTCGGAAAATAGTTCTTTTTCCGTTATCAAAACTTTCACTTTTGAGAATGTCAAACCAGACAGTTTGTTGTTTATGTATTTCCATAGTCACGTGAGACATTAAATTATATTTATTTTATTTTTACTTACTTCGTCTCTGAGGATCGGCAACCAGCTGGTACAGAAATCTACAGAATAATTAGAAACACATTTATCCTCATTTAACAAAATAATACCGGATTCCTTAAGTTTTCTTTTAGTTGAGTTGCTTTCTTTTTCTAAAATTTTCGCGGAGTCCCATTGGATCCTATGATTGTTATCCCACGCATGTTCACAAATTTTTGATTTTTGAAATTCTCCCTTTCTAGCATAATCTCGGTGTTCCCCAAGCCTTACGTTGAAAGGTCTAGATGACTCACCTACATAATGCTTACCGCACTCACATGGGACACTATAAATACAATCCTTGGAATTTTGAATAATATTCACCGGTTTAGTCTTTGATAAAACAGATCTTAATGTGGTTCCTGTTTGAAAAACTGTTCGTACAGAAAATCTATTTCCGATTTTTCTCAATTTATCCGATAAACCTTGTATGTATGGAATTACTGCTAAAGATCTAAATTCAGGTTGTAAATGTTGAGTGGTTACTCTACTTTCAATGTTTGCCATCTGGCTATCAACAAAACCCTCGGGGTATTGATTATTCAATAGAACGGTTTTAATAAATTTTTTCTCATTACTTAAACTTTCATCATTTGAAGAAATTACTTTAGCCCTATCATACAAACATTTTACGATCCCTTTCTTAACGCTAATATGTTGATTTGAATTGAAATTCAAATATCTGTTTGTGTGTGTTTGTTTTTGATTTTTTTTTATTTTTTTATCAATTGTTTACTTAGTAGTAAAAAATTACTGAAAAAAATACAATCAATCATCTTATTAAATGCTAAAGCTTCGATAATAATTGTCAATTATTTCATATATTACAATCATAAGATTTAAATTTTACAGTAAAAAGAAAAAATTACGGGAAAGAATCGAATCTGCAGTTGTTGTTAAATCTCATAATTGTAAATAATAATTGAATCCATATTTTATATTGTTAATGCTATATTAGTGCAGGCAAATCCAGTTTTGAGTATGAACTATCTGGGGACAGCTATTTCTTTATCGAAATGGATAGCTCTATTCATGTAGAATGAGGATATATATGTCACAAAAAATCCCAATGTGAGCTAAAGCCACCATTTAGAAAAAATGGCCGCCAGAACCGTTTCTTTTAGAAGGACATATCTCAGTAACCATTGCTCCGATTTTAGATTTCTTTTTTTTTGTTCTCTTCCCCTTTTCATGTACAGTCGAAAGTGTTATTACATCTTTGGGCATAACGTAGAAGATAACTGAAGAAAATAAGACTTGAGTTCTTGGAAATATACAAGGTGTCTAGTTAGTGTTTCCTAGGAAGATTGTGCAAAAACGGGTAACTTTATAAAAAAACTTTTTTAACAAAACTTTCAATGTTTCATCTCTACTAGAACGTGAAATTATTTTCAATTATACTAGGTGTCACAAAAAGGAGTTACACAAGAATGTATAATTTTGTTAATGGAATACCCTCTAATTTTTTGGCGTCAGTTAAGCCTTTAAGGGTTCTTAATTACACCCTAAAATTTTTTGCCAATCGGATGCAGCGTTGCCAAGTTATAATTTTTTTCCCGTTTTTCTGGCAAATTACAAACATTTTTTTGACTAGCATATCTCCGCGATTTATCAATTGTTTTTTCTAAAAATGTAAGGTGTTATTCAATAATGATGCATTTACTGAAAAACATTTTTGAAATAAATTATTATTATACCGGGTGTCCAAAATATTTGTTTACATTTCTTGTTATTTAATTATTATTTTTCTCAAATTTTTTAAATGGAATGCCTATATTTTTTTACATAGATGAATAAAGCATAAAATTCCCCACATTCTAATATTATACACTTAATTTTTATTTCAAACCGTTTTTGAAATATGATTATTTCAAATAAGTTTTGCGTAAATTGAGGTGATTTTTATTTTAGCATTAAAATCTAGTATGGCTTTGGCCTTTTGTTTTGCGTTTGTTTTTCACTCTATGACATTTCTCTAGTGTGTTTAAGATTATCGTAATTAAGTTGAATTAATATTGTTAATATTTAAAAATACGAATTATAATTATTGTCAATAGGATTTAATACCTATGGTAAATGTTATGTTATTGGTGAATGTAATGGAAATTGTTTATTGGCATCAAGAATGTATGGTAAAAAATATCCCTATAGAAGATATCCTAATGTGAGGTCTCTAGAAAATTTGAAAGAATGTTTTGAACGTACTGGAAATTTTGCATATGAAAAGAAAGTGAGACGACGAAATGTATTGTAATGAAGAAAATGAGTTGGCTATAACTTTAGCGGTAATCGAAAATCCTACGGCAAGTGTTCGGGAGTTTTCCCTATGTCTTCGTAAAAATAAGTTTCACCCCTATCGAGCTCAGCTGCATCAAGAATTTTGGGATGCGGATTTAAATCGTAGATTAAATTTTTGCCAGTGGGCTCAAAACCAAATTGGAGAAAATGAAGTATTTTTCAAATTTGTATTGTTCACGGATGAATCAACGTTTCATCGCAACGGATTTGTGAATAGGCCCAATTTTCCATTATTATGCCAGAGAAAACCCTCATGTTGCACAGCAAAATCAGAAACAGAGTTTAAATGTAAGGGGAGGAATTGTACATGATTATGTTATTCATCCTCGCTTTTTTTATGGAAATGTGAATGGAGCAGTCTTCTTAGATTTTACGCAAAATAAGTTTCCACAAATAATCGAGCATATTCCTGATTACATTACAAATAATATGTGATTACAACTTGAAGGTGTACCACCACATTTTAGTAGAAATGTTCGTCAGGCCATTAGTAATCAGTTTCCTGAAAGGTGGATAGGAAGAGAGGAGGTCCAATATTTTAATAAACCGTTAAATAATATCTAATTTATTATTCTATTAAATTATGTTAGGTCTCATTACACGGCCGCCTAAGTCACCCGACCTGACTTCAGTGGGTTTTTTTCTTTGGGGATTTGTGAAGTCAGACGTTTATAAAGTGGAACCAACGACTCGAGAAGATATGATGGAAAGGATTCGTCGGTGTTTCAGTCGTATAAATGTTGATATGTTACACTGTGTAAGACGCTCATTTATCAAGAGACCTCAGTGTTACCTGAATCAAAATGGTGGACATTTTGAGCAGTTGTTAGGTTAGTTTCAATATCGTGAAAAAAAAATTATTGTTCAAGAACCGTCCATTAAACAAAGTGTACGATATCAAAATGTGAGAAATTGTAAGCGTTACTCATCCGTTTAAAAAATTATAGGCATTCCATTTAAAAAAATTGAAAAAAATGTAAAGCAAAATATAGATTTTAATGCTAAAATAAAGAGCACCTTAATTTACGCAAAAATTATTTGATATAATCATGTCTCAAAAACGTTTGAAATAGAAATTAAGAGATATTAAAATGTGAGGAAATGTATGTTTTATTCATTCATGTAAAAAAAGTATACCTAGGCTTTCCATTTAAAAAAATGAGAAAAATAATAATTAAATATCAAGAAATGTACGCAAATATTTCGGACACCCGATATACTGAAGATTTATTTCAAAAATGTTTTTCAGTAAATACATCATTATCAAACAGCATCCCACATTTTTAGAAATAACGATTAATAAATCGCGGAGATATGCCAGTCAAAAATGTTTGTAAACTGCCCAAAAAAAAACACACAAAAAAATAACTTGACGAAATATTTTAGGGTGTAATACAGGGCTCTTGGAGGCATAACTGGCGTTAAGGAAATATAGGTTGTTCTATTTAAAAAAATTATACTTTCTTGTGTGACTCGTTTTTGTGACACCTTGTATGCTTGAAAATAATTTTAAGTTGCAGTAGAGACGAAACATTGAAAGTTTTGTTAAGAAAGTTTTTTTATAAAGTTAGCCGTTTTGCACAATCTTCCGAGAGAACACTGAATGGACACCCTTTATACCTTAATGTACATTATTAAAAATGAATACAATTTTATATATAAATAACTATTACTCCGTTAATATTTGAGTTAGTAACATCGGCCAAAAAACAAATAAAAGCTAATTGTGTGCTCCAGAACTTTTATTAAAATTATTTTTTCAAAAATTGACTAGAAATTTTAGTACAAACGTCTCGAGTTTATAAAAGTTTAAATTTCTGTAATATTTAAATTATTTTTTAATTTCCTAAGTTTATCGTTTAATTTATCGTAAAATATATAATCATACTTTCTGTAAAATGTAAAGTGAGGAATGGAACAAAAAAAGGAATCTAAAATCGGACCAACGGTTACTAAGATATATGATTTTAAAGAAAATGTCTCTGGCGGTCATTTTTTCTAAATGGCGGCTTTAGCTCACGTCACTTTATATACTTATCCTATATACACTTTATACACTTTATATACTTATCCTACATTAATAGAGCTATCAATTGCGATAAAGAAATAACTGTCCCCAAATAGTTCACGCCAAACCCATTTTACACTGAGATTTGCCTGGTCTAATTGTTGTTTATTCACATTATCAAAGTATATAAGAAATTATTAATTTTACCTTTAAAATAATTTTTATTTATCAAACAAGGTTCGGAGGCTGATTTTAGTGAAAAATTTCGAAGAAGACGTGATTCTAAAATTTCAAAAAATTTCGAAACCTATTTTCAAATTTTACAGCCATTTAAGGGTGGTTTTCACCCTTAAAGGGGGTTGAGATACACTCTCATAGTCACAATGTACTCTCTTACCCCATTCTGAAGCAAAAACTAAAAAATAACCATTGTAACTATATTTTTTGTATTTTTTGTTTCAACCCCTCTGATTAACTCTTAGGGTAAATGTTTACTGAATTACTGAATTATTATTTGAATAACTAAGGTTTTATATTTATCATATAAAAAATACACTTTACTAGACTATTTTACATCATCCCTATTGGGGGTGTTTTTCGGTATTTTAAGGGTGTTATATCAATTTCTGGTTAACGGGACCCCATTTTTCTTAATCAGCGACCCAAAAAACATGTGGTAAAGGATATTTTCTGAGTAAAACTTTTAAAAAGCAGAAATTCGCATTTTTGCTTAGGTAAAATACACGAATTTCATCTATTTATAGGATTTTTTGAGGTTATGTTGAACATTTTCAAAATCTGGTCATTGCTCAAACATCGGGTGATACCTAACAATTATTAAAAAAAAAAAAAATTCAAATCCATTATTAATTGCATTGTAGACGGATTTTTGTCTAAAAAAATTTAAAAATTTCCCACTGTGCAACGGTGGACGATAATATTTCGCATGCAATTAATACAACTGTCAAGGAGGAAAATATGAAAAAATATATTCAGAGTGGTTACCCAAAAAAAAATTTTAAAAATGCGACGGAGGATGATAATATTTCGCATATAGTTAATACAACTGTTAAGGAGGAAAATATGAAAACAAATATACAGAGTGGTCACTCAAAAAAATGTTTAAGAATTTGAAGGAGGACGATAATAGACAGGGGATAGGGGACAGTTTTTTTTTAAATACGACGGAGGACGATAATATTAAAAATGAAAAATATTAAAAATATACGAGAGGTACGAGAGCCCACCGACAAAAATGGAACACATAAGCTGGAGAGTCAAAATTTATGGGGATGCTTATCAAGTCATCCTCTGAACGTGTGTAGTCGGTCATAGCAATCGGGGTTGCAGCGGCGCAGGGCTTAAATAATTTTTAAAATAACCGAATCAGAAATCTGAAAAAAATATATGTATATTCGATATAAAAAAAGAAATAATTTTTCTCTCTAGTGATTTTCTCCAGACCACATCCTTTTGCCGCAAAAAAATATTGAGATTAGAAAAATTCGACTTCTTGAGGTCAATTTCTAGCGATAATTGATCTCGGAGTAAAAAATTGCGACAATCAGAAGATTGATATTTTTGGCGTAGAATCGAAATGCACTATCAAAAAGAGGGGTTAATTGTATAAAAAACATATTATTTCGTAGTAACCCCATTAAATCCCATTAAAAGTAAAACCCCCATAGTGCCATTACGTAGAGCCCACAAAACTGAAAAACTTTTTTCGATTAGACGTCATGGGAAAACGTCACATTCAGAAATTATTTAAGTTTGATCAGAAAAACGGCTGCCCCTGCGCTGCTACAACCCTGATTGCTATGACCGACTACACACGTTTAGAGAATGACTTGATAAGCATCCCCACCAATTTTTGACCCTCCAGCTTATGTGTTCTATTTTTGTCGGTGGGCTCTCGTACTATCAGTGTTTGTTTTGTTCTGATTACATGAAGATGCTGGTATTCTACAATCTCAATATGCAGTGTCCGGAATAACATAGGAGTTTTAGGGGCGATGGATTCCTCAAAAATGACAGTAAAAGTTTTTAGAGTATCGATTTCCCTTTATCTGCGATGAATTTGGGTACAGTAAATTTCCGTTGGGTCTATCATAATAAAAATGGATATCAGCAAATCCATCATTTGCATATTAATCCATGTTTACCTTCATGTGAAAACTTTCAGAAATCTAGCAATAAATTGAAAAATGAATCGAATTTCCTGTAGGAAAATTTAAATTATGTGCACAATCTCCTCTGAAATGATTACGTGTGTTTATGTAATCTTGAGGAGGAGATTGTAAAGCATAACATGATTAGAAACTAAATATGTGTTCAGTTCTTCTTCTATTTTCATTTATTTGAAAAATGGAAATGGTCCTACGGTCTTCTATCAAAAGCACATTTTTTAAGCAATTTTGTCCAAAGAATCTATCAGTGCCGAAAAAGCATTTTGAGAGAAAAAATATGTCAAACTTTATGAAGACCTCCCTTCGGTTCGCACGGATATAGTCTACTACGGTCTTTTTTTACATAACCATTACATTCAATATACCAAATGCCGTGTTCCTCAAAATAGTTTTTAAAATAAACAATGAAACCCAGATTTTGGGTTCCATTCCCCCAGGAACGTTTTCAGGCGACTCGAACTTTTGTTGATATTTTTGACTGAGGAATCCTACAATTTAAAGTTATTCATCAGTTACATCTTGTATATGTAAAAAAGTAATGTGTGCCTTTTCAATCGAAGACTCTCAACCCCTTCTATTACTTCCACATCCAGTGGAAGTATAGTAACGACAAAAAATTTTTTTAAATTTTTATTGTTCAAATAGGCTTAGAATGTCACGAAACGTCGAGATTTTAAGTTTGAGCGAAAAAAAATTTCTGTCTGTCGGTCTGTCTGTCTGTAACTTTTTTTGTGCGCACGTTTACTCTGGAACCGTTTGAGATATTGACTTGAAATTTGGTACACATATGTACTTTAACGAGATCTAGAACTAGATTATATTTTCATCTTGTTCCGTCGAAGGGTTGGGGGTAAATTGGGGTAAATTTGGGGAAAATAGGTAAATCAAGCAGGTAAGAGTCCATAAAATTGGTATTTAGTATATACAAGAGAAGCTAAGGTCTCAAAACAAATTTTGGCATTAGCCACCCCCCCTTACCACCTCCACCCCATAATTAAAGGGGATGAAAAAAAATTGTGATTTAGTGTGTGTACAAGAACCAGAAACCTCAAAATGTTTTTTTACTTCATCCACCCCCACTACCACCCCTAATCACCACCCCCACCCCGCTACCGATGTGGGGTATCGTTTTATGGGTTTTTGGGGTACAGGGTTTCAAATATTATATTATTAAAGTTCCATAAACAAGTATTTCCACATACAAAAATTTTTTCGTTGTAAGTGACTTGGAAAAGAATCTGGATGTGGAAGTAGTGATTCCTTGGGCAGCGGTTTTTTTAATTACAGTGGATTATCGGCAGGTCCAGAGTACTTTTGCGAGAAAATGAAATATATAGTACCGATAATATATTCAGTACGTTTTTTTCGAATTGTCTAATTAAAACGAGATATAATTTGTTAAAACGTTACTGAACCTTATAGTACGACGGGCACACCAAAGAAAGCTGCACTTTTTGATTGCGATGTGCCACTGTCTGTGGTCATAGTTTATGCCAAACGGTAACTTTTCAGATAGATAGCCACTTGAAAATCCATGTAGAACACCAAAATGCCATTAAAGATGACCACCATTAGCCGCATTAATTTTTTTTGTATCTCAGTTCCTATTGGTCCGATTTCAATTTTTTGTTTGTTTGTTTGAAAGCTCTTGTGAAGGGGGCACTTTTTTGTCCCCGTACATTTATCTCTACACCTTAAGGGTCCTGCGCAATTTTCAAAAACCTAAAAATTTCACTTTTCTCACAAATTTCATTGATAAGTAAGTTTTTAATTGTGCTCAATATCCCTTTATTTCACCACAAAAATGGATTTATGAATGTGGGATTCCGTATAGGTCAAGAAAGACTTATTTTTATAAACAACAGTGATTTTAATTATTTTGAAAACATTTGTTACATTAAGGAAACAAATTTTTACAAAAAAAGCGACTAAATACCAAGAAATACTCATGCAAATGAACTGCATCTATACAAATCTTATGACTCTAGATCACGCAATCATCTTCTTTACCCAATTCATCCCTGGAAAAAAATAATTATATATTATTATTATTGTATTAAGGCATTGGATCAACAAAGCAATTAGTCCAGTCAATGAAAGAGTTGTAGAGAACATTTTGGAGGGGAGAATTTTTCTCTTCAGGAATGTGTTGGGGGTAGTCGGGAGGTAAACATACTAAAAGTCCCCGCCCCTAGCCCCGCCGCTTCAGGGGGAGAGGGGGGTGGAAAGGTTCCTTTTTTCGATTCTTCGCTTATAACTCGGAAACGATGCGTCGTACGAAAAAAGGTAATCTATGCAAAATTAAACGTAATTAAATTTCCCACAAGAATGTTTATGTTCATTTTCTTCCTATGTGTTATATTTTACGAGATATTCGCCAGCGAAAATCGATAATTAATAAAAAAAACTCAATTGTGTACCTTGAATATTTCTATCAAAGCGGTTTACCGTGGTGTGCTAATAAATCACAGTCACAAAACAATCTTTATTTTACAACACTGGACGTATTTACTAACGTAATATTTTGTAGAAATCTAGACATTTCCTTAAATATACAGTGTGACTCACTTAAAATGAAGATACCCTTATAACTTTTTATTTTGTTTCCGATTTGAATCAAATTTTACTCAAGTATAGAACAAATTAGGATGTATTTATGACCAGAAAATCATTCACCTGCTATAAAGGAAAAGCTACCTACGGTACCAAAATATGAGGAAAGAGGTTAAAAATCATATTTATTTTTAATCTTACGAACGACGAATTTTACGTAGCCACCATAAATTGCGGAAACTGAGGACCCCCTTTGCCAGATGAGCTTTTGTATTAGATATCCCCCATCAATAACCAAATCAAATTTTGGTGTATGTACGTTTGTGGCGCCGATCGGATGCATTTTTTAGAATTTCTAACATTCAAAATGTTGTTTTTTTTTCAGCATATTTTGGTACCGCACTTACCGCAGGTGACTTTGCCTTTATAGTAGGTGAATGATTTTCTGGTCATAAGTAGATTCTAATTTATTCTATACTTGAGTAAAATTTGATTCAAATCGGAAACAAAATGAAAAAGTTATAAGGGTATCTTCATTTTAAGTGAGTCGCACTGTATATTTAAGGAAATGTATAGATTTCGACAAAATATTACGTTAGTAAATACGTCCAGTGTTGTAAAATAAAGTTTGTTTTGTGACTGTGATTTATTAGCAGACCACGGTAAACCGCTTTGATAGAAATATACAAGGTACATAATTGATTTTTTTTTATTAATTATCGATTTTGGCTGTCGAATATCTCGTAAACTATAACACATAGGACGAAAATGAATATAAACATTCTTGTGGGAAATTTAATTATGTTTAATTTTGCGTAGATTACCTTTTCCCATACGACGCATCGTTTCCGAGTTAAAGCGAAGAATCGAAAAAGAGGAACCTTTCCACCCCCCTCCTACCTGAAGCGGCGGGGCTAGGGGTGGGGACTTTTAGTATGTTTACCTCCTGACTACCCCCAACACATCCCTGAAGAGAAAAATTCTCCCCTCCAAAATGTTCTCTACAATCCCCTTTTGGGCATTCATTGATTGGACTAAATATGATGATCTTGAAACTGTGAAATGAATTTAAAAATAATCAATTAAACGCATACCTTTTATTGTATTTATTGCTGCATTGTCGACCTCCAGTGCAGTTCGTGCAAAGTAGCGTGCATAGAACCTTGGCCTTTGAACAGGACCATCTTGTACGGCATCCGGAGCAACTACACTTAACCAATTCTCTGCAGACTGCCATAATATAAGGAAGAGAAGACCAGACCGGTGTCCACTCCCCATGGTCCATCCCCATCCTTCTGGCCTTGCAATGTGTCCAAACTTGTCCTGCCTGGTATACTGAACGAAGACAATCCTGCCTTAGTGCATCTTTTGTTGGGGGAAAACTTTGTAGACTGCGCCTTTGTAGTAAATCAAAACAGTAAACTTCTTCAGAACTTGAAAAGTCTCGTCAGAAATAGACTGTTGTGGTAGAGAGATAGCTTGGAAGACTTCAGCAGCTTCAGGAAATGATTTCTTCCACACTTTCCAGGCAGTCTCTTTCCCTTTCATTGAAAATGATGACGTTACATCCGATTCAATGAATGCATGGAATCCTCTCAATGCAACAGCTTTATGTTCACCCATACTTTCAAATTGAGCATTAATGCTCATGTATTCTGACCCTTCCCAGCACCAAAGAGAGTCCACATCTGCTGAAGTCCCGCAGTTTTGAGAATGTGAAAGAAAGAGATTGCCAAAACAACTACATCAGTATCTACTATGCAGATAATTATTTTTTTGCTCCATGTTCAACAATGTTTTTAGCGTGGAGAAAAATTCTGCTGTCTGCTTCTTCCTGTTGCCTGCATTGTACTCCATCAAATTTCTTCCGGCCGAGATGAACGAATGATGCCATCAAAAGTGTCCTCTTCACAAGAAGTTTCAAACAAAAAAAAAATAAAATCGAAATAGGACCATTAGAAGCTGAGATACAAAAAAAAATTTGTGTGGCTAATGGCGGTCATCTTTAATGGCCGCCATTTTGGTGTTCTACACTGATTTTCAAGTGGCTCTCTATTTGGAAAGTTACCTTTTGGCATCAACTGTGACCAAAGAAAGTGGCACATCCCAATCAAAAAGTGCAGCTTTTTGGCTTTTTTAGACATATGTCCGACGTACTATTAACGTTTCTTTTGAAAAAGAACCAATTCAACGAATTTTATTGAAATAAAGTAATGTATAAACAAAATCAAGTTTACAGGAACAGAGACAAGAAAATAATTTTAATAAAAAAGATCCTTTCGCAATCGGTTATCTTTATATTTATTGTCTATCGATTTGTCAGCTATTAAGAAGACGTAACGGATATTAAGATTGTCGTGACCTTTAGCATCCACTATCCACACACTAATATTCAACCTGTTGTCTTATTTATAACTTAATAAAATAACTGATAGAGAAAGCACTCTTGCTGGCGCTTACAACAATATTAGAGGTTAAATGTTAAATTAATTATAATATGTGTCTTACTAAATGAAGATAAACAATGCATTTGAATAGAACTCGGGAATTAATATTTATATAATATTTTAATCAGTAGTGTGGATGTTTTATTGCGTCGTGTTTATCAAAAATGCCAATCGCCATCTTGTTACGAATGTATGGGTTTTTCATGTGAAAGTTTAAATTTAAAAACAATACTATTTCGCAACCGGTATGCAAATATTACTTTCTCGAAAACAAATACAAATAAGTTGTGTATAACATTTTTATAAAAAAATATATTGAATTCGTTGCAAAATAAGATGGTTTACAACGAAGTCAAGTGCAATAAAGTACCAGCAAACATGATGGTACTTATAGGTACGTAAAGTGCACATGATGATATGAAAATAACAAATCATCGGTATGGAGGGGAGGGAGACTTTCTATACTACGAGGGATCAACAAAACAGATGATCATGAGCATCTATGAATTTTCAAACAGGTCTTTGATTGTATCATGATTGAACCCGTACTCCAGAAATATTAGACAAAAATATCGTAAATCTGCAGGAAAATTCCCAGTAAGCAAAATTACTTCCACATCCATAGTGCAGGAAAAATAAATTTTGACCTCGGAAAAATTAGTACAAGCAAGGAATTTGGTGGAGATGTTCCACTTGCCATCCTAATGAATATACTAAAAGTCCCCTAAAATCGAAACTGTGCTTCGCGTGCCATATTGAAAAATAGGGGCTCATTTTCAGATTTTTGTATATAAATCCTTTATCGTTGCAGATAGGAAAACAAGTTTCACATAAAAAATGAAGCGATACTAAAACAAACAATTTTCGATATTAACATTTTTACCAGTGGAAGTATAGTAACGCAAAAAAATTTTTGAAAATTTTTATTGTCCAAATAGGCTTAGAATGTCATGAAACGTCGAGATTTTAAGTTTGAGAAAGAAAATTCTGTCTGTCTGTAACTTTTTTGTGCGCACGATTACTCTGGAGCCGTTTAAGATATTGACTTGAAATTTGGTAAACGTATGTATTTTAACGAAATCTGGAACTATATTATATTTTGATCTTATTCCGTTGAAGGGTTGGGGGGTAAATTGGGGTAAATGAGGGTAAATAGGTAAATCGAGCCAGTAAGAGTCCATAAAATTTTTAGTATATATAATAGAAGATAGAAGGTAAGGTCCCAAAAAATTTGTTGGTATTAGCCACCCCCACCCATTATTGAAGAGGTGAAAAAAATGAAATTTTGATTTAGTGTGTGTACAAGGCCACAATTTTTTTTTACTTCATCCACCCCCACTCCTACTACGGATGTGGCATATCGTTTTATGGGTTTTTGGAGGACACGATTTCAAATATTATATTATTAAGTTCCATAAAGAATTTTTTCTCATTGTGAGATTTGGATGGAAAATCTGGATGTGTAAATAGTGATTCCTTGGGCAGCGGTATTTTTCTATGGACCTTCACTTCATCATTTTAAACAATGAAACAAAAGTCCGCTTCAACGTATATTATACAGGTTAAAGATAAAAAAACCTTCATCCTTCATACTTCTGAATAATAATGCACTCCTTTCCACACCACTTGGAGATAGAGTGCTAAAAGCGTTTTTTAAACATGGTGTCGCCTATGAGCTTAATCCGCGAAGTTTTCTTTGTTAGAAATCAAAAAATTAAGTTTCCTCTTCTTCAATATCGTTGGTTGGTGTGATTTCTACGTTATCTTTTCAATTTGCAAATACTTCGCTTCCGGTAAGAAATTGGCAGGATGTAGATCTTAGTCAGTTAGCTGTCTGGTGTATAGTTTGAGGCCTTTGGAGAAATTGCAAAAAAATGTATTCAACAGAATGTCTGGGGCGGTTGTAGGAGGGTTGAAATCCGCTACAAAATGTCATTGTTCATTATACTACTTTTCTGCGTGGTAGCGCAGCGGGCTAAAGCGTATTTATTGTTAGCACGCCTGGTCACATTGTTTGTCGTGTATTAGGTTCAATTCTTAGCTCAGAAACTGGCAATGTCGGTGGGTAATGGGTGTTTTCTGTGTTTTTTTTTCAAATGTGTAATCCCATTCCTAACAGTTTTGCTTTGGATTTGAGGGTTATACGTGGTGTGTTTCGTCCCACTTCTGGCAATTTGTATATTAGTGTGTACTATGTGCAATTTGACACGAGGATTACGTAGTGGATATACCATCATTCGGATGGGATGTTAAGCAGTGGGTCCTGTCTCTGTTAAATGTTAGGTAAGTAAAGGATCCCTACTCTTCGACAGAGAAGAGGTTCGGCAAAATTTCCAGGTTAGGTGTAGCTCGTCTCCTAGCGTCGCTGACAGGTCTTGATAGCGGAAATAGGCCGACGTTAAACAAATAAATTAAAAAAATGTCGTGTATTCATTGTCCATCTCCAGTCTTGAGTTCGTTAACTAGCCTTTTTTACAATTTGTAATACACCCGACACAAATGTTGCTGAGCAGCACTATCAATTAATCAATCAACAATCATTATTTAAATTAAACATTACAGAGTATGTACCTTCCCGGAACCTGGCCCGGGGCCAACCAGACAACCACGGCACGCAGTGACGAGGTGATTGTAGGACTGGGCGAGGCAGGTCCGGCTTTGATTAACGGCAAATAAATTGGTACTCCTGTCTGTCACAGGCAGACTTAAAAACTGAATTAAAATTAAAAATGTGTCTACACGGACCTCAAGCTAATTAATAGAAAACACTGTAAAAAATTATCACTCAGTAGGTAAGACACTTATTTAATTTTGGTTGCTGGCACGGGAAAACAAAACTCAGCGAAAAAATCCGTTCGAAGCAATTCCACCCTGGTGGATTTTCTTGCTGCCAGGAAAATGTCATGGAAATTAAGAGAAGATACAGTTCGAAATATTTTGGTTTTTGAGAATTTATTGGTCAAGGTAGAATTTAGAAACAAAAAGGATAAAAGAACAAAGAGGATAAAACCAATAGAACGTATAAAGGGAATAGGGAAGGTTGGTTATAAGTTCTAGTAAAGATTAAAGATGGAGAAATAAGAAATGGTCGTATAGGATAGTATGGCTAAAGAGGTTGCCGGAAAATAGGCAACGCGTGGTATGGTAGGGGGTGTCGAATATCGAAAAGAATTGCATTAGGCTGTCTAATTCGGGTTATGTTGCGGTATATTGGTGGAAGAGTAGATAATTTTGCCACCTTGTTAAGCTGTGTTGATTTAGCCAAACAATATATGAATGTATCTGTTGTTACCGTATTAGTTAGAGCGCCATACAACTCCAAAAAAATGTTAACTCCATTAGTAATATCGCTGTCAAAGAAATCACTACTACCACATCCAGATTTACTATCCAAGTCTCTTACAACGAAACAAATGTTGATACTATATTTGCACTCCACTATATGGAAATAATTTTTGGCATAACTTTAATATTTGAAAGCGTCTACCCCAAAAAACCATAAAACGATATGGCGCATCATTAGTGATGATAGTAGTGGGTTGTGACAGATGTCAAAAAATATTTGAGGCCTTTGGTTCTTGTACACACATTAAATCAAAATTTTAATAATTTTTTTACCCCCTTTAATAATAGGATAGGAGTGGTAATGGGATTGATAGTGGATATGGCTGATGCCAAAAAAATGGTGAGACGCTAGCTTCTCTTAAGTACACTAAATCTCAATTTTATGGACCCTTGATTGCTTTACCTATTTACCCACATTTACCTCAGTTTACTCCCATTCATCCCCTAACCCTTCAAGGAAATAAGATCAAAATATAATTTAGTTCCATATCTTGTTACAGTACATAGGTGTACCAAATTTCAAGTTAATATCGTATTCGTGCGCACAAGAAAGTTAGAAAAAGGAACGACAGACCCACAGACAGGCATACATTTTTTTGCTCAAGCTTAAAATATGGACGTTTTATGACACTCTGAGCCTATTTGAACAAAAAAATAGCTACTTGTATGACAAGAAAAGTGCATAATTTCCTCCCGCGGATAGTTTGATCAATATCCAAGGGAGAAAATAGCACTTTGCTCCTGTGTAATACATATGATTTTTTCTACGATTATTTACAGTGTTTTTTACATTGGTTTTACATATATTTTATTATATTTTCTTATGCATGACAATCAAAAAACCACATATGTCAAAATGTCATAATAGCTATTTAGATAAGTAAATATTTAAAAAAATCAAAGTACATGGAACGTTGCTAAGGTTGCTTCTTGTTTTCAAAATAAACAAACTTCCAAAAAGTTTATAATAATGTATTCCGAATGTGAAGATGAAGTTCCTCAAGATATTCTGGAAGAAGCAAACGTGGTTTCTTTAAATCTATTACCGTTAAAGTCTCGTGAAAAATATGAAAAAGAGTACCAGCTATTTAAATGTTGGATGGAGACTAGGCAAATAAGAAAAATATGTGAAGAAGTGGTCCTATTTTACTTTTCCAAAAAATGCGCCGGTTTGAAGCCTTCAACATTATGGAGCAAATACAGCATGTTGCGATCTACACTCCAAATTAAAGACAATATCGACATTAAGTTTCCTAAATTAGTAGCTTTTTTAAAAACGAAATCTGCTGGATATAAAGCCAAGAAAGCCAACTTTTTCAAGGGAGGATATCAACAAGTTTATTGCAGAAGCTCCAGATGAAACTTACTTACATATGAAGGTAAGATTGATCGTTATTGTTGAATAATAAATAAAAACGTAACGCAGTATTTGTTATTAGAAAGTATATATAAAGTGACATTTTAGGCAGTTGTCATAAGTGCATTTTTCTTTTTCAGGTCGTGCTTATATTTGGAATTGCTGGGGCATGCCGTATCGATGAATTAGTTAATATGGTACTTGAGGATATCAGTGATAAAGGCGATATTTTGGTGGTGAAAACTAATATCAAAAGGACATTTACAATAACAAATGAGATTTTAAACGGAGTATCTGTCTTGGATATGTATAGAAAATATCTGGACTGTGTCTGGACATGTCATTCTAGATTTTTTGTAACTTATGCTAAAGGGAAATGTACAAACCAGGTAATTGGCAAAAACACAATTGCCAAAATTCCATACAGAATAGCAATATTTTTAAATTTGGTTGATTCGAAAGGCTATACTGGACACAGTTTCCGCCGTACTTCAGATACGTTATTAGTCAATGCTGGAAATGACATTCTCACTAAAAAGACATGGGGGATGGCGAACAAACGTAGTAGCAGAAGGGTACTTAGATGATTGTATTTCTAAAAAATGTGAGGTAGCCAGCCAAATAATTACGGGAGAAAGTACTACTTCAAGTACCAAAAAACGTTGTCTTGTTTTTGAAAATTTTGTTTCTATAAGTACTTCATCAGCGACCAGGACTTTGGAAAACAACAAACAGGAACTGATCTCCATCAGCAGAGCCAATATTTCTTCAGGGGGAATCTCCATTAGTAATTTAACCAATTGTACCATAAATTTTAACAATATTTAGTTACTGATGTTAATTTAAACCTTGATTTAAACTGTTTTCAATTTTTATAAATAAAAATAAGTAATAAAAAATCTGTTTCAAAGAAAAGCATAATTATACATTTTCAGGAAGTTTGTGTATCAATAAAAGAAGTCTATACACTACTATTACAGCTATTTGAAGTTTTTACTTGTTTGCTTCCAGAGGGAGGCAAAGTATTTTCCTCCCGAGGGAGGAAAAGTACTACTTTGCTCCCTGAAATGAGGGAGCAAAATAGTATTTTCTATGTAGGGAGTAGAAAAAATTATTTTTTTTACCGTTATGTTTTTAAAATTAAATATCTTGTATTTCTGCTTACATCATTAAGCAGATAACTTTCAAAGAAATCATTTTTGTTTTTGATATGTGTCGAGTAAATAAGTATTTCCTGTCAGTTTTTACAAGAAAATATTTTCTTATTACTTCCACGTCCAGTGGAAGTATAGTAACGACAAAAAAAATTTTAAAAATTTTTATTATCCAAATAGGCTTAAAATGTCATGAAACGTCGAGATTTTAAATTTGAGCGAAAAAAAAATTTCTGTCTGTCGGTCTGTCTGTAACTTTTTTTTGTGCGCACGTTTACTCTGGAACCGTTTAAGATATTGACTTGAAATTTGGTACACATATGTACTTTAACGAGATCTAGAACTAGATTATATTTTCATCTTGTTCCGTCGAAGGGTTGGGGGGTAAATTACCACCCCCACCTCCTTATTAAAGGGGATGAAAAAAAATTGTGATTTAGTGTATGTACAGGAACCAGAAACCTCAAAATATTTTTTTACTTTATCTACCCCCACTACCACCCCCCAATCACCACCCCCACCCCACTACCGATGTGGGGTATCGTTTTATGGGTTTTTGGGGTAGAAGATTTCAAATATTATATTATTAAAGTTCCATAAACAATTATTTTTACACACAAAGTTTTTTCGTTGTGAGTGACTTGGATAGAGAATCTGGATGTGGAAGTAGTGATTCCCTGGGCAGCGGTTTTTTTTATAGTAATTATGTTTTTGAATTGAACATATATGATGAGTTCTAAAGAGAATGAAAAAGGTTGCGCAATTTTTACAGAGATTTGATCAGTCAAACATTGATTGAAATATTTTATTTATTAAGACATGTGAGTGAAATCTTATACCTGTATTTCATTGTGCTTTTTAGTAGTTCTTTCTTGGCTTTTAAATATAACAAATGTTTGTTTGTGATGGAGTAACCTCTAGGTAGAGCTAGAGATGCTTGAAAGATTTTCTCGTAAGGGAGGATTTCTTATAATATATTGGCATGATCAGACTTAGATCTTCAATATATAGAAAGAATGGTTATTTTCTTCTTTTTCATATTGAATGTTAGATATAGTAAATGTATAAAGAAATTGACAAGTCAGTTCGTAAGGGGACCCTTGTTGCTATTCTAGCTTGGTCAGATTTAGATCAATGTTATATGAAAGGAACGAATGATTTCCTTGAAAGTTATCCGCTGAATACCCAACATAATATTTTATAAAATCGTTATTATACAGGGTGACAATCGGGAACCGGATGTTTTTGGAACGCATAGTACGGAGCTTAGCGAGGTTAGAGGAAGGCAAATGCAATGTTACTACCTTTGTAATGTTATGCCATTTCAATAGCTACTAACAGCCACATGAATTTATTGGACGATTTTGAAATAAGTGTTACACAAAAAATATGCAAGATAATAATAATGAAGCTTACACAATGCCATTTACGGTGTGTATCAAGTACGGAAGATAATGTCATGAGATAATGAGATGGTGTCCGTCGCGTTGGATGCAGTTTTCGACTCTCCTCATGAAATCGTCCGTAACACGCTCCCACATCGCTCCATCAATAGTCATAATTTCCTGACGAATGGCATTCTTCAAATCAAGTTTTCCTGGGAACATGTTGCGGACAACATTCATTGATGCGTAGGCAGTATGTGCCGTGGCACCATCTTGCTGAAACCACACATTTCTTGGATTTATCCGTTTTCTGAGTAGTTCTGGCATAAGAAAAATTTGGATCACCTGAACGTGGCGGTTAGAATTAACGGTGACGATACCCCCGGCTTCTTAAAAAAAAATAGGGACCAATAATGCAAGTAGGGCCAATGGCACACCACACTGTGACTTTTTCACAATGAAGAGATCGTTCAAGGATATTCCGTGGATTATCAGAAGCCCAGTACCTGAAGTTCTGTTTATTAACTGCTCCATCTAAATGAAAATGAGCTTCGTCGCTCATTAGAAGCTGCAGACATAAATTATCTTCTAAAATCACTTACATTCTCATAGCGAAATCCTCACGAATTTCAAAATCTCTTTCCTCTAATTTGTGGACAATCTGTAGTTTGTAGGGGTGGAATAAAAAAAAAATTCTACCAAAAATCTTAAATTTTTATTTAGAGTACATATTGATCATTGTTATGAAACATTCTTCGTATGGCTGTTAGTAGCTGAAATTGCATAACTACAAAGGTAGTAACATTGCATTTGCCCTCCTCTAACCGCGCTAAGCTCCGTATTATGCGTTCAAAATACATCCGGTTCCCAATTGTCACCCTGTACTTCCACTCCATTACGATGTGGAAGTAAAATTAATTGTGGATAATGTTATTTTATTCTAATACATAGGACTTTCGAAAGTAAGAAGGTACGCTACCATAGAAGATCGTAATGCAATTTATAAAGATTTTTTTTGAGATTATGTAAAAATTTTAACGTAATGCTTCGGTTTCAGCGCCCCAAAAATACAGATAGGTAAGGGGGTTAGCTTGTTTTGGCTTTTAATTTATTAGTCAGTTTTGGCTGGTTTTTACCGGTTTTCGATTTCAGCGCCCCAAAATACGTATAGGTATAGTACTAGTCTGTTGGGTAGTGTAAAACTTTTTTTGTGAGCCTGTGTTCTCAATCTCTTAGGGATCTCCACTTTTAAATATAGGTATTAATACAGTAAGTTCTAATATTTCAGGAAAGCATCCATTTTCCAAAGATTTATTTATTTAATATAAAAAATCGCTGTCCAAGGAATCACTACTTACACATCCAGATTTTCTATCCAAGTTTCTCACAACGAAAAAAAATTTGTATGTGTAAATAATTGTTGAAACTTTAATAATATAATATTTGAAATCACCTACCCCAAAAAACCATAAAACGATATGCCACATCGGTAGTGGTAGTGGGGGCGGATGAAGTAAAAAAAAAAATTTGAGGCCTTTTGTTCTTGTACACACACTGACTCACAATTTTATTTTTTTCACCCCCTCTAATACTGGGGTAGGGGTGCCAATTTTTTTTTGAGACCTTAGCTTCTCTTATGCAGTGTGTACTATTTATAATAATAATAATAATAATAATAATAATAAGCCTTCGCTGCACTCAGAAGTAAAGATCATACCGGCCTGTCAGAATTCGGCAGAATGGTTGGCAGGTCAGATGCAGAAGGCGGCTATCTTGGGGTCCCTTCGTCTGCTTAGGGCACGTGATTCAGGTGTTTACAGTCACTAACTCCACAGGTCGTGGAGAGTGGCTGTAATGAATTAGCCGGCGCGGCTACCGTGTGATGTCGGAGGCCACGGAAGCCCTGTCCGGCAACGGGAAACCGGAAAAAAAAATAATAATAGGGTCTGCGATGAGAAAACTGAGACCATACAACACATCGTAGCCGGCTGTAGTTTCATAGCACCAAGAGAGTACCTGAACAGGCATAATGATGTCGCTAAAATCATCCACCAAGCTCTAGGCATCAAAACGAAGCTGATAAAGGAAACTACACCCTATTACAAATACTGACCATCCGCTGTACTTGAAAATGAAGAAAAGAAAATATACTGGGACACAATGATTATAACTGACCGGACAGTGACCCATAACAAACCGGACATAATCTTACTGGATAAGAAGAAAAAGTCAGCGTGGATAATAGACGTAGCGATTCCCTTAGATGATAATATCAGGAAGTCAGTCACTGAAAAGATTGCCAAATACCAAGATCTAAGGCACGAAATCGAGGCAATCTGGAGATTGAGGGAAGTCCATGTGATACCATTTATAATATCAGCAAATGGCTTAATTGAGAGGAACTTCTGCAAATATCTGGAAAAAGTTGGTTTGAATACACAGCTTGTGGAGGTAGCCCAAAAAGCAGCTATACTGGGTACCTGTCATATTGTGCGCAAATATCTACAGCGACCGATATAACCTTGGTTTACGAAGGACCCGGTGATATCTGAATCTACCGGATGCACGTCCGTGAAAAAAAAAAAAAAAAAAATAATAATAATAATAACGTGAGATAAGCCAATGCATAGAGTTTTCTATAAAAGTATAGAAAACTTTGGCTTATCCGAAAGGCTGACCTTTGCCTTCTTAAGGTCAGCCGGGCTGAAGTCTGAGACCGAGGGATTCATAATGGCTTGCCAGGATGGTGTATTTAACACCCTCGTCTATCGTAGTCGTGTCATGGGTATAGAGGTCCCTGATGTCAGCTGCAGGGCCTGCCGCAGGGCGACAGAGACTCTTATGCACTTGCTGTCGGCTTGCCCGACATATGCAGTCTCGGCCTATATCCAAAGGCACGACGGAGCATTATGAGTGCTTTATTACCATTTAAGGCACTCGTATGGGATAGACGAAACACCAGTGCTGCCTTACGCTACTGGGGATATTGAGTCCGTTGTGGGAAATGAGAAGTGTCTAATTTATTGGAACTACTCTTTTCCCACCGTCAGGCAAATACAAGCCAACAAGCCTGACGTAGTACTCCTCGACCATCAACTCAAGACAATGTTCGTCGTGGAGTCCTCGGCTCCCGCGGAGAACAACATTGTCTTGAAGGAGGAGGAAAAACGGACAAAATATCGAGATCTGCTCTTCGAACTCCGCAGACTGTATCCAGACCATACTGTTAAGATAGTGGTACTGATTATAGGAGCCCTCGGTGGAACGAGACACACACTGCTTTCGGAACTTGAGATCATACCGGCATGCCGAAATTCGGCAGAGGTCTTAGCCGGCGGAATGCAGAAGGCCGTTATTCTCGAT
Organism: Rutpela maculata; assembly: GCA_936432065.2. Lineage (NCBI taxonomy): Eukaryota > Metazoa > Arthropoda > Insecta > Coleoptera > Cerambycidae > Rutpela > Rutpela maculata. The sequence continues at coordinate 13,946,051 of OW386289.2, read as the reverse complement.
TCGTTACGTCTGCTCAGGGCACACGATTCCCGGACCCAGTAGTCACTCACCCCACGGGCGTGGGGAGTGGCTACCGGTACTACCGCGAATCGAATACGTTATCCAATTTGCCGATAAAAAATTGCCTAATAGTCGATCTCGAAATTTCGACCCATTTAGAGGAGGTTAGTAGGCCTTGAAAATATGAAAATTACAAATTTTTCAAAACAGTCAAATAAAGCTCATCGAATGTTATATCCCAAAATTTTTTTAAATCGGTTAACACATTACAAAATAATTATTATATGCGATATTAAATAGCATCCACTGTACAGATTCAGAAAGTATTTGTTTTTGGTATTGCACCAGTTTCAACGATTTAACCGACCGCCCACAAAGACGTCTACCAGTACTCTAGCAGAGCTAAAGAATGACAAGCCCATGCACACACTTTCCTATACTGTATATACTAAACACCAATTTTATGGACTCTTACTTGCTTGATTTACCTATTTACCCCCATTTACCCCAATTTATCCCGTAACCCTTCAACGGAATAAGATCAAAATATAATCTAGTTCCAGATCTCGTTGAAGTTCGTACGTGTACCAAATTTCAAATCAAAATCTCAAACGGTTCCAAAGTAATCGTGCGCACAAAAGAAGTTACAGACAGACAGACAGAAATTTCTTTTTGGCTCTAACTTAAAATTTCGACATTTCATGACATTCTAAGCCTATTTGAACAATAAAAAACTTTATTTTTTTTTACGTTACCATAGTTCCACTGGATGTGGAAGTAATAGAGTAATTATCACATCCATAATATGCATTTTTATTATATTTAAATTTAAGTCATCAAAACCTGCCGAGTTCTTTTTAAGTTTATTATTACGCCTGGTATAATATATAATATACATTAGCTTATTATTTATTAATTTAGACTGTAGGAATCTAGTAGTTCTTATCGTACGTAAACCCTTGCATTTTTATAAAAACAGAAAGCAAACAATTAAACAAATATATACCAGTAAATAAATTTCTGTGAGAATTTTCGAATTATACCTGACAACCTGACCTGAAACGTAGTTAATTTACTCTTTCATGTGGGAAAGTGATGTGTTTGTATCGAAATCGTGAGAGGGTAAATACTCCGGTGCTTTACCCACAGAAAGGATGCACCTGTTATGTTCATCTGTAAACTCGATACTTATACTTCGGATTGTCAATATTCCCACAGATTTATACATTTTCTGACTACTTGCATTCTGTGTTATTGGGCTGTTTCTCATGCTCTTCAAAGGAAGATATGTAAATTTTAGTGGCACAGGTTGAGAAAGGAAGTTGTTCTTATTGGTTTGCTGGTGATTGTCCTAAGGCAGTGGCGTAGTTCGACCCATAAGGGCATAGCGGGTAAATGTAGCGTTTTATTGAGTAGGTAACACTTTTGTATAATTTATGTCATTATTTTGTTTTTATTACAGCTATGAATTTAAAAGAAGCTTACAATTTTAGATGATGGCAACAGTTTGATAGATTTAGGTTTACATGATTTTACTTATATAGGGCGGACCATTAATAACAGGCCATAGTTCAAGGGTAGATTCTTTGGACCAAATTATGAGGATATAACCAAACATGCTTTAGTAAATTGTTGCTCTGGAAAAGGATACAGGTGCCAAAATTATAATTTTTATTCTTTTTTTTGCAATATCTCAACTATCTCCTGACCGATCTTCTCTCAATTTGGTAAGGAAACATGTTTTAAGCTAAGAAACAATAATTTATGTATAACATCACGCTAGCCTGAGGGCGCCTCATGGGCTATACCTGATGATGAATAATTTTGCCTATATTTTTTACGAAACGTTGTGGCACCTTTGACTAGAAAATCTCATGCAGGAGTCTTTTCTACGTAAAAAGGTACACTTGATAGAACTTGATAATTCCAACCGTTTTAATAGTTTAGCGAACGAACTGGATTTTTAAATTAATTATCAACTGCTAACTAATATGTACAGTAACTAGAGGTTCTAACTTCGGAATAATGTCATATTGAACGGATTTCGTTCATTTTTGGCAGTATAATAGTAAATGCTTCACAGAAAAGTTTCTATATTCTGCGGAGGCTTGCTAATTTATAGGGGGTGGATGTCACGCCTTATCAGGAGGTGGCACTTAAAAAGAATATATATTTACTGGAGATGAAAAAGAATCAAATTTTAAGACCAAAAGGTTCTATGCAATTTTTTACATGAATTGATAGTTTTTAAGTTATAACGACTTCAAAATTGCGATTTTAGCTTAAAAAAAAGGTATTTCCAAATGGATTTCGTCAAGTATCTCAAAAAGTATTACTTTATCGAAAAAATGTTACAGACCAATTACAGAAAGTACAAACTGGGAATTAATTATATTTTTTGTTTATTAATGTAGGGTTAATAATTTCGGAGATATTTAAGTTTATATTTGGGATCCAAGTGTTCATAAGATAATTATTTAGAGTGAGAATTAAATATCCCAGAATCTGTAACACCTACGTCAAAAATGCTAACAGGTAGAATAATAGGTGATTAATTAAGCTTTCAACTTTTTTTTAAATTTGTTTCTGTAGCATACAAAACAAAGAAGTTATGACCGAAGCAATGTGCATCTTCACATTTTTTTAATAACAACGTCGCCATTTTGTTACTGTAATTAGCCAGTAATTAAAAAAAAGGAATTTCAAACACTATTTCTCAATAATATATAGTATAGTAGATGCTCAAATTTTTATATGAAGCACTTGCTTTAGAAAAAATTAAAGTTTAAACTATAAAGATATTTGGCCAGAATTTGTACACTAAAGTGCATTGCAATGCACATAATGCACATAATTCACCGCAATGCATTGCTGAAGTATTTAAATACACCATGCATTATTAAGCATTGAAATTCATCGCTGAGACATGGCAATGCACAAAAATGCATCTGCGAAGCACTGAAATTCACTAAAATGCATCCGCTGCTTCGAAATGCAGCCACTGTGTCTTGCAATGCACTAAAATGCACCCTTCACATTTCACAATTCATCGATGTGCATTGTCATATGCAAGATATTTAAATTATTTTCCCTCCATTTTAATAAATCCAAATATTTTACTTAAAGTGCCCGTTTCCTAATTCGTGTGTAATTCGTATGAGTTTTAAGTTGAATAATATCGTTAAACAATTTCACATATAACCCGAAAATATCTATTAAATAAACGCCGAAATAATGTTGTAAGGTGTGCGCTAAATTGTAGATGTATGCGATGAAATTAAATATTTTTACACCGATGGAACGGAGCGGGCCTATGAGTTTAGAATTTGATCTTGTTTGTCTGTTATTTCATGATTTTAAAACAATTGCATTCATTTTTTGATGCAGTATTCTGTAAATGTTAGACAATTATTTAAATTGGGATCGTAGATACTAAAACCCTTGTACTAAAACATTCTCGGAAACACCAAAGATGTATCGTCGATGTCAGTAGTTTTTAATCGAGTTTTTTATATTTAAAGTGATTCACAATGTTAGACACGAGGTTAGATATTGTATACGTAGATTGGATTAAACTATATCTATTTGATTACATTTTTGTAGCAATCCAAAGTATCGGGTAAATAGTGTTTCTGCAATAAGAGACAAAATATACAAATTTCTTGTTAACGCTATAATTTATATTGCTGCAAAGATACGTTTTCTTTTTTAAAATTACGTAAAGGTATATCCAAGACATTCCAAGAGCCTTTTTTGGCTTCACTCCTAGTTCTTTAATATCTTTTTGGGCGTCGTCTAATGCCTCTTGAATAGTTTTCTCTATGTCTATCGAATGAATTTCCTTTATCTACAAAATAAATAATTTTGTGAGAAATATATAGACACGATCTTTTTTCATTTAAATCAAATTATTTTTTATTAGTAGTTTTCGAGGTAGTTTTGAACATCATGTCACATAATAAAGTAATACTGTTCACGTAATTCTTATATTTTTATGTCCACATCAAAATTGTTATTAAAAATTAAGAAGAAAAGGGCCGGCAATTTTCTTTAATTAAATGCAAATTTATAATCAGTGTACACTTTTATTATTCAGAATAATAACTAATAGGAATCAGTCTTGCTTGAATGTAAATATTAAACTTATTTTTTGCAAGTAACCATATAATATTCAATAAAATCTACACCTACTTACGTTTTTATTTTATTTAACAACTTCTCAATTGTTAACAAAGTTTTTTCACAACCCTTACTATCACTATCAGACTGTAGCCCGACCAATACACCTGTTGCTTGCTGGGAAACTGATTCACGCGCATGCACCGTTCTCCTAAATCGTAATAAAATGCAGCACAATTCCTCCACAAAGCATAAAAATGCACGTAAATGCACTGCTAAGCATTGGAATGCATCGCAATGCTCCACAATTCGTTTAAATTCACCGTCGGCATTTAAATGCACCAACTACGCATTGCAATGCATAGGTCTTGTACACCAAAATGCACCAGCGGTTTACCCCTCGGATATTTTCTACAAAACGTAATTTTGTTTCTTTTTCCAAATATCTCCCTCCGCCATACTGGATCCGCCATTTTCAATTTTCTAATTTTGACTTCATATTCATAATTAGCGACCCCCAAAACCTATATCCATAAATTAAACGCGAAATGAAGCAATTTGTTACATTTTCCCCATTTCTCCCCGCCACATCGGAGCCGCGTCAAGTCAAAATTAGAAAATTGAAAAAAATTCTAATTTTGACTTCATATTCGTAATTAGCGTTCCCCAAAACTTATGAGCATAAATTAGAATGCAAAATCAAGCAATTTTTTACATTTTGCCTCATTTCCGTCCGCCACATTGAGGCCGCCATTTTGAATTTTTTTTTTATTTGACTTGAGATTCGTAATCAGCGACCTGAATATACTGCGTTTTAAAAATTAATAATCAATACTTTTCCATATATTAATTTTTTTGATTCAGAGGTGGAAAACCACCCTAAGACAAGGGGTAGTTTTCCACCCCTTGTAAGAGCAAGCGCCGGAACCATATAGAAACTGAGGATGATACCTTTTACTACAAGAATCACCCATAAAAAATTATCATTCAATATGAGATTATTCCGAAGTTTTGCATATTTTTTACCTCTAGGTACTGTACTAAAGGGCGTTTTTTTTAGAGGAATAGAACTTTGAAATGAAATAAAACACATAAAAATCTTGCTAACGCCCATGGTATTGAATTTATTGGAAATGTAATTTTATGCCATTAGTGCTTAAATATGATTTCGGGCATGTGGGTGCTGCAGCTGTCTCGAATGTAGGGCAATCTGGAAGCCCAATTTTTTATCTCTTTTTCGAACAGTTGGGGCTGTATGTCGGCAATAACTCGTCTAATGTTGGCTTTCAATATCTCTGGATTATCGGCGTAGACTAGCGACTTCACATGTCCCCACAGAAAATAATCCAAGGCGTGATATCACACGACCGTGGAGGCCAATTCACAGGTCTACGACGCAAATTTTTTTTGTGAAAATGAGAATCAAGAACAATCTTGTTTACAGCCCATTCACCGAACGTCCGACGCAAGTGATGGTCACGCGGCTTTACTTCGTGCACGAGCTGAATCTTGTAAGCTCATAACCCAAGATCTTTCCTCAAAATCTTCCATAAGGTGGATTAATCCAGGGAAATGAGGTTTTGGCCGGGACTGTGACTCATCCAGGCAGAGACCACGATTTTTAGGTAGTATAGGTGTCAATAAATGAAACCTATATAAAACCTGCGGTCGATTTTCTGCATATGTTTATTTACAGCCATTTTAATGCAAAAAAATGGAAAAAACGTGTTTTTTCACACTTTTCCACCTGCCAGTAAAAAGTAAACTATCTTACAGATAAATGAAATGAATCACCTTGTAGGAAATTAAAAAAGCTTTAAAATGGCGGTTGTTAAATGTCGATATAGTTAATTGTTGCTAAGATAATTGCAAAATGCGGAATTTTATTCAGTAAACAATATATTGTGTAAAAAACAATCTACTGTTTTGTCCTTGCGTAAATAGTTGACTCTCATAGTGCTTAATATCTGGTAAAAATTTCAAATCGATTCGTCAAATAGTTTTTGCAAAATTGCATTTGTTTATCCCAGAGACCTTTTTTTTGCAACCCCACCACGTCCAGAGAAATCAAAATACAATGATTCTACTGCCTCCACCTGAAAGGGAAAGACTTGATTTACCAAAATGCTTTGTTAGATATCGAAAAAATTAATTTTCAGACCTGCAAAATGACGTTGCAAAAGAACTCAGATTTTTACCTTATAAACAAATAGAATAATTTTTTAACAATTGATTGTAGAGCATCGGTTTTTCGATATTTGAAAAGCTGATATTTTTACACGAATTTTGAAAAAAAAAAGAAGGTCCTAGGTCAATTTGGGGTAAAGTTAGCAATTTTTTTTCAAAAATTCATAGCTCCTTTGTTTATAATAATTAAGAAACGTAACAAGCGCCATTTTAAAGGGGAAGAGTTCAACTTTTAGTGTAAAAAATTTGAAAATGATTGCACTTTCTCAAAACTGTTGGCAAAGCTTCTAAAATGAGGCTCGAATCAACTTAGCTCGGATCAACTTAGCAAATCCGCGCATTCAAAAATTGAAACAGCATCTTCAAACTGACCACATAAGTCATAACTTTGGTGTTTGTTAACCGATTTTGATGTTTCTTTTTTCAATTTAGGGTACTTTTTTGCGTACGTTAATAATATTCAATCTGTTAAACTATTAACATTAATATTAACAATGTAATTTGTTTAAACATTAAAAAAATTTTTTTTTTTTGCAAAATATCAAAATTTTTTGTTTTGTTCTTGTTGAAAGTTGTAGAAAAGGCTTATGTACACGTAAATATATATCTTATTGTTATAATCAATTGAATTTTTCAAATTTATAAAATAAAAACAATCTATTCGATATAATTTACATTTTTAAGATATTTTTCAATTGCAAAATTACCATACACTTTATGAAAAGTGCTCTTATTAATTTGCGTATTATTAATTATTAATAAATAATAAAACAAACCATTACTTCCTTCGTAGAAGTATACAACACGCGTGTGAATGTACATGTAGTGACAGCGTTTGTCATGTATAATGGTTTGTATGATACAGTAGAAACTTTCTATGGTTCAACACATCTACTCCAAAATGATAAGAGAGTAATAATTACCTGTAATTTGTTTAAACATTTTACAAAAAAATATTTTTATACATTATCAAAATTTTTGTATTATTCTTATTGAAAATTATAGGAAAGGTTTGTGTACAATTAAATATATAAATTACTGTTATATTAAGTTATAAACAATAGAATTTGTAAAGTGTGAAAAGAAACACATTGTTCGATATAAATAACGCTGTAATTTATAATAATACAGAATATTTGTCGATTCACATACCGTGTGTGTAGTCGCGGGCAAGGCATGGGGAGTAGAATTGCAACATCGCGTGTGCCAGCTGGCTGAAATGAAATAACAGAGCTGGAATGCTCTACCGTTTTACGAATTTACGGTTGCCGGTGTTGTCATATTTCTCGCGCTACGTGAATGTACATGCCTAATTTGAAATTACACGCACGGTATAAATTTACTTAATAATATACCTATACACATTCTAATAAGGTAAAATCAATCAACTCGTATTTTTTTTAGGATCGGCTCATTATCATCAACATTAGAATGATCAAAGTTATCTAACATTAAATTAATATTCTCAATATCATCATCGTCGTCATTACAATTAATTTCACAATTATCGACATCCAAATTTAGACACGTTTCGTCCGTACATTCAACACATAATGTCGTACAATAGAGACCCAATTTTTTGCATCCACACGTCATTCTTTTACAACCAGTTTTACATGAACAAGTAATTTGTTCTAGTAAAAAATCTGGTATAAGTGGATCTAAAGATCTTATGGGATGTAATAGCCCTTTAGAATATTTCCAACCCCAATCACAGGGATTTAATGTTGCCGTATTTTGAGAATTGGGGAATAGAGTTAAATGAAAGTGGTTTATCCATATTTGTAATTGAAAATATGTCCTAAAGGCATGTTGTCTTAAGGCTCCTTCAGTGGGAGGTAAGTTTTCCAACTTACATTTCGATTTTAAGGAATATCTACTAAACTGCACAAATCTCAAGTCATGCAAATTAATGTCATCCTTACCTAGTTTTTTAATTTGCTTTCTGTCAGTAATTGTGCTGTACATATTAGCAACGATCTTAAAAGCATTGTTGGCTAATATTTCGGGGTTTATTTTTGATTTATAAAAAGGTTTCATGCATTCTTTACATTCGTCAACTGGTAAAGCTTTAAAAATTTTACTTTTGCCTTGAAAGTGGAAGGCAGAAGTAGTGTCGCACCCCGTAAAAATGTGGCAAAAGCCAACGAAATCTTTTAAATCGTCATGCTTCAAACTATTAGAATCAAATAATTCAGTCTTAGTTCTACCCGAAGAATCAACCGTTTCTTTAATAAAAAAAATGTTGCCAATTTCACCATTAGGTTGATTTTGTTTGTATAATTGAATGAACTGTGTCAAAATTACTAAAAGATCGATATCTTGACCAATTATCAAAACATCTACTTTACTATCGGGAATAGCATATTGAAGAGCGGTGCTCACTATCAAACAATCGGCATCTTCTTCAGCGATTTTCACAAAAAATCCAGATGTTTCTAAAAGAGGTTTTAATAAATAAATTAATTGTTTTTTATAACTGTCGCTCTTCATAAAATCTTTTTTTAGAACACTAATTTTTGTACTTTGATTTGAAATGTTAATATTTATCGCTTTCCCTTCATTCACTTTTTGTCTGCGAGAACGCTCAATTGCTTTTGTTGAAGCTGATGTGTCATCTGGGTAGCCGTCAAAAACGAAGGTACTGTTTTTTACATATTTTTTTTTGGCATATGATACATATTTCGAGAGAATACTTCCTACACTTTCTGATTGGTTCCATACCACTCGATGTAAAAAGTACCCTCCGTCAATTACGTGCACTTTAATTGAAGAAGTCGGTTGTTGCTCCAGAGCTTTAAATTCACCATAGAACGCAGCTTTATTAGTTTTTCGCAAACCACCTTCATTGAAGAGAGATAGGGGGAAAGGTGCTAGCTCATATTCTAAAAATTTTTTAAAATCACCTGGTTCAAATATATTTAACGATATACGCTGGAAAATTAAAAGTGGGTCTACCGGTACGTCTTGATTTTTTTTATTTTTAACGGTGGATGAAACCATTCTTATAGATTTAACTTTGTTAGCTTTTTTAAATTTAAATTCCCCTATATTGCAAGTGCTCATAGCTAATTGAAGTGAAATTCCTATCTCGTGAGCCTTGTGGCAATTAATTGATTCATCCCCTACTACACCAGAATAAATCGATCTGATATCATCGGTATATGGAAACGGATCAAATTCTGCAAAAAAGTCAACAATTTTTTTTAAATCTTCAGCGTCTCGAGATATTCTGGAAACTCTAGCGTCAACGTGTTGCTCAGATGTGGAAAAGGAAGCGCCACAAAAACTTTCAATATTATTACAAACTTCTATCATTGCCACTGAGCATGCGATCCATTTGGCAATAACAGATTCAGTCAAACCCCGACCATGGGTTAAACCACCTACGCATTTCATTGAGCGCATAAGGACTTGCTCAATCGTCATGTCGGACCAAACACCAGCCCAAAACTTATCCGATCTTCGAATAGTAAAATACCCCTTAAAAGTTAATCTATTAAATTCATTTGGGTCCATCTTTGATTTTAATTCTTTCATGTCCTGTAAGAAAACATGAGCGCTTTTTGCGAATAGATTGTGCCCTGAGGCATGGAAGAACGGTAACATCAATTCTAAACAAGTTAAGGTTTCCATCCAATCACCAGCACGTTGCGCATTAATATAATGTAACAAAATCGTGACCATTCGGAAATACTGTAGCCACAATTTACTTGTTGGCCCACGTTTTTCAATTTCACATAAAGCTAATTCAAATTTATTTATAATATCAAGCCATTCGGGGTCCTTCATTAAACGATCTGATGGAATTATACCTACATTTATTAAATTATGTTTTAAAACATTAATTTCTGTTTCAGTGAACGTGATAGTTTTCATTATAATTTTAGCTAAAGCTACATACATAAGGATGTGCGCTCGTACAGCCCTCGCATATGCATGCCCCGTTAAAGCTTTTTCAGCGGATCCTTCCGCATAAATGGTGCAAATAGCTTATTTTATCCCACTCCCTTCCATGATAGAATACATGCCGCCTATGTAAGACATTGCAAGATGAAATCCACCTAATATAAGGATTATCGACTTTAAATTGTACGGATCGTTATTTGCATCTATGGAAGCAAGAATATCGCGAGCCTTCCAATATAAAGGCTGATCAAAAGTCACACAAACATTCTTTTGATTGTGAGCCTTTGCTTTCTTGGCTGCTTCGATCAAAACTGTGAAAATAGTACTGTATTGAGTTGGAGGCGCATTAACAAACGGCAGAGGAATAACTTTGGAAATATCGAAAGTATCATTTAATTTATAATAATTTTCCATGAAGCCAAACCAACCAGGAGTACTTTTTTCAGTGTTTTTACCGTACAACCACAAAATATTTGTGCTTTTCATTTTTAATTTTTCGAAAGATTTTTCTCGCACTTCAGCTATTTTTTTCGATATTAAATCTACGTTATCATTACATTCATCCTCTACAGTTGATTCGTCATTCATCGTACTTTCCTCGTTAACAGTTAACGTTTCATCAATAATGCTATTATCAATGGTCAAATCGCTATAAAACATATTATTTATACCGCTACTTTTATTCATATAATATTCTTTTAAAGGAATGAAACCAAATATACCATATGAAGAATCAGATTCGTTTTTTTTAATTTTAGTGATATTTTTTCCAGATTTAACTGCATCTTTAGGAGTAACGGTCATAATGCCACCCATCGTATGAAAAGTCCGATGACCATCGATGGTTGCAGTATTATGATCAGCGTTGTCAAACACAAATTGTAAATATGCGTCTGGTAATAAATATTTCATAGTTCTCCGGATCATTTAAAACCGAGTTTTCTAAAACTTCAACATCTTTATAGGATGCAGTTAACCCTATGTTACTCAAAAGATTAATGAGGTCTTTTACTCCATATTTGCGATGAATAAATGCTGCTAATCCCAGTTTTATCGAAGATCTGAAACATAACGGCCTAGCAGCAGAAGCAAGTAAATGAGCGAATGTTAGCACTTGATTATTTAACTTAATAACACCTTCCTCATTGGTTTTTTTATGGGTTTTTACTATGATATCTAGAAACGATTTCAAAGTTTTTGGTATATCGTCAACTTCATTTAAAAAATTACTAGGGGAATTATATTCATCAACGTTAAATTGTTTATGAGTTCTAATATCTTGCAATACAATATGCGCTGCCATTTGTACAACCCTTTCACGATCTTTCAACGTATCTTTTTCTCGCGATTCATACCAAGAGTCTTCTAGTATTTTACCTAAAGTATCACGATAACAAATCAAATAATCTCTAGCTTTTTCAAATCGATAAGTAATTATTTCTTCTCCAAAATGATTTTCTAATTGATGGATAATGCGTTCTAATCTAGGTTCTTCATAATCGATAATAGTTGTCTCAGCTTTAAATTTATTTACAATTTCTTTTAACGAAAATTGTGAAATAGATTCATTATCAAGAATATAATTAATAGCAAATTCAAGGATTGCATTCATATTATCACTTAAATTACTGTCGCACAAGTTAACAGGTTTATAAGCATACATTTTATTCTGACACGACTTATGATAAAGAATAGTGTTTTTTTCAAAATATTCATCGGTCACATCGCACAAATTTCGAATACGTGCATCTATTTCTTTATAATAATTATCTGTATGACCTTTAAGTTTTTCAAAAACAGCATCAATAGTACTTTTTTTTTAACTGTTCTACATTTAGAAGAATCCTGTCTGACTATCTCACCACAATAAAAGCAGCATTTTGAATAATTGAAGCTTCTTCCCTTAGATACTGCCCTCCTCCAACTTGAGTTTGACTCGGTAGCTCTTTTAGCAGCGGCGCCGATGTTGCATTGACGGACGTAGCTGCTTTGACAATATTTATGAACCTTCGCCTCGTTCATTTTTTCAAATAAAACATGCTTTTTATCCTTTCTCTCTCGGCTGGCTCTAATCAATGTTTGAATACCTCTCTGTTTAATAACATTTGCTGCTTCAGGTTCAATAGCCTTGTCACAAATCGGACACAAGTGTTCTTCCTCAGATTCATGCGAACTGTAAGAAATTAAAAAATTTAATATACCTTACACAATTAAACATAAAAACATCAGCAAAAAAACAAACTTAATATTACATTGACCAATAGAAAAAATTAAATTAATATTAATTATACAAGAATAAATGAAGTAGTAATAATATAATAATATTAAATTTACCTGGCTTGATTTGTTTCTTCTAGATCCATTATTTTATATTTATTGTACAATTTAACAACTTCTGTATACTGTAAATAATAAGTAAATATTTTGAAATCAATATTTGAAAACTGTTATATTCAAACTAATTAACAAATTTTAAATATTAACTTTCTGAAGCAAAATAAAATTTTGAATTTAACTAAATTTAACGAAATATTTAAACATTGACAGCTAATTTCAAAATTATATATTCACTAAATATTCTTTAATATTTAAGTTTTGTATATATTACATATAAGTAATGATGCTGTATATTGTTCATATACGTACGTCACTTAAAATATACATAATTCAACTTAACATTTCAATTTAAACGTATTTGAAATTTATCTTTCTTTACACGTGTATAAAAACGTACGTATTTTCTAACAGAAATAAAAAGACAGAAAAAAGATCAATACAAATGGCTTAACTTACCTCTTATCAATAAATAATTTTATTTTAAATTAAAGTAATTAATTAATAATTTGAAAAAATCTTTATTTATCAGTGAAATTAAACTAAAATGAGCACAATATTATAAAGATACACTCAGTTCAACTGTTGGAAGCACAGTGTGCCACGTTATGTTGGCCTTCAAAAATAATGGTCTACTGATTGTTCCCCTCTTAAAATTTTGGAGCTTCTACCACAGTAGAGAAAAGACCAGTAGTTTCACTCGCAGCGGTCCCTTTGATATTTGTTGTACTCGATTTTATTTTTTTTAATCCACTGCGCATCTACTGTTTGTATCCCACGCGCATTTCGTCGACAGTGGCAACTGTTCAGAAACGTAAACGTAAACAAAAATAAACATCCGCCCCACCCTATATCATCACTGCCGTCCACTGTCGTCGTGCGGTCCACTGCGCATCGAATAGTTTAAGCCCACGCGCATCGCATGCGCACTGAAAATCTTATACAACTGTTCCGGTTGAGTCGGACTACTGGTCTTTTCTCTACTGTGCTTCCACTGTATCATACAAACCATTATACATGACAAACGCTGTCACTACATGTACATTCACACGCGTGTTGTATACTTCTACGAAGGAAGTAATGGTTTGTTTTATTATTTATTAATAATTAATAATACGCAAATTAATAAGAGCACTTTTCATAAATTGTATGGTAATTTTGCATTTGAAAAATATCTTAAAAATGTAAATTATATCGAATAGAGTGTTTTTATTTTAGAAATTTGAAAAATTCAATTGTTTATAACAATAAGATATATATTTACATGTACATAAGCCTTTTCTACAACTTTCAACAAGAACAAAACAAAAAATTTTGATATTTTGCAAAAAAAAAAAATTTTTTTAAATGTTTAAACAAATTACATTGTTAATATTAATGTTAATAGTTTAACAGATTGAATATTATTAACGTACGCAAAAAAGTACCCCAAATTGAAAAAAGAAACATCAAAATCGGTTAACAAACACCAAAGTTATGACTTATGTGGTCAGTTTGAAGATGCTGTTTCAATTTTTGAATGCGCGGATTTGCTAAGTTGATCCGAGCTAAGTTGATTCGAGCCTCATTTTAGAAGCTTTGCCAACAGTTTTGAGAAAGTGCAATCATTTTCAAATTTTTTACACTAAAAGTTGAACTCTTCCCCTTTAAAATGGCGCTTGTTACGTTTCTTAATTATTATAAACAAAGGAGCTATGAATTTTTGAAAAAAAATTGCTAACTTTGCCCCAAATTGACCTAGGACCTTCTTTTTTTTTTCAAAATTCGTGTAAAAATATCAGCTTTTCAAATATCGAAAAACCGATGCTCTACAATCAATTGTTAAAAAATTATTCTATTTGTTTATAAGGTAAAAATCTGAGTTCTTTTGCAACGTCATTTTGCAGGTCTGAAAATAAATTTTTTCGATATCTAACAAAGCATTTTGGTAAATCAAGTCTTTCCCTTTCAGGTGGAGGCCGTAGAATCATTGTATTTTGATTTCTCTGGACGTGGTGGGGTTGCAAAAAAAAGGTCTCTGGGATAAATTAATGCAATTTTGCAAAAACTATTTGACGAATCGATTTGAAATTTTTACCAGATATTAAGCACTATGAGAGTCAACTATTTACACAAGGACAAAACAGTAGATTGTTTTTTGCACAAGATATTGTTTATTGAATAAAATTCCGCATTTTGCAATTATCTTAGCAACAATTAACTATATCGACATTTAACAACCGCCATTTTAAAGCTTTTTTAATTTCCTACAAGGTGATTCATTTGATTTATCTGTAAGATAGTTTACTTTTTACTGGCAGGTGAAAAAGTGTGAAAAAACACGTTATTTCCATTTTTTTGCATTAAAATGGCTGTAAATAAACATATGCAGAAAATCGACCGCAGGTTTTATATAGGTTTCATTTATTGACACCTATACTACCTAAAAATCGTGGTCTCTGCCTGGATGAGTCACAGTCCCGAACATGGTACTTTTTTTACTCATTTCCCTGGACTAGATGGACACAGCTCCAATTGCTGTGCACGACGGCGAATCGACTCATTCGGATCCTCCTCAACACTACGCTCCACAGCAGCAACAACTTCTTGGGTGCGCACTGTACGACGTCTCTGCGGATGTACATTATCAGTCAGAGTATGCGTGGTGCGAATGGTTGTTCGAATGAGTTGCTCGGATGGACGATTATGTCGACCGTAAAATGGACGTAGCGCACGGTAAGTTTCGCAAACTGAACCCTGATTTTCGAAATAAATTTGCACAATTCGCAAGCGTTGTTCTACTGTAAGTCTATTTATGGTGAAATGGCAAAACATACTGAGCACAAATCAGCTGTCAGTTGTTAAATTAACTGTCTCTAGAAACAGTGTCGTCCATTCAAAAAACAAACTTCTAAAAAAAACACCCTTTATAATATATACTTACGTAATCTTTTGTCAAACTTTAATAAGGCCCTTGACAATTTAGATGTTTAAGATTTTTATACACGACGATGTAAATCAATGAAATAAATGCTCACGCGCTTACTTTCTGTCACTGGTACTGAATACAATTAGTTAAAATGTCGATACGCCTTATTACATAATAAAAATATGTAGATTTTTCTATTGCTTCGTTATGCAACCAAACATAGAACAAAAGCCAACTCCTACGCTAATTCGGGAACAGAAAATAAAATATTAACGTCTAAGTAACATATACATCGACAGTGGTTACTACAACCTGTTTGTTTACTACTGTTTATGTAAGAATTATATACTTCTGGTTGATATTGTGCAAACTAAGTCAGTTGAAACTAACAATTTTATGAAATAAAACAATAAATGCAGACTGCGGCAGGAACATAAATGTAAGGGAAAATATATATCGGAAGTGAATGGTGTTGCTGATATCACCACAAACAATTTTTACAGATACTACTAGACAAACTAGGTAACTCTGAATATACAAGTACTTAACACTTTCATGAAGAACAGCAAAGTTCTAAAATTAATTGTTTTTTCCTAATCCTCTTAGAGTACAGTTACTCAGTGGCGTATCCAAGTTGGGGCAAGGGGGTAATTGCCCCCACCTGGAGCTACAACTCTCTGACTATTAATTATTACTTCGAGTTTAAGAAGACTGAACACTTACCTCAGAAATATAACAATTACAAGTCGCCTTAATGGCTTGGCCCTGCTAAATATGCACCAAGAGATTCCTATACGTTGCGACGAAGTGTGTCAGCAGCTCGCAAAAGTCAAGAAATGACTAAATATTTAGTAATACACGTTTTGTTTCTGTTATTCTGTTTCATTTTATAAGAGAATGCATGTTTCGTTAATTACCTTTAATACAATAATTTACCATTTACGCTTTTTGCTAATTTTCATTCGTAACTAGAATAATTCCTGATTTCTTGAAAAAGTCAGTTGACGTAACAAAAAGGCCAGTCGATAGGGGGGAGGGAGAGGGGGGCGTAGAAGGGTGATCGCGCCGGGGCTTATTTGGGGAGGACCGGTTTTGAGATGATAAAAATTTGTATTATACTCCCCCGCTCATCAAAAATGTTTTTGAGATTTGTCCTCCCTGCTCATTAAAAATGTTTGTCGGATTTCTCTCCCCCTGCTCGTCAAAAATGTTTTTGGGATTTCTCCCCCCCGTTCATCAATTTTCCAAATGTTTTTCTCACCGGGCCCGTATTTTGTGTTTACCGCCCAGGTAGCAGGTTAAGTAAAAAAATAAAAATTAGGTCCGTTAGTACAGGGTTTGCCCCCCCAGGATTAATTTCTGGTTACACCACTGCTGTTACTAGAGGTTTTAACTTCGAAACAACGTCATGTGGATTATATTTCGCTCATTTTTCAAATAATAAAATTTTGAGAAGAAAAGGTTATAAAGGATGATTCGTGAGGAGAGGGTCATACTTTACCAAAAGATAGACAATATTGAGGTGTTCTTAAATCCCCATACAGTAAAGGCAAAAGCGGACCAGTTTGCAAAATACATATTTTACATGTTTTACATATTTTTTAAGAATTTTTTTTTCGCCGCTCCCAACATTTTGTACACCAAATTTCCTCTTTGACGAAGATTTCCTCTTTGATTTTTGATGAGCGGGGGAAATCCGAAAAAGAAAAGATTTCCTCCAGATTTCCTCGGACACCAGATTTCCAAAAAAAATTTTGAGGCTTTTGGTACTTGTACGCACCCTAAATCACTACCTATTTTATTTTTTTCACCCCCTTTAATAATGGGATGGGGGTGGTAATGGGGATGGCTATAGACCATGTGCCAGACCTCTTAAAGTCATTATAATTTGGGGGGACTGAATGAAACTTTTACCACCTGTTTCTGGGCTCATGTGGAGCAAAAAAATCGGGGGGTCCATCATGGGGAGGTAGCTTTCAAATATGGCGGCCATTCAAAATGGCGGCCCGACTGCGAATCTTTAAATTCAATTATCTCGAGATCAGGTGGAGCAATCTTGAATTTCATTTTTTCTAAATGTAGGTTAATGAATTGACTACATTTTTGTTCGTAATGTTTACCGCCAAAAAACCAGTATTTATCGGTCAAAATTCGAAAAGACTAAAAATTGGGTTTTTGAAATTTACGTTCTGCTGCTTATTGGACTAACGGTTGGGTATATCGAGAACGTGTTCTGAATAAGAGTTTTAGAGCAACATCTCACCTTTAAAACGCAAAAAAGAAATTGAAGATCGGATCAATAGAACCCGACATTTCGAGATTCAAAGTGGACGGGGCGGGGTTGAGCATTAATACTGTATTTTAAAATAATAGTGTTTATCTATCTGTCCTTATAATTTTGTAATCGAGCAATGTCGTCCTTTTGGATGAAATATATAGACCTAGTGGAGCAACTTCTCGCTTTTCTTCGGGATAATCGGGAAGGAAATTGGTTTCTGTTCTTAACTGCCGTTGAAAA